>JAJHSJ010000010.1:16770510-16834229 GCA_021015155.1 Magnolia officinalis | reverse complement strand
TGTCTGGCTAATCCCCTTAGCTAGGGCTAAGAGGTGAAGCTTGTAGTAAGATGGGGGATTTTATTCATTGCCTTTAAGTTGATTTCAACTCATGAACTGAATTTAATTTTGTTTAATTATAAGGAATACTTTCAGTTTTTAATGGTGTATTGTGACTGAAATTACAATAGATCTGCAATAGCTTTGAGTATTTCTTTTCCTTCTTATGTTCTGACGTCGGGAAGCCCTGTTGTTCACCATCGTCTCCTGGGCATGGTCGGATGACGGTACCCTTCCTAACCTTCATGGCATGTGTTTGATTGTTGGTAATTAGTTTAATTCTGTTGTTTACCATTGTCTCTTGGGCATGGTGTGGATGGAATCCATTCTAATTCATATACCCTTCATCTCTTGAAAACTATATCAATGGCAGTTCAGTTGATTTCATGAATCAAGAATAGTTCTCCCTGATCTCTACAAGTGGATCCTCTGAATCCCTAGTTTCCCTTCCTCTGAATTTCTTAAAGTTTTAGATTAATTATTTCACAATTATTTCTCATTGTTATTTGATTTAGAATTCATCTTAGTCTAGTTCTAGTTCTAGTTAGTTTCAGACTACGTACAGGTTTCAGTCCCTGTGGATTCGACCTCGGTCTTACTGAGTTTATTACTACATCACAACCCTACACTTGGGGAGTGAACAAGTTTTTTGCGCCGTTGCCGGGGATTGACGGCTACGTAATTTGAAATTAATTGGTCTTAGAATTAAGGGTAAGATTAGGATTTTTCTAACTTTCTATTTTCTTAGGTTTTTGTTCTCTTTTTAGAAACTAACCTAAGTGTCTTGTTTTGTAGGTTTTCTAACTCAGTAAGCTCTTTCTGACTTCTACTTTCTATCTCTTTCATTATTCACTTACTTTCTAGTTTAGAATTTTCCTAAATTATTTAGAGATTCCTACTTTCTTTTTAGATTTTCTCTTTTTGCTATTTCTTAAATTTTCTACTCTTAGGCCTATTATCTTTAGAAACTAACTTGTTTCGTTTATTTTTCAGGTTTTAACTTAGGGACTTCAATTTGGTAATCTCCTTCCAACTCTCTCTTTCTTTCTAGATTTCATTTTCTTTCTTAGAATTAGGTTAGAATTTGATTGAGGGCTGCGAGTGTTTCATGCCCAAGTGGGCCCGTGACAACACTCGACGTCTCTTGACCGAAGGAGGATTAGTTGAGGGGTTAACTGTCCATCGCAGGACTAGACACCACTCGAATTCCCCTGAGTTAATTGAGGTTATGGCTGCAAATCACCTCAAGCACTACCTCACCACATGGATGAGGAAACACATGATGAGAATGAGGTGCATCAAGCACCCCCGCCTCGTACTTTACGAGATTATTTACAACCGGCGGGGGTGAGTACGCCCTCATGTATGATTTTTCCTGAAAACACAGGACAGATGGACATCAAGCCAGGAGTTATCCAACTCCTTCCTAAATTCCATGGGCTTGAATCTGAAAGCCCATACTTACATTTGAAAGAGTTCGATGAGATTATCGCCACCTTATACTTTCCCAATGTATCCGAGGATACAATCAGGCTGAAACTCTTTCCTTTTTCCTTGAAAGAGAAGGCAAAGACGTGGTTACATTCACTGCGTCCTAGATCCATTGGCACATGGAATGATTTGCAGAGGGAATTCATAAAGAAATTTTTTCCACACCATAAAACAATTACCCTCAGAAAAGCAATCATGAACTTCGCCCAAAAGGAAGATGAAACATTCTACCAATGTTGGGAAAGGTTCAAGGATCTTGTCAGTTCATGCCCACAACACGGTTTTGAAATGTGGCGCATTACAAATTTTTTCTATGATGGACTGACATCTTCCATGCGCCAACTAGTCGAGACAATGTGTAATGGAGAATTCATGAATAAAGAGGTCGATGAGGTATGGGATTATCTCGATAGACTTGCCGAAAATGCACAATCTTGGGACCATTACCCAAAATCAAATACCACGTCTAGGCCAACTCAATCTAAGGAGAAGGTGGAGTATATCTCCTGAAAGAAGAGGATGATGTAAATTTTAAAGTGACTAATCTCATACGAAGAGTCGAGGCCATGGAAGAAAAGAAGGATAAGGTCAATGAAATTGTTTGCGGCATCTGTGATTGCAACATTCACACAACTGAAAACTGTCCTACAATATCTGCCTTTCGAGGAGTGTTGAATGAACAAGCCAATGCCGTAAACAACTATCAAAGACCTTTTACTGGACCTAACTCCAACACGTACAATCCTGGTTGGAAAACTCATCCAAACTTTAGTTGGAGAAATGGGCAAACGGCTACTCCCCAAGGTTTTCTCAATCAAAATCCAAATCAAGGGAAACCTCAAGAAGAACCGGTTCAAATTCCATACAAGAGCTGGCTCAGGCGATGCGAGGATTTACTGAATTTATGCAAAAGATAGATTCTCGTATGACGGTTATAGAAAAGGGGATGCTTCCTGCACACCTCTCCCCAATCCTAAACCGCAGTACGAGATAAATGATCCCAGCTCCTCAAATCAAATGGGGCATGCTAAATCCATCACCACTCTTAGGAGTGGGAAGATCATTGATAAAACCCTTCCGGTTAGGCCGAAAAGCCTGAAGAACCAGAAGAGGACAATAATGATGGATCTAGTGATACCCCACAAAAATTAGAACCGGAACTTCTAGAAGCCAGTTGCTCCGTTCCCCCAACGGTTGGTTGCACCAAAACGTCTTTCTAACTCTCAGGATATTCTGGAGGTGTTGAAACAAGTGAAAGTCAACATTCCTCTGCTTGATGTCGTAAAACAAATTCCTTCATATGCAAAATTTCTGAAAGACCTATGTACGACGACCAAAGACGGCAGAGTATTCAAAAGAAGATTTTCTTAACTGAGAAAGTGAGTGCCATCCTGAAGCAAGACGTGCCACAGAAATTCAAGGATCCCGGTAGCCCAACCATATCATGTGTAATCGGGAACCATCGAATTGATCACGCACTTCTTGACTTAGGAGCGAGCGTCAATCTGATTCCCTACTCTCGGTATACAAACAGTTAGGTTTGGGTGAGTTAAAACCACTCTAACCACATTACAACTCGCCGATCGCTCTGTTCGTGTACCAAGAGGGATTATTGAGGATGTTTTGGTCCAAGTCGATAGATTTTACTACCCTGTAGATTTTATCATCTTGGACACCGAACCCATCAATAACATAAGCACTCAGATTCCCGTCATTCTTGGTCGCCCATTCCTTGCTACGTCAAATGCAATTATCAATTGCAGGAATGGTGTCATGACTATGTCTTTTGGAAATTTGACATTGGAGTCAAACATCTTTTTCAATAACGGCAACAACTCAGAGGATGATGACGATATCCACGACATTAACATGATTGACTCTTTCGTGGAGGATACGACACCCTCTGACCTTATCCTCCGACCCTCTCGAGACGTGCCTGGCCCACTCCCATGAGTTTGATGATGATATGATTACGGAGACGTGTGCCTTGCTGGATACTGCACCGGTACTTGAAGTTAACCGGTGGAGGCCACAATTTGAAGAATTACCACAAACTGATGTAGTGCCTCTACCGTCTAACCTCAAGGCACCACGAAGCTTGACCTAAAACTTTTGCCCTCTGATTTGAAATATGCTTATTTAGGTCAAGATGAGACATACCCGGTGGTGATCTCTGCCCACCTGGAGAAAGAACAGGAGAGTATGCTCATAGCTACTCTCATTCATAAGGGAGCCCTTGGATGGACGATCGCAGACCTCAAGGGAATCGACCCCCTCGATTTGTACTCACCGCATATATCTTGAGGATAATGCGAAGACCGCTCGGCAACCACAGCGTAGACTAAATCCAAACATGAAGGAAGTGGTTAAGGCCGAGGTTCTCAAACTATTGGATGTGGGTATCATATACCCTATATCTGATAGTCAGTGGGTGAGTCCAACTCAGGTGGTTCCTAAGAAGTCCGGAATCACCATCGTAGCCAATGCTAATAATGAACTCGTGCCGACTAGAGTCACTACTGGTTGGAGAATGTGCATTGACTACAGGAAATTGAATACCGTCACGAGGAAAGACCACTTTCCTTTACCATTCATTGATCAGATCCTGGAAAGGTTAGCCGTCATTCCTATTACAGTTTCCTTGAGGTATTCGGGCTATAACCAATTGAAATCGCCCCTGGGACCAGGAAAGACCACATTTACTCTGCCCACTGCAGCCCACTATCTGCCCCTGCACCTTTGCTTACAGAAGGATGCCGTTCGGGTTATGTAATGCCCCTGCCACCTTTCAGCGATGTATGCTGAGTATCTTTTCTGACATGGTAGGGAAATATCTAGAGGTCTTTATGGACGATTTCTCGGTTTTCGGTTCATCTTTCAGCGAGTGCTTAGAGAATCTTAAATGTGTGCTGAAAAGATGTGAAGAAAAGAATCTGGTACTTAATTGGGAGAAGTGCCATTTCATGGTTCATAAGGGGATTGTCCTTGGACATATCATCTCGTCCAAGGGAATTGAGGTAGATAAGGCAAAAATCGATCTTATCTCTAACCTACCTCCACCCAAGAACATCAGGGACGTGCGATCCTTCTTAGGACACGCAGGATTTTACAGGCGATTCATAAAGGACTTTAGTCTCCTCTCTCGTCCTTTATGTAATCTTCTTCAAAAGGATGCTCCATACGAGTGGACTGAGCAGTGCCAGGAAGCTTTCACTAAGCTTAAAGGCACGTTAACCACTGCACCCATCATGCAGCCACCCGACTGGAGCCTTCCTTTTGAGCTTATGTGCGATGCCTCTGATTATGCTCTTGGAGCGGTTCTAGGCCAGAGAAAAGATAAGAGGCCATACGTCATACATTACGCAAGTAGGACCTTAAATCCTGCCCAAGTGAACTACTCGACTACGGAAAAAGAACTCTTAGCCGTAGTGTTCGCTTTGGACAAATTTAGGTCCTATTTGATTGGATCTAAGATCATTATCTATACAGATCATGCGGGCACTTAAATATCTTCTTTCTAAGAATGATTCTAAGCCCCGCTTGATACGATGGATCCTTCTACTCCAAGAATTTGATTTGGAAATTAAAGATAAAAAAGGAGTAGAGAACGTAGTGGCCGATCACCTTTCTCGCCTTAATACCTCTGATTCCCTTGAGGCGACCCATATCAACGACATGTTCCCTGATGAACAACTGTTCAGAGTCTCCCACTCACCTTGGTTCGCTGATATTGCTAATTATCTTGCTACAGGTTCCATACCGACACAGTGGACTGCGCAAGATAAGAAGAAATTTTTCACCGAGGTACGCAACTTTTTCTGGGATGATCCTATTTGTTTAAATATTGCCCAGACCAAATCTTAAGGAGATGTGTGCCAGATGATGAGCATCAGAGTGTCATCTCCTTTTGTCACTCACAGGCCTGTGGTGGTCACTTTTCTGCAAAAAAGACCATGGCCAAGGTTCTGCAGTGTGGCTTCTATTGGCCCACTATGTTCAGGGACACTCATGAGTTTTGCAAAGCTTGTGAGCGTTGTCAGAATTGGGAGCATTGTCCCGTCGAAATATGATGCCCTTGAATCCCATTCTTATCATAGAGGCATTTGATTGCTGGGGCATCGATTTCATGGGACCATTCCCCCAATCTTTCGGGAATTTATATATTTTGCTTGCCGTAGACTATGTCACTAATGGTCGAAGCAATTCCATGTCGAACTAATGACCATCGCACGGTCATTAAATTCTTAAAAAAACATCCTGTCCCGATTTGGAACGCCTCGAGCCATCATTAGTGATGGGGGCTCACACTTTTGTAATAGGCCATTCGAGAGTTTAATGAAGAAATACGGTATCTCTCATAAGGTGAGCACCCCATACCACCCACAGACAAGTGGGCAAGCTGAGATTTCCAATAGGGAGATCAAACACATTTTGGAGAAAACGGTTAACCCTGACCGTAAGGATTGGTCAATCCGATTGACCGATGCCTTGTGGGCTTACCGTACTGCTTTTAAAACCCCTATTGGAATGTCTCCCTTTAGACTCGTCTATGGGAAGGCTTGCCACTTACCTGTGGAGTTGGAACATAGAGCCTACTGGGCGATCAAAATCTGAATTTCAATCTGAACAACGCTGGCTCGCTACGCAAACTTCAATTAAATGAACTTGAAGAAATCCGGAACGACGCATACGAGAACTCGAGAATTTACAAGGACAGGATGAAGGCGTTTCATGACCAACATATTCTACGAAAATCATTCACGCCAGGTCAGAAAGTCCTTTTGTATAATTCTCGATTACATCTCTTTCCGGGTAAGCTTCGATCTCGTTGGACCGGCCCTTACATTGTTGTTACTGCATATCCTCATGGGGCCGTCGAGATAAGAGATCCCGACAATGGCAAGGAATTCAAAGTAAATGGACATCGCTTAAAGCCATTTGTCGAGAAATTTGATTCAGAAGACATGTCCATGCCTCTGACTGATCCTGTTTACCAGGAATGATCTCCTAGTCTGATGGAGGTATAGGTAGGTTTATCGCTTTCTTAGGACTAGAGTAGTTGTTTTATTTGTCTGGCTGAAGACGGTAAACATAGCGCTCCTGGGAGGCAGCCCAGCTTTTCATTTCATTTTCTTAGTCCAATGTTTGTGGGTAACATTACTGCAAACCCTCACGAGACTACAACTCGTCCACTAGGGGCAACCTAGGGGTTTAAAGGCTTGTTGCATACGCTAAATGTAATCGAGAGCACCTGCGAAAGTGGTATAGGTAGGATTTTATTTTTGTTATTTTTGTGTTGATATCTCTCTCATGCTAGCCGACTTCCATACTGCGATCTCTTGGAAAGTCTCTCTCAATTTATCATTCAGGTACTATCTTTCTATAACTTCACATTACTTTCGTTTTCCCATGTGCATTGCATGCCTATATCTTTTACATTGAGGACAATGTAGATTTTAGGTTGGGGGTGGGAGATTAGGTTACCTAATCAGTGTTTTCTTAGTCTTGAGCAAAAATAAATTGTGAAAAATTTTAACTTTTTCTGGACTTTCTAGTGAATTCGAAGTGATTTGACAACCATCTTTGATTTAGAATTTCAGGATAAGTAATGTTGGCGCTTTATGACTCTTGGATCCAGTGTCTATTAGATTTCACAGTTAAGTTGAATTGTTAATCCATGATTAGAAGTTGTAAACATTGATTGAGTCATGATTTCACAGGACACATCTCGCTTACACATTAAGGCTTCAGTTTCATATTGAAGGGCTGACTTGGTAATCAGTAAGCATGAAGGAACCGACTTGGAGAATTTGTCCCCATGTTCATAAGAAGAATGGAAGAAAAAGAAAATACCCAGCTACAAAAAATAGCTGCCTGCGAAAAGGGTTGGGTGAACAACTTCACCATAGGTTTGCTCCCTATAGTGAGATTTGATTCCTCATGGTTGATATTGAAAAAGTAGCGACTAGTTTTTCACCATAGGTTTGCTCCCTATAGGTGAGACTTGATTCCCTTCTCTTTAAAAAAAAAAAAAAAAAAAAAAAAAAAAAAAAAAAAAAAAAACAAAAAAAAAAAAAAGGAGAAAGTAAGAAAAAAGAAAAGAATGATGATCTATGAGGGACCTTTTAGTTTAGATTTGGTTGTCCTGAATGCTCTTGTGGTTACCAAGGTTATCATGAAATAGAGAATTGAATATTAATGTTGAAAGTTGGGATTACACTCTACACCCATGGAACTCAATGTTTATTATTCTAATTGATGGATTAATATTTGAATTTGATTATGAAATTCACCATGCACGAGAGGCCAGGAGAAATTGATAATCAGCATTCATGAATCTTAAGATTCTCATATCTGGATTGTTCTGCAAAATATCACTCGGCTTCACAAGAATGTCTCGTAAATCTCAAACTTATTTTTCGCATATTTTGCTCGGGACTAGCAAAATGCTGGTTGGGGGTTGTGTTGAGGGTCAAATATTGCATATCAGACCCCATCTATTACCTGGATTTACGAGCACAATATTGTTTAACGCCCGGTTTTAATTGTGTTTTGTTGCAGGATTCAATCAGGAGCGTTGACTGAAAACTGATGGTAAAAACATGGATTTGGCGCTTTGAAGACACTAAGGCAAGGGACGAACTCCAGAGAACTCACATGGAAGAATTTATACGCTGGGGATCCGAGGAAATCAAGCCGTTTGCATTAAACGGGCTCGAAAACCAGCCAGAGTGCAAGATCACAGAGTCCCCGCCATCCAATTGGCTCGAAACTTCATACGTGACCTGGGAACCATAAATGAACCGTACACGTCAAAATTCAGCCGTTGGATCGTTAAGGAAGTGGCCCAACAGTCAAATCAGTCCACTAATCGTCAGTCTAGGGCCCACCTGATATCTGGATATGCTCCAATTTTTGTCTCAACCACTTAAATGATCTGAAAAAATGGATAGATGGAGCGGATTTCTTGAAAACATCATAATGGACCCCACGTGAGCATGAGTGTGCATAGTGCACTTATGCACTAGCCGTGCACAACAAACGAAGAGTCGGTCAAACCGACTCTTGACCGAACTTCTTCTCCTTCTCTGTTTCAAACAGCGGACGAACCGCGTCCGCTGGTTCCTTTCAGTGGGGCCCACTCCTTGATCGAATCAACAATCTGGACCGTTCATTAGTCTCGTAGGGCAACAAATACCCATGCCTAGGTGGCATAATGTCAAGATAGCACGAATATTGGTTTTCATTTGTCCAAACGGAAGATGGACGGTGGAACAAAACAGGTGGTGGACCACACAAAATCAAACTTTAATCAGTTGTTTTTGGACGGTTTTTCGTCGTGAATACGGTGGACGGATTGGATTTCTCAAATAAAGTATTGAAGTGGGCCCCATCACTCATCAGCGCAGCCCTGCTACGCTTGAGCAGCGAACGGACGCTGATCGTCCGTTTTTTGCTAGCAGGGCCCACTCATCATCCAAATGGATGATCCAGACCGTCCATTGAATCCCTGGGGTAGGTGTGACCCTCTCCTAGGTGTCCTTTTTGACCCATGCTCAGGTATGTACGTGGATTGTGATCAAACGCAAGATGGACGGCGGACTAAAGCAGCTTGTGGGCCACACTGAAATCAAACAAAAACTCTCTTTCCTGGACGGTTTTTCTTCCTGAAACCAATGGACGGACTGGATTGTGCCACTGATGTTGATTGAAGGCCTACCGAGTTTCACAGCGCATGTCAATATGTACTCTGTTACGCAGTTGCCTTTATAAAACGTGGGTGTGGAGCACGGCGGAGGGGATCGATTCATCGAATTTTGAGGGAAGCAGCTGGGAGCACGGCTAGAGGAAGAGAAGGCAGACAGAGGTTTTTCTGTTTTTGTCCTATTTCTGTTCTTTTCTTTTTCTATTGTTTCTATGGATTCTATGGAGATTAGCCCATTCATGTCTGGCTAATCCCCTTAGCTAGGGCTAAGAGGTGAAGCTTGTAGTAAGATGGGGGATTTTATTCATTGCCTTTAAGTTGATTTCAACTCATGAACTGAATTTAATTTTTGTTTAATTAAAGGAATACTTTCAGTTTTTAATGGTGTATTGTGACTGAAATTACAATAGATCTGCAATAGCTTTGAGTATTTCTTTTCCTTCTTATGTGTCTGACGTCGGGAAGCCCTGTTGTTCACCATCGTCTCCTGGGCATGGTCGGATGACGGTACCCTTCCTAACCTTCATGGCATGTTGATTGGTTGGTAATTAGTTTAATTCTGTTGTTTACCATTGTCTCTTGGGCATGGTGTGGTGATGGAATCCATTCTAATTCATATACCCTTCATCTCTTGAAAACTATATCAATGGCAGTTCAGTTGATTTCATGAATCAAGAATAGTTCTCCCTGATCTCTACAAGTGGATCCTCTGAATCCCTAGTTTCCCTTCCTCTGAATTTCTTAAAGTTTTAGATTAATTATTTCACAATTATTTCTCAATTGTTATTTGATTTAGAATTCATCTTAGTCTAGTTCTAGTTCTAGTTAGTTTCAGACTACGTACAGGTTTCAGTCCCTGTGGATTCGACCTCGGTCTTACTGAGTTTATTACTACATCACAACCCTACACTTGGGGAGTGAACAGTATCTCATGTTCTTTCAAACTCATTCGATAATGAGGGCAGTTGGGCAAACTATCCCCAGGGACGAGGTCAATGTTAAGTTAGATGTCTCGCATGGCGGCAATCCATCGGATAACTCTTCGGGATAAATTTCTTTGAATTTGTTCAGCAATGACGTTAAACTTGGAGGAATGTTTAAGGGCTCCAATTCCTCACCCTTTACCACCTAGCGTATACCTCGTCAGTTTACTTGGATTCCTCCACGAAATCCCAAAGAGTTAATAGGGAGTAGCTTTAAAGTGGTTCTCTGGTGCCATAGCAGTAACAATTATTTGGCCTTAGTCGACCATAAGGGTTTGGAATCCTATTTGGATCCGTTGTTGTAGGTGTTGTACATTAAGGCCTAGATGGACCACTCCTCGTGTCATAGTTTGTGGTCATAGGAGGTTGAGGACTCCCTTTTATTGGTTCATTTCCTTTAGCCAGCGCTGAGTCTTACATGGGACTTGTCATGGGGGGTTGAGTTGAATGATAAGACTGAGTAAGGACTCTTGAAAGCTGCGCTTTTGCCCTACTCGCCAACTGAACAACTTCATACACGGCCTCGACCGGGTGTATCTGAACTTGATCCTGAATTGTCGGTCATAAATCGGCTATGAATCATGCTTTCTTCTGTGATTCGTTCTCCGACAAATTATTCCGCGTTGCCAACCACTGGAATTCTTCTATTTATTTTGTGATGGTTCGATTCCCATGTCGACAATTTTGGTATTGTTAAAACAATATCCGCTCTTAATCGCTGAGGAGGAATCGTGATCGAAGAAAGCGTCTCATCCGTTGCCATGATCAGATGGGCGCCTTGTTCTATCGGGCACGTGAGAGTCATAATTACTCCCACCATGCGGAAGCACCAGATTTTAATTTGACGCAAGCAATTTTACTTTCTTATATTCAAGCATGTCCATGTAATCAAAATACCTCTCTACTTCGGCTAACCAATCGAGAAAGTCTTTTATACAAAATAAGTCATTAAAATTGAAAAGTTCAGCCTTATCTCGATAGTCTCTTTTAGTATGATCTAGTTGATTGTTTCCATGGACCGGTCGTCGGGCAACGACGCCACTGATGTTCTCATCATTGGAGCTCGACTCATCTGGGGTAGCCCTATGATTCATCTCCGAAAGTGCCCTACGAAGATTGGGGTTGTGTCATATAGCGATCATGGGTGGTTGATCATCGTCTTGGACTCAGGGTAGAATTATCGCATCCGCAATACGGTCGATAGTTGCTTGCAATCCTTACATTGTCAACTGACTATCTTGATTGAATGCTTTTATTCTTCCCGATAGATAACGAATCCCTGGATCACCGTCCACAAAATTTTAGTCCATTCCGTCATTACTTGCCATTGGTCCGAGGGGAGTCCTCGCTCTGATACCAATTGACGTAGGGAGAGACGTGATGAGGTCGGTCATTGTCTTCCTTAGGAGATAACTACTTCGATTCCACGGAGCTCTTTGGACTCCTCACGAAGTTTCCTCAAATCCGTGAAGGATAAAATAGAAATAATTTCTAATAAATTTGAAAATAAATTGATTAATGATAAAGGCGAAATTACAATCTTTTAAATAATGAATTCAAACCTAGGATGGACTTTTAGACTCAAACTCCCTAAAACGTGACTTACTATAAATAGTAAACATACTATTTATAGATGGTCACCATTCCTACTAAACTTCAAAGTTTTTAGCAAAAAATAGTAAGTGTCCAATTTGCCCTAACCACGTTGTTCCCCTAATTTTTCTAAGCCCTTTTCATGTTGGGCACAACTCGTCAAACTCAAAAGACCAAAAGTTATAATCGAACTAAAACTTACTATTTATAGTAAAAACGAAAATAAAATGGGCTTTTGACCATCAATTTGATGGAATCTCACAAATCCGGTGTGGGCACCCCAAAATAGCAGGTTAGCTGGCTAAAGTAGCTTCTCCTACCCCAAAATCATATATGACGCGTCAAAACACTCATTCAAGTTTGTGAGATACGACTATTTTAAGGTTCCCATGATCCAGATCACTTCTGCCTCTAAGAGATATGACTGTTTTAAGGTTATGACGGTCTTAATTACTTCTGCCTCCTATCCTTCTCTGATCCATCTTTGTCATGAAAGTGTCCATGACCCGCATTACATCAAAACCAGCATATTTATTTATTTATTTATTTATTTATTTTATTTTTAAACGAACACGGGTTGTGTGCAGCTGGGAGGTGGATGCATATCCAGTGGTATGGAAGAGGCGTCTTGTATGCATGTCAGGCATGAGACTCAACAAAAAGATAAAAATCATGATTTCATATAAATAATGTTTTCCTTTTATTATGAATCTCATGCTTGACCCACAGATACGATGCTTTTCCATTGACGCCAAACTAAGTACATCTCCGAATGTAATTTGCGTCGATTTTCTACCCAAGGGCATTTAGCAATCTAAAGAATAGGGCATTCCAACAAGCACTTGAGTTCCATAAAAAGTTGTTGTCAGGATCTTTGAAAATCATACAAGAACTTAGAAAACTCCCATATCCGAAAAGATCCATAAGAGCCCATTGTGATCCACGCCTTCCTATCTATTCCAAATCAGTAATCATTGGAATCTTACCCCACAGTTCTAAAATCGCTAGCTTGACTTGACGAGATTTCAAGCTCAATCACCAATCACCGCAAAACTCATACAGCCATGTTAAGGTAAAAAAATGTAAAACCTCAAGGAATTTGTTATTAAATAAATATGTATCTGTATGTGTGTTTTTAAAATTTAAATTTATTTATTAAGTTATAATATAAATTCTTAAATATTTTTATTTTTAGTGAGATTTTCTTGATAATATCTTGAGAAAAATCTTGAAAATTGAAAATTTCCTGAGAATTCCTAAGAATGAAATTTGTCACTACGCCCATCACATTAAAAGACTACATCTCACACACAAGTGCAACAATGGCATTTGCGGCACTTTCATTTGGTATGTGCAGATGAAAACAGCACTAGTCTTCGTTTTAATAAAGCTTCTGTAAATGCGTTGTAGGTAGGGGTTGGACCAGATGAGGTTGGTTAAAGGTGGTTTTAGACCTAGCACATTTAAAGAGTTTGGTCTTTATTTAAGACCCAACCCATGCCCATTTATATGTGAGTCTGTTATGGGTCGAGATCAACTTAAAATAAGTTGGGTTGGGTCCACTTTAGATTACAGGCTCTGTTTTTTGCCACATGAAAATAAGTTCATTTCATTTTAGTTAACACTAACCAGGGGATGTGGCATGTGTAACGTTTGTGAAGAGAGGTAGAGAGACAATCTGGAGAGATTTTCGGAGGGAGATAAAGACGGATGGAAGGAAGCCACGTTCCCACGGAGAAAGAGAGAAATTAGAGAAGGTCGGCAATGGTCGTAGACCCATTCTCACCTTTTCTGATTTAGCCCACTTGATTTTTAGATGTCTTTTTTTTTTTTTGCTAAAGAATAGGAAATTGTGGGTAAGATGGAGCGAAAGACCCGAGCATCAGCACCTTCATTATTTTCTTCGGCAAAGCTTCTAGTTCGACAACAACAGCGGACACACGATGTGTATGGGTGATTGTCGTCTTTTGTCCAATGGGTTGAACGTCCGGCGGAAAGTGACAGCTATGGGAATACCAAGCAAATCACAATTGATGTCAGATAATTGATCATGGACTTACATAACATCCTAACATGAAGAGGCGACACAAATATAAGAATGGATGTTACATAGTTATATTGGTGGTCCCAATAGCATTTTTTGGATTAGCTCCAAATCCTTGTATGGGTTTATTTGTCTCGAAATTTGGTTATTGATACCTGTGTATGGTGTTAGGCATAAAAGAGCCTGTTATAACTTGATCCGAACTGAACTCCTATGACCCTAAGCATCGAGGGATATAGAGAAATCATGAGCGATTGACTCTAAGTGTCAAGAGAGAAAGAGAAACCATGAGTGGTCATCTGTGACTGAGAATTCAAGTAGTTTCGTTGTCTATTCAGCTACCTTTTGTTGCGTGGTTCTGTTTTCGGTTGTACGTGTGCAGGTGTTCCAGAATTGAAATTGCAACTTAATTCAAAATGAACAACAATTACCCCAAGCACCAAGATAGGCAGACACGTAATGTGTGACCGATATCCGATGAGATTGGTTGCCTATTCAGTCACTCGCTCAATGTGTAAACAATGTCAAGCGATATTCAGAGGGTAGGGTTCGTTATCTGATTATGGGTTGCACCTTTGCCTTCTGTACGAAAGGACTTTTCAATACAAATAGAGTGAGATGAGAAAGAGATTTTTATAGTCGATTGTGAGGGACAACTACAAAAACACCTTTTCGAGTGAAGAACTGAATCCAGCGTACAAGCGTAGACTCAAATTACAACTAAAATTACTAGCTACTTGATTAATGTTATGGATTACGCTACGGAATATAAACAACATGCTAAAAGTAAAGAATTGCACTAAGAAATCTAATTTGTTGGATAAGGAAAGTAGAGGATTATACTATGGAATGAAATTGATTGGTAACTGAAAGGATAGTTGAAAGATAATGTTTGGTTTGATTCGGTTGGTATGAGACGAATTCTTCCTATTGAATTCTTTTACTATTTGTAGCCTTGATCTGGCCATCTAGATTCTTCCCACGTTTTGACGGTTACCATAACCATTCATCACTATTTGTTTTTCTCTGTTTCATCTTCTGCCATCTATCCTATAACCGCTTTTATACGATTACTCTTCCATCATCCACTTAAACAATGGCATGGCATCGTTTGATACGTTTCAGCTATTATTACAAAGAAATCTTCTTCGTACATCTCCGCAAATCTTCAAATACACCATGCAGATTCGTACAAATCACACGCAACCTATTCTGATTGGTTCTCATGAGAGATGGCGATAATGGGGATGAACATTGCCCCCACATTGCTTCACTTTTGGAAAAAGGTGAAAGTGATGTGTGACCCATCATTAATGCTGCATTTATGGCCTACACATGGTAGCGAGTAGATGATCATCTTTGGATGATTCATCGTAGCACGTCAGCGGCAATTGGTTTTTATCGAAGTAAGAGTTCAACCTGAGTTGACACATGTTCTTTCATCGTTTCTCACAAAATGGCAATGATACCCTACTAAATTCTCCCTTACCTCGGCTGATATAAGCGTCATTTCAAATTATTTTTCATTCTTACACCCTCACTCCTTATTCTTCTAAGCAACTTCAAACTTCAACTTTTTTTCGAGCAATGGTTGCCTTGCCATCAGAACAGCTAGAGTTCTCACTCTAGTGGAGCGGAGTTTTTAGACTGTCAATCAAGTCGATTGTCTGACCGTTTCTAGACTGTCAATCAAGTCGATCGTCTGGCCATTTCCTTTCGTGATAATATTAAAGGATTGATGGGTGTTTCTTTGCTAAAAAATGTTGAGTTTTCCCCCCTTAAGTTTCATTATCGCCACTGACTTCTTCAGGATTCTAGTGTCGTGTGAAGCTTTCTTTTTATTTAACTAGAGCTCACGATCTATTTCTTTCTCGTTGCATCTTCTTCTTGAAGTTGGGCACTCACTTTAAAAGGAACGTCTTCAAACATGGGTGTCCGAACATTTGGAAGATAAAAGAAGCTCTAATAAACTATATCTCTAACAAAGATTGGAGTATCATATATAGAACACTCCATCTAGTGTAATAACCACTGATGGAAACACGAATTGGCCAGAACACTGTCTCAAAAAGACTTTCAGAATTAAGAGAATCACTAGTTTTAATGTTAGTCCCTTGATGGGCATCAATTGACGACGTTTCCCTCATCCCTTTCAAAGCCAGTATTTTCTCAAGAAGCACAGACTTGCTTGATGCTCGAGTGACCTTCACAACAATGCCACCTTTTCCTTTGTTCCTCTTACCTTGAGAAGCTACAAGGGTTAGAGGCAGAGGAGCTGAAGGAGATATAAGACTGCACAACTTGGTAGCATGGTTAAAGTACCATCTGCTTGAGAAGAAAGAAGCTCACCAAGACCAGAATCCAGGAGTCGTTGACGGTCGATTAGGAATGTCGAACATTAAAAATTGATCGGTCATGGCCTGATACTCTTGGAAGAGAGCTCAATACTCATCAATAGTAAAAAAAAGGTCTACATAATCGGAGGACAATTTTGAGTAAAATGACAAGGGCATATATGAATAGCTTAAGTCGGACCAAACTGACGAGTACAAAGATTAGGAGAATAAAATTCAACACTCGCCTTGACATTTAAACTCCTGATGTCAAAGGCTCCACCGAATGGAAGGTCTCAGGCTAATAAATAATTAGCCATACAAGATTTCGTTGTTTGACCAAACTAGGAGAATACAAGTACCCTTCATCGGTAAAACAAGACGAGCTATAAGATCTAGCTCGGAAAGGGAAAAAATCATCATCCGAATGGTTAGGACTACAAGATTCGAAAAAGGATAGACACTCGTGAAAGACCATTCAATAAATCAATATTGACTTAATCGTGATGACCGTAAGAAGGGGCATGAGGAACATTGGATGATAGTGGTTCGTAAAAAGGACCAGAAAAGTATGCTAGAGCATCCAAAGGGCCCTCCGACCAACCGAAGACCCTTGTCATAAATCTCGTAAAGTGTTCAATATAGATGGGAAAGTACAAAGGGAGCCAGGGCTAATTTATGCTTTAAAGCCAGTGCTTTGGTCAGAGTGGTGTACTCTTTAGTCATCTAGTCAATTTTGAACATAAAGAAGATACCCACAAATCCACATCAAGAAGAAGGCATATGTTCCTGACTAGACACCCCTCCTTTTGCCTTGGCCGCCTTTTTCAAGAAAATGTCATAAGAAACCACAACATTCTGATTGTCAAAGAATTTAGGGGAAGCCTTTGTTGAGATGTGGAGCCACATCTGGGAGCTACTCGACCGGTCGTGGCCCATGCTCGACCGGTCGAGTGCCCCACTCGACCAGTCGTGAGCAGTCGTGGACTGGCTCGACTCAAAGTCCAGCGAGCATCAATTTTTGGGTTCTGAGGTGCTCGAGCGGTCGTGGCCAATGCTCGACTGGTTGAGGGGTCCGCTCGACCGGTCGAGCAGTCTGCTCGACCAGTCGAGGTTACTTGGATTTGATGCGGATTGCGGAAATTTGAGTCGGTTTTCACAAGGGTGTGAAACGGAAGTTGCCTAAACTATAAATAGGTGTCCCTAGGGCTTTTCTAGGGTATGGAAAAATAATTCTAAGGTGTTGGCAAAGGGTTTTCTCTGTACTTCCAAGGGAGAGGTTAGTATATTGCCTTGTAATCTTCGTTTTTCTTCATAGTGGAAGTTTGCATCCATGGTTTTTTACCCTAGTTTGGAATTTTTTCACGTATATCTTATTTTGTGGTTTGTTTGGATTGCTTTGATTCTTTTCTAGTTTATATTTCTTCTTGTTTATCGTTTGTGGGTGAGACCGGAGATTGGATCTTGGTTCACTGCATTGTTAGCGTGCTGCGCAACAACTAGTATTAAAGTTATTGGTTTAGTTCTATTGGGAGCGATGACAGAAGAAGGGAAGACTAGAATTGAGAAGTTTGATGGTTTAAACTTTATCTTTTGGAAAATGTAGATGGAGGATTATCTGTATCAGAGGGACCTCTAAATATTCCTCTAAGAGAAAAAGAGAAGAAACCAGAAAAGATGACAGATGATGAATTATTTTTACTGGATAGGAAGGCTTTAGGAACGATCCAACTCTCTTTATCTAAGAGCGTCGCCTTCAATATATCCGAGATGAAAACCACAAAAGAATTAATGGAAGCCTTAGCCACCATGTATGAAAAACCCTCAGCGTCCAACAAGGTTCATTTTATGAAACAACTATTCAACATGAAAATGTTAGATGGTGGGAGCGTGGCTGAACATCTAAACGAGTTCAATACAGTCACAGCTAGTTGGAATTCATTGGTATTATTTTTGAGGATGAGGTTAGGGCATTATTGATCTTGTCCAGTTTGCCAGACAATTAAGATGGTTTGGTGATTGTTGTGAGCAATTCTTCAGGGTCGACAAAGCTGAAATTTGATGATGTGGTCGGTTTAATTTTTAGCGAAGAATCTACAAGAAAGGCATCAGGAGTTTCAGGGAATTCAAGGAATGCTCTAAATGTTGAAGGAAAATGAAGATTGCTGAATAAAGGAGGCAACAAACACGGGCGTTCTAAGTCGAGGAAGAAGTCTAAGGGACCGAAAGACAAAGACGGGTGTTGGCGTTACGGAAAGAAAGGGCATATGAAACGCGATTGCGGGGCGCTTAAGAAATAAGAAGGAAGCTCTCAAGGTGGGAAGGATTCAGTGAATCTATCTGAGGAGAGTAACACAGAAGTGTTGATCTTATCTCTTGATGCGAGAAATGAGTCTTGAGTTATAGACTCGGGTGCTTCGTTTCATGCCACTTCATGTAAGGATGTTCTGCATATCAGGTGACTTCGAGAGAGTCTACCTGGGTAATGATGAGCTGTGAAGTATCGTTGGAAAGGGGGACGTTCATGTAAATCAGAAAGACGGAACGACTTTAAAATTGAAGGATGTCAGACATGTACCAAGTTAGAAACGTAACTTGATCTCATGGGGCAATTGGCCGATACTGGTTATGTGATGACCTTTACTAGTGATTCCTGGAAGATCACAAAAGGTGCCTTGGTGATATCTCGAGGCAAAAAGGAAGGTACTTTGTACGTGACTTTAGGATAGTATAGTTCACTTGCGGTCGCATCAACTGGAGTGAATGGGCAGTTATGACATCAGAGGTTAGGACATATGAGTGAGAAAGCGATGAAAGTACTATTGTCAAAAGGAAAGTACCAAGGCTGAAGTCTATTGACTTGAAATTCTGCGAGGACTGCGTGTATGACAAGCAGAAGAGGGTAAACTTCAAAAAGACGGGACGTGCTCCAAAGACACATCTGTTGGAGCTTGTACACACTGATGTGTGGGGACCGGCACAGGTATTATCTCTTGGTGGCTCACGTTATTTTGTTTCCTTTATTGATGATGCTAGTAGAAAACTGTGGGTCTATTTCTTAAAATATAAATCTGATGTATTTGATGTATTTAAGAAGTGGAAAGTAATGGTAAAAAATGAGACAGGTAAACAGTAAAATGTCTTAGATCTGATAATGGGGGAGAGTACTGTGATAAGAGATTTGAGGAGTATTGTGCAGCAAATGGAATCAAACATCAGAAAATGATTCCATGGACACCACATCAGAATGATGTGGCTGAGTGCATTAACAAGACTATCCTTGAGCGCGCCAGGAGCATGAGGTTACATGTAGGGTTTCCTAAAACCTTTTGGGCAAATGTTGTGAATAATGCCGCATATCTCATCAATAGAAGCCCCTCAGCACCAATGGATGGTGGGCTACCAGAAGAAACGTGGACTAAGAAAGAAGTGAACCTTGAACATCTCATAGTGTTCAGTTGCACTTCATACGTTCACATTGATGCAGAACACAGAAACAAGCTGGATGCGAAATCTATGAAGTGCACGTTTATAGGCTATGGGCAACATGATTTTGGCTACAGGTTTTGGAATGCAGAAAACAAGAAAATCATTAGAAGCAATGACGTAATCTTCAATGAAAAGTAATGCATAATGACAGTGTGCAAGAAACTAAGGCCAAGGAGAAAGAATTCATAGAGTTGGAAGAGTTACTAGACATGGGTGTTACAGTGCCACAGGATGATCATGCATAGGAGCATTATAAGGCAGAACCAGAGACACCGGTTGTGAGGATGTCTACTTGGGAGAGGAGACCCACGGTCCGATATTCACCCTCCTTACATTATCTACTACTGACAGATAATGGTGAACCAGAGTGTTTTGAAGAGGTGTTATAGTCAGATACACGGGTTAAGTGGGAACAGGCCATGGATGATGAGATGGACTCTCTTGAGTCTAATCATACATGGGAGCTAGTCACTCTACCTAAGGGTAAGAAAGCTCTTCATAACAAGTGAGTTTATAGACTGAAGGAGGAGCACGATGGTTCGAAATGGTACAAGGCCAGATTGGTTGTGAAAGGATTTCAACAAAAAGTAGGTATCGATTTCACTGAAATATTTTCACCGATAGTGAAAATGTCTACGATTCGCATGGTCTTGAGTATAGTGGCTACAGAGGACTTACATCTAAAGCAACTAGATATTAAGACAACCTTTCTTCATGGGGATCTTGAAGAAGAGATATATATACATCAGCCGACAGGATACGTGGCACCAGGAAAGGAGAACAAGGTGTGCAAACTGAAGAAAAGTCTAAATGGCCTGAAGCAGGCCCTGAGGTAGTGGTACAAGAAGTTCAACAGTTTCATGTCGGGAAACAGTTTTAGGAGATGTCATGCAGACCACTGTTGTTATTTAAAAAAGTTTGATACGTCGTACATCATCGTTCTTCTGTACGTTGATGATATGCTTGTGGCCGGTTCAAGCATGAAAGACATCTCAGATCTCAAAAGACAATTGTCTAGAGAATTTACCATAAAGGATTTAGGAGCTGCAAAATAAATCCTAGGCATGAGGATAAAGCGTGACAGAGAAAACAAAAAATTAGTTTTGTCACAGGCAGAGTACATAGCCAGGCACTTGATCGATTCAATATGGGAGGTGCTAAGCCGATTAGCACTCCATTAGCCAACCACTTCAAGCTATTTAAGGAGCAAGGTGCAAAGACGCAGGAGGAACGAGAATACATGACTAAAGTCCCATACACGTCAGCTATTGAGAGTCTCATGTATGCTATGGTGAGCATGAGACCAGACATTGCTCAAGCAGTGGGAGTTGTTAGCAGGTTCATGAATAACCACGGGAAGGAACATTGGGAAGCTGTGAAGTGGGTCCTTAGATACCTGGTAGGTACTAAGGATGTAGGGTTGTATAATGGTGGATCGGAAATCAAGTTACAAGGCTGCGTGGATTCAGATTTGGCAGGAGATATCGATAGCATAAGAAGCACTATAGGTTATGTCTTTACTCTGGGTAGTGCTGCAGTCAGTTGGGTCTCTCAGTTACAAAAAATAGTATCTATCAGTATGACGGAAGTAAAATATGTTGCGGCTACAGAAGCATGCAAGGAGATGGTGTGGATGCAAGGTTTTATGGAAGAGTTGGGTAAGAAGCAAGTAGATTGCAAGCTGTACAGTGACAATCAGAGTGCAATACACTTGGCTAAGAATTCAGCCTTTCATTCAAGAACCAAGCATATTGCGATCAGATATCACTTCATACGTTCGTTACTGGAAGATGGATCGATTGCTCTGGAGAAGATTCATACAAGTGAGAATCCTGCAGATATGCTGACCAAGGTGGTCACACCGAAGAAGCTGAAGTTCTGTTCAGCTTTGATTGGTCTTCAAGCTTGAAGACGGGGAGGTGGTGCACTCCGGATGTAGAAGACGAAAGTTTATGGTGATGTGTCTCCAAGTGGGAGATTGTTGAGATGTGGAGCCACATTTGGGGGTTGCTCGACCGGTCGAGTGCCCCACTCTACCAGTCGTGAGCAGTTGTGGACTGGATGGATTCAAAGTCCAGCGAGCATCAATTTTTGGGTTCCGAGGTGCTCGACCGGTCGTGGCCCATGCTCGACCGGTCGAGGGGTCCACTCGACTAGTCGAAGTTACGCAGATTCATTTCCGGATTTGATGTGGATTGCGGAAATTTGAGTCAGTTTTCGTAAGGGTGCGAAAGGGAAGTTGCCTAAACTATAAATAGGTGTCCCTAGGGCTTTTCTAGGGTATGAGAAAATAATTCTAAGGTGTTGGCAAAGGGTTTTCTCTGTACTTTCAAAGGAGAGGTTAGTATATTGTCTTGTAATCTTCGTTTTTCTTCACAGTAGAAGTTTACATCCGTGATTTTTTACCGTAGTTTGGGATTTTTCCACGTATATCTTGTCTTGTGGTTTGTTTGGATTGCTTTAATTATTTTCTAGTTTATATTTCTTCTTGTTTATCGTTTGTGGGTAAGACCAGGGATTGGATCTCGGTTCACTACGTTGTTGGCGTGCTGCGCAACAGACTTAGGGACGACACTTGTATGAATGGCTTCGCTAAAGTAGGAAGGCCACTCATAGCACAAATGTCCAAAATTGTCGAACTCATTGGCCTGCACCGAAAATGGAAAGAATCGGTTGAACGACTCCAGAAAAAATAGATGCGGCTAGCAATGAAAGATCCATAGGAAGCTCAAGTTGAGAAATTTATATACATTTGTAGATTCCTATCTCTTTCCATAAATCACCAATAGAGGCCTCTACTTGATTAAGCCAATTTATCTAGTTCGTATGGGGTTTTATCGATAGTTTAAGATTTTGGGACCTTGGTTCCCACATCATCCAATTAAGATAACCCACATCGAATATAAACTTCTCTTCATGATACAATGGAAGAAAGGAGAGAGACGGTAGGTGTAACATCCCAATTCTCAAAACCCAAGTGTTAACCTTTAAAGATATTCCAAATTTCACACACACACACACACACACACACACACACACACACACACACACATATATATATATATATATATATATATATATATATATATATATATATATCAGAGTGATCACTACAACGGGAGAGAAACAAATCAAGCATAAAGGAAAGTCCAAATATACATATCAAAATTTACAAGTGGCTATCTAAAGGCTTATACAAACCAGTGTCTGAGGACTAAAAATTGAAACAACTAAATAATAAAAGTAAGCTGGAATTTAGAGCTGCATGATCATCAAGCACTTCATGCTCCACACCGAAGTCAACCTGTACAACATCCACATATCCAATGGCTATCGCAATGAACTATAACCCCTAAGATTTATCAAAACATCGCGATAAGTAAGCATAACATATTAGGAAAAGTCTATAATGAACATTTTATAACGACAAATATAGTAATACGACAAAGTTCATAAGATACGCGTACACTACATTAATTTATTTCATATGATATTTTTATTTAAATGCATGAATGCATGCACATGCTCATAGACTTGGGGATGCTCATCCAGATGGTAAAAGGCCGCCCAAGGAGAACTAGCCAAAAAGTACTCAAGGTATGTCCAAGGGACACTAATCACCCAAAAAAGGCTATGCATCGAGGACACTCAAGGCGATCTAGTCTCCTAAAAGAGTACTTTGGGATATGCTGAAGGAGAACTAGGCATCTGGAAAATTCCATGTGAAAACGACAGCCCATAGTAGTAGAATGCACGCGGCGATAACTTAGGATCATTCGATAAAATACTCTGCGATACAGCCCATAGTGACCTAAGAAAACCCTGCGTCTTATATCGACCACTCGGTAAAGTCCGTATGCCATGAAATAAATGATTAGTTCAACTATTATTATTCTAATTGCAAACAACCATTTTAAGAAAGCTTAAAGGTCACTATGGGGCTCGTCACCCAACATAGGCCGAAAGCTTGGGCATAGTGTCCCATACCACCATCTCTAGCTCATGAGACTCCAACACTATTATATTTAATGGTAACCTTCTCAACTAGTTATCAATCAAAGTTTATCAAGTAGAACTTACCATTGCAAGGTTATACAAAAATAATTCATTAAAGACACATAGGGCAATTATTCCACCCAAGTCGCAATGGGCAAATATTTCATTCAAGTATGCGATAAAAATAAATTATCCCCAAAAGCCACATAGGCACAAATGATCTACTAGATGGTAAGTCCACAAAAGAATTTCATTTAATCTATTAGACAAAATGGCTACTAGTTCAAGGACCTCTAGAAATACCATCAAGTAATCACAAGTAGTAAAACAAGCCACGTACAATATCAATGGCACTTACACATATAAAATATTTATTTAAAACCAAAATATGGATATTTGAAATCCATAGCATGTTCAGATACTTGAGTATAAATCCAATAATCAATCATTTATGAAGAATCACTTAAATAGAAACTAACGTTTATTAACATTTTCACTGAATATTTATTAGGCAATCGATGAAATAAATGAACTAAGCAAACTATCAAGATGAAGAAAAGGTTGAAGGGTGATCCTCACCTTTTAATCAGATTGCCTAATTCGACTTATCTTGCATTCGAGTGTAGGTGTAGATGATTGAAGATTCCAATTCCCTATATTTAAACAAAAAAATCAAAATCCTTAAGCCTCGGTTAATTTATAATCCAATTTCTAATAATGGACTTGAGGGATAAACTCACCTTACTAGACCGATTTGACTCAATTCCAACTCGAACTCATTTATGAATCCCCTCGAATTCAAGGTAATCTACACATGGACAATTCCAATCTAAGGAAAGGTTTGAAACTAATTAACTCTAATTAAACTTAGTTAAATGTACTTCTACAACTGGGTTTGATTCAGTTAAATGTTAAATCTCTTAATTCAACTCGCCCTCATTTCATTTTTAATAATAAGATAAAGAGCTTTAATCATACATGTACAGAGCATTGAACTCACTAATATACCTCAATCACTCGCCTCAACTCAACTCGCTCCCAAATCGAACCCAATTAATTCGACCTGGTACCAAATCCCAACTAATTTTGCCATTGCATGAGATTATCTCAGTCATCTAATTCAATTCAGCTCGATGTCAAGCACGAACCCAATTTCAAACTCGGATTCCACTCAGCAGCTCCCCCAACTCACCTTCTTCATCTTCTTTCCCTAATCTTCTTCCTTCTACTCTCTCTATTGAAGAGTCCAGCGTTGATATTGATAGAACTCACTGCTAACCCAAGCCTATAATCATCGGGTCAACACGCTGAGTTAACTTGGATTGACTCGGCAGACCACAAGTCTCTCTCACCCTCTCTTCTTCCTTTTCTTTCTTTCTCTTTCTCATGGCTAGACATGGCCTGGACTTGGCCCAGACTTAGAGTCCAACCGCATGACTCGCATCGAGTCACAACCCAAACTAGACTGAACTCGGTCCAGACTCGGTATAGCAAAATCCTAGTCCGAGTCTCTCTCTCTCTCTCTCTCTCTCTCTCTCTCTCTCTCTCTCTCTCTCTCTTTTCCTGATCTTCTTCTTTCTTTTCTCCTTTCCTTCTTCCTTCTACATCTTTATCCTCCTCAGCTCGGCCAACAACTCACTGAGTTGACTTGACCGCTGTCGATTCGACGCGTTTGAACACGGCAGCCCCTACTCTCTCTTTCTCTCCATTTCTTCTCCTTTCTTTCCTTCCTTTTTCTGCTTCTCTGCTACCAATGTCTAGCAACTAGACTCGATGAAACTTGACCCGACTCGCAGTGACTCGAACCGAGTTGAATGACTCAGTTCAGTAAGGAAGAATGACACCCTCTAACTCTCTGACAGACTTTCCATTTCTAGAAATGGTTGCCCTAAGAGAGCTTATATAGCCTCTTTGAAATTCCTAGAAGGATCAACTCCTAAACAACCGATTAGTTAGGTTTTAGTTGCTTAATTTGTGACATTTTGTGCAATGTAACTAAATCATGCTTACATGGCTGTGATTGGACTGTATGGATGGACTTCTGGGACCTTGACCCATCATATGATCGTCTTTTATCAGTATTTATGACCCATGATCATATGGTGGGTTTGTTGGTGACGCAGGGATGAACGTGATTAGGTCGATCACCGTCTTCCTCAAGGATAACTACTCCGAATCCACGGAGCTTCTTTGGACTTCTCACAGAGACTTCTTGAATCCACGAGAAAAAAGAAAGGAAAATAGAAAATAAATTCTATAAAATTCATAATTTGATTGATTGATTGCCTAATGTGTCTCCTTACACCATTAATAAAGAAAACAAACTAAAATTTGTAATTACCAAAAATAGCAAAATTCTAACTTTAATAAAAATCTTAATTCTAATAAAACTCTTCTAAAGCCTAATTTCTAAAAATAAAAATTCCAAATAAACTTTTGCTAGAAGAGTCCTAGCATAATTACAAGTTATTTCTAAAAAAGAAGAAAATCTAAAACTCTAAAAATAGAAAAATATTAAAAAATTTAAAATTAATAAAAATAGTAAAATTTTCCTAAAAATTCATTGTTGAGCTGAAAGTGCACGTTTTCTGACGAAACGGACAGATCCGACCCACCTAGTAGGTCGGTTCACCTCAGATGGCCCATTTCAATAAAGATCTATAGGTTGTGCGCCCCGTAACAATACCCAGATCAAAAGTTACAGTCAATTTACGGTCCACCTTCTTTTGGCCTATCAATGTTAGGAACATATCTGTGACATGTTCTACATCAGACCCCTTCACTTGAAAAACAAATCGTCCTCGAGTTACTTAAGGGACTTGACTTATGTTCCCTGATAACTTCTAACGTCGATGTTTATTAGCCATTTTCTTGTAGTTGGCATTATGCTCTTGAGCTGACACAATACATGTACTCATGCTTTTCTTAACTTTACTAGTATTAATCAGTTCTTTCACCTTTGCCTTCACGATCTCACACTCTTTCTGATAATGTGGGAAATTAGGCAGACTTATCTCTGTGATAAGATCAATGTGGATTTGTATATCTTGTATGAGAGGAAATTTATCAGGGAGTTCATCGAGCACAATTGCCTTGAACTCCTACAACACTGGTTTCAAATCCCCTAAGATGTTCATTGGCTCCATATATATTCTTTCTTTTCAACTAATGCATATATATATATATATATATATATATATATATATATATATATATATATATATATATATATCCCGTTTCCTTAGATTGTTTAACAAAAGCTTGTTCAGTTGTGAGAGATTATCCCTCCACTTTAGAAGTCTTGGGTTGGTTCTCCCTTCTCATAGGGGTGGGGATATCCTTTTACCATCTTTAATAAATATAAATACGTTATTTAGATCTCTATGTGTAACATCAATATTATTTTGCCAGGGTTGACCAAGTAACATGTGATAAGCTTCCATGTCGACCACGTCACATATTACTTCATCCTTATAATATTTACCAATGAAAAATGATATACGACATCATTCAGTTACCTCTATTTTGTTGACCTCCTTGATCCATCTAATCGTGTATAGAGATGGGTGCCTTTTTGTTTTCACTTGTAGATTTTTCACCATTGTTTTCGACACAAGTTCTCACTGCTCCTGACATCGATGATCACATTACAGACTTTTTGGTTTACAGTGCACATTGTTCGAAAGATGTTGTGCCGTTGTAAATTTATCTTTACCTTTGACATGTATAACGACTTCCTCATGATCAAAGTAATGGCATGTGATTCAGTTTCTGATAGGTCATTTTGTGTTGCCAACAACTAGATTTTTTCAGTGTAATCTGTGATGGTTCGATTCCCCTGTTGATAATTTTGGTATCGTTGGAATAATACTTGCTTGTAATCACTAGGGAAGAACGTGATCGAAGAAGGCGTCTCATCTGTGGCCATGATGAGATGAGCGCCTTGTTCTATCAGGCACATGAGAGTTGAAATTGCTCCCACCATGGAAAAGCATCATATTTTAATTTGAAAGCTACCATCTTCACCTTTTTATGCTCTAGCACATTCATGTAATTGAAATATCATTCTACTTCGGCAAGCCAGTCGAGAAAATCCTCTATACCTCCATGGACTGGTCGTCGAGTAAAGCCGTCATCAAGGTCCTCGTCGTTAGAACTCGCATCATCTGGTGTAACCATACGATTCACTAATAGTAGTGCTCTACGAAAATCGAGGTTGTGTCGTACAACAACCAGGGCAGTTAAGCATCGCCTAGGTCTTAGGGAGGAATTAGCGCATCCACAAGATGGTTGAGGGTTGCTTGCAACCCTTGCATAGTCAACTGACTCTCCCGGTGGAAAGCTTCCATTCTTTCCGAAAGATAACGAATATCTGTATCGCCGTCCATAGGATTTTGGTTCATACCTTCATTATTTGTCATCGTCTCAAGGAGAGTCCTCGCTTTAATACCAATTGATGCAAGGATGAACGTGATGAGGTCAATCACCATCTTCCTCAAGGATAACTACTACAAATCCACAAAGCTTCTCTGGATTCCTCACAGAGACTTCTTGAATCGACAAGGAAAAAGTAAGGAAAATAGAAAATAAATTCTATAAAATTTGTAATTTGATTGATTGATTGCTTAATGTGTCTCCTTACAGCATTAATAAAGAAAAAAATAAACTAAAATTCATAATTACCAAAAATAACAAAATTCTAACTCTAATAAAAATCCTAATTATAATAAAACTCTTCTAAAGCTTAATTTCTAAAAATAAAAATTCCAAATAAACTTTTGCTAAAAGAGTCCTAGCATAATTACAAGTTATTTCTAAAAAGGAAGAAAATCTAAAACTCTAAAAATAGAAAAATATTAAAAATTTTGGAATTAGTAAAAATAGTAATTTTTTCCTAAAATTCATTTTTTGAGTTGAAAGTGCGCGTTTTCTAATGAAACAGATAAATACAACCCACTTTCTGGGTCAATTAACCTCGGATGGCCCGTTTCAATAAAGATTGATAGGTTGTGCGTCCCGTAACGATACCCAGATCAAAAGTTATGGTCAATTTACGATCTGCCTTCTTTTGGCCCAACTATGCTAGAAATGTATCTGTGACACGTTCTACATCAGATAGCCAGACGAGGAAGATAACTCCACCGCTGATGGCAGATTCTCAACGGGTGGATGATGTTAGGATTTGATGCCTTTAGATGATTCAAATGAGTCTCAAAGAACTTGTGGACCATATTTTGGGGCAAGGCAACGAAAAACTCCGTGGTTCACGAGATTCTCTTGTGCAGATGATAAAATTGTTGATAGTGAGATGTCTCGCGATAACTTCAACTGAAGCAAATGACTTCCTGATTGCTCTAGAATCAATGGCTAGAATGTTTTGGAAGGTTTCTGGAAGCAGAAGAACGGTCGGGATTGCACCAGCAAACCGAACAGAAAGATTCCTAGCGGTGCCTCTCTTTGGGTAAGAAACCCTAATTCGCGGGATTTGAATTGAGGACTAGGATTTGAGGAGATAGAGGGCTAGGATTGAGGGATGAGATCTCGTGCGGATTGCCAGCTCATTGGCACGGAATAGGTTATCATTTTTGAAAAATCTCTCCGCATACACAGGCAATCTGCGTTTGATTTGTGCCCACACATGAGCACACCTTCCCGTGAAATACCTTAGGTTTTGGTCAGGGCCATGCCCTAAACATGATGGACGGTTCAGATCTGGCCAAGGGTCCACGATGGTGGGCCCCATCTCAAGTGAACGAACGTTGTTTGTTTAAACAGTGTTCGGCGGAAAGAGATAAGAAGACTCTCCTTTCGGGTGATGCTCGGGTCAACGCCCGTTTGACCATCTGATCAGTTTGGTGTACCACTAGTGCACCATTTCCTATGCACGTTCAGGCCTAAGGTGGGGTCCAGTGTGATGCATTGAAGAATTTACTCTATCCATCTAACTTCTATAACTATTAAGAGGATATCAATCTAAGGATGGATAGATTCATACCTCAAGTGGCCCACACAACTTGGTTTGTGTGACAAAAAGGGCATTCTAAATAATCTAATGGTCAATATGACATTAATCCAAAAGGTTTTAGAGTCCAGTAACTCCCCAGAAGGTGATTAATAGTGGGATTTAAGGTCTAAATAGTGAGTTCTTAAAATATTAGTTGTGTATTGCTCGTGACTCAGTTTTGAAGTTAATGAGTGGTAGGTCAAATTCTTGAGAGGGCCACACAACTTACATTTTGACAATCAATCATTGTTCTCGGCAATCCAATGGTTGGATTTTCTTCTCTAGGGTCTTATGTCTATTAGAATGTATCTAACTGTCATTTATAACAATCAATTCTTCAAATATGTTGTGAAATCATCGAATGGGCCATCCTATATATGATATAGATCCGTTGAATGATGGATTTTGTGATTCGGGCTTTGAAATCTAAAATAGACGGTTATATTTAAGATAAATGAAAGTGGGTGTTCAATTAAGCCATGCTTATATTTATACTGAATTAGGTCTTCATGGTAACATCCATGTACTGAAAAGTACGAGGTGTTGGTCACTAGAAAAAAAAAAAAAAAAAAAAGGCAGGAAAGAAGGGCTTAGGATTGTATTTGAATTATTCGAACCTATAGTAGAGGCTTCAAAAGTAAAAAGTATTTGGTTCGAGATTGACACCTAAAGACAGGAAGAGGAGAAACGGAAGAGGAAACAATTTTCTAATGCTCAATTGGCACCACTTCCATCTTAGACCTTAAATTTCCAAGAAGATCAATGAGGAGAGGAGACTTGGAACAAGCTACGAAGATGATTCAATGAGGTTGAAGAGAAAATGAGGAATAAAATAATGAGAGAGAAGACAAAAAAATCGATCTTTAAAAGAGTGGTCGTAATTTACCACGCTAACAATTAATGAAGGAAATCAATAGATGATCTTTTACGCAAGGGGATGTGCATGACTATTGCAAGCCAATAGGATGCCATTACGTGGCATCTACCAGTGCCAGTTCCTATCCTTATGGCGTAACATCTCTTCATATTCCTTGAATACAAAGAGACGTTGGGGCCATTTTTACACCTAGCCTATCATAGCCAGATCTAATGAATGAGAAGTCTCCACTTGTCGACACACTTGTACAGAAACTAGGAAAAAGGTACTTACAGAGGGCAAAGAGACATCATAAAGATTCGAAGGACACCTCCGTCAAAGACGAGTGTCACCCAAGTAGTGTTGTAGGACCAAAGATGTACACATGACTAGAACCTTAGAGGTAGTCATCCTCTTGGTGATAGATAGCTAGAAGATACTAACTATGCATATGCAAAATGTTTAGAGAGCACGCATAACTCAGTGAAATGCTAAGGCAGTGATATATGTTGACACATGGCCAAAAGATACTAATTGAACATATGCAGAATCTTTAGAGAGCATACATAACCCGGTGAAACACTAAGGTGGTGATACATGTTGACACATGACTAGATGTTATTAGCCATAGGCATATGAAGCTCGTTAAGCGGTGCTAAAAAAGAGAAAGCCATCAGAAAATAGAATATAAGTATATACGGCAACAAGTTAAACTAACATCACCTTGAATTAAAAGCGTAATAGGTCTATGTCGCTAACTGATCAGCCTATCGATTACAAAAACCGAGGGACCATACGTGAGGCCACTGTCTATCCAAGTTTATAAAAGCAATAAAGATTGAATACCTCCAAACCCTCTCCCCTCTCCATCTCAAACACACAAATCTCTTATAGAACTCAATGTTGCCTATTAAATCCTTTCGTCCCTACATGGATGCCCATATGATCTTAGCATCTGATCTTAGCTTAGCTTAGTTTAGTCTCTCTACTTATGTCCAACGTAGTACTATAGCAAGTCTAGATCGATTAGCGTAGCTTAGTTTAGCCCCTCCATTTTTGTCGAGTGCATTACTGCAACAAGTCACAATTAGTTTAGTTTGTTGTCCATGACCTTATTGTTAGATCCCAAATCTCCAAGTCACTACTTAACGATTTCTCCAAGCTACAACCCACTGGCCAAACCACGACCATCCCACCACTGTCTTGGTCTAAAGGATTATCAACCGCATCCACAACCACGTTGCCTACTCAAACTGTCTCGATAATTTCATTTGCTTTATTTACTTGTTTTTCGATTATACTATATTCGTATTAGTTTAATAAAATCAACACTTCGCCTTATTATTATTATTATTATTATTATTATTATTATTATTATTATTATTATTATTTTAAAGTGTTTACTTTGTTAATAAACACTACAAACCTATTACCATGGTAATAAAATGTAACATCCCGAAAAATCGGGGGTCGAGCATAACTCAACACCCGAGTTCTAGAACATCACTTATGCAACATACATAATGATGATTAAATGTTGTCTGCATTTGAGTATTGAACATGAGTGAGATTAAGCCAAAACAACATATCATACTCCAGAGACAGTTAAATTGCAAGCGGAAGACTGTGATAGATATATAAAATATATAAGAACTGTGGTGAGTCTCCAGAGTGTGATAACATTACCAGGTTAATAAATTTCAAGTACATTTCTAAATTATACCAAATGTGTAAGTGTAATGTTTTCTATCCCAAGTACCATAGCCCCGTCAATACAATAACAGGTCTTCATAAACCTATCAGAGAGCTACAAGTAGGAGAACTCCTCTTCCACATCACGATAGTCCGGCTCTGCTTCATAAGCATCGTCATCGCCTGAAACTCAACAAATCTGGTTAGTGTGTACAACACTGTCCCGTAACGTGGGAGTGAGTAACTAACTCAATGGAACAATAAGGCATAAGTTATCGTGTTATCAATTCAGTCAAGCAGTAATGATAAAGCAGTAAAATCAAACATTCCTAACTAATCTTATTAATGCAAGTATGAATGTAGTCATGATGGATGCCCTCACTGACATACTCCCTCATGCGACACCCTCTTCGTTCGTGGCATGCTTTCATCCCTCAGTGCTCCACATCTTTCAGGCACATGCGATGCATGATGAGCATGATTACCAAGTTGTTATTAGTCCATTTCAAACAGCAGGATTGGGAAACTAAGATACCTCCTTTGTATAATTCCCAAACATGATCCATTCTAGGGTCGTCAATCCTAGACAATTTCATACGATGGTGTGTTTCTAGGTCGCTGCAAGGGCTGCCAGGGTTGTTACACGGAATCGTTGCACCACTCCCCCATCACCTTATCAATACAGGCCTAGTTTATACTCTGTTATTACGGGAAGGTTCATCGCCTCACCGCAGATTTAGAGTATGCTCGAGGTCACTACAAAGGGCTGTCAGGGCTGTTACACGGAATCGTTGCACCACTCCCCCATCACCTTATCAATGTAGGCCGACAGCATGAATATAGTGTCTCATACCACCATAATCGGCTCATGAGTTTGGTTGCTCACTGGTCACTACGGGGAGGCACGTGGCCCCAGCGTAGGCCGACAGCTCGACCACGGTGACCCATACCACCATGCCCGGCTCATGAGTCTTAGCGGATCGAGGTACCATGGTTAAAAGGGATTTCACTGGTAAGTTTGGTACCCTAGGTTCAAGCAGTAGCGTCCAAACATGGTGAACATACATAAGACAGGTCGGGTTGCTTGACGAGCTCGGCTAGCTCGAGCGCACAACAAGTTGAACGATATGAAGCGCATAAGCACTTCGTGTGGCCAACCACTATCGTCAACCGAAGTACGACTTGGGTTCGTCGAACACATCTCACGTGGCAACTGAAACTCAGCTACAAATTCGATCTCGTTACCGACTGCCTGGACTATACAATAGCCCCAATCACATTCAATTACAGATAGGTAAAGCAGTAATGGATCAAGATTCAAATCATACAATCAAGGTCTGGTATTATCCGTTTAGGGCTGCCAGGGTTGTTGCACGCATTCGTTGCTCCACTCCCCCATCACCTATGACGGATCGTACAAAGTAAATATGAATTTAAACATATGCATCACATAGATCAAATCATACAATCAATTGAGCATGTTATGAAGCACAACACAAGCATGAGTTTGTACATATTCAATTCCTAATCACACAGCTATCCAAGGAAATCATACACATAATTAAAGGAGTTGAGAATCTTATCTCAACACCCTAATACATTACAATTTACTAACTACTACTCATTCAAACATTTCAACAAACACTTTAAAATACATACATCAACATACATGACATATGTTGATCACATAGGCATTAGGCCAAATCCTTTCACTAGGGAGTTGCTCCAATCATAACACGCGTACACCCATGACGGATAGTTATGGAAAGTAGGAATCCAAGTTCCATATTCATTTGAACATTTTCACAAATACTTGGGCTACACATTTCAACATATATAGTGTATAGTGGTCGTGGCGTGATTCAGGACAAATCCTTTGGTCAAAGGGGTATCACCAATACAACAATCATATATCCATGACAATTAGTCATGGTGAGCACGAATGAGAATTCTATACTCATTCTGTCATTTTCACAAACACTTAGAATACACTATTACCACATACATAGTGTATGTTAACAAAACATGTATTAGGGCTATCCTTTCGCCAAGTAAGTATTTTTGTCCATGTATAATATATTCATATAACAAATAATCATGGCAAATACATCTCCAAAATTTATACGTATACGATACTTTCTAGAATACACAATTTCAACATACATAGTGTACATAAGCAAAACATGTATTAGGGCGAGTCCTTTCGCCAAACAAGTAATTTATCCACATATAATATATTCATACAACAAATAATCATGTCAAACACATTTCCAAAATTTATACGTATACCGTACTTTCTACAAATACCTAGAGTATGTAGAATTCCATATTTTTCATCTTTAATCGAAACGGAAAACAGACAGCACTTTGTACATGTGCAATTGCATGCAGATCATGAATCTATCATTATCTGACATTGAAAGCGTTGAAAATCATAACCTATACACCTAAAGTCCGCACCTTTTATCGTAGAATCGTAACGAATACGATAGGTTTGCTAAGCTTCCGTATTCGGTAGTTTGGCGACCTATAGAATGGAATAGGTTAGCTATTTCATAACCTACAACCATCAACACTCCAAATCAGATTAGGGTTAGGGTTTCTTACTTAGAAACAGAGCTGAAATCGCCGAGAAAGAGATTAGAACGGAGTGGTTGTGCTTGCATAACGCCAGGGAGGCATGACAGGGAGATCCTCCCACAACTCCCACACTTTTTCTCTCTTTTCTCTCTCTTTTCTCTCTCTCAAATCTCAAATTCGTATGGCTATGAGAGAGAGGGTTCAAAGGCCCTTATATAGCCTAAAAAGTCTCCAAATTAGACTTCAAGTTAAGGTATACTTAGGTTATAACCAAAGCGGTCCCGTTTCAGCTCAACGGAGGACTTCTGGCGGGCCTCCTTGAGCCAAAGGTCGGACTTAAGTTCACAAACTATGGATCTAGGTTCTATTAAGTTTTCGTTCCAGTAGGGTTCTCAGATCACGCGTGGCGGACCAGTTTCAGTTCAACGGTCAGCGGATCTCGATCAGAGATTCCGAGTACATGTAAATGTGTATGAAATTTCTCTTGATCCGAGGGTGTAATTTGGTCTGATTCTGACGGTCTGGTTGCTTAAAACTGATCCGCAAGCGAGAGGTGCCAGATTACTATTTGAGATATTTTATTTTGAATTAATTTTCACATTTCTCACACTCTTCACTCTGAGCTCAAGCGAATAGCGCTGGGACACTATCTGAATTTGATTTCCGAAATGGTTGTCAAGCTCAGCAAGGTGGTTTCTAACTCCTTAACTTCGTGTTAATCGGACTTCCGACGTGCAGTCCAGATCTGATACGGAGTTTCGAGATGCTCCCGAGAGCAGCCAGGTAATGAGATTGATCCTAGATTTTAGGGTAACCTAGCGTCAATGATTCTACAAGTTTTGAGTCTTGCAGATCGTATTTAAAGTGGTTGGTGCTAATTTCACAGGTACTCTAGTTTAACACTGGCTATTTCTCACCTAATTTCTAAAGGATTTAGTCCTGAGCACTTTCTGTCTGAGGTGGTATTTGGGCCTTTGTAGTTTGTATATAAAGTGATCCAAGTTATACTACTTAGCTAGTTTAGGATAGTGTCTAGGATGAAAGTGCTTAGAAAAATTGAAAGAACAAGGCAGTGAAGGGTGGTATTTGTGAAGAAAATGGTTTGAAAAGGGATTTGAGGCTTTAATCGAGTGTTTGAGAAGTTAAACCGGTGTTAGGATTGACTCATCGCCTAAGGACGTCTAATTTCAGGTTGGAAAAAATTCGGGCTGTTACATAAAAATTTCTCGCATTTAAGGCAAAAAGAACTCATCTGAAGGACTAATCCTCCCCTTTACAAATTGTGTAATACTTGTTAATCCATGGATTATTTGTCAATCAGTGGCTGAGTAGATGGCTAATCTTCTTAGCTCGCGTCTTAATCGGTTTATTTTGACGCGTAGGTTCATAAGGTGTTTGGTTCGATTCGAGTTATATACGACTTTGACACACCCGACACATACATACTCACACATGCACAATAAAAAGAAATAAATTTGACACGACATACATACTCGCATATGCACAATATTTATTTATTTATTTATTATTATTTTTATTTTTTAAAGGGTCTTACATTACACATGTAGCTGTGTCCTCGGATTGAAGCCCAACAAGTATTGAGGATAATAGCCATATATTTCAATTACCAAAATATCGCTGACTTCATTTAAAATATCTTCTCATGCTCTTTCTTTATTTTTTTTAAAAAAATAAAACACTAATTTTGGAAGCAAAATAAATCCAAGAGCTATTTGTTCTGGTATATGTGAGAAGAGCTTTTTTCCTAGTATCAACCAAATCGGTCCAATCAATTATCTACAGGTTCGATCTTGGGTTAAGCCTTATTTGAGTCAGATGGGGTGCAGTCGCTCATTGGTCCACCCAACTCATTTGAACCGCTTAGGTATGAACCGAAAATTACCAAGGGCTTGTTTGGTAGACACCTAAAAATGATTTCAACTCATTTTAGTTAATCATAATTATGCACCAGAAATATTCCTGTATTGGTTTGGTTCAAAGAATGTTTTTTCATCCTCACCAGTAGACCAAAATGAGACGGGCGTCTACCAAACAGGCCCTTGGGTAATCAATTCTCAAGAGTGGGGCCCATGATTCATCAATCCAGACTCTGGTCCGCTGCGTCTGACTGTGGGTGGTCCATCGCCATGGGAAGATACAAACGGGTGTGAACAACCGTTGGACCTTTTTAAATCGAACCATACAAATTACATCAACCTTCTAGAAGTTGAAATAAATGAAGCTTACCTCACATTATTTACTATTTCTAATAAACAAATCCCGTGCACATGTGGGGCTCACGTCTAGCTCGCTCAGACCGTTGCCGTGATTGCCAAGCCACCAAGAATCTTCCAGATTTGGAAGATATCCCATCCATCCAATAGGCGTCTATTTCTCTCAGCGGTCTATTTCAAGGCCACCGAACAAAGGGTTAAGATCTTGGTCCCAATCCACAATAGCCCATGAAATCAATGGTCTAGATGGATGGACCATGTGCCCCATTTTCACAGACCAAGCATATGAGGTCATGAATACAAGTGCAAGACCCATTCAAAACCACAAGATAAAACTTCAGGAAGTTAAAGAACTATTTCCAGCTAAACAAGCTTTTCAACCGTTGGATGTCTTTGTACGGTCATAAGTCAACCATTTGGGAGGGTTGTGGAAGCTTCTTTGCATTATTTCCAATCTTTTATTTGACCATGCTTTGCATGATCCGTTCACCCGAAAGAAAAAAAGGAATGCCTTAAATAGCTCTCAAATTCACACACGAAACCAAGAAAGAAAACAAGAACTCCATTCATTTGAATTGTATTTTGGATGTTCAATCAAAACAATGTTTTGTGGGAGCTTCTCTCAGGGGTATGATGATGATCCATGGTCACTTGGGTCCCCAAAGAGATCAAGAAAAAGAGAAAAGAATCCATATTCAAATCGCGGTCTCGACAAGTTCTCGTCCGTCTTGGCGGATCTCGAAGCGAGGAGGGAGAAGATCATGGCTCAGATCGGTGAAGTGTCGCTCATTCGGTTCATGTACTCGAACTCGCACGACTGGGTCCCGATCGTCGTGAGGTTGAGGGATCCGAAGCTAATGAAAACCAAGATCACCAATAGCAAAGATCAGCCGTCACAACAAAATTTGGAAGCCGTCGGGAAATCTACAATTGGGTCTGTGGGAGCAAAGGAAGGCGGGCCAAAGGCAACGACATCGAATGGGAAGATGAAGAAGACCTTCTCATGGAGTTTGAATAACGGCGGCGGGCTTTCTTCGAAGTGGAGATCTAATTACTATTGGCCTATGGCCTTGATTTTGATTTTGTTGTGTTTGTTGATGTTTGGCCGTTCGTTCGCGATCCTTTGCACTTCTATATGGTGGTACTTGGTCCCTACTTTGAAGGGTGGCGATGTGAATGTGAGGAGATCAAGGAAGGACTATGTGAGAAGGTCGAGTGAAAAGAAGTTGGGTGGGGATCATGTGAAATCTCCTGCACCTAAGATGGGGGCCATGGAAGTTTCATCACCAAGACACCATCTAAATGGAAGAAAATAAGGATGGCCACAATCGCGATGATGAACGGTTGATAGTTCTTTTCCTTTTCCTTTATTTCTTTCGCTTTTTTTTTTCTTTTTTTTTTTCATTTTTGTTGACATGTTCAAGAATGTAAATTTTTGTAAGTTGTGCGAGGTTGGAGAATCAATCTATTGACATGTTCATCCAGGTGAGAAATTGCAGGTGAGCTTTCACATACAACCATTTATTTCCGGCATAGGCGTGGATTGTGTACAACATCCAATCCATGTAGAAGGTGGGCCACATTATAATGATCGACTGAGGAAAAAACCAGGATGGATGGTCGATGTCAAGCGAGCCACACCGTTGAAATCAATGGACGGCCTATGGTCTGACTCAATGTATATGTGGCCCACCTGATGAGTGAATTGTTCCATGATATGATATATTTCAGAAAATAAAAATGTTGTATGTAAAGATTAACATTGAAGGTTGTATGTGAGCATTTCTCCGGGTTGAAATCAAATCTAGCTTTGTATGTGGGAGTTTGCATGGGTCGAGATGAAGATCGTTCAAAGCCAGGCCCAGTCAGCTAGCCAGGCGACGGACCCAATAGCATGGTCATAAGATTTGGCGACTCGGATTGACTCATCAGGTCTCGAGTGAAGTCACAACTCGTCCGAGTCAGTGGTGAAATATTAGCCCAACTCAGACGAGCCATACTCCATACTCTAACTTGTCTGAGTCTTCGAATTCATGACCGGTAGCTTTCAATATCCTGGAATTTCTGCCCGACCAGATTAGCCCGGGCCCAGCCTGCCGGCCTTTAGGCTCAATTCTAGGACAGCCTAAACCAGGTTAGGTGTGGACCGGACCCAACCAATGGCTTGACTTTCACTCCTACTGGTGTGAGTTATAGGAGTTGGTTGGGCCGTTGCTTCTTGAAGCAAGGAAAATGAAGAGGCTAACCCAGGGTATCACTGGTGCTGAGGATTATAGATCACTAGACAAGTGGTGGGCCCCACTTGTTTGGTTAACGTTAGAGATTTAAGGATGATCATTACATTATAGACTGTGATATGGTGTATGTACTATGTATTATTTCTCAAATTAGATGTAGATATTTGTGATTGATAAAATAAATTAAGAAATCTTGGATCAATGCTGATGTGGTTTGGCCAGTGACCCTGCCACTGGCCAATCACTAGTGGTGGTGCTCTCTGGGCCCTACCATGATGAATGACTTTCATCCATGCCGTCCATCCATTTTTCAAGATTATTTTATAGAATTTATCACAAAAATGAGGTAGATCCAAATCTGAAGTGGACCACATCACAGGAAACAGTGCTGATTGAACATCCACCATTAAAAACTTCTTGGGGACACAAGTTTTCGATCAAGCTGATATTTGTTTGTTTGTTTTTTTTTTTTTTTTCCTTCATCCGGGTATGTATGACCTAATTAACAGGTTGGGTGTCAAATAAACATTATATTGGGCCCTGGGAGGTTTCTAATGGAGGACACTCTATTACTACTGTTTTCCTGTTACTGTTGTGGTCCACCTGAGATTTATATCCCCTCGTTCTTGGGCTGAAACCCTAAAATAATCTGAAAAAAATGGATGGACGGCATGGATAAAACACATACATCATGGTGGAGCCCACAGGGCACCGACAGTAGCCAACTGGCTAGTGGCAGCGTCATCCGCCAAACCCCGTCCTCACGGCAACCATGTCCGAAATCTGTGGGCTCACCATGATGTATGTGTTATATCCACACGGTCCATCCATTTTACAAGATCATTTTAAGACATGGAATTAAAAATGACGCATATCCAAAACTCAAATGGACCACACCATAGAAAGCATGGGGATTGAATGCCTACCATTGAAAACTTTTGAGGGTTACGGAAGTTTTGCATCAAGCTGATATTTTTTCCCTTCATCCATGTCTGTGTGACCTTATGAATAAGTTGGAAGGCAAATAAATATTATAATGGGCCCTTGAAAGGGAGAACGGATTGGCTACTCCCCTTGCCACGGTGCCACTAGCCCCATGGCTGGTGGTCTTAGCTCTGTCAGCCCCCACCATGATGTATGTTCATCCATTTTTACAGATAATTTTAGGGCTTTATCCCATAAAGGAGAGGGATATAAATATCAGGTGCATCACACCACAGGAAAACAATAGTGATTGGATATCCACCATTAAAATCCTCATAAGGCCCACTGTACTGTTTATTTGACATCCAATATGTTGATTATGTCATACGGACCCAGCTGAAGGGAAAAAACAAAGATCAGCTTGATCCAAAACTTTTATGACCCCCAAAAAGTTTTTAATGGTCCCCATTCATTAAACACTGTTTCCTATAATGTGTCCCACTTAAGATTGGGATATATCTTAATTTTTGTCTCATACCATAAAATGATCTATAGCAGTATATGGACGGCATGGATGAAACACATACATTATGGTGGGGCCCACAGATCACTGACCACCAGCCATTGGCTGATGGCAGAGGGAGTAGCCAATCCGTTTCCCTTAAACGTTTCAACATTGAACTTAATGGACGCGGATTTCCTGGAAAGGCTTTCGCAGGAAGTTCCTGCACTGGGAAATTAGGTGGGGCCCACTGTGATGTTTGTGAGAAATCCTATCCGTCCATCCATTTTGTAAGTTCATTTTAGGACAAGTTACTAAAAATGAACCGTATCCAAAGCTCAAGTGAGCCAAAAACGTGATAAGTAAATGTCCACAGTTGAAATATTTGTGAGGCCACATAAGTTTTGATTCATGCTAATATTTTTGTTTTCATTTCATCCCAATAGGAATGAAGTTATTAACGGTATGGATGGCATCTGAATATCACTGTTGAACCCAGGAAGGTTTCAATGGTAGGAATTTCCCTAACCACATTTTCCTTTAGTACAGATCACTCAAGCTTTGGATACAATTCATTTTTGACAACATGTCCTAAAATGAACTCACAAAACGGATGAACGGGTAGGATTTCTCAAAAACATCACAGTGGGCCCCACTTAAGTTCCCAGCGCAGGAACTTCCTGCGAAAGTCCACGTCCGAACTTAATTATCTCCACTTCTTCTTGTGGTGTGGTACAGTTAAGTTTGAGATCTCCACATCTTCTTGTGGTGTGGTACAGTTAAGTTTGAGATCTACCTCGATATAACATAGACATCATGGTGAGGCCCACAGAACTTGGTTACATCAACACACCACCAAGATCTGTGGTGTGTGGCACACCACTCAATACGCTTGTTGACGTCACCAAGTTATGTGGGCCACCATGATATATGTGTTAGTGTACCGTGAGCATGTTAGATAAAAATAATCTTACCAAGCAGGTTAAACTTAATGGGGGAAATGTTCCAGTGCTCTCTCAGAACACTATAACTTATAGTGCTCCTATTTACATTGGTCCACTTGGACTGTCTAATAGAATCCATTTCATTGATCCATATTGTTCATTAGATCCAACCCATATTCCATGGGCTTCCATGCAAACATTGCACCAATCCAATAAATATGAACCATCGATCAACAGCCTTTAATATGGATGGTCAAGATTGTTTACACAATAATAAATGCAATTAACATTCCGATCCATCTATTTTTTATGAGCCATCATAGATTGCAGACTATTCTAAAGAATTAATTTTGCTAAGTGATCATAGTCATTCCATCCATACCCTCCAGTACCAAGCTGGGTGCCCGTCATTGATCAAAAAGCTCTGTGGGTCTTACCATGCATGATGCATGTGTTTCATCTATCCAGTACATCTACATTTCAAAATGAGGCAAATCCAAATTTCCATGTGCACCACACCATAGGAAACCGTGGTGATTTAATGCCCACCGTTAGAAACTTCCAAGGGCCTGCCCTTAATTTTATTTGTCATCAAACCTGTTGATTAAGTCACACCGACTTGTACTAAGAGAAAACACAGATATCAGTTTAATCCAAGACTTTCGTGGCTCCAATAAGCTTTTAATGGTGGGCGTTCAATCACCAATATTTTATTGTGGTGTGGTCCACCTGAGATTTAGGTCTGCCTGATCATTCTGGGTCTCACGTCCTAAAATGAGCTAGAAAATGAATGGATGGCGTGGATGAAATACATGCCTTATGGAGGGTCCATGGAACACCAACCAGCATCAAGCTCAGCTCGGAGTAGTCACTACCTAATCCGGTCCAGAAAATAGAGCCAAATCAAGGTTGGATAAATCACTTGATCAATGAAAATTTTCCATGGTAGTTTATGTGTTTCCAAACTTAATAGATATATGGTTAAGATTGATCGATTGAACTGTCCAAATGGACTAATCCTATCAGGAGAACTATAAGTTATAGTGCTCTGAGAGAGCACTGATCATCTCTCAACCTTAAATGAGAAAAATGGGCGGTTGTAGAAAAATCCAACAACCCAAATCAACTCACATGCATGGCTCAATTGATGAGTGTACTACCATGATATACACACACACACACACTATGTTTGCTATGTGTAGTACTTGATGAATGGCCCGGATCTATGACACGTGTACCATACGCCTAGATCTCCCACATGTTTCCACCTCCCCACGTGAGTGGCCCATCACTTGATCACAACTCTTTGCTAATTATTGCATTAGCAACAATCTTGATATCTTCAATTTCAATCCGATCAGCTTCAATATATCTGCTGATGACAAACCATATGGGTGAAAACTACCCACGAAATTAAAGGATGTTTTGTAATTCTCTTGTTCTCCAAAAATCGAAGTAGTTCATGTGTAAGCTGTTGTGTAGGAAGTTTTAAACCCTCCTGAGAAAGAAAGAATTCCCTTGAAATACGTCTACCACTTTAAATCATGTAGTTATGAAGAGGAGGATGCTGACCACTCATTCCCAACTGTCAAACTATGAAAAACGTTTGGTAGGCCAACCTGATGGGGACAGATGAGAACTACCTCCATCACCATCTATTACGGTTTTTTTATTTTTTTCCTTAAAGGGATTGAAAATAACAATAAAAAAGATAAGTGAGGCTTCTTTTAAAAGGCCATCCTACCATCTGGTTGGAAGGCCCTATCATTAATATGTTTTTTGAAATAGATCAACTAATAAGCCTAGTTCTAACCCTGGCTTAGTGGCAGATTGAGTGCATTTCAACACTAAGAACATGGGTTCAAGTGCCCGTATAAGATATATCTCATGCATTTTAGAAAGGTAATGCTCCACCTAGATTTCTTGTAGGCATGGCATAGGTTATTTTAATGCCGTGGACTTGTGTCTTTGAACTGATAACCATTTCCACCTAATCTAACTCCTTCATCCCTTAAAAACATGGCCAAAAAGATTTTAAAAATAATAACTAAATGAAATAGCAACCCACAAAGTAGTGCCTATACAGCTAAAACCTTGTGTCTACCTACAACCAATTTTACAAGGGTTTTCAAGGGCAAAATTGAAAACCAAAGTTCAAAAGCTTAGTTGCACTTGCATCAACTGCACTTTCATAGGTGTGCAAGACCGTATCAACTCATCAGGCGAATCGAATTGGTAGCTTCCGCAGCATATAAAATTAGGCAAATATGATAATCACGTGTGCCACACATGTACAAAGAATCTGGACCACTGTCCAATTTCTTTGGGCTGCTTAATTCATTTTGTACAGGTGTGGCCCACCCATTGATCATAAAATCCTTTTTGTCCACTTATGTTATTTAAATTGCTAGTGTTGCCAGATATGTATTGTTCTGAGGTATATCAAAATTTAGTCTCCGGTTCATTTTTAGTCAACCAAAGTCTCATAATTCACATCTTTGTTGAAAATAAATTTTTTTAAAGAATTTTTTTTTTTTTTTTTTTTTTTTTTTTTGCAATTTTTTATATAAGGATTCAGAAAATACCAAATCCCCATCTAACAAGTAAATTGCTAATAAGAGTTCAAAATGAAATTTTCTCCTTGATCCACTCTTTTTTTCTTCCTATTGGTCTGAAGAGACAATAATTTTAGGGTAACAAACACTATGCAGAATTTCTCTTATATTCAAGCTAATGAAGAAGCATTGTCACACTAGGTTTAAGTGAGGTGGCCTGTGAGATGCAGGAGCATACTCGGGATAGGTGGCCCGTGCAAGGCGGGACTCACCTATGTGACCCGGACCCATATGATATGGGGCCTGCGAGGGGTTCAATCAAGAACTTAACCCATGAGACATGGGGCTTGAGTTATGAGATAAAAGCATTGATTTGCGGATTCAAGCTTTTTCAACAAGTGGTTACTTGTCCTACATCAAAGTAGTATTAAAAGTGGCCCCCTTCGAATTTGCACAGCGTATCTTGCACATGTATGCATCATTTACTTACTCAAGGTGCAAGAATATGATTATAAATAATTATAATAATAAAATGGCTGGGCTAATTGCACCTACCTCCCTTTGATTATATCATAATTACACGTGTCTCACGCCTGTTTCAGACTGTTTTCGATTATTACAGTTAGCTCCCTGCAGTCTTGAAGATTCCTAAAAGGTCCACCATACAAGTAAAACATTATCTATCAGCACCATTTTCTGTGGGCAATTGACCATTATCCCTATCTCATTAACGACTAGTTGCAGATATGAGCCCAGCATAAAGCATGCATGTCTTCCAACCTGGTCAGCCTGAAAATGGGGCACCCCTGCTGTACCATGCCTAGGTTCCTGCCGGGGTGACTTTTTCTAGTGTGGGAGAAATTGCTACTTCGCTTAAAATCAATCCTGTCCATCAGGTGTGTCACCCCTTGTTTATATATCCATGATACTAAAAATCATACCAATTCAACATTCAAGTGGGCCAACCAATCAAGTAGGTCAACCAATAAATCATGCCTAAAATCATCCAAATTCAATTGATATGTCCCACCTGAGTTTTGAAATACCGTGATTTTTGAGTAATTTTGTCAACCAGCACATTAAACAAATGAACTGGATGGCATATAAACACTAAGGTGGTGGTTACACAAAACTAACGGTGGGCGTCTCATCCCAACTTCTTCCTAGGTGCGGCCTACCTGAGTTCTAGATGGTTATAATTTTTAAGTTTTAAGGTCACATGAGGCAGCATACCTGATGGACAGGGTGAATCTCATGAATCGCGTGGCTCTGGGTACATGAGGTACTTATGTAGAGCGGGTCACGGATAATTTCATGGCCAAGATGGACCAAAAAAGGCCCAATCAGAGACGGAGATGATCCGGACCGTCAGAACTTAAAACAGATGCACAGAAAAGGCCTGATCGGAGACAGAGATGATCCAGACCATCAGAACTTAAAATGGATGCAACAGAAAAGGCCTGATTGAAAACGGAGATGACGGTCCGGATCATCTCCGTCTCCGATCGGGCCTTTTCTGATCCATCTTGGCCATGAAATTATCCGCAGCCCGCTCTACATCAGATACCCTCACACTAGCATGGCTCCACACTAAAAATAGGCTCATCCAACGATCAAGTGGGCCACCATGCGAATCTAGAAATTTGAGCAGTGGTCCATAATTTTACACAGGGTGGCTCACTTGATGATTGGATAAACTTGATATTTTTTAGCATCTAATTTTTATGGTGGAGTGACCGTGTTGGACGGGTTGGATGCCACTTATACATAATGAGAAGCCAACAGACAGGCCAAACGAACTCCTTAGATAAGGAAATTTTTGCTATTCGGTACATATTCTTCTCCATTGTCGCGGGGAGGTACATCCAATAGTCCAAAACAGCAGGTAGATAAGTGTAATTGTAATAAAACTGTGGGAAGGTAGCTGCAATTCTAGTTCAAAATGGTTGGTAGCGTACAATTGCAGGTGATGAGTCCTTTTCTTTGAAGTGAGACGTAACATGTGAATGCGAATACTCTGGCAAGTTTCTCGTGTTGTAAGTCACCGACACTACATTTCCAAGTTACGCTTTTATAGCTAGGACCCATATAAAGCCTCAAGATTCATGGACTAGTCTAAACCATTCAAATAGAAAATCCAATCATCATCTAATTGTTGTTTAATTAATTGAGGTTGACTTTATGAATCGTATTTCACCATTCTTACCCGAATCATATAACAGTAAAGCACCTTTTTTCAAGGAAATATAGAATAACAGGTATATTTGAATAAATTCGGTTCTTTATCGGATCATAAAAACCTGCTTTACAAATATCTCTTCCTTCTATTTGGAATCTAATATCAATTGCAATGATTTGATAAATGAGTTGTTGGGATACATATTCCCAACAAATGCATTGGAGGTGTTTATAGTTTAAAAACATGAAAAGCTTGACTCAGCTCAAAACCGAGTTGAGTTGAGTTGAATCAAAAACTTAGTCTAATTCCTTGAAAACACATGTAACTTTTTATTTTCCGAGTTTTTTCAATTTATAAAATATTTAAGATTATTGTCCAGTTGTATTGAGTCGAGTCATCTTTGTTGTTAAAAAAGATGTCTTAAATCTGGTCTGAGGTGCTTAACCAGTCGAGGGACTGTCTCGACTAGTTGAAGGTCCCTTCAACTGGTTGAATCCCTTCTTCGACTAGTTGAAGGTTACATAGGTTGCGCGCAAACTACGTAAATTTGAGGCGGTTTTCGGACTTTTCCAAAGTCGGTGCATAAGTGGAGTTTCCTAAACTATAAATAGGGGTCCCTAGGACCCTTTTAAAATATTTTAAGGCTTCCTAAAGGTATTCCAAGGATTTCTAAAAGGGTTCTGTGGTTATCAAAGGGTGTAGCAAGGGTGAGATTTGAGATTGTTCGAATCGGGTAAGTCCTCTCTCTTTTGTAATTTTTATTTTTATAGTAGATTTCTGTCGCTTGTGCCATGGTTTTTTCCTGAAAGGGTTTTCCACGTTAAATCTTTGTGTTCTCTTGTGATTGCTTGGTACTCTTGGATTGCTATCCTAGATCCATATCTGTGTGATTCCGCACACAAATCCCAACAAGTGGTATCAGAGCTATTGTTGGGGCACAAATCTGAATCTGGAGGATTAGTAATAATGGGAAACGACAAGTTTGATATTGAGAAGTACTCAGACAAAAATAATTTTGAGTTATGGAATGTTAAGATGATTAGCCTATTAACCAAGAAAGGCGAGAATAAGGCTCTTGAGGAGCTAAAATCTACTATGAAATATGAAGAATGGGAAAACCTTGATAGTAATGTTTTAGCCTCTATCCGTTTATGTCTCACGGATGAGTTTCTTTATTATATTTTGATGGAGAAAACTGCGACTACTTTGTGGGCAAAGTTAGAGAACATCTATGCTAAGAAGTCCCCTGAAAATCGCCTACACTTAAAGTTATAGTGTTATACCTTCAAGATAGTAGAGGGTGGAGATCTGGAGGCCCACATTAACAACTTTAATAAATTGATGTATAAATTGCTGGATATGGAGGAAGTGGTCAAAGATGAGGAACATGCATGTAAATTGTTGAATTCTCTTCTTGCATCGTATGAGTCATTCAAGAACACAATGTGCACGGCAAATAAAACCCTGAATGTCGACACTGTTATCTCAGCCCTTCAAAGAAAGACCATGAGAAAGCTAAACGGAGACATGGGATATCTTCCGATGCACTGATTATGAGGGGTAGAGATTCTAAGCGAGGTACATGATCTTCAATGCGTAGATCTAAATCCAAGGATAAGGGCAAAAGAAAATTATAAAGGGCTAGAACTGTGGGATGTCTGGACACATGAAGAAGAATTATAAAAATCTTAAAGCGAAGATAGAAAATTCAACGGCTTCTTCTAAGGAGGATAATGTTGTCACATCTGATGAAGAAACAAGTAGTGGTGATGTTCTATCTGTTTCCATGATTGGTCACTTACACGACAATCATAAAGACGAGTGGATACTTGACACAGGGGCATCATATCACATGACTCCTCATCGGAGTTGGTTCGCCAGTTACAAAGAATGCGATGGTGGACAGGTTTTTATAGGCAATGACAATGCCTATAATGTTGTGGCTATTGGTACAGTGGGCATCAAGATGTTTGACAGGATGGAGTATACCTTGATTGATGTTGGGTACGTTCCTGATATGAAGAAAAATCTGATTTCTCTCGATGCACTCGAGGCTACAGGGTGCAAGTTCACTGGTATTGATGGTGTCCTTAAAGTTTCAAAAGGGACATTCGTGGTTATGAGAGCACGAAGGTACAAAAATCTCTACAGGTTGATCGGGAGCACTTAGCAGGTGGAGCGGCAGAAGCTATTACAGATTCCACATCTCTACGTTTGTGGCATGCTCATCTGGGCCACATGAGCGAGCGGGGCATGAAGGTACTTTCTGATCGATGTTTGATTCCAGCTTTTAAAAATTCTAATTTAGATAAATGCAAAAATTGTATATATGGTAAACAATCTAGATTGTCTTTTAAATCTGGAAAACATGTATGTAAGGGAGTGCTTGATTATGCACTCTGACATATGGGGATGATCGCTAAAAGTTTTCATTGGGGGATCGTCATGGTTTGTTTCATTCATTGACGACTACTCTAGGAAAGTTTGAATTTACTTCATGAAACATAAATCTAAAGTTTTCACTATATTTAAACAATGGAAGGCAATGGTGAAAAAATATTTAGGGAGAAAAATAAAAGTTTTAAGGACTAATAATGGTGGAGAATTTACTTCCACTAAATTTAATGAATATTGTAAGGACGAAGGGATCATTAGGCATAACACAGTGCGCCACATGCCCAAACAAAACGGTGTGGCTAAGTGAATGAATTAGACTCTCTTGGAGAGGGCCAAATACATGTTAAGTAATGCTATATTGGGCAAGGACCTATGGACATAAGCCATTAACATAGTCTGCTATTTGGTGAACCGGTCTCCTTCTATGCAATTGAATGTAAAATCTCAGAGGAAGTATGGAGTGGTCATAAGATCAACTACTCAAATCTACGCATATTTGGTTGTGAGGTTTACCTCATGTACGGTCAGTTGAGAGAGACAAGCTAGACTATAGATGTAACACCTCGTATCTCTGGTACACGGGTGTTACCTCCTAAAACCCACCTAGGGAAAAACCAAGATTTAATTTACTAGGCGACTTGAACTTCGATGTGTGCAGGATGAGACTTCCAGGTAACATTGAGACCATCCATCGGGGTCGATAGGAGCCAAGTTTAACCCGACACCAAACAATGAGGTAAGACCCAACAAACACCTGAAGTTAATAGAGCTTATGATAAGTTAATTGAGTCATATTGGAACAATGCACCCATTAACGGCTCTTGAGAATAAATGAATGTCCAACTGAACAGTCAGTGTACTCTAGAACTCCATTTAACCGTTGAAACCACATATCGAGCCAGTCCAACCATTGAGTTGACATGCACCAGCCAAATAAAACCTCAAACATGTGATATGGCCCACCTAGGCCTCACCTCCACCCCAAACTGGGCCGGGCCCCCTAGGTGGGACGCCTGAGGTGGATGGACGGAGTGGATCTATCACCAACGTCGGCCCCACATGAACCGCGAGTGCACAACACATGCACATGCACGATGTGCATGAAACGGCAGCGACTGGGTTGACCAGCGCTGACCCGCGCCTCATATGAAAAATTGGGAATTTTTCCCACCCGTTCCCTATTTGAAACTGAGGGCCTTCAAACCCCAAAGTGACCCATCATGGCCACTTTCCGGGCCATCCAAACCGTCCATCTTGTTCGTGGGCCCCGTCCGACCAAAACGATATAGGCTTTGGGGCCCATGCATAACAACAAAGGAGATCGGACGAGACCACTCGGACTCCTTTGTACGGCAGGGATCCCAAATAGTGGGCCCATCTGCGATCACCTGAGTGGGCCATGATCGTAATGATCAGTCAATCCAATCCATCCGTCCGTTGAAAGGATATTTTGTCCTTTTCCGAAAACGGCCAGACAGCCATTTGTAGGAAAAAAATGCATGGGAACATTTTCCTTTTGGGAAATAGATTTCCGACCATTTGACAAGCCACGTGGGGTGATCTCAGCCACCCCTTGAGGCGGTGCGATGTGGTAGAGGAGAAACAGCCCATCTCGCAAGTGATGGCCAAGAATCGGACTTTCTCGTGAGTGGGATCAAAACACGTGGTTGCAGCTCAAGAAGTGGGCCCCACACTGATCCAAGGTCCCATCTGGACCAACCAAACAGACCAGATCAGGACTAAGCACGTTAGGTGATGATCCGCCATTAGAGGCCGTATCATTTTCTCCGTAAACCAGCTCGAACCCAACCACGAGATGGGCCCCACCAGACCTATAAAGCTGCTTTTCTGGTGGGCCTGGATGTCACATATCCATGCTAACGTGTAGATTGGCCCCATGCAAGCCACCCTTCACTCATAACCGGAAAGGTATGGTCGGTTTGATCCAACGGACGGGATCTCCCTCCCATGGCTATAAAAAGGGAGCTCTGTAGCTCCCAGAGTCGGCACAAGAAGGTGGGAAAAGAAACAAGAAGGTGGGAAAAGAAAGAGAGAGAGAGAGAGAGAGAGAGAGAGAGAGAGAGAGAGAGAGGGAAGAAAACTGTAAGAGAAAAGGAAAATAGGGAGGTCGGTTCCTCCTCTTGAAGCTCGGAAGAAGAGAGAGAGAGAGAGAGAGAGAGAGAGAGAGAGAGAGAGAGAGAGCAGGTGACCATTCCTCTTTCTTTTCATTCCTTATAACCTTCCAGATGGGACGAAGAGGTCCTTGCTTGGACCAAAGCCAGCCCAGATAATGGTTGTGACTCGGTCCGATAGCAAGGTCGGCCTATCACCCTGAAACAAACCTGAAACAGAGGTTGTAATTCGAGTCAAAGATCAGCCAAGTAATGCTGAAATCGGACCGAAAGAAAGGCTGGAAAACAACCCAGTCTCAGTCCAGGACTCGGCCAAACAATGGTCATGCGTCAGGCCATGAGAAGGGTGGAAACGGAGCTCTGTTTTAAACTAAGAGTTGTCCTAAGAGTAACCATGGTTCATGGTTGCTGCAAGCCTATCCAGGCCTCTGTCTAAGTTAAAATCAGGCCTAGAGAAGGTGGTGGGAGTCGGTTACAACTGATCTAAGATCGGGCTCCGTCAGGCTATAATCGGATGCAGGTCGGGGCCTGTTCCTGCCCTCTACCTGGCCATGACCGAGCATTCAATTTGTCCTCTGAACAGAGGGTCGAGCGAGCTGCATGGGAGCAGCCCCAACATGGCTAAGGACGGACCCATGCAAGGGAAATTACATCCGGGTAGGCTGCACAGTGCTAGGTCTCACCAAAAATACAGGTGGGCCGCACCTTGCATCTTCTAGTGGGCCACACCATCAAGACAGTGGGCCGCACCTGAGACTCCAATCTCAGTGGGCCACACCATCAAGACGGTGGGCCGCACCATCAAGACAGTGGGCCGCACCTGAGATTCCAATCTCAGTGGGCCACACCATCAAAACCGGTGGCTGTCTGTGTTGGGCCATCCCAGATGGCAGTAGAGTCCCTAGACTCTATATATGATTGCTAATTTAAATAAAATATACATTATATGTGCTTGGTGGGCCCCATGTGGGACCCACGTTGATATATATATATATATATATATATATCATACATATAAGATGGCCCTATGTGGGACCCACGTGCTTGGGAAAATCACCCTGTACATGTGTTGGGTACAGACCGTCCAAGGTCTGGATGTGGTCCACCTAGACGCATATCCACTCCGTCCACCTAGGTTGCCAGCTGGGTGGGACCCACCAGGTGCTCATGTTGTATGTATATAACGTGTATGATGTATACATATATACTATGTGATACGTATATAATGTATATGATGTGTACATATATACCATGTGATGCAAATATAATGTATATAATGTATACATATATATTATGTGATACATATATACTATGTATATAATGTATACATATATATATGCTATGTGACAAGCTCATCCATAAGACGGTAGGCCACGTGCATGGACCCCATCAGGATATAAGTATTTATCCGTACAGTTTGTGCGGTGGATCCCACTATAGTACGACTGTTTTCTGCGCCGTTTGTCCCGACTTGATGTAAATGTTTTATTTACACCATGGCTCGGTTTTGGACGATGGAATGTAGCAAAAGTGGGCGCTAATCGGGCCCAGTTCACACTAAAATAGGTGGCACGTGTTTGGTAGGCATGATCGCCTTTGGTTACAGCCCAAACAACCTCAGTTTAGGGCCTTCCGACCCTCCACCTATCCTCATATATTTAACTTAGTGACTCACTGCTTAATATAAATGAAATTGTACAAGAAGTTACGTGAGTGATAATTCACTACCTTCTCAAGGAAACTTGCACCTAAGAGCACTCTACGTTTTGCCTGGTGATGATTTCCTTCCCCTTAAGCTTTCCATCCCTAACTAGACCAGAAATAGTAGCTTTATCAACATAAATGACTAGTTAGTCTAATGATAAACTTGTGAAGTAGACTGCATTAATGATGATGATTATGCTTGCTATTATCTAGATTTTTAATTTCTCTGGATTGCTTAAGTAAATAATCTAAGTCATTCATGTTATACCTTACGTTATTTAATGTATATTGATTGAAACATATGTATTGTTTCTCATTCCTTTTTCATATTATGATCTATGACTGCTATAACACACATTTTGCTGAATCTCTTCATGGGAAGTCATAACAAAGGAAAGTCCGTGCCTGGGGTGTAACTAGACAAGTCATGACATAAGTAGGTCCCCGACATGGAGGTTTTGGTCGTGGTATTTGACCATGGGGTTTACCATCCATGTGTGGTTCACTTAACTGACTTGGGATGAACTTCACAACCTTTCTAAATGCCACAATTTACTCGTATTTGTACCATTCATGCCGTCATATTTTAATCATCACATTTAATAATTTTAATATTTCATTCCCAGTCGATATTGGTGGTGGCCCCTTTATATTGAATTGATTGACCGCATGTTGGTGGGTACTATGTACACCCTAAGACTGTAGCCTCATGGGCTGGGGATGGTAGTCATGGGATACTATACCCAAGCTGTTGGCCTACGCTGGGCCATGCGCTCCCCGTAGTGACTGTGAGCTTACTTAAATCGGCTAGTTGCAATTGAACTAAAAATGGGCTGACAAATCATGCATACATGGCATATTACGATGACTTGGATCATTTTGCCCATGCGATTACGCTGAGTGTTGCGCTTATGACCAGTCATTCGATTGTGATAATGACTCAGATTATCATGTCCATGCGATTACGCTGAATGTTGCGCTAATGACCAGTCTTATCCCTGGGTGACGACCCTAAATGTTCGTCTGGATGTTTTACCCGGGACATAGGCCGTTTGGATGTTCTACCCGGGCCGACGATTACATTTCATATATCCATGCATTTAATAAAGACTGCATCTACTGTGTTTTGAATTACCTGTATGTCTTTATGTTATTCCTTGTTTTGGGCGGCGGTGTGTAATCTTGAGGGGAGATCACACTGAGTTAGCCACTCATTCATCAATGTTTAACCGTACAGAGGATATAGGGACAGATGGACTTACGAAGGATCCGGAGGTGGCTGAGGATGAGGAGGAGCCTTACAATGAGGAGCCGAACCAGGAGGCGGCTACTTATTTTAGATTAAATCAGTAGACTATTTTCTTATTGTCATTTCAGTTCATTTTGAGATTTGAAGTTTTGTATGTGAGCCTCAACTGAGTGGCCCAGGATATTGTCACTGCTTGAGCTTCATTTATACTACGCTTGGTTCCGTTAATCGCACTTTGATTTGGTTTGATTATCCTTTTGTTTACCAGTTAACACCCGAGTTTTCAAGAAATGAGTGGTATATTCAGGTCTTAAAAACCGAGGCATTACAATAGAGCCAAAAAGTATATTTTTGTTGGTTATGGTATTGGTGTGAAAGATTACAAGTTATTCGACAAGGTCACATGTAAGGTCATCACTAGTTGTGATGTCAAGTTCAATGAAAGCTCTCTATTCCACAAGAATGAAAGCTCTCTATGGCAAATACAGATGCGCAAACAGAAGTACAGGATTAGGTGGAACAATCACCTATGAGAAGAAACTCATCGCGTGATCGTAGTTTACCGGCAAGATATAAGGACGACTCTAATATTGCATATGCCCTCGTTGCAGATGAGGGAGACCCGTCTACTAATTAGGAGGCTCTCAGTAAGCCTGATGTAAGAAAGTGAAAGGCGGCTATGGATGATGAGATGGACTCGTTACACAAAAACTATATGTGGGATCTGGTGGAGCTTTAAGTGGGCCGAAAAACGACCGAATATAGGTGGTTATTCAAAAGAAAACAGGATCGATATAAAGTTAGATTGGTAATGAAGGGTTATGCTTAGAGAGAATGAATCGACTTCACACGAATATTCGCGCCAGTAGTTAAATAAGTGTCTATTAGATTCATGTTGACATCGGTTGCTCAATACAATCTCGAGTTGGAACAAATAGATGTCAAGACTGCATTCCTTCATGAGGAGTTGGAAGAGCAGATCTACATGAAGTAACCAGAGGCTACAAAATTAAAGGGGCAGAGAAAAAAGTTTGCAAGTTAATGAGGTCGTTGTACAGTCTGAAATAATTGCCTAGGCAATGGTATAAAAAATTTGATTCTTTCATGGTGAGTAAGAAATTTACTCGAAGTGAATACAATCATTGTGTCTATTACAAGACACTAAGTGATGGTAAATTCATCATCCTAGTATTGTATGTTGATGATATGTTGATCACTAATTATGATATATCTGAAATCAATGTACTAAAGTCTCAGTTATCAAAGACATTCGAGATGAAAGATCTGAGGGCTGCAAAAAGGGTTCTCGGCATAAATATTCATAGAGACAGGAAAAAGAGCAGGCTTTGGTTATTGCAGGCAGAATACCTTGAAAAGGTATTGATCAAGTATGAGATGAACCAGGCAAACCACTAATCGTTCCCCACGCGACTCACTTCAAGCTTTCCTCAGAACAATGTCTTAAATCAAATTAGGAAAAACAAGTTATGTCTCATGTGCCTTATTTGAATGTGGTTGTCAGTTTAATGTATACCAAGGTCTGTATGAGACCAGATATCTCACAAACAGTCAGTGTTGTGAGCAGATACATGTCAAACCCCGGTAAGTGACATTGGGAAGCGGTGAAATGACTACTTTGATACATTCGATGTATAAAAGACTACGTCTTAACTTTTGAGAAGACAAGAATAAAGTTGGTAGGGTATGTGGATTCAGACTACACAGGCAATGTGGATTCTAAAAAGTCTACTTTGGGATACTCGTTTGTACTAGCGGGTGGAGCAATCAGTTGGATATCTAAGCTTCAGTCCATGGTGGCTCTTACCACGATCGAAGCAAAGTATATGACAGTGACAGAAGCGTTTAAGGAAGGTGTTTGGTTGAGAGACATGATAAATCAATTGGGGCTTCAACAGGAAGCCGTGTCGGTTAATCGTACAGTGAAAGCGTTATAAATTTGGCTAAAAATTCCATTTATCACTCTCATACTAAACGCATTAATGTTTGTCACCACTTTATCCGACAGGTGCTTGAGGAATTAGGCGTAACACTGGAGAAGATTCACACCAACGTGAATCCAGCAGACATGCTCACCAAGGTCGTTCTTACAGAGAAGTTCAAGTTCTGTGCAACTTCTCTCGGCTTGGCGATGACATAAAAGAAGGGTGAAGTGTGCACGAAAATCATTGATTGAAGATATGATGCAACGCGGAGATAAGAGAAGAGGTCAAGAAGCTACACGGCTAAAGATTAAAGACATGATGGAGATTGTTGTTAAAACAGATGTCTTAAATTTGGTCTTATGTGCTCGACCAGTTAAGGGACTGTGTCTACTAGTCAAAGTTCCCTTCGACTGGTTGAAGCCCTTCTTCGACTAGTCGAAGGTTACGCAGATTGTGCACGGACTGCATAAATTTGAGGCAATTTTCAGACTTTTCAAAGTCGATGCGTAAGTGGAGTTTCCTAAACTATAAATAAGGGTCCCTAGGGCCTTTCTAAAATATTCTAAGGCTTCTTAAAGGTATTTCAAGAGTTTTTTAAATGGTTCTAGGGTTATCAAAGGGTGTAGCAAGGGTGAGATTCGAGGTTGTTCGAATCGGGTAAGTCCTCTCTCTTTGTAATTTCTATTTTCATAGTGGATTTCTGTCGCTTTGTACCATGATTTTTTCACGAAAGGGTTTTCCACGTTAAATCTTTGTGTTCTCTTGTGATTGCTTGGTGCTCTTGGATTGCTATCCTAGATTCATATCTATGTGATTTCGCAACACAAATCCTAACAGTCTTGTGGGTTTTTCTGAGTTTTATAAAGTTTTACTGAGTTTTCATTTGAGCTAAGATGGGTTCCCTGGAGTTTTCGTAGAGTCATGATCGATTGAGTTTTCCTCTAATCCTTGTGGAATATGGTTAAGTTTGTTTGTTTGTTTGTTTACTTTTTTTTTTTTTTTTTCCTTCCAACTATGTATCAAATAGTGATTGGAGCATGGTCCAAAAATCAGAGTCAGGGATTCTTTAGGTGGTGGCATAAAAATGGATAAAAATGTCCATTTATTAATCCAATAAAAAAATAAATCTCATATTGATGGGTTAGTCAATTGCCTAGACAATGGTTTACATCATGATAAATGTGTTACATGTTTATGGTACACATCCAGGACACAAAAATGTAATACATATGGTGTGGGATGACAGTGTCATGGTTTACACTCATTCAATTATCAATTGTCCACATGGTATATACTTAACCCATGCAGAGAGGCCCGTTCCTTTGCAATCCATATTTGTTCTACCCACATGGCCCCACCAAATGGGAAAGGCATCTAGTTTGTTTACCTTTTATAACATCCCACTTTATTTATCCATGATTTGGAGTCAGAAGATGACGTACCAAATTCTTCTCAATCAAAGCAGTTTGTCTCATTGAAAAGTTTATTGAATTACCTTTCCATCAAGCCCAAGATCACTTGATCCAAGGTGTAATGAGGGAGATTTAGTCTGTTTATCAAAATCACGTGGTACTGACCATGCAAACAACATAAGTTATACAATCATAGATTTTGGACCCACTTTCAAAATGTTAAATGATCACCAGGTAATATTTGAACACTCATAACATTATCTTTCCAATTAACTCAAAACCACCCCGATTCAACCTGTGACGAAGGAGATATAACTATTTTGGTGGGATTGCACAATACTAGAAACAATTCACGAATTTGTACTATTTAAATTCACGATTGTGAACAGTACAAATTTGCAAACTTGGACTATATATTCATGAATTGTTTTTCAATATCACGTTATTCTTGAAAACAATTACATCTCCCTCGTTGCAAGCTGATAAGGGTGATCTTGGGCTCGTTGAAAAGATAATCTAATGAACTTTCAAATAAGAATAAAATCATTTCATTAGGAGATTATAACCTTTTAAATTGGGCCTAAAGTCCTGATAGCATAACTCATGTTGATTGTAGCAGCGCATGACTTTGGTAAACAGACCCATCTCCCTCATCACACTTGGATTTAAGTGTTCCTAGACTTGCTGAAAAGGTAATTCAACAAGCTTTCCAATGAGGCATAAAATACCTCAATTGAGAATGGTTTGGTTTGTCATCTTCTGACTCAAATTCATGGAAAAGTGAAGTGTGACTGATTGGTGTATTTAAAAGTTTTTTTTTTTTTTTTTTTTAATTTATGTGTTTCAAAATTTTATCTTATTTCTTTTGATATGCTAAAGTGTATTTTATCTTTAGTGACTATGTTTCTCCCATATTAAAATGAGCAAGGAAATTTTCATGTATATAAGATGAGAATTTTACATAGGGCTTGAGCCCTTTTTAGAGAGCGTGTGAATTTGTCATGTGAGGGGGCTATGCTTATAGCTCTAATCTATGTCTTACACCACACATGCATGCACGAGTCGGGTATGGGTTTATGTGTGGATAGAGAGTATACTCGCATATTCTACTTTTCTCTAAGAGTGTACTCGCATTTTTCTTTTGCACCTTTTTCAAACAAATGACCCATTTATTTGGATGGTTACACCAGTTGAATTTAAACCAATTGACTTAATTCATTTGAAACAATGCATTAAGTATCTAATTGATGTCTATAAATAGGCTTACTCTTATCCAATATTAATTATAAAAAAAAAAAAAATTGATTTCTCTCTCTGCTACTTCAGATGATCTCTAGCTTTAATGCAAATGAGTTTGTCATTGAGTCAAATCACTTCGGTGTAAGCTTGGCATGCTGGTTTGAGCCAATGTACAATGAGTGTATCGTTGAGACTGGGTCATAGTCGTTATATCTTGGAGGCCAATTACCTGTGATCTGTTTAATTTAATTTCTATATTTTGAATTTATATCTACTATTTTCAGCATCATTTCCAACACTAATGCTACAAAAGATACACTTCAAGTGAGAAACTGATAGACCAAAGGATAATTGATTGAGTTAATTTATGCCTCATCAAAAAGCTTATCGAATTATCTTTCTAATAAGACTAAGATCACTTAGATTAGAGGTGTAATAATGGAGATCCAGTCCGTTTACTAAAGTAGCATAGTGCTGATTGTGCAAGCAACATGAGTTATCACATCAGGAATTTTAAGCCCACTTTAGAAAAGTCAAATGGTCTCCAAATAAGATGATTTTAATCATACTTAAAAGTTTGTTGAATTATCTTTTTAGCGAGCCCATGATCACCCCGATCCGACCTATAGCGAGGAAGATATAACTGTTTTTGTGGAATAACATGACACTATAAAATAGTTTGCAAATTTATACTATTTGAGTTCACGAATTTGTATCGTTGCAATCACACGATCTCACAAAAATAGTCATATCATCATGCGATTCCACCGAAATGGTTATATTGAGGCAATCTTGGGCTTGTTAGAAAGATAATTCCATGAGATTTTAAATGGAATTAGAATTATTGCATTTGGAAACTGTTTAAACTTCCAAAAGTTAGTCGAAAGTTTCTAATGGCATAAGCTTTGCATATTCAGGACCATGCGACTTGGGTAAACAAATTAGATTTCTTTCATTGTACCTGGATTTCATTGATCTTGGGCATGTTGGAAATTTAATTCAATAAATCTTCAATGAGTCATAAATGGCCTCCATTGGGAACCATTTGTTCTGTAATCTTTTAATTCGAAGTTTACCTTCTGTTGCATCAATAAACAGAATGAGGCGCTTTTGAGAGAGTTTTTTTTCACAGATAAAAGCACTAAGGTTGTAACAGAGAGTAGTTGAAAAGCACAAAAAAAGTTATCATAGAGTAATCGAGAAGCTTATGGAGAGTATAAATGAATAATAACATTAAATGCATGAAATGAAATAAATATGACTCTTACCAATGTGTTCTCGATGTCATAGGCATTTTTCCATCACAAAAACAATTTAATCCACCCAATGCCACGGAAAAGTAAGTTTTTAAAATGTGATGTATGAAGTTCCCACGATAATATATTGGGTGTATATAAGGAAACATCCCTCTTTTCTTTTTCTATTTTCCTTTTGTTTAACCTGCCTCTGATTGCCTTTTGTACGCATGAGAAAGAATTCACCTGGGCCAGAAGTGCTCCGGCCAGAGTACTAATACAAGTTACAGTGCACCTATTGCACTAGACACTGAGAGCCCAATCCATTGATCTTGAATGTTCATAATGTCCAATGAACATTGCATGGGCTGTGGTACAAAAATCACACAAAGCTTAAAATACTAAAATCTGATTAATGGTCTTTAAATATGAAGGATCGAGATGTTTTACACAAAAAATATATGTAGATATTTGAAATCTTGGCTCACAGCGGATGCGGTTTGGCCAACCTTGCCACTGTGAAACGCTAGTGGTCGGTGCTCTATAGGCCCTGCCATGATGTATGTCTTTCATCGAGCCATTCATCCATTTTTCAAGATCATATTATAGAATGATCCCAAAAATGAGATAGATACAAATCTAAAGTAGACCACATCACATGAAACAATGTTGATTGAACACTCCCCATTAAAAACTTCTCCGGGCTGTGATAGTTTTCAATCAAGCTGATATTTGTTTTTTGCCTTCACCCCGGCCTGTATAACCTAATTACAGAGGTGGGATGCCAAATAAATATTACAGTGGGCTTAAGAGGTTTTTAATGGGGACACTCATTTAATACTGTTTTCGTGTTCCTGTTGTGTGGTCCACCTGAGATTAAGATCTCATCATTATTGGGGAGAAGCCCAAAAAAGATTCGGAGAAATGGATGTTCAGCATGGATAAAACAAATTCATAATGGCGGGCCCACAGAGCACCGACCATCAGCCACTGGCAGCGCCGCAGCGTCAGAGGACGCCAGTTTCCTTACAGAGCATTTACAGGAAGTTCCTGCCTGGGATGTTAGGTGGTTCCACCGTGCTGTTTGGGAGAAATCCAACCGTTCATCCGTTTTCTAAAATCATCTTAGGACATGAGATCAAAAATGGGGTGAATTCAAAACTCTAGTGTGTCACACTAGAGGAAACAGTGGGGATTTAGCAACCATAGTCAAAATATTCATTCGGCCACAAAAAAAACTTCGTGTCAGGCTTAATTTTTTGTGATTTCGCTTCGTCTCAATGGGGATGGGCTTATAAAATAGGATAAAAACCTCAAGGTGGATCCCATAAAGGTTTCAATGGTAGAAAATTGTTTCCCTCTTATACGGCCGATTAGCCTCTTTTATGTTGGCATGTCCTAAAATGATCCGTAAATTGAATGTATGAGGTGCATTTCTCCCAAGCATCACGGTGGCCCCACCTGGCATCCACTTTAATAAGAAACCGCGTGCCAGATGGAAGCCTCTAGCCTCTCTTTTTTTGTGGCATGTCCTAAACTGATCCGTAAAATGAGTATATGAGGTGTATTTCTCCCAAGCATCACGCTGTCCCCACCTGGACGTGGATTGCGTCCTACCCCCGCCCGAACGGTAATCAGTCCAGGCAGGGCTCTGTGGAGCCCACCGTGATGTAACTGTTTCATCCTGCCGTCCAACGATTATTTCAGAAAATTTTAAATATTTGAACCAAAAAATTGAGGTAGGTTTGTGTGGATTGAACGTCCACCATTAAAAGCTTTTTGGGAGCTAGAGAAGTTCCATTAAAAGCTTTTTGGGAGCTAGAGAAGTTTCAGATCAAGCTGATATTTGTGTTTTAAGTTCATCCACGTCTATGTGACCTTATGATAGGTTTTATGGTTAAAAAAAACATCACGTGGGCCCTTAGAAATTTTTCAACGGTGGGTGTCATATCAGTGCAGGGTTGTTGGTGTGTCCTTTGGTGTGGTCCACTCAAGCCCTGAACCTGCCTCTTTTTTTGGTTCACATGTTAAAATTTTCTGAAAAAATCGTTGAACGGCAGGATGAAACGTTACATCACGGTGGGCTCCACGGAGCCCTGCCCGGACCGATTACTGTCCGGGCGGGGGTAGGACGCAATCGCGTCCAGCAAGCATCTACTTTAACAAGAAACCGCGAGCCAGATGGAAGCCTGTTCCTGAAAGTTCCTGCGCTGGGATGTTAGGTGAGGTCCACCGTTATGTTTGGGAGAAATCTACTTCATCCATCTGTTTTTCAAAATCATTTTAGAACATTAGACCAAAACTAGTTTGAATCCAAAACACTAATGTGCCACACGAGAGAAAACCGTGAAAATTTAGTAACAAAAGTTGAAATATTCATGCGGCCGCAGAAGCATCCTATCATGCTAATTTTTATGGGATAGCACCCATGTCAGAATATCTGGTACAGGAAGCGGATTGCGTGTGGTGTGCCACACACCCACCTCGGTGGTGTGTTGACATCACCAAGTTCTGTGGGCCCCACCATAATCTAAGTGTTATATCCATACTGTCCATGCATTTTGTGAGATCATTCTAGGATATTGCCCCAAAACTGAGGCATACTCAATGCTCGAGTGGATCACACCACAAAAAGTAGTGAGGATTGAATACTTACCATTGAAAACTTCTTCCAAGTCTATGTGATCTCATGAATAGGTTGGATAGTAAATAAACATTACGGTGTACGGTCCACTTAAGTTTTGGAACTATCTCATTTTTGAGGTCATCCCCTAAAATGATTTTGCGAATTGAATGACCAAAGTGAATATAACATATATATTATGCTGGCCCCACAGGACTTCGTGATATCAACACACCACTAAGATTTGTGGTGTGCCGTACACCATGCAATCCGCTTATTGGCGTCACCAAGTTCTGTGGGCCCACCATGATGTGTGTGTCATGTGTTAGTATATTGTGAGCAGACTGAGGGGAGATACCTCGTTTCAACACTTGAGGTCTTGGTATCGATGCCTAACGGTTGGGCTAACATGAGTGGGTATACTGACATGGGTGTGTACTAACATGCTAACCCAAAATAAATAAATAAATAAATAAATATTGTGAGCATGTCATGAAAAAAAAAAAAAAAACGGCAGGGAGGTTAAATTTAACCGAGAAATGTTCCAGTGCTCTCTCAGTGTTATGACTTATAGTGCTCCTAGTTGCATTACTCCACTTCCACATTCTAATTGAATACATTTCATTGATCCATATTGTTCATTAGATTGACCCATGTTGGATGGGCTTCAGGCAAACATTTGCACCAATCCAATAAATATTACCCATCGATCAACAGCCTTTAATATGGATGGTTAAGATTGTTAACACAATATAGATGCATTAACAATCTGTTCCATCTATTTTTTTTTAATGGATTGCTGTTTGCTGACTATTCTAGAGAATCACTTTTGTTACGTGATCATAGACATTCCGTCCATAGCCGGGTAGAAGTGTGGCAAAAGAAAATAGCCTCGGTTTCGGTAGTGACCCTTTCATTACCAAGCTCGGTGCTCCTTAGTACTCAAAATGCTCTGTGGGTCCTATCATAATGCGTGTGTTTTTATCCATGCCGTCCATCTACATTTCTAGCTAGTACATGAGACAAAAATTGTGGCAGATCCAAATTTCAGGTGCCCCACGACATAGGAAACAGTGGTGATTTAATGCCGACCATAAAACTTCCAAGGGCCTACTGTAAATTGCCTGCTGTAAATTTTATTTGTCATCCAAACTATTGATTAGGTCACACAGACCTGTACGAAGGGAAACATATCAGCTTAGTCCAAGGCTGTCATGGCCCAATAAACTTCTAAAGTTGGGTGATCAATCACCACTGTTTATTGTGGTGTGGTCCACCTGAGATTTGGGTCTGCCTCATTTTTGGGCTTGTGTCCTAAAATAAGCTATAAAAATGGATGATGGTGTAGATGAAATACATACTGTTATGGAAAGATCAGAGATGTCTCAATTCTGAGGTCCGAGGT
>JAJHSJ010000010.1:16614189-16770410 GCA_021015155.1 Magnolia officinalis | reverse complement strand
TTACTTTTTTTTTTTTTTTCCTTCCAACTATGTATCAAATAGTGATTGGAGCATGGTCCAAAAATCAGAGTCAGGGATTCTTTAGGTGGTGGCATAAAAATGGATAAAAATGTCCATTTATTAATCCAATAAAAAATAAATCTCATATTGATGGGTTAGTCAATTGCCTAGACAATGGTTTACATCATGATAAATGTGTTACATGTTTATGGTACACATCCAGGACACAAAAATGTAATACATATGGTGTGGGATGACAGTGTCATGGTTTACACTCATTCAATTATCAATTGTCCACATGGTATATACTTAACCCATGCAGAGAGGCCCGTTCCTTTGCAATCCATATTTGTTCTACCCACATGGCCCCACCAAATGGGAAAGGCATCTAGTTTGTTTACCTTTTATAACATCCCACTTTATTTATCCATGATTTGGAGTCAGAAGATGACGTACCAAATTCTTCTCAATCAAAGCAGTTTGTCTCATTGAAAAGTTTATTGAATTACCTTTCCATCAAGCCCAAGATCACTTGATCCAAGGTGTAATGAGGGAGATTTAGTCTGTTTATCAAAATCACGTGGTACTGACCATGCAAACAACATAAGTTATACAATCATAGATTTTGGACCCACTTTCAAAATGTTAAATGATCACCAGGTAATATTTGAACACTCATAACATTATCTTTCCAATTAACTCAAAACCACCCCGATTCAACCTGTGACGAAGGAGATATAACTATTTTGGTGGGATTGCACAATACTAGAAAACAATTCACGAATTTGTACTATTTAAATTCACGATTGTGAACAGTACAAATTTGCAAACTTGGACTATATAAATTCATGAATTGTTTTTCAATATCACGTTATTCTTGAAAACAATTACATCTCCCTCGTTGCAAGCTGATAAGGGTGATCTTGGGCTCGTTGAAAAGATAATCTAATGAACTTTCAAATAAGAATAAAATCATTTCATTAGGAGATTATAACCTTTTAAATTGGGCCTAAAGTCCTGATAGCATAACTCATGTTGATTGTAGCAGCGCATGACTTTGGTAAACAGACCCCATCTCCCTCATCACACTTGGATTTAAGTGTTCCTAGACTTGCTGAAAAGGTAATTCAACAAGCTTTCCAATGAGGCATAAAATACCTCAATTGAGAATGGTTTGGTTTGTCATCTTCTGACTCAAATTCATGGAAAAGTGAAGTGTGACTGATTGGTGTATTTAAAAGTTTTTTTTTTTTTTTTTTTTAATTTAATGTGTTTCAAAATTTTATCTTATTTCTTTTGATATGCTAAAGTGTATTTTATCTTTAGTGACTATGTTTCTCCCATATTAAAAATGAGCAAGGAAATTTTCATGTATATAAGATGAGAATTTTACATAGGGCTTGAGCCCTTTTTAGAGAGCGTGTGAATTTGGTCATGTGAGGGGGCTATGCTTATAGCTCTAATCTATGTCTTACACCACACATGCATGCACGAGTCGGGTATGGGTTTATGTGTGGATAGAGAGTATACTCGCATATTCTACTTTTCTCTAAGAGTGTACTCGCATTTTTCTTTTGCACCTTTTTCAAACAAATGACCCATTTATTTGGATGGTTACACCAGTTGAATTTAAAACCAATTGACTTAATTCATTTGAAACAATGCATTAAGTATCTAATTGATGTCTATAAATAGGCTTACTCTTAATCCAATATTAATTATAAAAAAAAAAAAATTGATTTCTCTCTCTGCTACTTCAGATGATCTCTAGCTTTAATGCAAATGAGTTTGTCATTGAGTCAAATCACTTCGGTGTAAGCTTGGCATGCTGGTTTGAGCCAATGTACAATGAGTGTATCGTTGAGACTGGGTCATAGTCGTTATATCTTGGAGGCCAATTGCCTGTGATCTGTTTAATTTAATTTCTATATTTTGAATTTATATCTACTATTTTTTCATCATTTCCAACACTAATGCTACAAAGATACACTTCAAGTGAGAAACTGATAGACCAAAGGATAATTGATTGAGTTAATTTATGCCTCATCAAAAAGCTTATCGAATTATCTTTCTAATAAGACTAAGATCACTTAGATTAGAGGTGTAATAATGGAGATCCAGTCCGTTTACTAAAGTAGCATAGTGCTGATTGTGCAAGCAACATGAGTCATCACATCAGGAATTTTAAGCCCACTTTAGAAAAGTCAAATGGTCTCCAAATAAGATGATTTTAATCATACTTAAAAGTTTGTTGAATTATCTTTTTAGCGAGCCCATGATCACCCCGATCCGACCTATAGCGAGGAAGATATAACTGTTTTGTGGAATAACATGACACTATAAAATAGTTTGCAAATTTTTATACTATTTGAGTTCACGAATTTGTATCGTTGCAATCACACAATCTCACAAAAATAGTCATATCATCATGCGATTCCACCAAAATGGTTATATTGAGGCAATCTTGGGCTTGTTAGAAAGATAATTCCATGAGATTTTAAATGGAATTAGAATTATTGCATTTGGAAACTGTTTTAAAACTTCCAAAAGTTAGTCGAAAGTTTCTAATGGCATAAGCTTTGCATATTCAGGACCATGCGACTTGGGTAAACAAATTAGATTTCTTTCATTATACCGGATTTCATTGATCTTGGCATGTTGGAAATTTAATTCAATAAATCTTCAATGAGTCATAAATGGCCTCCATTGGGAACCATTTGTTCTGTAATCTTTTAATTCGAAGTTACCTTCCGTTGCATCAATAAACAGAATGAGGCGCTTTTGAGAGAGTTTTTTTCACAGATAAAAGCACTAAAGGTTGTAACAGAGAGTAGTTGAAAAGCACAAAAAAAAAAGTTATCATAGAGTAATCGAGAAGCATATGGGAGAGTATAAAATGAATAATAACATTAAATGCATGAAATGAAATAAATATGAATCTTACCAATGCGTTCTTGATGTCATAGGCATTTTTCCATCACAAAAACAATTTAATCCACCGAATGCCACGGAAAAGTAAGTTTTTAAAATGTGATGTATGAAGTTCCCACGATAATATATTGGGTGTATATAAGGAAACGTCCCTCTTTTCTTTTTCTATTTTCCTTTTGTTTAACCTGCCTCTGATTGCCTTTTGTACGCATGAGACCCTTACAAGGTATAAACCGATTATCAGGCAAACCAGGAAGAATTCACCTGGGCCAGAAGTGCTCCGGCCAGAGTACTAATACAAGTTACAGTGCACCTATTGCACTAGACACTGAGAGCCCAATCCATTGATCTTGAATGTTCATAATGTCCAATGAACATTGCATGGGCTGTGGTGCAAAAATCACACAAAGCTTAAAATACTAAAATCTGATTAATGGTCTTTAAAATATGAAGGATCGAGATGTTTTACACAAAAAATATATGTAGATATTTGAAATCTTGGCTCACAGCGGATGCGGTTTGGCCAACCTTGCCACTGGTGAAACGCTAGTGGTCGGTGCTCTATAGGCCCTGCCATTATGTATGTCTTTCATCGAGCCATTCATCCATTTTTCAAGATCATATTATAGAATGATCCCAAAAATGAGATAGATACAAATCTAAAGTAGACCACATCACATGAAACAATGTTGATTGAACACTCCCCATTAAAAACTTCTCCGGGCTGATATTTGTTTTTTGCCTTCACCCAGGTCTGTATAACCTAATTACAGAGGTTGGATGCCAAATAAATATTACAGTGGGCTTAAGAGGTTTTTAATGGGGACACTCATTTAGTACTGTTTTCCTGTTCCTGTTGTGTGGTCCACCTGAGATTAAGATCTCATCATTATTGGGGAGAAGCCCAAAAAAGATTCGGAGAAATGGATGTTCAGCATGGATAAAACAAATTCATAATGGCGGGCCCACAGAGCACCGACCATTAGCCACTGGCAGCGTCAGAGGACGCCAGTTTCCTTACAGAGCATTTACAGGAAGTTCCTGCCTGAGATGGTAGGTGGTTCCACCGTGCTGTTTGGGAGAAATCCAACCGTTCATCTGTTTTCTAAAATCATCTTAGGACATGAGACCAAAAATGGGGTGAATTCAAAACTTTAGTGGGTCACACTAGAGGAAACAGTGGGGATTTAGCTACCATAGTTAAAATATTCATTCGGCCACAAAAAAACTTCGTGTCAGGCTTAATTTTTTGTGATTTCGCTTCGTCTCAATGGGGATGGGCTTATAAACGGTTTGAATAGGATAAAAACATCAAGATGGATCCCATAAAGGTTTCAATGGTAGAAAATTATTTCCTCAATTTTTCCTCTTATACGGCCGATTAGCCTCTTTTATGTGGCATGTCCTAAAATGATCCGTAAATTGAATGTATGAGGTGCATTTCTCCCAAGCATCACGGTGGCCCCACCTGGCATCCACTTTAATAAGAAACCGCGTGCCAGATGGAAGCCTCTAGCCTCTTTTATTTTTGTGGCATGTCCTAAACTGATCCGTAAAATGAGTATATGAGGTGTATTTCTCCCAAGCATCACGCTGGCCCCACCTAGCATGGACGCGGATTGCGTCCTACCCCACCCGGACGGTAATCCGTCCAGGCAGGGCTCTGTGGGGCCCACCGTGATGTAAGTGTTTTATCCAAGCCGTTAATCACTTTCTCATCATTTAAGTTACAAGATAAATACCGAGCAAGGTACTGGGCTTAATCGGACCACAAAGTGGGGATTTAATGACCACCATTAAAAAGTTCTTGGGGGCTGGAGAAGTTTCGGATCAAGCTAATATTTGTTTTTTCACTTCATCCACGTCTACATGACCTTATTAATGAGTTGGATGATAAAAAAACATTACAGTTACCCTTATAAAGATTTCAACCGTGGGTGTCATTATCACCGCAGCTTCCTCCGTTGTAGTCCACTGGAGCTGTGGATCTGTTTCAATTTAATTCTCATTCTTAAAATGATATGAAAAAAGTGATGAACCGCATGGATAAAACACTTACATCACGGTGGGCCCCACAGAGCCCTGTCCGGATGGATTACTGTCCGGGCGGGGCAGGACGCAATCCGCATCCCACCTGCACCTAGCATGGACGCGGATTGCGTCCTACCCACGCCCGAACGGTATAATCGGTCTAGGCAGGGCTCTGTGGAGCCCACCGTGATGTAACTGTTTCATCCTGCCATCCAACGATTTTTTCAGAAAATTTTAATATGTGAACCAAAAAATGAGGCAGGTTCAGGGCTTGAGTGGACCACAAAGTGGGGATTGAACGTCCACCATTAAAAGCTTATTGGGAGCCAGAGAAGTTTCAGATCAAGCTGATATTTGTGTTTTAAGTTCATCCACGTCTACGTGACCTTATGAATAGGTTTTATGGTTAAAAAAAACATCACGTGGGCCCTTAGAAATGTTTCAACGGTGGGTGTCATATCAGTGCAGGTTCCTTTGGTGTGGTCCACTCAAGCCTTGAACCTGCCTCATTTTTTGGTTCACATATTAAAATTTTCTGAAAAAATCGTTGGACGGCAGGATGAAACAATTACATCACGGTGGGCTCCACAGAGCCCTGCCCGGACCGATTACTGTCCGGGCGGGGGTAGGACGCAATCCGCGTCCAGCAAGCATCTACATTAACAAGAAACCGCGTGCCAGATGGAAGCCTTTTCCTGGAAGTTCCTGCGCTGGGATGTTAGGTGAGGTCCACCGTTATGTTTGGGAGAAATCTACTTCATCCATCTGTTTTCCAAGATCATTTTAGGACATTAGACCAAAAATAGTTTAAATCCAAAACACTAGTGTGCCACGCGAGAGAAAACCGTGAAAATTTAGTAACAACAGTTGAAATATTCATGCGGCCGCAGAAGCATCCTATCATGCTAATTTTTCTGGGATCGCACCAATGTCAGATATCTGGTACAGGAAGCCGATTGCGTGGTGTGCCACACACCCACCTCGGTGGTGTGTTGATGTCACCAAGTTTTGTGGGCCCCTCCATAATCTAAGTGTTATATCCACACTGTCCATGCATTTTGTGAGATCATTCTAGGATATTGCCTCAAAACTGAGGCATACTCAACGCTCGAGTGGACCACATCACAAAAAGTAGTGAGGATTGAATACTTACCATTGAAAACTTCTTCCAAGTCTATGTGATCTCATGAACAGGTTGGATAGTAAATAAACATTACGGTGTGCGGTCCACTTAAGTTTTGGAATTATCTCATTTTTGGGGTCATCCCCTAAAATGAGTTTGCCAATTGAATGACCAAAGTGAATATAACATATATATTATGCTGGCCCCACAGGACTTCGTGATATCAACACACCACAAGATTTGTGGTGTGCCGTACACCATGCAATCAGCTTATTGGCGTCACCAAGTTCTGTGGGCCCACTATGATGTGTGTGTCATGTGTTAGTATATTGTGAGCAGATGGGCTAACATGGGTGTGTGTACTGACATGGTGTGTACTAACACGCTAACCCAAAATAAATAAATAAATAAATATTGTGAGCATGTCATGAATAAATAAATAAAAACGGCAGGGAGGTTAAATTTAACCGAGAAATGTTCCAGTGCTCTCTCAGTGTACTATGACTTATAGTGCTCCTAGTTGCATTACTCCACTTCCACATTCTAATTGAATACATTTCATTGATCCATTTTGTTTATTAGATTGAACCCATGTTTTATGGGCTTCCAGGCAAACATTGCACCAATCCAATAAATATTAACCATCGATCAACAGCCTTTAATATGGATGGTTAAGATTGTTAACACAATAATAGATGCAATTAACAATCTGTTCCATCTTTTTTTTTTGTTTTTATGGATTGCTGTTTGCTGACTATTCTAAAGAATCACTTTTGTTACGTGATCATAGACATTCCGTCCATAGCCGGGTAGAAGTGTGGCAAAAGAAAATAACCTCGGTTTCGGTAGTGACCCTTTCATTACCAAGCTCGGTGCTCCTTAGTACTCAAAATGCTCTGTGGGTCCTATCATAATGCGTGTGTTTTATCCATGCCGTCCATCTACATTTCTAGCTAGGACATGAGACAAAAATTGTGGCAGATCCAAATTTCAGGTGCCCCACGACATAGGAAACAGTGGTGATTTAATGCCGACCATAAAACTTCCAAGGGCCTACTGTAAATTGCCTGCTGTAAATTTTATTTGTCATCCAAACTATTGATTAGGTCACACAGACCTGTACGAAGGGAAAACATATCAGCTTAGTCCAAGGCTGTCATGGCCCAAATAAACTTCTAAAGTTGGGTGATCAATCACCACTGTTTATTGTGGTGTGGTCCACCTGAGATTTGGGTCTGCCTCATTTTTGGGCTTGTGTCCTAAAATAAGCTATAAAAATGGATGAATGACGTAGATGAAATACATACTGTTATGGAAAGATTAGAGATGTCTCAATTCCAAGGTCCGAGGTTATTCAGAGCCGACTTGAGGCACAATATTATGCTCGGAGTTATGAGTATGAGAATAGGCTAGGAATGTATTTTCAATTCGACATCAGGTACACCCTCGCTCCGAGACCCTAGGCGGAATAATTCAAGGCCAAGGCTGTCGACTCAGAGCTTGAAGCAACCTAGGGCCGAGGCGGTCGAATTGGAGTAATCCAATGCCGAGATCGTCGGTTCAGGACTCGGATCGAAATCCACTAATGAGTGGGACCATGACATGTCCCACTACTGCATGATTTACAACAGTTGCACAACTACCCACATCCACACGTCTGCCAAATAACAGCCCATGCCAATTCATCCGCCATACGCGGTTAGTGGCTAAGGGCGCGCCGAGTATTGCGGACGCACCCATTCCAGGTGAATGGTATAAATGTTCTCTATATGTGAGAAAGCAGGTACGCAATATCTTGCACTCTCCCTCTATAATTCGACTTAGACCTAGACTCCCTTGACTCGACTTAGGCATCGGAGGGTCCCCTATTTAAGCCAGGGTCTCCTTTGCTCACCGTGGTTGTGCAGGTTCAGGGTTCAGAGGCGGTTGGAGTTCGGAGGTCCGAGCGAAGGGCAGTCAAGATTTTGGCAACAACATTTTTGGCGCCGTCTGTGGAAAACTGATACAAAAAGTCAATTTCCTATTCTCCAACACAATGGCAAGAGGAAAGAAGAAATCCGCGGCTGTGGAGCCGGAGTCGAACGATCAGACTCGATCTTCCTCGTTACTTCACGCCGAGTCGGCTCCAGGGCCATCCTAGCGTTCTTGTAATCAGGCGAATAAGTATCGAGCCATGTGGAGTGAAATTCAAGCCTTACGCGATGAAATCAATCACATGAAGCAACGACAGGAGCAACAGTCGCATCCTGTCCGAGAAACGGTTGGACTAGTGGTAGAAATCGAGTCTGTGCCGCGGAGTTTGAGACCCGAAGGGTCACAACATCAATCCGCCCGGGTTCCAGTTTCGGTCTAGAACCCCCCTCTGACCCAAAACCAAGTTCCGGCTCGAAACACGACAGCTCGAGCTCCAACAAACGCTTCGATCACTTCGGCTCTGGCACCGACGGATCTCAGTCATGAGATGGAGAGGAGAAGGGGGAGAGGACCCCTGAAGTAGAGGCTCCGTGAGAGACGGTAGCCAAAAATAGAGATCTGTGGGAGGCGCGGTTCACAGAACTCAACAATCAGGTTCTAATGCTACAGCAAAATCAGCAGCCCTCATCCATCACTGCCGCCGTTCAAGCGATGATGGAAGAGGCCAAACCTCCCTTCACCTCTATAATCATGAGCGAGGTGATGCCGCAGAGGTTCCGAATACCTCCCGTCATCCAGTACTCCGGGTCTGGCGACCCGTCCGAGCACGTAGAGGCCTATCACTCGTGGATGCAAATCCAGACAGCTACGGATGAAATGATGTGTAAGAGATTTTCGAGCACCCTTACTGGATACGCTCGGAGTTGGTACAGACAACTCAAGCCTAATTCGGTCGGTTCCTCAGCAGAGCTCAGCAGATTGTTCCTTACCCAATTCCTAAGTGGTAAGAAGAGTCGGAAGCTGACTATTCATTTGTTCACCATCAAGCAGACGCCTAAAGAGTCATTGAAGGACTTTATCACCTGCTTCAACGAGGAGGCACTGCAGGTGGAGGACTATGATGACAAAATAGCGCTCTCTACCATGTTCAGCGATCTGAAAGAGGGAAAGTTTACCTTCTCCATTGGGAAAAACCCACCGAAGACATTGGTCGAGCTCGTCACCAGAGCTCAAAAATACACTAATGCCGAGGAGTTCTCCAACTCTCGCAAAAATGTTCAAGTAGGAGAGCCGCCAACCAAAGGGAAGAGGCTGAGGAACGAAGAACCCCAGTCATCTAGCAAGAAGCCGGATGATCGCGCTCCTCATGACCGTCGGCCGAGAAGGAAGCCTGAGTGCAAATTCCGTCCCTACACTCCCCTCAACACGTCTACAGAACAGATATCGCTAGACATCAGGGATCAGAGGCTCCTAAATTGGCCCGTTTGCATGAAGGCCGACGCGGAACGCCGAGACAAGTGCAAATATTACCGGTTCCATTGGGACCACGGTCACAACACAAGTGACTGCGTAGATCTTAAGGACGAGATTGAGGCCCTCATCCGTAAAGGTTATCTGCGCTGATACACCAAGGAGGAGAGAACAACTTAGAGAGAAGAGCAGCCAAGCAAAGCTGCAGAAGAACCAATCGAAATCCATACCATCTTTAATGGTTCGTCCGATGAAGAAGACTTAAACAGGGCCCGTAAAGCCTACTCTCGGAAGTCTGACCCGGAGCACTACGTTCACATAACTGAGAGGCCGAGTAAAGAGCTCTGAGTCAGCCCTTGCAGTCTGACCTTCACGGAAGATGATCCGCAAGGAATTCAGCATCCGCATGACGATGCCCTAGTGGTGACTATAACCATAGCCAACCACAAGGTGTACTGCATCTTGGTCGACACAGAGAGCTCGGCTGATGTCAACTACTCGGAGGCTTTCAAAAGAATGGGGATTCCAAGGTCACGCCTCATACCTGTGAACACGCCTCTGCACGGCTTTACCAGAGAAACGATAATCTCCGAAGGAGCCATCTCCCTCCCTATGACTGCGGGAGAAGGATGACATCAAGTCACTCTCCTGGTAGACTTCCTTGTCGTTAACGTGTCGTCAGTGCACAACGTTATTTTGGGCAGGCCCTCCCTCAATGCAATGAGGGCGGTCGTGTCCACATACCATTTAATGATGAAGTTTCCTGCCGAGGGCAGAATAGGCTACCTCCGAGGCGATCAACGTGAGGCTCGAAAATGTTACGCAATAGTAGTGAGGAAAGGATCCATAAAGCAGGCCCTCACCATCAATGTCCTCCATCCCAGGGGACCTACAGAGGACTCATCCGTGAAAGACTTGGAGGTCGTGCCACTTGACGAAGCAGATTCGAGCAAAACCGTTTAGCTTGGCATGTCATTAAATTCTGAGCAACGGTATGAGATGTTGGCCTTCTTTTAGCAACACAGAGACGTCTTTGCATGGTCACATAAGGACATGCCGGGAATCTCTCCCGATGTCATAGTCCACAGGCTGAATGTGGACCCAAATCACAAGCCAGTGAAACAGAAGAGGACAGCGTTCGACGCCGAGCGATATCTGCAGCCAAAGTCGACAAGGTCTTCAAACTCCTCAGCGTTGGCTTCATTGAGGAAGTACACTATTTAGATTGGATCGTAAACGTGGTCCTCGTCAAGAAAGCAAATGGGAAGTGGCGAGTCTGTGTGGACTACTCAGACCTGAACAAGGCCTATCCCAAGGATAGTTTCCCCTTACCTTGGATCGACCAACTGGTAGACAGTACAGCTGGGCACGAACTGTTCTCCTTCTTAGACGCCTATTCTAGGTATAACCAGATCGCGATGCATCCCCCAGACAGGCAGAAGGCTACCTTTGTCACCGACAAGGGACTCTATTGTTATCGGGTCATGCCATTCGGCTGAAAAATGCTAGGGCCACGTATCAGAGATTAGTGAATCAGATGTTCGCCAAGAGTATCATAAAGGTTTATGTCGATGACATGCTCGTTAAGAGCATCAATGCGCTCGATCACCTAACAGATCTCGGAGAGACTTCTCCATCCTCCGAGAATACCGTATGAAGCTGAACCCCGCAAAGTGTGCCTTCGATGTCGGCTCCGGCAAATTTCTCGAGTTTCAGGTCAGTAGCGGGGCATTGAAACAAACCCCGACAAGATCAAGGTGCTCCTCAAAATGAGCTCGCCTCAGATGACAAAGATATAAAATATCCCACCGGACGAGTAGTAGCACTCGAACGACTCATATCCAGAGCCACTGACAAATGTCTCCCCTTCTTCCAGCAACTAAAGGGTCATAAAAGGCCAAGTGGACATCGGAATGTGAGCAAGCCTTCCAGTAGTTAAAGCAATATTTGGGCTCACCGCCCCTACTGTCCAAGCCTGAAGAAGGCAAGTCCTTGTTCCTGTATCTCGCAGTCTCGGCCTCAGCCGTCAGCTCCGCGCTAATCAAGGAGGTGGGGGCAAGCAGCATCCTGTGTACTATGTGAGTAAAGCAATGGTGTTTGCTGAGACGAGGTACCCGGCTCTGGAGAAGTTGGCACTTTTCCTCATTATCTCGGCTTGGAGGTTATGCATGTACTTCCATGCTCATTCTATCATTGTCTTAACCGACTCTCCCCTCAGGCAAGTCCTCCAAAGGCCCGAGGTGTCTGGTTGGCTAACTAAGTGGGCGATTAAACTCGGGGAATTCGATATCCAGTTCCGACCGAGGACTATGATTAAGGGTCAAATTGTGGCCGACTTCATTGCAGAGTTTACTGCTCCGACCGAAGAGGGGATCAACGTCGATATAGAGTCAGCTCCTTCACCTGCTCCTCTGACTAATCAAGATACAGTGTCAGAACCAAGATGGATCCTCTTCGTAGACGGGCCATCAAATGCCAAATGCACCAGGGCAGGGATTGTCTTTGTCGCACCTGACTCTACGCCTATCCAGTATGCAATCAGACTTGGTTTTAAAGCCTTTAACAATGAAGCGAACTATGAGGCCCTATTACTGGACTCAGGGGCGGCAAGCTGGGGGTCCAGTCTGGGGGTCCTGATGCGACTCTCAGCTGGTGGTGAATCAATTTCCACCGAATATGAGGCCAAGGAGACCAGGATGGTGGCTTACCTGGTCGAGGCTAGGAAGTTGATAGAAAGGTTCTGGAGCTGTACTATCAATCAAATTCTGAGGACAGAGAATTCCTAGGCCGATGCCCTGGCAAGGCTAGCCTCAGCTACGGAAGGAAAGACTCCTCGGGTCATCCCCGTGGAGTTCATAGAACATCCGAGCATTAAACGAATGGAGCAGGAGATGGTCAACCCGGTAGAAGTCACACCGAGCTGGATGGACCCGATTTACAAATACCTTACATCTAGTGAGGTCCCCTCGGACATGTTGGAGGCAAAACGTCTAATGCTCAGAGCTGCGTAGTATATAGTCTTTGATGAGATCTTATACAAGAAGGGGCATTTAAAGCCCTACCTCAGGTGTCTCCGACCCAATGAAGCAGACTATGTGATTCAGAAGATTCATGAAGTCATCTACGGAAATCACTCTGGTGGTCGGGCATTGGCTCTGAAGATACTTCGTTAAGGATATTTCTGGCTAACCATCAGGGAGGACTCAAAGAACTACGTTCAGAGGTGTGATAAGTGCCAACGATATGTAGCCGTGCCTAGGCAAACTACATAAGAGATGACCCCCATGATCGGACCCTGGCCGTTCACCCAATGGAGAATCGACATCATCAGATCTCTAGCCACTAGGAAAGGACAGTCAAGTTCCTATTATTGCAGTCGACTACTTTACCAAGTGGGCCGAGGCCGAGCCTGTCGCAAAAATCACGGAGTAGAAGGTAATCGACTTTGTGTGGAAGAACATCATCTGTCAGTTCGAAATCTCGCACACTATCGTTTCCAAAAACTGCAGGCAGTTCAACAACGATAAGTTCCGAGGCATGTGTTGGGGGCTCGGCATTTCGAACGCATATTCTTTGCCTCAGCACCCACAATCCAATGGACAAGTGGAGGTAGTAAACAAAGTCATCAAGCACTATCTTAAAATAAAGTTGGAGAAAGCGAAAGGCAACTGGGCGAGGAACTCTCATTCGTCCTCTGGTCCTATAGGAGTATGACTCAGTTGTCTACTGGCGAAACCCCATTCTCGCTATCCTATGGTTCGAAGGTGATGGTGCCAGTTGAGATTGACTTCCCTACAACTCATGTCATGAATTATCAGGAAGATCAGAATGCCAAGCAGATTTTAGTTAATCTGGACCTACTCGAGGAAGCTAGAGATGTCTCCAAACTCTGAGTCGCTGCTCGACACCAGCAGGTGGCACAATTCTACAAGTCCAAGGTCAAGATTCGGTGATTCCTCCCAGGTGACTTAGTCCTTCGTCGAGTTTTCCAGAACACCGCTGAGCTAGGGGCTGGGTACTCGGACCCAATTGGGAGGGGCCCTATCGCATGGTCCGATCGACCAAGTCAGGCTCCTATCACTTGGAGGATCTCGAAGAGCGTCAGCTCCCCCACCCTTGGAACGTCGAGCACCTGAAAATCTACTACCCTTGATGTACTGGCCGTTGAAAGCCCCTAATAAGTGTACACATCTGAGTGACTAGCCTCTTAAGCCTTTCAATAAAATCTCTGTTTCTACATAATCTACTTGAACGACTTATCGACAAATGAAAAAAGTCACCTCTCACAGGCAGGGGCTGACTCAACGGATTGATCCCTTAAAGAAGGGGTTAATACGTTAACCCACAAAAATTCTTTAAGGGATCCCCTCATATTTAGGGGAAAAGCACATAGACTATCCGATCCCTTGATAAAGGGGTCAGCTTGTCGTATGACCAATGGATCTATAAAAAATTGCCGCTCACCATTCGTGGGGGGGTTGAGCCCTCAAGGGGTCGGTCCTTATAATTATAACATTGCAAGACATAACCATGGGGTCTCTTAGGTATGGGAAGACAGCCTTGAGATGAGCCAACCTATTAAGGAGTCAACTCGCCAATTAACAACTTAACATCTAACAATCATCATTTAAAAAGTCGACCATGTTACATCATGCCCTCTCCAGAGGGTTAAAAAAAGTATCCATAAAAAAACCATTGTCTAAAGAGTTAAAAGAGAGGGGTATTGAAAGCTATTCGGTTGGAGGGAGCTGAGGGCCAGCAGCTGGGCTTGGGGAGACATCCTTGGCTGGCCTCTCCCCTGCATCCTCGGAAGTAGGGGACTCAAGGTTGAGATCTGGGTAGAGTTCCTGAACTGCGTCAATACAGGTGTCGAAGCCGCAATTGTAGAACTTATTAGCCTCGGCGATCCTCTCCTCTAAGGACTTGAACGTGTCCACTGTAGCGGCCACCACCAGCGCTTGGGAGGCTTCGTCTTCAGCTCGCTGAGCTTCCTTTGCCTTCGCCACTGCTCGGCTTAGCTCTTCTGCCTCCTCAGCCTTGATCCACTCTAGTTCATCCCCTAGTTAGGTATTGTCCTTCGCGAGCAAGTCCGCGTGAGCCCTAGCTCCCGACAGCTCGGTTGCAGAAGCAGCGCAACGTGATTGAAGGTCGTTAATAACTCCCTGGAGCTGCAACTCTCGCTCCTTTCCTTCATCAAGCAGTTGGTGCAGTTCCACCTGCTCTATTCGGAGGATTGCGGCCTCATCTCAAAGTGTCCCAACCTAGCTTCTGAGACTCGATATCTCCCTGTCTTTTTGCGTGATCTCCCTCAACCTCTCCTAAGTCATTAGGAGCCTTGGGACGAACTGAATCAAAATAAAAAAAATAAGCATACAAATGTGATGAGAAAGGAATCAAGACAGAAAAGGTTAGTAAAAATACCCTGTAGAAGATAGAGGCTATGTCGTTTATGAAGGACTCATCCGACTTGTTGAGGAGGGCTGCAATCTCCTCCTCTAGAGCATGCTTCGCAGCCCATCGAACTAAGCCCGACATATGATAGCCCGGCCGAAGTCTGTCCCCACTGGTCCCGATCCGAGCTAACCCTATTGCTCCCCCGGTCCCACTACCAGCCGAAGCATGGCCCTCGACTCTGGGGTCATCTCCGACTTCGGGAGGAGAGAGGATTGCGTCGGCCATCCGAATGGCCTCCTCCCATTCGGAAGAAGACGGGATGGCTACGCAGGGTTCGGGGGCTAGTGGAGGTGCTTTGGAGACGAGGGGCAATGATTGGAGGGGGAATCGGAGCTGGAGCATTATCAATCGCGGCCCTGACCGCGGTGTGTGTTGTAGTTGCAGCAACTGAAAGTGTAGCTGCAGCAACAGAAATTGAAGACGCAACAACAGGAGCTAGAGTTGTGGCAACAAAAATTGGGATCGTGGGGCCCTTGTCGCGAGGAGTCATCTGCCTCTTCCGACTCATTGTCTTTGTCCGCAGTTCAGACCTCAACATCTCCTCGACTGACGGGGGGCCTTCCTCTTCCAAGATCCGGAGGCCTCGGCCATGCCTGCGCATGGGACAATAAATCAAATTAATGTCCAAGCTGTGTGATCTTCAGTTTCATCAAAGTAAAAGGCGAAAAGCTACTTACTGAATGAAGTGGGGAGCAGCTTAGACCTACAGAGCCCGGACCGATGAAGTTTGTCCACGGTAATCAGGAATGGAATGAAGACACTGATCAAACTACAGCAAACAAGGGAGCATTATAAAGAGATTGTTCAGGATTCGACTTGGAAGAGCAAATCGGGTAAGAACCTGAGTCCTCGGATTCCTGAGCTCTACCGTCGATGCTTCCCACTCGCTCGAAGTTCAGAACCACTTGTTCTTCCAATCCTTTCTAGAGGATGGAAGTTGTACGACCAGCCTCGAGCCCTTGCTGCCGTGGGTTGCGAAATAGTACCACGGCTCCTGTCTATTGTGCTTAATCAAGTATGAACTTATCAGCTCTTCTGGTGTCAGTTCCAGGTTCTTGACTTGGCTTCAGATGATGTATGAAGATATTAAAACCCTCAAAGCATTGAGAGTAAACTGGCCTGAGGTCAGTCCCAAATAAGCTGTCAGGGCTCGGATTAAAGGATGCATTGGAAGGCGGAACCCACATTGTAGAGCGCAAAGTAAAATCACAACTTCCCCTTCAATAGGAGCTCCAGTGATGTCAAGGGGCTTTGGTGCTTGTATCCGGACGAAGTCCAGGATCTTGAATTCTGATCGGACCCATTCCATCTAGGACTCGACCAGCATAGAGCTTCTTAGGACGACCTCTGCGGTTCACCCACTTGCCGACATCTCTGTAGCCCTCCCCATTGAATCTTAGATGGCTCGGGAGGCCTTTTTCCCACCCTTGCAGCGCGTCTGAGCCCCGGCCTCTTTGCCCCTCTTGGGCGAAGGGTATAGAGGTACTGCATCGAGGGAGCCTTCAGAGGCCTCTCGCCTATCATCCGAGTTCTCTGGCCCGGAATCGTCTTCGAAGGCATAATCGTCTTGGACCATCTCCGAATCGTTTGACATTCCACGGAAAGGAAGAAAATAAAGCTAATCCAGAAGTGAGGGAGAGACTCACCAGAAGCTGTCCGGAACGGTCACCGGGAATCGTTTCTACCTGAAACTGCTGATCGGTTGGAATCGCCTCTCCCCGTAAATCATGCTCGCCGGAAATCACCTTCACCGGAAATCGCATTCTCAGGCAGCTCATAGCAACGAGAACTCAGAAAATAGAAATGAGGGCATCTTCGAGCGCTAGGGTTTTTATAACCCACAGGTGATTCTCACATTTATGGCGAGACATGATGACCACAGCCAAACCGTCGCGAGCCGACTATAGAAGACACGTGGCTGAGTGCCACTGGCCTATGCACTGCCAAGTCGTGTGCCCTTGGCATCGTGTGACGAGCTCCAAGCAGTGGAAGCATCACCTTGCTGTCCCTATTGGCTTGCGTGGCGATCCCTCATAATTACTCTAACGATTCGAAATCCTAACCATCGCCACGCGTCCGTTTGAGGTTAAACCATGGACGGAAAACCTCGAGTACGTATCTATTTGGATATGGAAACCATGATTGTGACTGCACGTGTTAGGGGCACAACAGTGGAAGCTACTGATTTTCTACATGTGCTTACTCTCTGAGTCCGTGTTCGAACTCAGAGAGTAGGGGCTTTTGTTATGGGAAGATCAGAGACGTCTCAACTCCGAGGTCCGAGGCTATTCAGAGCCGACTTGATGTGCAATTTTAAGCTCGGAGTTATGAGTATGAGAATAGGCTAGGAATGTATTTTCAATTCGACATCAGGTACACCCTCACTCCAAGACCTTAGGTAGAATGATTCGGGGCCGGGGCTGTCGACTCAAAGCTTGGAGCGACCTAGGGCCGAGACGGTCGGATCGGAGTAATCCGATGTCTAGACAGTCGGTTCAGGACTCAGATCGAAATCCACTAATGAGTGGGACCATGACGTGTCCCACTACTGCACGATTTGCGACAGTTGCACAACCATCCACATCCACACATCCGCCAAATAACCGCCCATGCCAATTCATCCACAATACACGGTTAGTGGCTAAGGGCACGCTGAGTATTGCGGATGCACCCATTCCAGGTGAATGGTATAAATGTTCTCTATATGTGAGAAAGCAGGTACACAATATCTTGCACTCTCCTTCTATAATTCGACTTAGACCCAAATTCCCTTGACCTGACTTAGGCATCGGAGGGTCTCCTGTTTAAGCCAAGGTCTCCTTCGCTCACCGTGGTTGTGCAGGTTCAAGGTTCAGAGGCGGCTCGGAGTTCGTAGATCCGAGCGGAGGGCAGTCAAGATTTTGGCAGCAACACATACATTAAGTTGGGGCCCATGGAGCACCAACCACCACCAGCTTAGCATGGAGGGATCACTACCAAAACGAGTCCAGAAAATAGAGCCAAATCAAGGATGGATAAATCACTTAATCAATGAAAATTTTCCATAGTAGTTTATGAAATGGTTTCCCGGCTTAATAGATGGTTAAGATTGATAGATTGAACTGTCCAAAGGGACTAATCCTACTAGGAGAACTATAAGTTATAGTGCTATGAGAGAGCACTGAGCATCTCTCAACCTTAAATGAGAAAAATGGGCGGTTAGAGAAGAAGTCCAACAACCCAAATCAACTCACATGCGTGGCTCAATTGATGAGTCTGCTACCATGAATTTATTTTTTATTTTTTTGTATATACCATGTTTGCCATGTGTATTACTTGATGAATGGCCCGGATCTATGAGTGTACCATACGCCTAGATCTCTGACACGTTTCCACCTTCCCACCTGAGTGGCCCATCACTTGATCACGACTCTTTGCTAATTATAGCATTAGCAACAATCTTGATATCTTCAATTTCAATCCGATCAGCTTCAATATATCTGTTGATGACAAACTATATGGGTGAAAACTTCCCACAAAATGGATGTTGTGTGGTCTCTGGTTCTCCCAAAATCCAAATAATTCGTGTGGAAGTTGTTGTATGGAAAGTTTCCAACCCTCTTAAGAAAGAAAGAATTCCCTTGAGATATGTGTACCGCCTACACATTGTAGTTATGAGAATGAGGATGCTGACCACATTCCTCAACTGGCAAACTATGAAAAACGTTTGGTAGGCCATCCCGAAGGGGACAGATGAGAACTGCCTCCATCGCCATTTATCACGGATTTTTTCCCCCTGAAAGGGATTAAAAATAACACACACACAAGAAAAAAAAAAAAAAAAAGGGAATAAGTGGGGCTTCTTTTGGAAGGCCATCCTACCATATGGTTAGAAGGCCTGTAATTAATGTGTTTTTCAAAAAAGATGAACTAAGCCCAGTTCCAACCCCTGGCTCAGTGGCAGATGGAGTGAGTTTCAACACTGAGGGCATGGTTTGAAGTAATCATATGAGGTGTGCCTAAATAAATAATAAACAAACAAACATTGTATTTTGACAGTTCTTCCAGGTTCTTCCATCTATGATCCACTAAATTGGTAGTTTTGGTTCCATCCTTCACTGTATCATGCTTAGTTTCGTGGATTACAGCTATTGTAGAGAGTTCCAAACCAATGGCTTAAAACCGGTTGAGACTCCATTGACACAAGAGGGCCGTGATGAGGTCGATCACCGTCTTGTTCTAGGAATATCGTACTACCAATTCACAGAGCTTTCTAGACTCCTCACAAAGCTTCATCAAATACATAGGGGATAAAACTAAAAGTAATTTCTAATAAATTCAAACTAAATTGATTGATTAAAAAAAAAAAAAAAAAAACACTAAATTACAATCCTTTTAAATAAGGAGTTCTAACTTAGGACGGAGTTTTAAACTCAAACACCCTAAAAACGTAAAAAAAGCTTACAATTTATAAACAGCCTCAATTCCTACTAGACTTCATGGTTTTTTGACAAAAATAATAAGTGTCCAATTTGTCCCAACCATGTTATTCTCCTATTTTTTTAAAAGTCATTTTCATGTTGGGCTCGACTTCTACAACTCAAAGGATCAAAAGTTATATTCGAACTAGAACTTATTATTTATAGTAAAAAATAAATAAATAAATAAATTGGACTTTCAAACATAAATATGATGGTTTCTCAAAAATCCAGCAAGGGAAACTCATAGTAGCAGGACTGGTTGACTAAAGTAGCTTCTCCTACCCCAAAATCATATATGATATGTGTAAGGCCCATATCCTAGCCCGTACAATTCTGTAGGCTTCCGAGGCCCTCCCGGTCGAATTTCAGCAATCGGCGACCTGTAATCGACTTTTGCGAGCAAGCCTAAGCCGAGTCCTGCATATCTGAGTCGACTCGAGCCGATACTTCTATCATTGTGACCGTGTCGTTGTCGCGGTTCCGATGTCGCGTCTTGCGCACTGAGACGATACCCGGGCTAGGAGATGTGTGCCCGCATTTAGTTCGAGGAAAACTCCGCATGTTGCAAACACAGAGGGAATCTCTACGACACATCACATCACTCCATCAATCAATGTCAAGTACAACCACCCCTCCCTTAAAGTCAACTCTCTCTTACAACTAAGTACCTCCACCCATCACTTACCCTCTCTCTCCCCATCACTCCATCACTCACATCACCTCTCTCTCTCTCTCTCTCTCTCTCTCTCTCTCTCTCTCTCTCTCATCTCTCTCTCTTTTTTTTTTCCTAATCTCCCTGAGAGCAACTCCAATGTCCCAACCTCCATGAGAAATGCATTGTGTGGCCCACTCCCTACCACTCAATCCAACCCTTCAAAACCGATCTCGACCGTTGAATCACACCCCTTGGAGCTCTAGATCGCATCGGTGGAAGGAGTCCGACAAGATCAAAGGTGGGTGATTATGATTTGATTTTTGATGATTTGAGGGGCCACTTATGGTGGGACCCATCTTGATGTATGCATTGTAAAGAAGGGCCCATAGTGGCGGGGTCCCTCTATCTCATCGTCTCTCTCTCTCTCTCTCTCTCTCTCTCTCTCTCTCTCTTTCCATATTTTGTGGCCCACCTGATGTAGGTGAGAGGGATCTGGACCATCCAGCAGCAAGGACGTCTTTGCTGTCCAAATGCTGGACGTCTAGCGGTCGCACAGGCCCATTTTGAACGGAAAACCCAAGATATGCTGGGTCCCAGGGACTGTGACCCACCCACGTGGATACCACTGTGATGTACGTGATCTACACCCCCACAGTCCATCTACAACGGTGCAGATCTGTTGCGGTTGTGGGCTACACCATAGCTGCAGCAAATCGTCTCTGCTGCTGACCGTGAATGAAAGGAAAACATGAATAGCAGCTTGACCCAGACGTGTGGCCCACTAGACGTGGGACCACCATGATTTATGCATCTTATCTATGCCATTCGTTAGACTCCACCGTCCAGACCCTGGACGGTGGGTCATCCAGACCGGCCGAACTATGGATCCCACATGGGGTCCATATCCAGACCGTCCGTAAGAAGGACGTCCGGGGCTGGACGTTTGAAAATACATTAATATAAATATAATATAACACGTAATATTCATATAATATTTTATGGTGGCCCCACGTGGGACCCACCTAACATAGAAGCTGATCGGCTGATGTGTCTCACGTCAACTATAAATGTGCTGTTTTGACAACAGCAGTTCTGTAGGTCTCTAACAGGGTATGTGTTAGATCCATACCGTCCAACCCTTTCGGCAGGGGTGTGGGGCCCACCCCACGCATACTGCACTTGTGGGATGGGACTCACCTTGTAGTACGTATTATATATCCATCGTCCGTCCATCTGCCCCAGGACGGTGGGACCCACTCTGTTGTATGTGTTATATACACGTTGTCCGTCCATTTTCTGGACGTGTGGGCCACCCACACGTGTGGCACATGTGGGGATGGACCCACTTTGATGTATGCACTTTGTCTCCACGCGTTCCGTCCATCTGGACCGTAGACCACACTGATATATGTATTTTATCTCCACCGTCCAGATTGCTGGACGGTGGGTTGCACCGTGAGCAAGTGTTTTATCAACACCATCCATTTAATGGTGGACCCACCTATGATGTACGCGTCGTCCTGTACAAGGACGTGGGGCCCACTTTGTATATGTGTTTTATCCCGGCCGTCCATCTGTGTGGCCCATCTCTTAGGCGCAGGGCCCATCTGCTGCTTGTGTAGAGCCCACCTTATATGTATGTGTTGTACACACACCGTCCCTCCATGGGACCCCCTCGATGTATGGGTTTTATCCACCCGTCTAACCAAATGGGCTGGACGTGGGCCCATCATGATGTACATGTTTGATCCAAGCCGTCCACGTGGGACGTGGGGCCACCGTAATATACGTGCTATACATTCTCACCGTCAAGGGCAGCGGCCCACCCTGATGAATACGTTGTATATCCAGACTGCCCATCCGTTTTTCCTGGATGATGAGCTGCTCACCAGGCCCATGAGATACAACCCCTTGCGATGCATATGGCCCATGTAATATGGCCATTGTAATGTATATTAGGCCCGTGTGAGTGGCCATTGTGATGTATATTAGACCGGTGTGAGAGGCCCACTATTGTATAGGAGGCCCACTATGTATGTGTGAGGCTCACTGATGTGTGTGAAGGCCCACCTGTTGTATATGAGGCCCGTGTTTGAGGTCCGATGAGATATACACGCGGCCCAAGTGATGATGCTCATGATGATGTATTTGAGGCCCGAGTATGAGGCCCAATGTGATGTATAGGGGGGCTCGAGTATGAGGCCCATTATGGTGTATTTGAAGCCCATTGTGATGTATTTTCGGCCCATTTGGTAAGGCCCGATGTGATGCGGCCTATGTGACGCGGCCCATGGTGATGTATGAGACCCTTGTGTAAGGCCCATTATGACTGTATGAGGCCCATCGAGATTGTATGCGGCACATTGTATTGTGTATAAGGCCTTTATGTGAGGCCATGGGCTCGCTATATGTTTGGCTCTATGTGGACCATTCCTTGGGAGCAATGTTGGTTAAATGTCCACATTAATGGATAATAATGTCCACATAGTGACCTCCCCTTAGGCCTTATTAGGCCCATTCCCACCGATTCTGATTATCGAAGCCGATTGTCGACGTTTATTCCAATTATCGAGGCCGATTATCAATCGATTCAGATTGTTGTGGCCAATTGCCGATTCCGATTATCGAGGGCGATTATCAATCGCTTACGATTATTGTGGCCGATTGCTGATTCTGATTGTCGTGGCCGATTGACCAATTAGCGATCGAGGCCGAATATCGTGACTGATTGCCTATTCTGATTGTCGTGGCCGATTGACCAATTATCGATCAAGGCTGGTTATCGTGGCCGATTGCCGATTCTGATTGTTGTGACCGATTGACCGATTAGCGATCGAGGCCAATTATCGTGACCGATTGCAGATTCTGATTGTTGTGGCCAATTGGCCGATTATTGATCGAGGCTGATTATCATGGCCGATTGCTGATTCGGATTGTTGTGGCCAATTGACCGATTAGCGAACGAGGCCGATTATCATGAACGATTGCCGATTCCGATTGTCAGGGCCGATTATCGTGGCCGATTATCGATTGACGTGGCCGATTCCTGATTCTGATTATCGTGGCCGATTAACCGATTATCGATCGAGGCCGATTATCGTGGCCGATTGCCGATTCCGATTGTCGTGGTTGATTGTTGATTCCGATTATCGAGGCTGATTATTGATCAAGGCCAATTATCGTGGCTGATTGTCGATTCTGATTGTCATGGCCGATTGCCGATTCCGATTGTTGAGGTCCAATGTGACGTATATGCTGCTTGTATTTGAGACCCGTTGTGATGTGTATTCAACCTGTGTTTAAAGCCCATTGTGATGTATTCATGGCCCATGGGTAAGGCCCATTGTGACGTATTCATGGCCCATGGGCAAGGCCCATTGTGATATGTATTAGGCCCATGATGCATGGCCCAGTTGATGTATTCGAGACCCTGGTGTAAGGCCTACATGTCATGTATTTGAGGCCCATGAGCAAGGCCCACCTGTTATGTATATGTGGTCCTTGAGTAAGGTGCATCGTGTTGTATATTAGGCCTTTGTGTGAGGTCGTGGGCCCATTATATGTTTGATTCTATGTGGGCCATCCCTTGGGGGCAATGTTGGTTAAATGTCCACATGTCGGGGCCAATTGTTGATGCTGGTTATTAATACCGATTATGAGTATGTGATAGCATAGCATCATGATACATGCCCATACGCATCATCTGCATGTTTGTTATAAGTGTGGTTGACCATTGCATATGTCATTTAGCAGGTTGTTATGAGATTCCCTGATAGGCGGAGGTTATCTCACATGAGCGCACGGTATGCGCAGGATTGATGCATGACTGGATTGTATGACTCATACATCTTGCATTGTATGTTGTGACTACTGTACGCCCTAGCGATTCAGGGTCATCGCCTCCACAGGCATATCGTGGATGGTCAGATGGACATCGAAAATATTTGGTTCTAGCATACGGGCGCCATAAATGTCCCTAGGTGAAAATTCCTAAACCTCCGTGGCCAGGAGACGCCCCAACGTCAAGACCGAGTGGATATATATGAGCGCATGAGGACCAAATACCAGGAGGCTGCGTCTCCCACTGTGTCATGGTCGGTTGGGAGGGGGTGTGGCTTACCTGCCCGAGGGTAGGGGGCATAATTAGGCTGAGTTTGACCAGCTCGTAAATGGGTCCGCTATCAACATGCCGGGTAGATATTGGCTGACTACTAGCCAAGCGGATGGTGAGGTCTCTTCCACTTGCATGGTCGCGCATCAGTGGGCGACGGTTGCATGTAGAGTGTACTAGACCCCGATAATGATCCCAGGGAGGAACTGTACTGATATGTGAACTTATTGAGCAGGAGTTGCATACTCATTCATTCATTCATTCACTATCCACTCGAGCTGGTGGTGCGTAACTATTTGTTACGTATACCTTCGCAATGGTTACGATTTCGGTTGGGGTGCATGATTAACCTGAGATCAGGAGTTTACCACATTAAGTCTGACTATTCAAATTTAGGTATGAGACTGGTTTGGATAGAATTTCCTTGTGATGGACCCCATAGCCTGCGATACTACGTACTATCATCCCGACTTTACTCCAGCTTGGTCATTTCATTCGCACTGCATATTGCATTGCATCCGCTGCATTTAGCATTTTGGGTTGCCATGTTTCTACATTTATATGGCCTAGATACGGCTTCGATATTCGTGGACTCATCAGGATTTGCATATTGCTTTGCATCCTCAGTATATGATATTGGCTGCTTACATTTTTGCATCGCATAGCCTTGACATGGCCATTAGCATTCATGCCTTACATTGCATAGCCTTGGTACGGCTGATAGCATTCATGGATTTACCAGTATGTTTCTGCTTACTCTGATATTGTATGACTTCTGAGATTATCAGTATTTTTGCTTACTCTGATATCTATGTGCTTGGCACTTACCTTGAGCACACACTTTCACCACCCTCTAAGCTTTCTATAAACTTATGCACGATAGATGCGTGCAGGTGACGTTAGGTTACAGCAGTGTTGAGCTTGGAGCATGCAGCTGTCTTTTTGAGCTTTGATTTGGATATATGTATTTCCCTTTCAGCATTGTATTCAAATGTTTATATTAGTGGAAGTAGTGATGATGTTGTTCTTGTGATTTGGGTATACTTGTGGTTATGCTTCTAATGAGACAAATGTACGTTGGAAAATCCTCCTTGTAGGATCCCAGGATCGGAATCTAGCGTATGGACGCTAGGAGCCGAGAATGAGGTACTACAGAGGCTGTCGGCACCGGATTCGGCGATCGGGATTCCTGTGAATCTGATTCCGGGTTTTGGGCGTGACAATATGTCAAAAAACTCATCCCGGTTTGCGAGATACGACTGTTCTAAGGTTATGATGGTCCGGATCATTTTCGCTTTTGATCAGGCCTTCTTTGGTCCATCTTTGCCATGAAAGTGTTTGCGAGTTGCTCCACATCGGTCCCTTCTACTTCAAAAGAACTCGACCTCTTGTTCTCGCCCAACTTCGGTTCATGATACTCTGTTAGGTCTGCAACGTTGAAAGTACACGAGATCTCCACGTCATCTAGAAGATCAACAATATAAGCATTGTTGATCTTTTAGAGGATCAGTATTGGTCTAATCTTCTTATTCTTCAACTTGTTGTAGATCTTGATTGGAAATATCTACTTGCGTAAATGCATCATAACATGGTCGCCCACCTTGAACACCTTTTGTCGCCGATGCTTGTAGACTTACTTATTGTACTCATCATTCGAAGCTTGCAACTTAGTTTACACATCTGCATGAATACCCACTATTTAATCCACCATATGTTCTGCTGCAATACTCATGATCGAGAGTTTGGGCAAAGGGACATAGTCAAGTGTGTGGTGAGGCAAATAACTATAAATAATCTAGAATGGGGGCTTCCCTATCGAGCGATTCACCATATCGTTGAATGTAAACTCTATTTGTGACAAGGTCAAATCTCACTGCTTCTATTTGTCACCTAAAATACACTGGAGGTGGTTTCCCAACGCGTGATTCACAACTTCAGTTTTCCCATCAGTTTGTGGGTGGTAGGCACTACTGAACTGAAGTCACGTACTGAACTGATTCCACAAAGTCCGCCAGAAGTAGCTAATGAACTTCATGTCACGGTCAGAAGTAATGGTCTTAGGAACCCCGTATAGCTGCAGGACCTCTCTAAAGAATAGATTTACCACATGTATTGCATCGAGGGTCTTCTTATATGTGATAAAGTGCACCATCTTTGAGAAATGGTCAACCACCACGAACACTGAATCCATGCCATACTCTATTCGTGGTAGACCTAGCACAAAGTCCATAGATAAGTCTTCACAAGGGTCGTCGGGCATAGGTAACGGGGTATAGATGCCCGTATTCTAAGACCGCCCCTTGGGGATCCAATAAACATAACAGCGCTACACTACTTTACCCACATTATATACCAATTGCAGCCAATAATACCCTTCCTCAATAAGAGCCCACGTCTTGTCTCACCCAAGATGTTCACCAAGGTCACCTCCATGTAGCTCTTGGATAATCTGCTCCTATAGAAAATGTTTGGGGATACACGGTTGATTCCCTTTGAAGAGAAAATTATCTCGTATATATAGGTCACTGGGATGACCCTCTTAGCACCTTATTTATGCATCTTTGAAATCCTCATCATTGGCTTAAAGCTCCTTGAGACAGTCGTAGCCGACTTCCTTATTTCTTATCACAACAAGTAGTGATGCACAGTGGCTAAGTGTATCTACCACCTTGTTATTCTATCTTGACTTATGCTTAAGAATGAACTTGAATTCTTGTAAAAATGTAACTCATCTAACATTCACATGATTAACGTTAGTCTAAGTACTAATAAACTTTAAGGCTTGATGATTAGTGTAGAGAACAAACTCTCTTTGAATCAGATAATGCCGCCATTATCGCAGCGCTTGAACCATTGCTTACAACTCAACCTCATATGTTGACCAACTTTCGGGCTTTGCTATGCTTCTCGATATAGAAGATTACTGGTCTACCTTCCTGTGATAAGACTCCTCCAATTATGACATATGAGGCGTCGCACTCAATCTCAATCAGCTTATTGAAACTAGAAAGAACCAAGACCAGTATTGTGGGCAATCGATGCTTGATTTCATTAAACCACTTGTCAGCCTCATCAGTCTACTGCAACGAGCCTTTTCATGCAATCTATAATGGGTGTGACATAGCATTGAACTTCTGCACGAATCGAAGATAAAATATCATCATCCCATGGTGAAAAGGCCGAGCTAAACGTCCTAAGGGGGAGGGGGGGGGGGGGGGGGGGTGAATAAGACTATGCCAAATTAAAAATAAATGCGGAATATAAAGGCAGATAGCACAATCAAATAATAAAATAATACAAGTAAATAACAACCTCAAATGTACTAGTCTTGAGAGGTTGATACAAATTTAGATCTAAGGACAACCTAACACAAAGAACCAAAGGCTTATGGTAAGACAACCTTACTAGAACATTTGTAAGTATCAAAAACCCAAACCAATAAAGAGGCAAAGGAAATAAAATAAGTTATTACAACATTCACCACAAGTGCATAAAATAAATTACACCATTCACCACATATGCATAAAGTAAATTACAACATTCACCACATAAACAAATTCAATCCTCCACCACAACTCCATAAATTATAGCGCTTCGTTTATGTGTACACCAACTGTTAAAAAACAGCCACACAACTACTCCACTCCTAATATTCTCTCCCTCGGGATATTAACATTCACTATAAAAAAGGTTTTCTAAGGTTCACCTTAAAACCTTTACAATTGTGTCTTTAGATGGGCTTACACAATTACAAAAACCCCACAATCTGAGATTTTCTGGATCACCTAAGACAAAACCAAAATGAGATTTTCTGGCACAACCTCACAAACTACAAAAGATACACAAAGAATAAATTGGTACTTATCGGAAAAATTCTCTCCTTCTGAAGAAGCCCGGTAGAACCAATCTGATGTAAACAAAGATCTTCTATGTCCAGTCTCACAAATGAAAGGTTCTAATCTAAATGATTTTTACATTAATTCAGCCTGGGCTAGCTTGATTTGATTTTGATCTCAAAGAGGGTAAAATCACAATTCCCTTCTTTAATGAAAATGAGTTGAATAAAGATCAAGAAATCAAATGTAAAAAACTATTTAAGAGAATTAAAAATAAACACAATATAGCTTAACAAATGTAGGAACCTATCTCTCAAAGTGATGGCTTGATATTGCTTGGAATGAATGAAAAACTCTGAGATTTGTCCTCTATTTATAGGTGAAAATATTGTTCCCTCGACTGGTCGAAGGGTCGGTTCGACTGGTCGAAGGACCAACCAAAATTTAAAATTTCTAGCGCGATAAGATAAGGTTGTTACTCGACTGGTCGAGTAGGACCAAAAAACCTTGCTGGACTATGAGTCAAGCCTGCACGACTGGTCGAGCACTATTCACTCGACTGGTCAAGCAGTCTCCACGACTGGTCGAGGGTCCAACAAAAAATTCCAAAAATTCACAACAAACCTTGGATTGGTCGAGAAACTCTTGGACTGGTGATGTTTTATTTAAACCAATCTGATTTAAATGATTTTAAACTCACAAGTATACGAATCAGATGTAGATATGGTACGTATTACGAGATCGTTCCCACAAGGACTGGTTGTCACAATTCGAAATTTAAGACTCTTCTTAGCTAATCCAACAAAGAGTGTAGCAAGCACTTAAGAAAAATAATCTAAAAGGATAATCGAGAGCAATGAGTAAAATCTGAACAAGGAGAAGACTAGGACTTTTGAATCCACCCCTAATTATCCTGACCCTTGTTTTACCTGTTGATTCACCCCAATTCATATTGATATAAAAATAAATAAATCACATTCTATGTCCTTGGTCAGGCACACAGAATATATAATCCCTTAAAGCATAAGGATCACATCTTTCCATCCATGGTCAGGCATGAAGAGATGTAGATTCCTATTTCTTCCTCTATAGGAAACCTATTCATGGTCAGACACAAGCACCTAGAGTAATATTCCAAACAACATCCACATCTAGACTTTGGTTAAGCTCATAGAATGGAGAAGTACAGAAATCTCAGAAAAGCACACTAGAGAAAGAAACAAATCAATCAAATCTAATGAATTCAACATATAATAAGTGTCATTCAAATTAGGGGCTTCATCTCAACCCTAGCTAAGAAATTAGCAACTCATGAAAGCAATTAGAAAGAAGTAAAAATAGGATTTAAAACATAAAAACATCTCTCTCTCTCTCTCTCTCTCTCTCTCTCTCTCTCTCTCTCTTCTCTACAAGCTCTCAATCCCCAGCTCTCGATCCGGAATCCTGTTTCTCTAGCTATCCTCTCTCTTATATACAACAAGAATGGGCGGTGTAACTGTTACAGCAACAGCTGGAGTCGGTGTGTGTAAGCCTGTTACACAGCCAAAATCGGAGCCTCATAACTCCATTCTTCCTTGCCTGATTTTGGCAAAATAACGTCTCTTGGGACGTTCTTCGCTGGTTTATACGATGGACGATTTGGATTGTCTATTTGGACAATGGATGGGGCCCACAACAGTCCGTAAAATGGACGCAATCCGTCCGTTACGCATCCAACAAAAAAGGTAACTGCCGCTGTGACGTCCGGTGGGTCCATCTTGACATCTATTGAAAAATCCACTCCATCCATTGGATAGAGGACGAAAAATCGGTTGGGAATACTCAATTTCGAGTCAGATTTGTGGTGGCCCACAGAGTTTTAAACCCACCGTCCGTTATGCTATTGAACGGTTAAATAAAACAATAACGCGATGTCTTCAAATTTTAACAGCTAGGAGTGGGGTATGGCTGACTCAGGGAACGATTGAACGGTTTGGATTACCCATACGGACAATGGGTGGGCCCCACAACGGAAACCGACGGTCTCTGTTTCAAAAACCGCAAACGGCAACTGCCGTTTTAGAATTTTTGGTGAAAAAGGACTTTTGGACGTTAGGTGCATGTCCGGTGCACTTGTGCACAATGCACATTCAATGTACTTGTGGGTCCCACTAATATTTGTATCCGAAATCCACTCCGTCCATTCATTTTATCGCCTCATTTAAGGCATTGGGACTAAAACTGAAGTATATCTAGATTTCAGACGTGCCACCAATCATGATACTATGGGCTGTTCTGTCAGTTGGGGCACTTCTATAGTGATCTGAGGGCTGAAATTTGATATGTACGGTTAATTTATGGCCCTCATCCCATATATGAGGTTTTGAGCCAATCGGATGGCGTGAACCACGTGATCTTGTATTTTGCACCAATTTCAGGCCTCTTTAACGTGGACGGCTTGATTTCCTCAGATCCCTAGCGTGTAAAATCTTCAATATTGGTCTTCTGGAGTTCGTCCCTTGCTCTGGTGACTTCGGAGCGTCAAATCCACGCTTTTAATACTCTTTTTCAATCAACGCTCTTTATTTCATCTTGTAACAAAAACACAATTAAACTATGACATTAGGCATTATCATTTACATAAAATCAGGCACTAACTGGGGTCTGATATGCAATATTTGACCCTCATTACAACCCCCAACTAGCATTTTGCTAGTCCCGAGCAAAACATGCGAAAAATAATTTCAAAAATACACGACAATTCCTGTTAACCTAAGTGACTTGTGAACAAATAGTCGAGATGTGAGAATTCTAAGATTCATGAATGGTGAGAGAAATTTTCTCCTGGAATCAAGCTCACGGTAAACTTCATAATCAAGTTCAAAATATTAATCCATTAATTAAAAAATTCTAAACATTGAGTTCCATGAGTGTATAGTGTAATCTCGGCTTACAATCATTAAGAGATCCAATTGTCAATTTTATAATATCATTGGGGATTAACAACAGAATTCATGACAACCAAAACTGAAACCAACACTTGCCTTACAGATTAACTTTTCATTCTACCAACCTTTAATTTTTTTTTCTGAACAGTAACGCCAAGGAGGGGAATCAAATCCTCACATATAGGGAGCAAACCTATGGTGAAAACTTGTCGCCTAACTTTTTTTTCAAATGTCAACCATAGGGGATCGAATCTACACCTATAGGGAGCAAACCTATGGTGAAGATTATTCGACTTACCCTTTCAATTCTTCTTTATAAACTGATGCTAAAAATTTTTCAGGCTGGTTCCTTTCATGCTTAGTGGTTACCAAGTTAATCATTCAATATCGAACCGGAACCTTAATGTGTAAGCGAGATGTGAAATGTGAAATCATGACTCAATCAATGTTTACAACTTCTAATCATGGATTAATAACTCAAACTTAACTGTGAAATCTAACAGACAACTGAATCCCAGAGTCATAAATTACCAACATTCTGTATCTTGTAATTTTAAAATCACGACTATCCGTCAAATCACTTCAAATTCACAAGAAATTCCAGAAAAATTTTAAAATTTAAAAATTGTCACAATTTTTGCTCAAGACCAAGAAAATACTGATTAGGTAACTTAATCTCCCACCCCCAACCTAAAATCTACATTGTCCTCAATGTAAAAGAAATAGGTATGCAATGCACATGGGACAACGAAAGTAAAAGAGGAGTGATGGAGAGATAGTACCTGGACGAAAGAATCAAGAGGCTTTCAAAAATATCAGCGTAAAAGCGATTCGTCACAAGAGAGACATTAACAAAAGCAAAACAAAAAATAGCAAAAATAAAATCCTAAAAAGAAGATCCTACCTATACCACTTTCGCAGGTGCTCTCGATTACATTTAGCGTATGCAACAAGCCTTTAAACCCCTAGGTTACCCCTAGTGGACGAGTTGTAGTCTCGTGAGGGTTTAAAGTAATGTTACCCACAAACATTGAACTAATGAATGGAATGAAAAGCTGGGTTGCCTCCCAGGAGCGATAAGTTTAACGTCTTCAGCTAGACAAGAATGGACCATGAACCATCGGCCAGTATCTTGGTACATTTCTCAGAAGGTTGTTCAACAAGATCATCCAAAAGCCTGTTTTGCAATAGGCTTGGATGTTCTGGAGCGGGAATATCCAGAGAAATTGAGGGACCTCAGCATAAAGTTTTCTTTTTATCGTCTGGAGTGTCCAAAGTATATATGATTCACCTGTGGCCGAAAAAATTTCGAAGTTAATTAGTACACCATGATGAATCAAAGACTACAAGTAGATGAAATTCAGAAAAATTTGTAGTAGGTGGTGTAGTCTCAACACACGCCAAAGCTTCACTCTGTAGTTCAATTTTCATCTCCTCCTCATTTAATGGTAAACATTCACGATATGGGGAAGGAGGTACTTCAGAATACGGGTTCTCTCGATCAATGACAACTACCGAGGTATTGTTTTGCAAGGCATTCACTATTTCTTATAATATGGGATCATTTGAATCTGCAAAATGTGTTAAGCAAGTCTCAAGAGCGTCTTCAGAAGATTCAAGGAAAGAGTCGAGCACTAGACTCTCGATCATGTTCACTTCAAATATATCATCCGAGTCTGACGGTTGTTGTCCAGCATTGAAAACATTGAGTTTAAGCTTCATATTACCGAAAGACAACTTCATAACTCCATTCCTGTAATCTATGATAGCATTGGATGTGGCTAAGAATGGACGTCCTAGGATAACTGGGATTTGACTAGTAGGATTCTGGACAGGCTGAGTATCTAGGACGATGAAATCCATTGGAAAATAAAACTTATCAACTTGGATTAACACAACCTCAATAACACCATGGGGCACCTTGACAGATCTATCAGCTAGTTGTAGTGTTATTTTAGTTGGTTTCAGCTCACCAAGCCCTAGCTGCTCATATACAGAATATGGTAACAAATTAACGCTCGCCCCTAAGTCAAGCAATGCCTTCTCAATCTTATGCTCTCCAATGACGCAAGAAATGGTAGGAGCTCCTGGATCCCTAAATTTAGGGGAAGTGTTGTGTTGAATCATGGAGCTGAGTTGCTTTGTAAGGAAGACCTTCTTATGAACATGCATCTTACGCTTTTGAGTGCATAAATCTTTAAGAAACTTAGCATAAGCAGGGACTTGTTTGATAGCATCAAGCAACGGAATGTTAATTTGCACTTGCTTAAACATGTCCAATATCTCATTAAAATTGTTTCCTTTCTTAACTGGTGTCAGACGTTGAGGAAAAGGTGCTTTAGGCACATAAGATGGCACATGAGTGGTTCCTGGAGAGTCAGACTGCTTTTGAGCTTTGGATGCATTAGTCTGTCTCTCCGCTTCATTTTGGTTCTCCGGTTTGGAATTTGATTCTTCCTTAGGCATCTCTACTTTGTTCTCGATTTGTTTACCGGACCTAAGGGTAATGCTTGATTTGGCTTGTTCATGATATTGTTCTTAATTTGAGTTAGAGCCAATCTCATACTATCCCTTTAGATTTGCCACAGGTTGGCTAGGGAATTTGCCCTTCTCTCTCTCACTCAATGTGGCAGCAAGTTAACCCAATTGTACTTCCAGCTTAGCAATGGATTGTGCATTTGTATGTAAGTTTTGCTGGTTAGCTAGTAAAGTTTGTTGGGTGTCTTTTTGAAATTGAAGAGAACTCTGCATAAAAAGATTGAGTGTATCTTCAAGAGATGGTTTCGTTGATTGTGAAGGAACTTGTTGATATTGTGGAAACTGTTGAAATTGTTAACTGCCAACTTGAGGGTGAGGTTGCATTGGAGGATTTCCAGATGGTCCACCTTGCTTTGGTCCTTTCGTCCAAGAAAAATTTGGATGTCTAGCCCATCCTGGGTTGTAGGTGTCTGAGTAAGGATCATTCCCAAGTCTCCGGAAGGTGTTCATAGCATGTACTTGCTCAGAGAGAAATTCTGGAAATGCCGCACCAGATGGACAAGACTGCGTAGGATGGGCAGGACTGGAACATATAGCACATGACTCGATTTGAGTTGTTTGTGGAGGTCCATTATTCATCATTAAAGCATCCACTTTCTTTGTCAGGCTATCAATCTTGGCATAAAGATCTGGCGTGACTCCTATCTCATATATACCTCCATTCTTCTGTGGTTGGGGACTTCTTTCATCTCTATTTGAATAGTCCCATTGCTGGGAATTTTCACACAGGGTTTTAAAGAAATTCCAAGCTTCGACATCGCTTTTGGTCATGAATGACCCTCCACTAGTGGCATCAACCATGCGACGGTTTTGGGGTGTCAAACCGTCATAGAAGTATTGAACCTGCTTCCACTTCTCAAAACCATGGTGTGGACATTTAAGAAGCAAGTCCTTCCATCTTTCCCAACATTCATGAAAGTGCTCACTCTCTTTTTGTGTGAAGTTAGTGATTTCTCTACGGAGCGCACTAGTTTTGTGCACAGGGAAGAACTTGTTTAAAAACTTCTTAGACAATTGGTCCCACGTAGTGATAGACCCAACTTGTAGAGAATTCAACCATGCTTTCGCCTTATCTTTCAAAGAAAAAGGAAAAAGGTGCAAACGAATCGAATCATCTGAAAAGTTTTGGAATCTAAAGGTAGAGCAAATGTTTAGGAATTCTTTCACATGATGATACAGATCCTCTTTATCTAAACCATAGAAGGAGGGCAACAATTGTATGACCCCAGGTTTAAGTTCAAAGTGTGTTGCCGTGGTGGCTGGCAACATTATGCATGAAGGCGCATTAAATTGGACAGGAGCTGAATAATCTCTAAGAGCTTTAATTTCATTCTCGTTCGCCATTTCAAATAGAATATTTCTAAATCTTCTACGAAAGGTTCTTTCTATTTCAGGATCAAAAGATGTTAGTTCTATGTTCAGAGATCTACGCCCTAGCATAAACTATGTTATTGCAATGTAAGAAAGAAAACTAAACTAAGATGCAACCTAAGAGGAATAAACTAGAACTAAAAATTATAAACAAGATAAAACTATGTAAATAAGGATCGGAAGAAAGAACCCGGAAAAAGGAGACGATCAATGTCTGAAGAATAGGGAGCTCCTCCTTCACTTCCTGTAACCAATAATTAAAAAAAATAAAAAATAATAAAAAAAATAATAAAAAAATTGAATTTCCTAAAATAATGCTAGAAAAAAAAAATCCTAAGCAATTGTTAGTTTCTAAAAAAAAAAAGAAAGTTTCTAATCTTAGAAATAAAAAGCTATGTTAGTTTTTAAAATGGGAAAATTTTCTAAAATTAGAAAATAGAAAATTTCTAAAAAGGAAAGTCTAGAATTAGAAAATTTCTAAAACTAAAACCCTAATTCTAAAAATAGAAAAAGTAGAAAATTAGAAAGAAATTACCGAATTAGAAGTGTATGTCAGGATCCTACAAAATAGGAAAACAGGATAGTTTCTAAAATAAAATAAAATAAAAAACGTTAACCTAAAGTTAGTAAAATCCTAAGACTATGAATTATGATAAGAGTGAATCTTAAATCCAATTGGACCGAAACAGTCCCCGGCAACAGCGCCAAAAACTTGATGTTTTATTTAAACCAATCTGATTTAAATGATTTTAAACTCGCAAGTATACGAATCAGATGTAGATATGGTACGTATTACGAGATCGTTCCCACAAGGACTGGTTGTCACAATTCGAAATTTAAGACTCTTCTTAACTAATCCAACAAAGAGTGTAGCAAGCACTTAAGAAAAATAATCTAAAAGGATAATCGAGAGCAATGAGTAAAATCTGAACAAGGAGAAGACTAGGACTTTTGAATCCACCCCTAATTATCCTGACCCTTGTTTTACCTGTTGATTCACCCCAATTCAGATTGATATAAAAATAAATAAATCACATTCTATGTCCTTGGTCAGACACACAGAATATATAATCCTTTAAAGCATAAGGATCACATCTTTCCATCCATGGTCAGGCATGAAGAGATGTAGATTCCTGTTTCTTCCTCTATAGGAAACCTGTTCATGGTCAAACACAAGCACCTAGAATAATACTCCAAACAACATCCACATCTAGACTTTGGTTAAGCTCATAGAATGGAGAAGTACAGAAATCTCAGAAAAGCACACTAGAGAAAGAAACAAATCAATCAAATCCAGATGAATTCAACATATAATAAGTGTCATTCAAATTAAGGGCTTCATCTCAACCCTAGCTAAGAAATTAGCAACTCATGAAAGCAATTAGAAAGAAGTAAAAATAGGATTTAAAACATAAAAACATCTCTCTCTCTCTCTCTCTCTCTCTCTCTCTCTCTCTCTCTCTCTCTCTTCTCTACAAGCTCTCAATCCCCAGCTCTCGATCCGGAATCCCGTTTCTCTAGCTATCCTCTCTCTTTTATACGGCAAGAATGGGCGGTGTAGCTGTTACAGCAACAGCTGGAGTCGGTGCGTGTAAGCCTGTTACACAGCCAAAATCGGAGACTCATAACTCCATTCTTCCTTGCCAGATTTTGGCAAAATAACGTCTCCTGGGACGTTCTTCGCTGGTCTATACGATGGACGGTTTGGAATGTCTATTTGGACAATGGATGGGGCCCACAACAGTCTGCAAAATGGAGGCAATCCGTCCATTACGCAGCCAACAAAAAAGGTAACTGCCACTGTGACGTCCGGTGGGTCCATCTTGACATCTATTGAAAAATCCACTCCATCCATTAGATAGAGGACGAAAAATTGGTTGGGAATACTCAATTTCGAGTCAGATTTGTGGTGGCCCACAGAGTTTTAAACCCACCGTCTGTTATGCTATTGAACGTTTAAACAAAACAATAACGCGACGTCTTCAAATTTTGACAGCTCGGAGTGGGGTATGGCTGACTCAGGGAATGATTGAACGGTTCAGATTACGACAATGGGTGGGCCCCACAATGGAAACCGATGGTCTCTATTTCAAAAACCGCAAACGGCAACTGCCGTTTTCGAATATCTGGTGAAAAAGGACTTTTGGACGTTAGGTGCATGTCTGGTGCACTTGTGCACAATGCACATTCAATGTACTTGTGGGTCCCACTGATATTTGTATCCGAAATCCACTCCGTCCATTCATTTTATCGCCTCATTTAAGGCATTGGGACTAAAACTGAAGTATATCCAGATTTCAGGCGGGCCACCAATCATGATACTATGGGTTGATTTGTCAGTTGGGGCACTTCTATAGTGATCTGAGGGCTGAAATTTGATATGTACGGTTAATTTATGACCCTCATCCCATATATGAGGTTTTGAGCTAATTGGATGGCGTGAACCACGTGATCTTGCATTTTGCACCAATTTCAGGCCTCTTTAAGGTGAACGACTTGATTTCCTCAGATCCCTAGCATGTAAAATCTTCAATATTGGTCTTCTGGAGTTCGTCCCTTGCTCTGGTGACTTCGGAGCGTCAAATCCACGCTTTTAATACTCTTTTTCAATCAACGCTCTTTATTTCATCCTGCAACAAAAACACAATTAAGCTATGACATTAGGCGTTATCATTTACATAAAATCAGGCACTAACTGGGGTCTGATATGCAATATTTGACCCTCAGCAACTGGTCGAGCCAGGGCTTGGACTAGTCGAATAAAGACTAGGACTAGTCGAAAAAATGACCTATAAACTTATGAAATGACCCAAATAAAATATGCAATGAAAATGACCTAACCTATGGTCAATCTAGGGTCATCCATACCTTGTTTGTGAGATTGAACAATTAAAACATCGTTCGCTCTGCAAACTCACACACTTGAAATACTTGAAGCTTGTCTTCAAAATCTTGAACTTGAGCTTGAATAAAGACTTGAGTTCTTGAGTCTTTAAAGTACTGAACTTGAAGATTAAACTTGAACTTGAGCTTAAACTTGTACTTGCACTTGAGCTTGAAATCTTGAACTTCGACAACACTTCTTCAACTTGATTACATAGAGAAGTTCGACGAAGACTTGGACATCTTTAAAATGCATGAAGTTAATCTATTCGTTTCATCAATACATGATACAAATTCTAAATGATTTGGCACAACAAAACTTGACAACACTGGGTGCTAGATTTACGATATAGCATTTACACATGGAAACTCCTCACTTGATGAATGTTTGTTAGAATCAAATATTCTCTGATGTCTTGCACCTTTTCATCGTCTACATGGATGCCCATTGACATCATAATAAGTCATAAGAACAACAAGTTGTCTATTAAAAAACTGTACTTCTTCAAGTTGAGGTACAAGTTATTAACTGTCAGGATCTGAAGCACTTATCTGAGGTGTTCCATCTGTTCCGTTTCACCCTAGTTATATATCATGATATAATCAAAATATACAATCACAAATCAACCAATGAACAGCTTCAATACTTCATTCATCAGACGCAGAACTACAGGGACGTCCCTAACAATTTTACAGCTAAATTTCTTATAGATATAGCACGGTTATTTTAATGTCGTAGCGTCTATTGCTCAGTCATTGGCTTGAGGAATTTTCTCTACTCCTTACCCTACTTTGAAAAAGCAATGTTAACTTGTTTCTTTGAACTGATAACCTTTTTCACTTAACCAGATCCTTCATACCTTAAAATCATGCCAAAAAAAAAAAAAAAAAAAAATAGATAAATGAAATAGCAACCCACAAAGTAGCGCTTATATAGCTAAAACCTTAAGAATCTGCCTACAACCATTTTTACAAGGGTTTTCAAGAGCAAAATTAAAAACCAAAATTCAAAAGCTTAGTTGCACTTGCATCGACCACACTTTCATAGGTGTGTAAGACTGTGTCAACTCATCAGGCATATCTTCCGCAGCATATAAAATCAAGAAATTATTGTTGATAGATGTCTTAAATCTATAAATTCAATAGTCTGTTAATGACAACTTCGATGCCATCGAAGTCAGCTCAATGCCATCGAGATTTTTCAAAATAAATCAAATTGGTTGCTGGACACTTTAGGCGCCCTTCTCAATGCCATTAAAGTAAGTTTCAATGTCATCGAAGGCTATTCAATGCCATCGGTAAAATCTAAATTTTCATGTTTGGTTGTTGGAAAGTTTTGGTGTTATTCCGATGATATCGAAGTGGGTTTGATAACATCGAAGGTTTAGTTCAATGCCATCGAAGTCCCATCGAAGGTGTCATCGAAAGTAACGTGGAATTGCACATATTTATGAATTTGCGTTTCAAGGGCTTGTAAGGGAGATTCGAGGCTAGTTCGTATCGGGTATTCTCTCTATTTCTTATAATTTTCTGCTTTCATAGTGTTTACTGTCGCTTTGTGCCGTGATTTTTTCCCACAAGGGTTTTTCTTTGTTAAAATCATTGTGCTTGCTTGGTGCGATTAGATTACTCCACTTAATTCATCTCTGTGTGATTCTGTGGTCCCCCAACAAGTGGTATCAGAGCTAAAATTGGGGCGTAGACTTCAATATGAAAGTGAGTAACAATGGCTGTTAATCCTAAGTTTGATTCTGAAAAATACTCCAGGAAAAATAACTTTGAATTATGGAAGGTCAAGATGATTGGCCTATTAGTTCAGCGAGGATTGGATAAGGTCTTTAAGAAGTGACATGCAACTATGGAATATGATGAATGGAAGAAATTGGATAAGAAAGAAAAATCCTCAATCCAATTGTGTTTAATGGATGTTCTTTACAATGTCATGAGGGAGAAAAGCGGATTTGTGGGTGAAGTTAGAGAACATCTATGCGAAGAAGTACCTTGAAATTACCTACACTTGAAGTTGCAGTTGTTTAACTTCAAGATGGTAGAGGAAGGAGATGTTGAGACTCACATCAGCAATTTGAACAAGATGATCTGCAAATTGCTGGATATGGAGGAAGTGATTAAGGATGAAGATCAGGCTTGTACTTTATCGAATTCATTCCCAACTTCGTATGAGTCTTTTAAAGACACATTGTGCATCGGTAACTTGTCCCTTAGTGTCGATACTGTCATCTCAACCCTTCAGGGAAAGGCGGTGGAAAACAAATGAAGCATGGAGGCCTCCACCAATCATTGTTTACGAGGGGTCAAAATTCTGAGCGGGACATAGGATCTTCTCGATTAAGATCCAAGTCCAAAGGCAAGGGCAAGGGAAAGTTAAACTGCTGGAAATATGGGATGTCAGGGCACATGAAGAAGGATTGCACAAATCATAAAGCGAAGAAAGAGAACACGAAGGCTTCTTCCAGGGAGACCAATACTGCCACGTCTAATAAAAAACATAAGCGGAAGTGATATGTTGTCAGTATCTATGTTCGGACACTTATATGATGATCGTAAAGACGAGTGGATTCTAGACACAGAGGCTTCATATCACATGATTCATCGGAGTTGGTTCACCAGCTACAGGGAGTGCAATGGTGGACATGTATTGATGGGAAATATTAATGCCTGTAATGATGTGGTTGTTGGTACGGTGCTCATCAAAATGTTTGATGGAATGGAGAATACCTTGACTGAGGTGAGGCATGTTTCTGATATGAAGAAGAGTTTGATATCTCTTGGTGCACTTGAGACAATTGGGTACAAGTTCACTGATTTCAATGGTGCCTTTAAGGTTTCAAAATGGGCACTTGTGGTCATAAAAGCACATAGGAGCGGGAACCTTTACAGGTTGATTGGGAGCACTTCAACAAGTGGAGCTGTAACAGCTGTATCGGATTCCACTTCTACACATATATGGCATGCACATCTGGGACACATGAACGAGTGGGGCATGAAGGTACTTTCTCATCGATGTTTAATTTCGGTCTTTAAAAGCATTAATTTTAATATATGAGAACATTGTATATATGGTAAACATTCAAGGTTATCTTTTAAGTTCGGTAAACATGTAAAGGAGTACTTGATTATGTGCACTTTGATATATGGGGGTGGTCGCCCGTAGTTTCCGCTGGAGGGTCGTCATGGTTTGTTACATTCATCGACGACTACTCCTAGAAACTTTGGGTTTATTTCATGAAACATAAATTCGAGGTTTTCACCAATTTCAAATAATGAAAGGCCATGGTGAAAAAATAGACAGGGCAAAAGGTGAAAGTTTTAAGGACTGATAACGGTAGTGAATTTACCTATACTAAATTTAATCAATTTTTTTAAGGATGAAGGGATCATTAGGCACAACACAGTGTGTCACACAGCCGAGTAAAACAGTGTGACTGAACGGATGAATCGGACTCTCTTGGAGATGGCCCGATGCATGATTAGTAATGCTGGATTAGGCAAGAACCTATGGACTGAAGCCGTTAACACGGCTTGTTATTTGGTGAATCGGTCCCCTTCTACAGCGATTGATTATAAGATTCCAGAGGAAGTATGGGGTGGTTAGAAAGTAAATTACTGAGGATTTGTTTATTTAGTTATAAGGCTTACTCTCATGTACCATCAGTTAAGAGAGATAAGATAGACCAAAGAGCCAAAATGTATATCTTTGTTGGTTATGGTGGTGGTGTGAAGGGCCACAGGCTGTACAACCCAATCACATAGAAATTAATCATTATTCATGATGTTATATTCGATGAAGGCTCCCTGTTCTGAAAAAATGATCAGGATGAGCAAAAGGAATGGGAAAAGTTGGTTGTAGACATTCAAGTTAATACATGTAACACTCAGGCTGAGATAAATGCGCAAACAGAGGTACAAGAAGAGGTGAAGCAGCCAGCTGTGAGAAGGAATCCACCGTAAGATCGTAGGTTACCGGCAAGATACAAGGATGACTCTAATATCGCATATACCCTCATTACAGATGAGGGAGATCCGTCTACTCTTGAGGAGGCTCTTGATGAGCCTGATGCAGAAAAGTGAATGGCAACAATGGATGATGGGATGAACTCCTTGTACAATAATGAGAAATGGGAGTTGGTGGAGCTTTAAATGGGCCGAAAAATGATCAGGTGCAAGCGGATCTTCAAGAAGAAATAGGATAGATACAAAGCAAGGTTAGTAGTGAAAGGTTACACTTAGAGAGAATGAATTAACTTCACATAAATATTCGCACCATTTGTTAAGCAAGTATCTAACAGATTCATGTTGGCATTGGTTGCCCAATACGATATCAAGCTAGAACAGATGGACGTGAAAACTGCATTCCTACACTGAAAATTGGAAGAGAAGATTTACATGAAGCAACCAGAGGGCTACGAAATTAAAGGGGCATAGAACAAGGTTTGTGGGATGATAAGGTCGTTGTATGTACTGAAATAATCACCTAGGTAGTGGTATAAAAAATTTGATTCTTTCATGTTAAGTCAGAAATTTACTATGAGTGAATACGATCACTATGTCTATTACAAGACATTGAGTGATGACAAGTTCATCATCCTAGTATTGTATGTTGATGACATGTTGATCGTCAGTCATAACATCTCTAAAATCAATGTATTGAAGACTCAGTTATCAGGGACATTCAAGATGAAAGATCTAGTCGCTGCAAAGAGGGTTTTCGGCATAGATATTCATAAAGACGGGAAGAGGAGCGGGCTTTGATTATCACAGGCAGAATACCTTGAGAAGGTATTGATCAAGTATGAAATGAATAAGGCAAAAACGATTAATATTTCCCAAGTGACTCACTTCAAGCTTTCCTCATAACAATATCATAAATCAAATGAGAAAAAGCAGGATATGTCTCGTGTGTCTTATTCGAATGTTGTGGATAGTTTAATGTATGTCATGTTCTGTACGATAGCAGATATTTCACAAGCAGTTAGTCTTGTGAGCAGAAATATGCCAAATCCTGGCAAACAACACTGGGAAGTAATGAAATGGCTACTTCAATACATTCAAGGTACAAAAGACTACATCTTAACTTTTGAGAAAACAGAAGCTAAGTTAGTTAGGTATATGGATTCGGATTACACAGGCAGTATGGATTCCAGAAAGTCAACTTCAGATTATTCATTTGTGCTAGCGGGTGGAGCAATTAGTTGGATATTAAGACTTAAGTCAATAGTGGCTCTTTCCATAACTGAACCTGAATATATGGCAGTGACGGAAGCATTCAAGGAAAGTGTTTGGTTGAGGAGGATGATAAATCAATTAGGGGTTCAGCAGGAGGCTGTGTCGGTTAATTGTGACAGCGAAAGCACTCTCAATTTGGCTAAGAATTCTATTTATCACTCATGTACAAAACACATTAATGTTTGTCACAATTTTATCTGACAGGTGTTGAAAGAAGGAAGCATGACTTTAGAGAAGATTCACACGAGCATAAATCTGACGGACGTTCTCACTCAGGTGGTTCCTATAGAAAAGTTCAAGTTTTGTACAACTTTTCTGGGCTTAACGAATCCGCAAAAGGAGGACAGAGTGTGCACAAAAAGCGATGATGGATCAATGATGTAAGACAGGATTAAAGAAAGAAGAAAAGAAGCCTTGAAGGACAATGATTGAAGACATGGTAGAGATTGTTGATAAATGTCCCAAATCTGTAAATTCAACGGTCTGTCGATGACAGGTTCGATGCCATCGAAATTTTTTGAAATAAATTGAATTGGTTGTTGGACACTTTAAGTGCCCTTTTCGATGTTATTGAAGACTTATCGACGCCATTGAAATAATTTTCAATGTCATCGAGGGTTGTTCAATACCATCGGTAAATTTCAAATTTTCATGTTTGGTCGTTGGAACATTTTAGTGTTATTCTGATAACATCAAAAGTTTAGTTTGATGCCATCGAAGTCCCATCAAATGTGTCATCGAGCATAACGCGGAATTACCCAGATTTGCGAATTTGCGGGATTTGTTTTCGATTTTGATTGGGATTTTTTCAAAGGTTATATATTTGGGTGTCGTCAGGATTGAAAGGTAATCTCAACCTTTCTAATTCGTTACTGGGGTTTCAAGGGCTTGTAAGGGAGATTCGAAGCTTGTCTGAATCAGGTATTCTCTCTATCTCACTACAAGAAATTTCGGTATCAGCGGCGGAGTACCACTGTCGGCCAAAACGAACCGCCAGTGTATATGTAAAATGAGCGGCATTTTTATGTGGCCGCCAGTGTACGGATAAGAAACCGCTGCTGGGAAAAATAAAATAGAGCTTTTTCCCTTCCCGAATAGTATCCCCAAATCACGCCCGCCAAATCTCTCTCCCAAAACCCCTTTTCCCTCTTCTCTCCCAAATCGCGCCCGCCAAATCTCTCTCCCAAAACCCATTTTCCCTCTTCTCTCCCAAATCGCACCGGCCAAATCTCTCTCGCAAAACCCCTTTTCCCTCTTCTCTCCCAAATCGCACCGGCCAAATCTCTCTCGCAAAACCCCTTTTCCCTCTTCTCTCCCAAATCGCCCCATCCCCAAATTGCTCGCGCGCCAATATTTCTCTCCCAAAACCCTTCTTCCCTCTTCTCTCCCAAATCGCCCCATCCCCAAATCCCGAAAGTCTCTCTCTCTCCAACGTCCCTTCACTCCGGCCTCTCTACATATGGTTTCCATTTCCATTGCTTGTTGAAGACGCTGATCTCTCAGCCGTTGCCTTCCTTGCTGGACCACGCCAAAGTTCAAGAAGGCCCACAAGAGGAAGAAGCATCAGCAACAGCCGCTGCAGTATGCTACTCTCTCTCTCTCTCTCTCTCTCTCTCTCTCTCTCTCTCCGGGTTTCTGAAATATCTTACAGAGTGTGATGGATGATACGCAAGCACTTAGAAATTGCATACACGTCATACATGATGGAAAAATCTGATCTGCATCGTGCTGGTGGTGGTGGTTTTTGTTTTGTTTTTTTTTTAAATTATTTATTTATTTATTTATTATTATTATTCTTTAATATAAAGTATAAAGAAAAGGTAATGAAGATGATATTAAAGTTGAACATTAACAAGTATTTTGCATTATCTGGGGAATTGTAACCCCATTCCTCATGTCCATGTCCAAAACAGAGAGTCACTTTTGGAAAAGGTGAAACACCTTTAGCATTTAGGTGCGGCTGGATGTAGAGGACATTGAAGCTTCTGTAAAGCTCTTTATCTATGCATTTAGTAATCAGATGTCCGCATTTTATGTAAATTCCATGCCCACAATATGCTCCACTATTTGACTGATACTTTTTTTTTTTCTTTCTTTATAAAGTTTATGCTAGAGCAGAGTAGGCACTAGCTCAAATAAATAATGAGTTCAATTCGGCTATTACACATTGAGCACACATGCCATTTTGAGCTGGTTTGATGGAGAAATCAGAGTGAGCACGCATCCTGAGGTGTATTGTGCCTTTTGCAATAATGTGAACAATTTTAGCACAATTGGCTGGTTTTCAAATTAATGGCTACAGATTGTTGTTTTACCCTACTATCTAATCTAGGATTTGAGTACTCTTTTGAATTTTTGAGCTATTGATCAAAAGGTTAAAGTACTTTTGACTAGGTTCTTCAGGTTTAGAGAAACCCAAGTTAGCTTGCTGCAAGTATTGACTGACTCAATTTGAATTGACTTGATCAAGTGATTTTGTTTATTACAAGTGAATCAAACTTACACCCTTTTTATCTGCAGGAATATTACCCTGTAGAAATTTGATACCCGGTCTGTTTTTCATCACCAAATCCCCCGGTGGCTGGTGAGTCTTATTAGTAAACACCTTCTTAACAAGTGCTAGGATTCGGTGTCTAGGACAAAATGGGTATGACGGACAAGTTCGAAGCTTCTTTGCAAGTATACTATGGGGATTTAATACTGACATTTCTTTTGAAGTGAATGAAATCAAGGTGTGGATTTGAACTACCTTCAGTTCTTTTATTTTTTTATTTTTCTTTTTTTGCCTTCTTTTTTTAGGTCCATCAAGTCATTCTTCTATTTTTGCACTGTACTTTTGAGAGCTGCTCATTTATTGACAACAAATGTGTATCAAATGAAAAGCTTGTGGATGACGTGTAATTCATATGTTGGCAACCTTAAAGCTATGATCATTTTTGGATTTGCTTCATGCAGAGATCTGTAGCTTCCACAAGCAGGAGAACAGCCATCTGATTTTCTTATCTCAAGCAAAGAAGATATTGGTTTCCTCTAATGGTATTGTAGCTTGCCCAGTTATTTATTTATTTATAATTTTTTTTACACACTGTTATTTTCACATAAGTGAGTAAATGTTAGAACGTAATTTTCATAGTATCCTGTAGGTAGGAATTGGGTTACTAGTATTGCAACAGCTAAGTGGAGTTAATGACATCTTATTTTATGCGAGCAATATTTTCAAAGCTGCTGGTAGGTTTAGTTATCAATATTTTCACCAGTATTGTGCTTCTATTTTTTTTTTCCAGTTGAATGTGGACAGTTGCTGTTTTTACCTTCTTAGCCATCTTTTTGTAGGCTACTAAATTCCATCTAGTCCATCCCAAGCCTGGGTAGAGGGTTGATGTCAGGTTTGTTGATGGGCATTGAACCTTTGCCAAGCAATCATAAAAAAGATCCCAAATAGCTGGGACAAGGCTATAATGATAATGATGACAATATACCATCTAATTGAGTCCAGATTTGAAATAACAGGATTCTCCTATCAAGGAGATTTTCTTGACATGGCCCATTATGATGATAATGTTGACAATATACCATGTAGAGTACCATAGCATTTTACTCACCACAAATTGAAACCACTTGTTTTGAAATATCTTATCCATTACTCAGTTTTCAACATGCACGACATGGGCAGTCTGTAACTGTTTCCAATCTGATACATTCAGTTAGTCTACAATTCAATATTGTCAGAATTTGCTGGCCATTGATTGGTGGGGAGACGGTTCCAACTGAACTGATAGTTCTGCATTTTGACACTTCACAAAGGGAGGGAGAGAGTTAAGGATTTCTTCAAACATGTTCAAGTTGCCACTGTTTGTCTTACTACTTTTCACCATGCCATTTGATTCATCAGCTGGTTAAGGATCTCTTCAAACAAGTTCAAGTCGCCACCGTTTGTCTTACTACTTTTCACCATGCCATTTGATTCATTAGCTTGTTTTGAAAGGTTTTTGGAGGTCCATCTGGTATGGATCTGTTCATAAGCTTTGTTTTGTCTTACTCAATGGCTTGTTACTACTTTTCACCATGCCATTGGTTCATCACAATTTTTAGTGTTTTCAGAATGCCCTGGGAAAGGAATTATGGTATTTGGCATGATCATCCATGTGTATAATCAAATGCTTATAAAAAAAAACAACAGCACTAACACAGAGGAGTCTTTTTTGCTGCTCTTCTATGGTGATTTGATGGATTCATGGATTTAAATTTGCTTGCATTTGATTCGATGTTTTAAGGATGCAGGGGCCTATAGTGGTCCTTTTGGTAGTCTTGAATTTTGAAGTTTATCACCTTTCAAAAAAAAAAAAAAAAAAAAAAAAAAAAAAAAAAAAAATAGAACAAGAACGAAAGAAAAGAAAAGAAAAGAAAAATTTTAAAAAAAGAGAGAAGTTTATAATGTTATTTTGTGGGGTTTATGTGAGGTTTTGTGGGCCTGATCTATGGCATCCTAATGAAATGCTAAATAGAAGTGATTGACGAGGGAGAGAGAAGTTAACAAAACAAATGCAGCAACTAAACATTGGGTTATAAACAAATGAAAAAGAAGAAGAAGATTTGAATGCAAACATTACTGCAATAGCTACACCATTTCAGATTATGTTTTATATTTTAAAGTTACCACTAACAAAAAACAGGCATTAGGATAAACCAAAGATCTAGGAAATATCATATAGAGGATTAAGACAAATGAAGACTTGCCAAACATCAGCAAAAACAAGATGTCAAAGACAAATACATAGCTGAATGAAGCCAAAACAAACTTACCATTGCACAAATACATAGCTGAATGATTTTTTTATTTTTTTATTTTTTTATTTTTATTTTTTGTTTCTTTCATCATAGCTCTCTTTCTTTTTAGAAGTTCATATAAAATCAAAGCCATCATGGAATTCAGTTTATTTTGTAAGCTCTTCTTGCTATACTTAAACTTTCTTTTTATCTTTTTTTGGAAGTTCAGATTGAATCAAAACCATATGAGTCTCAATCTACCTCATTTACTTTTTGTGGGCATCCTATGATTATGACGGAGAATGTGGTATCAGAAACAACAATTTCTACTATGCTGAAAAATTCGGTCAAAGTCTTCACCATCTTGTGGAGTTTCTGATAAACCAGACGGCCGTCTTTTAAATTACTCCATAAAAGAAAACATTGTTCTTGATTAACAAGTTTTTTATCCAAAAAGTTGCATTTGCAGTTTTTTTTTTTTTTTTTTTTTTTTTTTTTTTTTTTTTTTTTTTTTTTTTTGCAAGGCAAAAGTAAATTAAAGAGTAATTAAGTATAGCACTATGGGCTGGTTGGCAACTTTGCAAGATTTGTTTGATTGCAATATTTACTTGGATTGGAAATGTTTGATTTTAAATATTTAGCTGTCTTTTAGGAACACAATTGGTGCTGAATGGGTCTGTTACTAATCATGTGTGTTTTGGTTTCAGGTTTCTGAGGAGTATAAGCTTGTTCCAGATACACTTTACCTCACAATATATTTCATCGACCAGTTTCTCTCTCAAAACTACATTGAAAGACAAAAGCTCCAGCTGCTTGGTGTTACCTGCATGCTAATTGTCTCGTAAGTTCTTTTTTCATCCCGGATTTTGACGAGATCTTTAAGTTTGAATAAGCATCAAAATTGTCCACACCCACCATTTTTCCAAATGGAAAAATTGACTGTATGCTAGTGACAAAGGTGGGTGTAAATCGTGGCTGCTCGCTTTTTGAAATTATTGCTTGGTAGCTTCATCTGTCAAACATACTTCCTTAACATGGGTTTTATAAGATAGTTCCAGAATATTCTTGTACTATACTGCATTCGGTTCCACAAGAAAGAGGTGTTCAACTATCGGGCCTATCTTTCTCTCAGTTTTGACGTGTTAAAAACTGAATCAGCAAACTGAAGAATGCAACCGGTGCAGTAAACTGCAGTTAATTTGAATGAAAAAAAAATAAATCTGTTTTGTGCACAAGAAGCCAGGTTGCATACACTAAAATGATTATAAAAAGAAATCTGTTCATGCACTAGATGATAACTAGAAAACATCATGGTTGGACAAACACATCTATTATAGGATTATGGGATTTTAAGTTCTATAGCTACGGTACACCTGTGCCTGGAATGATGAAAAGGTTCAAGCCAAAATCTCCATCTCATAGACTGCTTGCCTTTTGCTTCTGGTGCATACACCTCTTGTGTTTGGTGGAGAGATGCAAAGCTAAAGATGCAGCTAATGCTACAACAGACCAAGATGAAGGTATGCATCCTTAGAATTTCAATCTCTATTATGAAAATTTAGAGTTTCATCTTAACATGAACTCTATTTTCTCTTGTCACTACAAGAAAAGCGGGTAATAGAGGCGTTTTTAGCACAGGCGGCTACAAAAAACCGCCACTGTAGCTAAAATGAGGGGAGTTTATACGTGGCCGCCCGTGTACAAACCGGGCCACTGCCGCTATTTAAAAAAAAAAAAAAAAACCCCAACTTACTGCAGGTGCCACTCTTCTTGTTTGGAAATTGTTTGATATTTTCAGGATCAGTTAAAGAGAACTTCTATTGTATGAGTTAGGAAAATAAGAGATTTTGAAAGATGTTCTGCTTTAAGGGTGTAAGCTTCTGAGTGAAGCTAACTCCATCGCTGACAAGAAGTCATCTCTTGGAATAGCCTGTCTATTTTGTTATCCATGGGCCAAATTTGGAATAGGGTCTGTTTGGATTGGTGGAAAATGGGATACAACAACGGAGGAAAGCATACTGTCACCTAATGTGATGGTTCCAGTGGTTTCCGAAAATCAGTTTTCTTTTCCTACGACTTCCTCAGTAAGGGATCATTTCCTTTTCCTCTCCATGGTAATGTGAAATGGAATTTTTATCTTTTGCCAATAAAGCAGTCTTTATGTAATAAAAAAGATGAAGTTAGTAGATGGGTTCTCTCAAGTTCTCTTCATCTCTATGTATCATGCTTGGTGTGTATTAAAAAGTATAAAAATGACTGTACATTGGATGGTCACGATTGTCCATTAAGTTCAATCTCCACACCATGGTCCACTCACATTGGAGCCCCTCAGGCCTCTGTTGTAGATGGAGCATAAGCCAAAAATCACACTGATTGGATGATCTTGACCATCTGACCTCAGCCAATTAGATGGTTATGATCATTCAATAAGTTAAAATCATCAGGATATGATCCATCCACATTGGGGCCACGTGTAACATCTATCCAATCACTACCATTTAAGAAACCAATATAAAGTCATATATTAATATATAGCCCTTAATTTATAAGATTAGAAAGGTACACATACATTTTGTGTAAACTCCATTTTCTTATAGTCATCCCAGTTCAAGAACTCTTCTTTTCCTTTCACATTTCTTATACTTTCATGCTCTGACTATTTCCAAAAAAAAAAAAAAAAGGGTTTCTTTCATTTTCTTTCTCTTTTCTTTTATAAAAAATTTCAAAGAAGGCCATTGAATTTCAGTTTTTTTATATGGAGCTTGAAATGGCTAAAAGGGGAGGAGAGAGAAAGATGGTGTCTACCCTCAGTTGCTGCAAAGCAGCTGATGATTGACCCAAGAAGAGAACTGCCAATGCCATGAGGAGGGAACTGGTTTCATACCCACCCAACAAAGAATCCAGTACAAAGCTCACTCTTTCATCCTCGGACAGGCTATTTGCTGATAGGAGTATTTCAAGGAAATCACTTTTCTTATTACCAGCAGAGTTCTCTCCCTTTGATCTTCTCTCTTCAACTATAACTTTCATTGTAGAAGATATCCTTGCTCTAGCCTGCATACACACACAGAGTCAGTCAAAAATTCTGGTTAGAAAGTAAAAGGAGCAAATATCTATTTTGAAATGACACCAATGGTGGTAGTTTACTAAAAGTCTCAAAATGGTGGTGATCCATGCACCCTACACATGTGATGCATGTATCAGAATCAGGATCTTTCAAATTAAGTGGCACTTTTTGGGATAGACAACAACCTCAATATCAGACTAATCTGATGGTTTGGATCATTTGGGCAGCGTGATTTTGGACTCTCATCAAACATAATATGCCCATGGATTTCCTTACATATATGGCTAGTGTGGATAATTCACCACCCTTCAAAATGGTCGTAAACTACAACCTTAGTCTTGTCAAATGATAAAGGAAAATGGAAGAAAGATGTTTACAACCCTGTGCCTTTCTTGCAAACACCCCATCTTTCTATTTATTGATAGTAGAGTAGTGCACTATAGGTACTGTAATAGTACCAAAACTAGAAGAAAATGGTGTGCATCAAAAAGATGGGTGTAAATGACACTTAACTAAGAAAATGGTATCTATGCATGAAAGGGTCTGAAATATTTCTATTGAAATATGATTAGAAGTACCTGAACAGCTCTTGCATATGGAGTGCCTGGAATATATAGTGGAAAGGAGATGAGTCCTTTCATGAAAGTGAGGAAATCTTCTAGTATTTTTGATGTTTGTGGCTCTTCTGGTGTCAACCCAAGAACTTGTTTTACTATCACATTAAATGTGAACTGAAGAAAGGAACCAAAAATTAAAAAAATTAAAAAAAATCAGTGACTTGAATTTTATTATAATCACATAAGAGTAGAGGAATTGTACATCCACTCCCAAAAGTTGATAGCTCACCCCAATTGTACATCCACTCCCAAAAGTTGATAGCTCACCCCAATTGTACATCCACTCCCAAAAGTTGATAGCTCACCCCAATACATCCACTCCCAAAAGTTGTTGTGTCTTTGCTGATTCTTTTTTGTTTTTTTTTTTTAAAAAAAAAATTATTTTAAATCCAACAAAGACTGATCTTTATTGAAGAAATAGAGGTGTAAAGAAATTATGAATGTCCTTGGTTGCAAGAATGATCAATCTTTACCTTCTTTTTACTGAACTTGCTAACTTTTAAGTAATTTAAGTTGAAGATTCTTTTCAAATCTTGAAATTGTTGGAATACATGGATAGGCAATAGAGTTCTGGTGGAGAATAACTCAATAGTAATTCTTTCATATGCTATTTGTAACCTTTTCCTTCTTTATATTATTTGATTTACAAGTTAATGCCACACAACTAGAAAATCTTAAATTCTAATAAAAACAGTTATCAGTTACATTCTTGACCAACTTGCAACCTTGGTTTCAACCATGAATGGTTGATTAACACTGACTTTGCATACTATGTTTTTCAGTTCTGACAAGTGAGGCCCATGTTTAGTAATCCAGATCATTGGTTTGTTTTTGTTCCTCCATGGATGGAGTGCCAAGCGTACCCCCAAAATTTCCTCTATTGCACAATCATAGCCTTTAGATTTGTGTCCTACAAATAAATAGGAAGAGAGATACAACAGCTCACATTCAATTGAGAAAAGTCCCAAGATTGGGGACTAAGATCGGTCTTCCAATCTGAAAGGTACTTGGGGCTTAGTCCATCCAGGATGGGATGGAATCTACCAATGGTTTGGCTTTCTGATCCACAGATTCTGATTTTGAGAATTGAACACCGCAGGTTACTTTGTAAAGCTTCAATCAACGATCTTATAATTCTTCATTGTTATCTATTTGGTTTGGCTCACTGATCCATGATCCCAATTTTCAGAACTGAAAAACCAAGGATAGTCTGGAAAACTTCAGATCAAGGATCTTATAATTCCTCCTTGTTATGTACCACAGCTGCTTCCCATCAATCCAACTTAGTATTGTAACATCTATAATTTCTCCAAGAACTTTTATATCCAATAAAAATTTACTTAATGAACTTGTCATCTAATCTAGGGACTTGAAATCATACATTGAAGACCTTAGGTCATAAAAAAAGCTGGACAATTTTCTTTGAAAACCTGAACAGGAAAATTACTTTTAAGAATCCCTGAAGGCACATGATTGATCGGACAACATACCGTCAAATATATGGACTGTTCTTTATCCTCCCTCTTGACTTGGATTTGCAATCAAGGATAGCAAAGAGGCTTTTGAATTGCCAATTAGTTAGATTAGATCACTTCAAGCATCTCTTGGTTCTCTTTTCTGAATTCAGTTAGATCACTTAAATCACCTTCTTAGATAATTCCTTCCCTGTTTCGTTTGGTTTCCTAAGCCCACATGGACCTTTGTGTGCCAACCTGGCATGTATGTGGGACATGCAAACCATGAATCAAGTGGACCCTGTCATATATATGATCTCACCCAAAATATGAGTCACTCCAGTCATTGGGTGGCTACGCATGTATGTTGAATATTTCCATAACCATCAATTTTCATACATGTGGATGATGTGAATATTTTGAAAACCCTCAATTGCTGTACATTTGGAACCCACCTGATGACCTGACTGGCCTCATTTTTGGGCTAGGTCAAGTATTAAGTGGGTCCCTCTTTATGCAAGTATCAGATGTTGAAACACATGCTAGGTTGATACTCTTGTTTGCACAGAGATTGTGTAGGTTAGGAAAGCTCTTGTTTCTATTTAGCTGTCTACCTACTTCACCTGTATTTTACTTTAACCATGATGAATTTACATATGCAGTATCTGGATGAAAACAAGTCACTGATTTTGCAGATTCTCGACAATCAGAATTCAGGGAAACTTGGTGAATGTGCACAGTAAGTACAGTTTCATTTTATAATGCAGCATGACTATAGACCGTTAGTAGTTTTTTTAAAATCTCCTTTAGAGGCTACCGGGGGGGCATGTTGGCGCATTCATTTGGTAGACCTCTCCATGGGTTAGCCATAGCTATAAGTCACATGGATTGGGCCTATCCTAACTGTCCAAATTGGTGATCTGTAAATGGATAGCTAAGGCCCACATTCACTTAGTTCTATCTTAGTTGCGTTGGGCTTTGTCACGAGTTGAAATATATTCGACTAATGCTCATCATGACTTGAAAATGTAAAGCATGTAGTAATTTTGCTATATAACATTGATTTCTTTGTGACATTCATGAGGAAGTAGGACTTATTTACATGAACAGATCAACTGAGTTGTTGAACATCTAATTACAATTTATAGTTGTTAATTGATCTTGCTTAATAATATTTTTATTGCTTTATTAATAGTTGGTTGGATGATAAATATACTTGCGATTGAGAATAGAAATAAACAACTTACAATATATATATATATATATATATATATATATATATATATATATATATATATATATATATATATATATATATACCTTGGAGGATTTATTTTTTAGGGGGACATGTTATTATTGTAACTTGGCTTCCTTTGCTAAATGAACGGATGATAATGGGGCTTGTTTAAATTATATTAGGAAGCTTTGTCAGGGCCAGAGTGTATTTTCACTAACCCGTCCGAGTGGCTAAGGAAGATACTTATGGATAAGAGTTGGATTCATCTGCCAAGGTACTTATTTAGAAAGTTCTCATTTTAGTTGTTGTGGCTTAGTGGTCAAGATGCATTCTTTTGACATATCCTCTAATTTCATTGATTTAGGGTGAGCGATGCATACTTAAATGGAGCTGTGAAATTTATAGATTTTACATTTACAAATGCAAGTAACGGAGGGAGGATCCGATGTCCATGTAAGAACTGTAACAATAACTTCTGGGTGTCTCGAGAAGTAGCTTATGATCATATCGTGTGTGACGGATTTAATACAAGTTACACCTGCTGGCGTTTCCATGGGGAAGTTACGTCTTCTTCCATGCCTGCTACCACAAATGTCGTAGGTGATAATCCAGATCCACACGATGATATGCACGGATTGTTACATGATGTGTTCGGTATTTCAAATCTAAATGGTGAAGAGAGTGATGCGGGCCACACGCCATACGGACCTACACAGGGGCAGAATACTGAAGCACAACAATTTTTCAAATTGGTAGAAGATGCTGATCAGGAACTGTACCCAGGTTGCAAGAAATTCACTAAGCTTTCCTTCGTTGTGAAACTATATCACATAAAGTGCCTTGGTGGATGGAGTGATAAATCATTCACCATGTTACTTGAATTGTTGAAGGAGGCTCTTCCCGAGGGTGAAATGTTGCCAAAGTCTTTCTATGAAACCAAGAAGATTATTGAGGAGTTAGGCCTCAAATATAACAAAATTGATGCATGTCCCAATGATTGTATGTTGTACTGGAAGGAGGCCATCAATGAGCAATCATGTACTATATGTGGTACTTCCAGATGGAAAATGGCTGAACATCAGTCAGATGATGAGGGATCTTCTTCATCTGCAAAGGATCGAAAAATTCCAGCTAAGATATTGCGTCATTTTCCCTTGAAACCAAGGCTTCAAAGGTTGTTTATGTCATCAAAAAACAGCTTCCTTTATGAAATGGCATGAAGTAGGACGCACCGACAATGGAATATTAAGGCATCCTGCTGATTCCCCAACGTGGAAAACTTTTGACCACAACCACCCAAGCTTTTCTTCGGACGGTCGTAATGTTAGACTTGGGTTAACAGCTGACGGTTTCAATCCATTCAGGACAATGAGTATTGCTCACAATACATGGCCTATTATTCTAATACCATATAACTTACCACCATGGATGTGTATGAAGTAACCTAATCTCATGTTGTCCTTACTTATTCCTGGCCCTTATGGACCTGGTAATGACATTGACGTGTATATGCAACCTTTGATAGATGAGTTGAAGGAATCGTGGGAGGTCGGCGCAGACACTTATGATGCCTCAAGCAATGAGACGTTTCGATTGCATGCGGCATTGTTGTGGACTATCAATGACTTCCCTACATATGCAAACTTGCCTGGATGGAGCACTAAAGGACGTCTCGCTTGTCCTTGTTGTAATAAAGACACTTCGTCTAAATGGTTAAAACATGGTCGAAAGTTTTGTTATATGGGTCATCGTCGATTTTTAGAACATGATCATAAGTTTAGAACTGATAGCAGATCCTTTGATGGCACCGAAGAATTTGGCGAGGCGCCAACTCCACTATTTGGTTCTGATGTGTTGGCCCAGTTGCAGGGAATTAATGTCACATTTGGGAAGAAGACTGTAGGCAGTCATGGGCATAAGAGAAGACGAGAAGACAATGAGGAAGAAAGATATAATTGGAAAAAGAAGAGCATTTTCTTTGATTTGCCGTATTGGGAGCATAATCTATTGCGCCATAATTTGGACGTGATGCATATTGAAAAGAATGTATGTGACAATGTGCTTGCGACACTGTTGAATATTGCAGGAAAAACAAAGGATAGTGTAAAGGCACGTCTTGACCTACAAGATATGGGTATAAGACAAACATTACACCCAAAACAGCTTTCATCTAACAAGATATATTTGCCACCCGCATGCTTTACTATGTCACCAAGTGAGAAGGATGATTTTTGCAAAATCTTAAAGCGGGTGAAAGTTTCAGATGGTTATGCAGCCAATATTTCACGTTGTGTGCATCTCAAAGAGCTCAAAATTTCAGGACTCAAGAGCCACGACTGTCATATTATGATGCAGCAACTACTTCCAATTGCTATACGAACAACATTACCTAAGAACGTAACCTCAGTCTTACTTGAATTGAGCGGATTCTTTAGAGAATTATGTTCCAAAGTTGGTCGAGTAAGAGACTTTGACCGATTGGAATCTTGAATTGTGCTAACACTTTGCCATTTAGAGAAGATCTTTCCACCAGCTTTTTTTGATATTATGATGCATTTGACCATTCATTTAGCGGGCGAGGCAAAAATAGCTGGACCGGTACAATATCGATGGATGTACCCCATTGAGAGGTGCGTGTTATATAATTCTTAGAAATTAAAATTATTTGCCATGCTATGCTAGTCATGCTAATCGACCATATATTTTTAAACTTTTTAATATTGGTGATCACAGATATCTACTCAAATTAAAGTCGTATGTGCGTAATAGAAGTCGGCCCGAGGGATCAATTGCAGAAGGGTACTTGGTAGAAGAATGCTTAACATTTTGCTCGAGGTACCTGCATGGTATAGAGACAAGGTTCAATCGGCCAATACGGAATGATGACTATGGTAACACTGTTATAGAAGAACAATCCTCTATTTTCCCACTAGTAGGTCGTGCATTAGGGAAGTCTGAGGATTGTGTACTGGATAACGTTACATCTGCACAGGCACATCGATATGTCCTGTTTAACTGCCATGAACTCAGCCCATTTCTTGAGTAAGCCAACTATAGGACTTAATTTATGCATAGATAAATTTACTCTTTTTTTTTTTTTTGCTAAAACCAATGACTTTTACAGAGAACATATGAATGTTGTTAAGCGGATGAATCGTCGCGCACGGCCAAGGGACATAGAACGCATTCACAATGATACATTTTATAAATGGTTTAGTGATCGTGTAAGTAGTCGATTTGATAAGTTTAAGGACATGTGCATGTTTTTTTATTTTTTATTATTCAAACATGAGCTTTTGAATGAATATTTTCGGTATTTGAATAGGTTGAGCAGTTGCGCCATGAAAGGAATGAGCAGGTTTCAGAAGACCTTAGATGGCTAGCTCGGGGTCCTAGTATGGCAAGAAGCTATAAGGGTTTTATTGTAAACGACTTTAGATTTCACACCAAAGATCATGAGAAAAAAAGAAAAACTCAACATAGTGGAGTTGTTGTGATTGCAAAGACATTAAGCTTCGCAAGTGCCAATGACAGAAATCCTATTGCAGGAGACGTAACATACTATGGTGTATTGACGGACATCATAGAATTGGAATATTGTGGTACTCGGAAGGTTGTATTATTTAGGTGTGATTGGGTTGATGTTCGATCTCAAGGCAGGGGTGTTAAGAAGGATGGGTTGGGGTTCACGCTTGTGAATTTGAAACGATTATGCCATACAGGTCAACAATTGTCTGATGAACCGTTTGTGTTTGCATCTCAAGCTGAGCAGGTGTTTTACGTACAAGACCTCATCGAGAAGGATTGGCATGTTGTAGTGAGGACGAAACCTAGAGACTTATTTGAGATGCATGGGCAAGAGTCTGCAGATGATGTTGATACATTCTTAGGCATGTCGCCCTGCGATGATCAATGTTTGGAGGACCCGAGTGATGACACTGTTAGCTGGGAAAGGACAGATGTCGATGGTACAACAGTTGTCACATATTTACCACCCACCCAGCCGATAGTAGAAGAACAAATAGATGATACTGAGTTATCTGATCCCATTGAAGACGACATTTTGTACAATAATTGATTTCTTAAATACCATGTTTTCCTAATGTATGAAATAGAAATTAAAATGTCTTTTTTCATATGATTCTGTTATTTATTTATTCAAAATTGAATCGTCTTATCAACATGCATCTGTTTACTAATGTGACTCAGGTTATTCTTAAGACATGAAACGTGCTCGTTCTAAACGCACGACTAGGCTACCGATGAGCGTTATGACTGGTGGCATCAATCAGCCTCAGCTACCCGAGACTGATGTGGGTCCCTCCCAGCCTCAATTGCCCCAGCCTATAGCGGGTCCCTCCCAGCATCAGCCTTCCCTGGCTACATCGGGACTAGTCCAGCCTTTGTTGCCCGAGTCTACGGCGGGTCCTTCCCATCCCCAGCTTCCCCTGCCTACAGCGGGTCTCTCCCAGAGTTTGCCTCAGGATCCACACCAGACAGTTGATTCATTAGAGGATGCTTCTAGTGGTATGTATGCATTGGTTCTAATATCCTTCATAGTTTAATGTATTTTTTGCTAATGAACTATACAAGTCTGCATATTATTTATGTGCATTTTTTTTTCAACAGATTTGTCGTTCACAAAGAGAAGGAGTCGAGGCCCCACACGATGCCATCAAGTTTGGCACATGAGTGAAGGGCAACGCATTTTTATTACCACCAACAATCTAGGGCAGCCCGTTAATGAAAATGTTAGCAAGCTGACAAACTTTTTGGGGACAATAGCACGTAATGGGGATTACGCACCCCTTACATATTCTAATTGGAGGGCACTGCCAAACGAGAAGAAGGATGATATGTACGAACTTGTCATGGTAATGGTGATTTGTTTTATGTATTTTATTATTTTATTATTTATTTTTTGTTCATTATGTGATTGTCTAGTTTGTTCATGTGATGCAGTCCAAGTTTCAGTTTGACAAAGAGATTAAATCTTGGGTTTGATGTCGATTGGTAAAAAATGGAGGGACTGGAAGTGTGAACTGAAGAAATTCCACTACTCGCCTCATGATAATGATGAGGCGTGGCTAGCAGACCTCAATGAGCATGTCCATAGGGATCAGTGGAAGGCCCTCATTAAGTTTTGGAACTCTGAAGAGGGAAAGGTATGTGATGAGTAGCTCCTAAAACCTTCACGTTATGAAATTACACAACTCTCTTAGGCTGAAATTTCATAAATTACTCTGTTGATGTGTCACATTTTAGGCCCGTAATAAGATAAATACAGAAAATTGGAGAAAACAACGCATCGGCCACGCTGCAGGCACGAAGAGCTTTGCGCGAATACGTGAAGAAGAGGTAATTTTTTATTAATCACCTGAAAATTTAATGTCAATCTATTTCTCATATATAACTTATTTAAATAATGATAGAGAAAGAAGAGGGCCAATGGGGAAGATTTGAACCGAGTAGATATATTCTTGTTAACACATATACGCAAGAATGGGATGCTTGTGGATGAGGCCTCAACAAGAGCAATGGTATGTATATGTATCTTCTTATTTTGTTTAATCTTTTAGCAATATAAAATCTAAATTGGTGATTTTTAATTGTAGGAACAATTAAATGAACGAACTTCGCAGCAGCCAGAGGCTTCACAGAACAGCACTGCGAGGAAAGATATATTCTCGGAAGTCATGGGTGACGAACGACATGGCCGTGTCCGCACTTACGGGTTAGGTCCCTCTCCTTCTGATATATGGGGCACAACATCCCACCGTGTCCAGTCCCAAGGGATGGCCTCCAATGCTGAGAAGAGATATGAACAATATGAGGGATTGCATGCTGAAATATCTTCCCTAAGAGAAACTATGGCTGATAGAGATGCTCAAATATCTTCACTAAGAGAAACTATGGCTGATAGAGATGCTCAAATATCTTCACTAAGAGAAACTATGACAACATTAATGGCTGCCATAACGAATCCAAGCATTAATCTAGCTACATTATTAGGTGTTTCAGCTAATCCCAACTTGAAACAACCCTCCTCATCATCAAGCCACTTGGTTCCAACCCCTCAGGTAATTATAATATATACATGTATATTTTTACGTATAATATGTTTTCAATTATACATAGTTCAAGCTGTATACGATGATTGACATTGATTTATCATTTGTAGAGAAACTTGGCGAATAAGGGGAATTCTACGAGTTGCACTAATGTGACTCAAGTTCTTCTTAAGAGTATTGTAAGGCCCGGGGATACTGTAGCTAAAGGAACCGTTTTGAGCACGGATCCATTGACAAAAGTAGGGGGGCAAAAACTTGGAATTGGTTTCTAGGAAGTATCTGTTCAAGTGGCAATGGTACATGATGAGGATTTGATAAGGACCCATGGACGATATAAAACAATTGGGGATGCAATTGGAACGAGTATTGCTTGGCCCACTACTTTATGTATTGTAAGTTTTTTTTTTTTTTTTTTTTTTTTTTTTTTTTTTTTTTTTTTTTTAAGCAATAGAACTTATTGTATGAGATTGTGAATAGTAATTGATTTATTTTTGTTATTTTTATAGGTTGTAGACAGAAATGGACGATGACTACATGGGAGAAGTTTTTATTAAGTATTTGGACCTATACACATCTTTTGTAAGTGGGGGTAGTAGGGATCCGTGGTTTCAGACTTTTTGGATTGAGTTAGACACATCTAAATAGTTTATTTTTATCTTAGTTTAATTATAGATGGCACATCTAAACTCATCTAATCTCTTTAATTTAATCTTAGTTTTATAAGATTATGATTTGTGATTTGAATTTTGCATTTGGATGTCTTTAATTGAATCTCTTCTGTTTCTTTTCTTTTTACACGTGGTCACTTGGTCATCATATTTGTAGTGTAAGAGTTCATATCATACCTTTTAGTAAATTTGCATATAAGTCTTAGGCTCCATTTGGTCATCACATCAATCTTTATGAATATAATTTTTTCTCAAACCAAATGGAGCTTAAGCCCTTTTTTAACTCCGCCAATGCAACTTCTTGCATTGCCGGTCCCAAGCCCGGGTAAAGGAGGAGGGAAAAGGGCGTCAAGGTGAGTTGTGTCATTTTTTTTCCATTTTATTTTACATACAACGTTAATCTTCAGGTCACTCGACTAATTATCAAGTCACTTGACTAATTTTCAGGTCACTTGACATAGTTGGCATGGCCCACCCTTTGATTGGTTGGAAGTGAGTCAGATGGTGACTCAAGGCATGTGGGAGCGTGACTCCATTCTTCTGCAGCTTCTACACTTCACAAAGGAGCTGGCGAAAAGGTGTGAAGAAAATCTAGGGAAGAGTATTGGAACAGTATTTGATTTGATGGAGATGGAGAATGATGAATGGCATGAGCTGCTCCAGATATCAAAGTCACAGCTGCAGGACATCATCCACTTTTGCAACCGCTTTCCTAACATTGATTTGGTGTACGAGGTGCTGGATAGTGATGATGTGAGGCCCGGGGAAAATGTTACCTTGCAGGTCACCCTTGAGCGAGACTTTGAGGGGCGCGAGGGGCACTCAGAGGTTGGACCAGTTGATGCACCCAGATACCCGAAAGCCAAAGAAGAGGGGTGGTGGCTTGTGGTTGGTGACAGCAAAAGCCAGCAGTTGCTTGCGATAAAGAGGGTGTCACTGCAATGGAGGGCAAAAGTCAAGCTTGACTTCACTGCTCCTGCAGAAGTTGAAAGAAGTCATATATGTTGTATTTTATGTGTGATTCGTATCTAGGATGTGACCAGGAATACAGTTTTACAATTGATGTCAGAGGCGCAGCAGAAGGTGATTGAGATGGTAGAGTGATGCCATTACAGCCTTTTGATCCTGGGCGATGAGGGCATGCTTGATGTACAAAGTGGGCCTCTGTTTATCTGCTGATTTTGCACTTATGTTCTGGTATTATCTCTTTCCATATGCCATTTTTTCGCTTGCATCAGGTAAACACTGTTTCTGACGTTGCTTTCGATAACTATTTACAAATCTGAATCTCCTTGGACTATACTAAGTCCTATATTTAAGTATTTGATATTCAGGAGACGACTGCATCTCCATCATCAATGGTACCTCAAATCTTAAGATGAAGAACATTGATTCCAGATCAGGACACAATATCAGGTAAGCCTTCGTAATGTTTATTTGCCATCGAACTGTTGATGAAGTATCACGAACATGGATGAGGGGAAAAAGTAAATATCAGCTCAATCCAAAACTTTAATTGCCCATTTATGGACAATCACCGCAGTTTCCCTAAGGTATGGTCCACCTTAAGGGCCTGTTTGGCCAGTTGTATTGGAAAGGATTAGGTGGGATGGAATTGCATCTGGTCATGTGCCAATTCCACTCATGTGCCAATTCAACAAAGTGATCTCAAGAAATAGATGGACAGGGTGAATATAATACATACATCATGTAGGGATATAGAACTTTGCTACGTCAACACCTCAACACACGGTGAGGCCACGAATCCGTCCAATCCGGGTACCAGCTGTGTGAGTGAGACCCTGACCGTAGGGCCACCTTGCTGCATGCATGCATTATATATCCACACCATCCATCTGTTTGCTAGATTATTTTAGGGCCTGAACCTGAAGATGAAACAGATACAAATTTCAGGTAGACCACACCACATGAAACAGTGGTTACTAACCATTAAAAATTTTTTCAGGCCAAAAAAAAAAATGTATATAAGACCGAGATGATATTTATTTTTTCTTTCATCTCTAATTTCTATGGAACATTTTAACAAATTGGATGGTAAACAACCATTAGGCACTAAAAAGTTTTTAATAACAACTGCTATTTCATGCTGTGTAGTTCATTTAAAGTTTTTATCTTCATCATTTTTTGTGCCATGTCATAAAATAAGTTTTCAAAACAGACCGACCTGTTCATATATAATGCATGCATCAAAGTGGGCCCTACAGTCAGGTTATCACTCACATTGCTGGTTTGCCAAGCTCGGAACAAGCTAGGGATCTAAGGGCCCATCATGATGTATGGGTTTTATCCACACAATCCATCCATTTTTGCACATTATTTTAGGAGTATGACAAAAACTTAAGTGGATCTACGGTTCAAGTGAACCACACAATAGAAAGTGGTTGTTATAATGATTCGCACCATAAAAACCATCAGTGGGCCCACCAAGATGTTTATTTTCCATCCAACCTATTCATAAGTTCACACACACCTGGATGAAGGCAAAAATGCAAACATCAGATTGTCCCAAAACTTTTAAAACCCCCAACACATTCTCAACAGTAGGTGTTTTATTCCCACCATGTTTTTCACCAGAGCCTTGAATCTACTTCATTTTTAAGCTTATACACTCAAATAATATGGTACAGTGGTTGAACAGAGTGATGGTTGAACCTTATTCCTTGGTGTTTCTGGCGTCATCCAAAGCATTATTTATAGGGAAATTTCCACACTGCCTATCTGTTTTTCCAGCTCACCATAGGGCATGGCCCAAAAATGAGAGAGATCCAATGCTCAGAGTGAGCCCCATGATAGCCCCAAAATATTTTTACAACCCTTATGCGTTGCCCTTGATGTTGACCTCATTTTTGGGCCCATTCCATAGAATGAGCTGTCAAAACTGATGGACCTGGTAAATTTCTCACTAGCATCCCATGCCCCATGAATTTTTCAATTGTAGACGTTTAATCCCCACTATTTCCTATCACATGGCCCAGTTGAGCTTTGGATCTACTCTTTTTCTTTTTTCTTTTTTTCTTTTTAATATGCCATCAATAGTGCATGGCAGCAACCATGAGATCATTGGTCTAGAGAATTGTATAGAATTGGTATAAAGATGGCATGCTTGACACCTACTGCTCCCACTAGCAGAAATATAGAAACAACGGATACAAGTCCTAATGAGTGAAATTTCCTATTATTATCCATCCATGGTTAAATTAACCATATAAACAGGTTGGATTATCCCACAACCATGATACATATACAGTTTGATAAGTGCATGTGTATAGACCAATACACTACACCAACCACCTAAATCCACTTCCCTCATTCTTTATGGTGGCTCTAGCTAGGCGTTGGTTGCCTTTCCTACGGACAATGGAAGCAGATTGCGTCCGATCCCATCTCGTCTCTAGCAAGGAATGGGAATATCCGCACTCACCGTGAAGGTTTCAATGGTATGTGTCATTATTCTCATTGTTTGCTTCAGCGTGAGTTAGATATGCTTCAATTTTGGGCTCAACGGGACATAAACAGGGAAGAAGAGATCGAGAGAAAGGGTCAAAGGCAGTTACACGGGTTGAGGCGCTGATCAACCTGAGAGTGGATTGGTAGTCCAGCAACCTTGCTGGACGCAACAGCAGGAAAGGAAAAGAAAAAGAAAGAGAAACGAATAAAGAAAGAGGAAGAAAGAAAGAGAAGGAAAAAAGAAAGAAAAGAAAGAAAGAGACAGGGAGAGAGAAAGTGAGTTGTGAACAAGTGAGTTGGGGATATCAAAGGTTTATGGAGGGAATAAGGTTCAACTCAAGTTGACCCAACTTGGTGCAACCCTTCTTAATATATCATTATGTATCCATTTGTCAGCTCATTTTAGGGGATAGCCCAAAAATAAAAAAGATCCAAAATCTGTGGGGGCCACACTATGTGAAATAATGGTGATTTATTTTTTCCTTCATCCAAGTTTTGTTAGAAGTTAAATTCGAATATTTCATGTGGCGTGGTCCACTTGAGCATTGTATATGCTTTGTTTTTGGGCTCAAGCCATAAAATTATCTGGAAAATGGATGGATAGAGCGGATAAAATACATAAATCATGGTGGGCCGCACTGAGTTTACTCAGTATGCTAATGGTAGAGTTACTCACTACACAATCCTCTTCTGTGTTAATGGCAGAAGATAATTTCTTCATGTTACATAAACCTAGGTGGGGCCCACCATGTTGTTTGTTGGAAATCTACCATTTCCATTCGTTTTTCCATATCATTTTAGGACAATTTCCCAAAACTCACGCAAATCCAAAACTGCCTTTTTTTTTTCTTTTTTTTTTTTTGGGTTAGCTTGTTAGTACACACCCGTGTCAGTACATTAAAAACTTAGGTTCATCAGGTACAAGCCACTATATGGCTTTCCTTGTGCTGAATTCAGGTTCATCCATATTGAATTGCATGCTAGTTAATGCTTCTGTAAAAAGGCTCATATTGAGTTGCATGCTATGATGCTTATGATGCAGTTTTATCCTTGAAGAAAAAGGGAAGAAAAATCTATCCACATATTTATATATATATAAAAAATCCATAGCTATTCTCCTCCATCTGCTAGTTACAGGTATTTATTGGTTCCTTTTATTTTATATCAAATTTATTTTTTGGTTATTTTATTTTGTTTTGTAAACTTTTGTCTTTGAATTGGTAACTGAAGGTGGAGCGTTGGTAATAGAGGGAGGCTTTGCTGCTTCATATGGGGATGGATATGGACTTCATTCGGTATGGTTGTTTTTGCAGGAAATATTTATGACTGAAAATTTAATTTTAGATAGTGGAACTCAGATTATGAGTGTATATATCGTTTTATTACCTAACCTCTATGCATGGCAGGGTGGTGCTGACAAAGGTCTTCTATATGCATGAGTTCTGGTTCTTGGGGTGCATTTGAGAAGTCTTGCGTCGGGTGTTGCTGAAGTTCGTTGATTTTTTCTTTTTTTCTTTTTTCCTTTTGCTTTTCCTTGTGTCTCAAGGTCCCCTGTAAATGAGGTTGGTTGTAAATGAGGTTGGTTGTAAATGATTAACAGGTTGTGTTTGAATGTTAATTTAAGCCTGTAAAGGACTTTTGATTAAGAAGATTCAGTCTAGCAGAATTTTTAATTGTTTATATTATTTTTTCTTTTACACTGTAAATGGTTTATAGGCGTTTTAAACAGATTTTACAGGCATTTTTTTAATCTCTCATTAGCATAGGTTACAACTATTTACCGGCAGTTGTTCTTATTTTTAGCGGCGTTTATTACAAAATTTACCATATCTTTTCCGGCGTTTTTCGCGGCGCTTTGCTGGTTTCTACCGGCGCTTTTATAGCTATTAGCGGCAATTAGGGGAATCGCCGCTAAATTGTAAGAAGCGCCGCTAAAGATCATTTATAGCGGCGGCCGCCAAAACCGCCGCTGAAAAGGGACGAACGCCGATAAATGACGCAGCGACGCCCCCTTTTGCGGCAGCCGCTCGACCGCCACTAATTCTTATACCGGCGGTTATTTGGACTTTTAGGGGCGGTTTTGAACGCCGGTAATTCCTGTTTTTCTTGTAGTGTCTTTTGTAATTTTCTACTTTCATATAGTGTTTACTGTCGCTTTGTGCTGTGGTTTTTTTCCCGCAAGGGTTTTTCTACGTTAAAATCATTGTGTTTGCGTTGTGCTTGCTTAGTGCAAATGGATTACTCCACTTGATTCATCTCCATGTGCTTCCACAGTCCCCCAAACGAATATGATCATCAGGTGTGCTACACGTGTACAAGGAATCTGGACCGCTGTCCAATTTCTTTGGGCGGCTCAAATCATTTTGTACAGTTGTGGCCCACCCATTGATCATAAAGGCATTTTTGTTCACTTATGTTATTTAAAATGCTATTGTCGCCAGATATGTACATTGTTCTGAGGTATATCAAAATTCAGTCTTTAGTTCACATTTCGTTAACCAATGTATTCTAATTCACATCTTTGTTGAAAACAATAATAAAAATAAACAAATAAATAAACTTTTGAAATTCCTTAATAAGGATTCAAAAAATACCAGATCCCCATCTAACAAGTAAATTACTGATAAAACTTCAAAATGAAATTTTCTCCTTGATCTAATCATCACTGTGGAAAGACAAGAAAATTTCAAGGCAGCAAACACTATCTAGAATTTCTCTTAGATTCAAAACCATGGCCAATTCAATCTTGCACACGTATGCATCATTTACTTACTCAAGGTGCAACGAACATACGAACATAATTATTAAAAAAATGGCTAGGCTAATTGCACCTACCTCCCCTTGATTATATTATAATTACACGTGCCTTACGCCTGTTTCAGACCGTTTTCGATTGTTACACTTACCTCCCTGCTGTAATTGACCAATATCCCTATCTCTTTCACAACAAGTTTCAAATATGTGGGCCCAGCATACAGCACGCATGTCTTCCAACCTTGTCAGCCTGAAAATGGGGCACCCAAAGGAAAACTGGTGTACCATGCCTAGGTACCTGCCGGAGTAACTTTTACTGGTGTAATTGCTACTTTGCATAAAATCCATCCTGTCCATCAGGTTTGTCACCCCTTGTTTATCCTTGATAGTAAAAATCATGCCGATGCAACATTCAAGTGGGCCAACCAATAATTCATGCCTAAAAACATCTAAATTCAATTGATATATCCCACCTGAGAATACCGTTATTTTTATTTTATTTTTTTGTGTAATTTTGTCATTTAGAGAAGGCACATTAAATTACTAAATGAATTGGATGGCATATAAACAACAAGGTGGTCATTACACAAAACAAATGGTGGGTTTCTCATCCCAACATCTTCCCAGCTGCGGCCTAAGTTCTAGATGGTCATGAATTTGGGGTTCTAAGGTCGACATGAGGCAGCTTAGCTGATGGAGAGGGAAACGGATTGGCTACTCCCCTGCCACTAGCCAATGGCTGGTGGTTGGTGCTCTGTGGGCCTCACCATGATGTATGTGTTTCATCCATGCTGTTCATCTAATTTTTTTAGATAATTTTATGGTATGAGCCCAAAAATGAGGTATATCCCAATCTCAAGTGGACCACATTACAGGAAACAGTGTTGATTGAACGTCCACCATTAAAAACTTTTTGGGGGCCATACAAGTTTTGGATCAAGATGATATTTGTTTTTTCCCTTTATCTAAGTCTGTATGATCTAATCAACAGATTGGAGTTCAAATAAACAGTACAGTGGGCCTTAGGAGGATTTTAATGGTGGATATCCAATCACTATTGTTTTCCTGTGGTGTGGTCCACCTGAGATTTATATCCATCTCATTTTTGGTATCAAGCCCTAAAATAATCTGTAAAAATGGACGAATGGCAGGGATAAAAGACATACTTCATAGTGGGCCCACATAGCACCGACCACCAGCCACCGGGCTAGTGGCAGGGGGAGTAGCCAATCCGTTTCCGATGGAGAGGGTGAATCTCATGAAAATTCCACCCATGTGGCTTTTGGTACATGAGGTACCCAGCTCGGTGAATCTAGAGGCTTTTGAGCAGTGGTCCATAGTTTTAGACAAGCGGCTCAATTGATAATTGATTAAGCTTGATTTTTTGAGCATTCAATTTTTACGGTGGAGCCACCTTGTTTGACGAGTTGGATGTATGCATAAAGAAAAGTCCATACACAGGCCAAAACAGTAGGAAGATAAGTGTAATTGTAATAAAACTGTGGGAAGGTTGCTGCAAATTCCAGTTCAAAATGGTTGGTAGCGTACAATTGCAGGTGATGAGTCCTTTTCTTTGAAGTGAGATTAGAGAAATTGAGAGATAACATATGAATGCTAATTTTCTGGCAAGTTTCTTGGGTCGCAAGTCACCAACATTACAATTCCTAGCTTTTATAGCTGGGACCCATATAAAGCCTCAGGATTCATGGACTAATCTAAACCATTCAAATAGAAAATCCAATCATCATCATCATTTAACTGTTATTTACTTAATTGAGGTTGACTATATGAATCCTATTTCACCATTCTTACCCAAATCATATAACAGTTTTCATTCCAGTTGAGATGGGTTCTCTCGAGTTTTCATTGAGTCGTTATCGATTGAGTTTTCCTCTAGTCTTGGTGAAATATGGTTGAGTCAAGTTCTGTTTTTTTTATTTTTTAGTTTTTATTTTTTTATAAATTGAACTATGGATCAAATAGTGATTGGACCATGGTCCAAAAATCAGAGTCCCGAACTCTTTAGATGGTAGCACAAAAATGGATTAAAAGGTCCATTTATTAATCCAATAAAAAATAAATCTTATATTGGTGGGCCAATCAATGGCCTAGAGGGTGGTTTACATCATGATAATGTGTTACATGTTTATGGTACACATCCGGGAAACAAAAATGCAGTACTTGCGGTGTGGGCAGACTGCATGTGATGGTTTACACTCATTCAATTATCAGTTGTCCACATGGCATATAATTAATCGATGCAGACCGTGGTTCCAAACTTTAGATGGGCCATTTACCAAAATATAAAAGAATGTCCTTGTTGAAAAATAAATAAGTAAATGCCCGAATTTATTAGAGAAATGGCCATTAATTAGAGAGGCATGTTCCTCTGCAATTCCTATTTAGCGTTAATGGGCCCTTGGTTAGGATAGGATAAATTTGTGACATGCACATCCATATACTAAATTAAATTCCATGGTAACACACGAGAACTTTCAATACTCGAGTATTAAAAAGTTCGCGGTGTTACAATCTACTCCCTTAAACAAAATTTTGTCCTCGAAATTTAATTACTTATATCATATTTACTGATTCATTATATTTACGTTTTCACTGTATTCCTCGTAAGTTATATATATGTCTAGGTGTGCGTATAATTGCCTACATGAAATTGGGACGCTACAATCTACTCCGCTTAAACAAAAATCTCAACCCCGATATTTATATGTGTATATTTATTTTATTTGTTTATGTATTTAATTTTTTAGCATTTCACATATTAGTTTCCCCACTATCTAGAGTAAAATTTTAAAAAAAAATAAAATAAAATAAAATAAAAATTATTCTTAGTGTTCTGAGCAACACAAAAAAATGGTTATAATAGGGCTAATCCTGATACACTGAACTCTTACCTGACCAGGGTGGTGAGTCCTTTTGTATCATCCATTCTGGGTGAGTCTTGAACTTTTGCTTGATATGGGCATTGAGTTCATAGTAAACGCCCGTGATTTAGTATTTGGATCAAACCGCTTATACCTTACTTGAATATAGTTCCGTAAGTCCGTTATCCCAATCGTTCCATATCTTTGGGAAATATCATATACTTTTTTATTCCACTATAAAAATATCATAGGTCTCATAAAGGATAGGACCAAATAGTTCATCCCTTGTTGAACATAAGCTTTAGTGTTATCATTTATGTGAAAAGATGCAAGTATTCAAAAATATTTTATCTTGACATCATTTCACTCCCAGAATTTTAATTTCTAAAATATATATCCAAACTATATAAAATTTAACATTTAGGTTCCTGACTTATTTCTGAGACTCTATAAAACATTTCAAAGTAAAATTGTATAGTTTGGTTAGTGTTTTATCCTTGTAAGATGCAAAAAGGTTTGTTGTCTAGCAACATATTTTGTAAAATTTTGTTATTATTTTATTTTTATAGATTATTTACACATTAAATTGAGCTGAAATTTTAGAGGGAAGTTTCTAAAGACCTAACTGAGCTACCAGAAAATTTTTAAAATTTTCCGACCATTCCATCTACCGAAACCAGCAAAGGTTTCCTAATCTCTTAGTTTTTACAGAAACGAATAATAATTTTGGAAAAATTAGAAAATCTCCAATTCCGTTTGGGAAACTTGTGTTTTTCTTACTTGTATATCCATTTAAGGAAAAATTTCAGTCCACAATAAATTTATTTGTGAGTTTGAAAATTTATTCCGAAGGCACCTACATTCAGTCTCTAAATTCCACATCTAACTTAACAATTTCAATGGAGAACTTGAATATTGGTTTCTAATTCCTCAACTTCCTAGTTCCTTTGGAAATTCACCTAAGTATAGGTATCTAATTCATGATTCTATCCCAGTCGCGTAAAGCTTATGATGGTCCCTACCCTCAGGCCCAGTTAATCTCATTCTCATGCTTTGATACCAACTGTAATGCTCCGAATTTTCATGGCCCGAGTTTTCACTCGTGCCTAAGAATTTTAGATGTTAATAATGTCATAATTAAATACTTCAAATTTTCACCGTATTTTTTTCATTTAGATCACATTCATTGGAATAAAACCAACCATACTAAATTTCGTATTCCCTTTAAACATAAAAGTCTAACTAATCATCTATTGCTCACTCAGGTGGGAGTTTATTACAAATATACAAATTTACAACATAAAATGTAAATAAAGCTAAATTAAAATTAAAGCATTAACAACATAATCTCACATCACTCATAATCTTTCAGAGAGACCATGCATTACTCATATCTTCAACCTGTACATCACCTGCATCATATATATGGTTGAGAGGGTCAACGCTCTACTCATAGTGATGGTTATCCTTTGAGATTAACACAATTCGAGTAATTTGTTAAAGTAAGATAATACAAGGGTTCCAATTATTCAGGGTCAAATATTGCATATTATCCCTCATTTATATCTTGGTTTTATGAACATGATAATGCTTAATGTTCTATTTTACTCATGTCTGTGTTGCAAGGTGAATTTAAGCGCTTGGATTAAAAAGGGTGCTAAAAGCATGAATTTGATGCTTAAGAATCACCAAGGCAAGGGATGAATCTTAGGAGACCAAGATTGAAGAATTCACATGTCAAAGATCCAAGGAAACCAAGTGATGAAGGAAGAGAACCAAAGATTTGAAGTGAAAGAATCCTGAAAATTGTCTTGAAAAATGATAATCTGAAATTCCGAGGCCAGAAAAACATAGTTCTAAAAAACTGCCAAAACATACTTTGATTCTATCGAAGCCTGTTAGATAGTATCGAAGACACTTCGATAGAATTGAGAATTTTAGGATTTCAGGCCAAACTCGTTGGACAGTTTTGGATCGATCTTCGATTCTATCAAAGACACTTTGATAGAATCGAGAATTTCAAGATTTCACGCCAAACTCCCTGGACAATTATGGACCGATCTTCGATTCAATTGAAGACTGTTCGATAAAATCGAAGGACATATCGAAGACACTTCGATAGAATCAAAACTGCGTAAATTTGAGGCGGTTTCTAAATTTTTCCAAGTCAGAGCGAAAGGAGGTGTTGCACAACTATAAATAGGAGTCCTCAGGACATCCCTGGGGATCATCTAGGGTTTAGAGGAGTGAAGCACAAGGGTGGAGAGTCATCGCCAAGTATTTTTCTTCCTTTCTTCCTTAGTTTTTCATGCTTTCTTCTAGTGTTTTATATCCAATCATGTCTATGGTTGGCTAAACCTATTAACTATGGCTAAGAGGTGAAGCTTGTAGCGTGATGGGTTATTTCTATTGCTTTGATTCATGTTTATGATGAACCTTCATGGATTCTAATTTGATATTTAAGGAATACTTTCAGTTTTTAATGGTTTATTATGACTTAAATTACAGTAGATCTGCAATAGCTTTGAGTATCTTCTTTTCCTGATTTTGAGATTGTGAGATTGGTAAATTATGTTGTTGGCCATCGTCCCATGGCCATGGTTTGGTGACGGAATCCCTTCCAATTATCATAATTCTCCTCCTTTGAGAATTAGGTCCAGGAAAGTTCAAATTGATCTTAATTGTATATCTTCCAATTAGATAGGATAGGACTTCAATTCCAATTGTGTGACATGAATCAAGCAAGAGGGCTCCCTGATCATTACAAGTGGATCCTTGCAAACCCTAGTTCCCACTTTTGAATTCTTAGTTTTAATCACTTTAATCTAATTACTCTCTCAATCACTTCAGAATTAGTTTTACATCTTCTCCTAGTTCTACTTCTAGTTAATTTCAGAAACATACAAGATCAGTCCCTGTGGATTCGACCTCGGTCTTACCAAGATTATTACTACATCGCGACGCTACACTTGGGGTTGTAAACAAGTTTTTGGAGCCGTTGCCGGGAACTGACAGTTGCGTTTTCTGAATTTGATTAGTTTTGGAATTAGGTTAAGATTAAGATTTATTAACTTTCTATTTTTAAGTTAATATTTTTTCTAGAATTTTTTAGAAACTAACCTGCTTTCTATTTCTAGGATTAGAAATTTTCCTAATTTGTTTTTAGAAACTAACTTGTTTCTTTTTCTATTTTACAGGATCTTAACATAGAACTTCTAATTTGGTAACTTTTATCCTCATTCTCCCTCTTTCTATTTCTAGATTTCTCATTATTTTAGGTTTCTTTCCTTTTAGGATTAGGTTAGATTTTGAAACTGAGGGTTGAGAGTGTTTCATGCCCAAGTGGGTCCGTGACAACACTCTACATCTCTTGAGTGAAAGAGGATTAGTCGAGGGGTTATCTATCCATCAGAGGATTAGACACCACCGGAAATCCTTAGAGTCAATTGAAATGATGGCTGTCAATCAATTGGTCAATCAACCAGCAAGACAACCTCTGTCATGCCCCAAACTTGGAAATCGGATTCACAGGAATCCCGATCGCCGAACCCGATGCCGACAGCCTCCGTAGTGTTCCATTCTCAGCTCCTAGCGTCCATACGCCAGATTCCGATCCTGGGATCCTACAATGAGGATTTTTTTTTTGTACATTTAACTCGTAATAAGCATAACCATATGATTACCCAATTAACAAAGGCAACATCATCATCACATATCCACTAATATAATCATTTTAGTACAATGTTGAAAGGGAAATACATAAATCGAAAATTAAGCTCCAGAATACCGCTGAACGCTCCAAGCTCAACACTGCTGCAACTTATCATCACCTGCACGCATCTATCGTGCATAAGCTTATAGAAAGCTTAGAGGGTGGTGTAAGTGTGTGCACAAGGTAAGTGCCAAGTAAGCAATATCAGAGTAATCAGAGTAAGCGGAAATACTGATGAGCCCATAAATCATACAATATCAGAAATACTGGCAAGATCATAAATCTACGATATCGGGGTAATGCGAAAACATGTTGATAGCCCCATAAATATCATCAGCTTTATCCAGGCTATACGATGCAGAAATATAATAAAAACAATATCATATACTGGTGAGGTACACTAGCCAATCTGCTTATGGTGGTCCCATGTGATCTGGACGGCCAGAATAAAACATGTATCACGTGGGTCCCATGGACGGTGTGGATAGGTTACATACTTCATGGTGGGGGTCTATCCGGGTGGGCCACACAGCCACATCATCACAAAGAAAAAAGGAAAGAGAGAGAGAGGGAGAAAGGAGCACCCACCTCAAGACATTGAACTCCTCCTTCCGCTAATGCGATCTAGAGCTCCAAGGGGTGCGATTCAACAGTCGAGATGGACTTTGAAGGGTTGGATTGAGTGGTAGGGAGTGGGCCACACAATGCTTATCTCATGGAGGTTAGGACGTTGGAGTTGCTCCCATGGAACTTGGGAGAGAAATGAGAGAGATGAGAGAGAGAGAGGTGAAGTGAGTGATGGAGTGATGGGGAGAGAGATGGGTGAAGTGATGGAAAGTTGACTTTTGGAGATGGGTAGTTGTACTTGGGGATGGGTGTGAGTGATGGAAGTGATGTGATATGGTACTTGATTGATTGATGGAATCGATTTGACATGTTGTAGAGATTCCCTCGGTATTTGCAACGCACGGCATTTTCTCGAACCAAACGTAGGCCCACATCTCTCAGCCTGGGTATCGCCTCGGCGCGTGAGACGTGGTGTCAGAACCGCAGCGATGGCGCGGTCGTAAGGGTACAGGTCTCGGGTCGAGCCGACTCTGAAAAATGGGATGTGTCTCAGGGTCGTGTGCAACTGCCGATTACAGATCGCAAGTTGCCAGAATTCGACCGAGAGGACCGTAGAAGCCTACGAAACAGTACGGGATAGGATACGGACCTTACAACCTCAACCTCCGGTTGAGGATATTCAAGATGAGAATGAGGTGCATCAAGCACCCCCACCTCGTACTTTACAAGATTATTTACAATCGGAGAGGGTGAACACACCTTCATGCATGGTTTTTCCAGAAAATACGGGACATATGGACATCAAGCCAGGGGTGATCCAACTTCTTCCAAAATTCCATGGGCTTGTATATGAAAATTTATATTTACACTTGAAAGAGTTTAATGAGATCATAGCCACTTTATATTTTTCTAACATGTCGGATGACATGGTCAGGTTAAAACTCTTTCCCTTTTCTTTGAAAGAGAAAACTAAGACGTGGTTGCATTCATTACGTCCGTGATCTATTGGCACATAGAATGACATGATAAGGGAGTTCATAAAGAAAATTTTTCCACACCATAAAACGAACACCCTTAGAAAATCAATCATGAACTTCGCCCAAAAAAAAAAAGATGAAACATTCTTCCAATGTTGGGAGCGGTTCAAGAATCTTGTCAGTTCATGCCCACAACATGGTTTTAAAACTTGGCGCATTACACACTTTTTTTATGATGGACTGACATCTTCCATGCGTTAATTGGTCAAGACAATGTGCAATAGGGAATTCATAGACCAAAATGTCAATTATATGTGGGATTATTTGGATAGACTTGTTGAAAACAACAATCATGAGACACCTCCCCAAAATTGAGCACCACTTCTAGGCCCACTCAATCAAAGGAGAGGGGCGGAATATACCTTCTGAAAGAGGATGATGATATCAATGCTAAATTGGCTAATCTCATAAGGAATTTTGAAGCCATAGAAGTAAAGAAGGATAACGCTAAGGAAACTGTTTGCAGTATTTGTACTTGCAACATTCACACAACTGAAAATTGCCCAACAATACCTGCTTTTTAAGCGGTACTGAATGAGCAATCAAATGTCATGAATAATTACCAAAGACCTTTCAATGGACCCACCTCCAATACATACAATCCTAATTGGAGAAATCATTCAAACTTCAATTGGAGGAATGGACAAACTGCTACACCTCAAGGATTCTTTAATCAAATTTTAAATCAAGGGAAACCTCAAGAGAATCCGGTTCTAAAGCATCTTCAAAATCAAGAGCTTTTCAATCAGGGGATGCTACAAGCCTTTCAAGACCTTACAAAGGCCATACAAGGGCTTGAGACAGAGAATGTGATTGGGAATAAGGGAAGCCTTCTAGCTCAACCTCTTCCCAATCCAAAACCGCAATATAAAGTCAACGGCCCAAGCTCTTCAAATCAGATGAAGCAAGCTAAATCTATCACCACTCTTAGGAGTGGGAAGACCATTGACAAAATCATTCCGGTCAGGGCTGAAATGCTTAAGGACTCGGAAGAGGATAACAATGATAGATCTAGCACTGCTCCACAAGAATTAGAACCGTAACTTCAAGGCAAGTTGATTGCTCCATTTCCCCAATGGTTGATTGCACCAAAACCTCTCTTTAACTCTCAGGACATTTTAGAGGTGTTGAAACAAGTGAAAGTCAATATACCTCTACTAGATGTTGTTAAAAAAATACCTTCATATGCCAAATTTTTGAAAGACTTGTGTACGACCAAAAGACGGAAAAATATTTAAAAGAAAATCTTTTTAATAGAAAAAGTGAGTGCCATCCTTAAGCAAGATGTACCATATAAATATAAAGATCCCGGTAGCCCAACCATTGCTTGTTTAATTGAAAATTACCAGATTGAGCACGCACTTCTTGACTTAGGAGCGAGCATAAATTTGATCCCTTACTCGGTTTATGAACAACTAGGTCTAGGTGAATTAAAACCCACCCGGACCACATTACAATTTGTTGATCGCTCTGTTCGTTTACCGAGAGGGATATTCAAGATGTGTTGGTCCAAGTTGACAAATTCTACTACCCGGTGGATTTTATCATCTTGGACACTCAACCCTTAGTGGACATGAGCACTCAAATTCTCGTCATTCTTGGTCACCCATTCCTTACCACATAAAATGCAATCATTAATTACAGGAATAGAGTCATGAGTTTGTCTTTTGGAAATATGACATTGGAGTTAATTTTTTTTTTCAATATGGGCAAACAGTCAAAGGAAGATGATGATTCCCACGATATTAACCTCATTGACTCTTTCGTGGAGGATAGAACTTTTTTGACTTTATCCTCTAACCCTTTAGAGACGTGCCTGGCCCACTCCCATGATTTAGATGATGTTGTGATTAGGGAGATGGGAACCATGCTGGATATAATGTCTGTACTTGAAGTTAACCGGTGTGAAAAGGCCGAGCTAAGAGTCCTAGGGGGGGGGGGGGGTAAATAGGACTATGCCAAATTAAAAATTTTAATGCGGAATAAGAATGAAATTAACAATGATAGCACTTAATAAATTCAAATAGCAGAAATGAATAGCAACCTCAAATGCATAAGTATTGAGAGGTTGATACAGATGTTGTTCTAAGGACAACCTTACACCAAAAACTAATGGCTTATGGTAGGACAACCTGATTCCTAAAATGGTTTGTGTATCAAAATCTCAAACTGATACAGAGGAATAAATAATAAAATTGAAATAAAATTCTACTGCTATTACAACATTCACCACATGAACTGAAAGTAAATTACAATCATTCACCACAAATGCCGGAAAAATAAATTACAACATTCACACACTTAGGCACATTTAACCATTCACAAGTCCAACAATTATAGTGGTTGGCTTGTGTGTACACCAACTGTTAAAAAACAGCCACACAACTACTCCACTCCCAATATCCTTACACAATGGATGTTGTCTTTCACTATAAAATAGGTTTTTCAAGGTTCACCTAAAACCTTCACAATTGTGTCTTTTTAGTGGGCTTACACAATTCAAAAACCCCACACTCTGAGATTTTCTGGATCACCTCAGACAAACCAAAAAAGAAAGAGAGATTTTTCTGGCACAACTTCAAAAAAACCAAAAAGAGATTTGCAAAAATGCAAATATACTTATCTGGATATTCTCCTTTAACGAAGCCCGGTAGAACCAATTCGGAGTAGACGTTCAATGTCCACACTCACTTATGAAAGGGTTCTATGTTCTAAATGATTTTTAGATTAAATCACCTTAGGCTAGCTTGATTCGATTTTGATCTTAAGAAAGGCGAAAACTTAAATCCTTTCTTCAATTAAGATTGGAATAGAGAATTCAAAATCAAATGTAAAAAGCTAATGTAAAGAGAATATTAAATGAACACAATATAGCTTAAGAATATCACAAACTTATCTCTCCTAGTGGTGTCTTGATTATCTTGGAATTGAATGAAAAACTCTGAAAATCGTCCTTAATTTATAGGCAAAATTACTGTTCACTCGACTAGCCCAGTAGTCAGTTCAACTGGTTGAAGGACCAACAAGAATTCAAAATTTCAGGCACGATAAGATAAGACCGTTTCATGACTGGTCGAGTGGCTTGCTCGACTGGTCGAGTGGCCTGCTCGACTGGTCAAGCCCTGCACTCGACTGGTCAAGTGGGACCAAAAATGGTTGCTGGACTTTGAGTTGAGCCTGCTCGACTGGTCGAGCACTGTTCACTAGACTGGTCGAGCAGTTTCCAGGACTGGTCGAGGGTCCAACAAAAAATCCTAAAAATTAGTAACAAACATTGGACTGGTCGAGAAAATTCTTAGACTGGTCGAGTCAGTACTAGGACTAGTCGAACATAGGCTAAGACTAGTCGAGAAAAAGCCTATAAATTTATATAATGACCCAAATTAAGTATGCAATCCATATGACCTAATTTATGGTCAATCTAGGGTCATTCATACCTTATATGTGATATTTGAACATTGAAACATCATTTGCTTCAATTGATAGTTGATCTTGAAGTACATGAAGCTTGACATCTTAAAGTACTTTGAAACTTGAACTTGAAGTACTTGTGACTTATGTTTCAATCTGAGTATATGAGCTTTAAGCTTGAGAAGATTACTTGAGCTTGAATTCTTAAAGTAATGCACACTGTCTTGACATAGTGGAAACTTGAAAACTTGATTTAGTACTTGAACTTGTATAAGAATCTCTTGTTCTTATACTTGTGCTGCTTGAATCTTGAATTGGAACATCTTAAACTTGTACTTGAATTGCTTGATCTTGAATATGAAGATGAGCTACACAAGATACAGATTCCAAGAGGTTTTGGCACTATAAAATTTGACAATCATAGGAGCTAGATAAAATAGCATTTACTCGGTGGAGGCCACAATTTGAAGAATTACCCCAAACTGATGTAGTGTCTTTACCATCTAACCTCAAGGCATCAAAGCTTGACCTAAAACCTTTGCCCTCTAATTTGAAATATGTCTATTTAGGTCAAGATGAGACATACCCGATGGTGATTTCTTCCCATCTTGAGCAGGAACAGGAGAGTATGCTTATCTCTACTCTCATTGAGCATAAGGGAGCCCATGGATGGTCGATTGCGGACCTCAAGGGATTGACCCTTCGATTTGTACTCACCACATTTATCTAGAGGATAATGCTAAGACCTCACAGCAACCACAATGTAGATTAAATCCAAATATGAAGGAAGTGGTTAAGGCCAAGGTTCTTAAGCTATTAGATGTGGGTATCATATACCCTATATCGGATAGCCAATGGGTGAGTCCAACTCTGGTGGTTCCTAAAAAGTTTGAAATCACCATAGTAGCCAATGCCAACAATGAACTTGTAACGCACTGAATTTTGAGGGTCAAGCAAAGCTCGACTCCCGAGATTTCGGACATCACTTATGCTTTGTGGAAGCCAATTTCCTGATTACTTTCACATTGGGTATTTAAGCATGCATAGAATTATACTAAACAATATATCATACTCCAGGTTTAATGTGATTAAAGCAGATGTGTAAATAAAAACATATATCGTGATGTTTCTTCCAGAGTATGGGTCCATGGCTAGGTTTAATCTATATAGATACAATTCCAAAAATATAAACAAAATGTGGCAATATAACATCCAGTTAGTCTGTGCGCCCAACGCTCCCTATCTAGAAGTGTATGGCCTACATCAGCCCATCTAAGAGGTAGAAGTGGGAGAACTACTCATCCTCATCCATGAATACCTACTCCAGCACGTCAGCATCGTCAATCCCTGCATCTACATTAACATCTAGTTGGTGTTTTAAAACACCGTCCCAAAGTGGGAGTGAGTGATCAACTCAGTGGTTCCATAAAGCATGGGTCAGACATGTTATTAAGTCTATTAATACAGGAATGATAAAGTAACGTAAAACAAACATTCCTTAATTACTCTTCTTAATGTGAATTATGGAGTTTATGAAATGGTGCATGCCCACACCATACAACACTTCCTCAACACGTGGCTCCGACCACCTGTTTTACAAATGACAACACTTCCTCATCACGCGACAACAACGCCTGTTTCACAACATTTTAAGCTAATGCAATGCAGTGAATGATTATGTTAGCCGAGTGATTAATTATACATATTCATTCAGTAGTTTGGGGAAGCCAGGATACCTCCCTTTTAGTCATTGGTCTCAACTGAATTACTAGACGTGGGATGACCACAATGGTCCTACGCCTGTAATCCCTGATTCATCTGGGTTTGTCACTCCTAGCTGAATACATACGAAAGGTAAGTTGTAAAAATAATGCTCACGGTCACTACGGGGAGGCTCGTCACCCCAGCGTAGGCCGACAGCACGGACATGGTGTCCTATACCACCATGCCTGGCTCACGAGTCTTGAGGATCGCAATGGTAATAGTTAATAGTAGACCTTTGTAATTGGTAAGGGAGGTGTCTCAGATTCAAACAATTGTGATCATATATGGTGAACATATATAGGGTTAGCCGGTTCTTTGGACAATTTCGGTTGATATGGGCGAACACCGGCATAACCGGCATGGAGTGTGTAAGCACTCTGCGTGGCCCAGCCACTGTTAGTCGTCCGTGTTCGACCTGAACCGATCGAACTTGCCCAGGGTGGCCAAATTAATTTGGTCAACTCATATTCGGGAATTTGCCGACTAACCAGACTACTCTTGTAGTCCTACTTCTCAATCTAATCAAGTCAACGAACATTAAAGATGATTGGATTCACATTCAATCATCAAAATCAATAATCTACTCATTCAGGCATTTCATCGAACACGTAGGTGTCACTATCTTAAGATTTGTAAATCATGGACTGAAATTGAAATACACATAGGTTATCATGCAAATTCTAAGTTGGCAATTATAAATCATTCACTGAATAGTAGAATTAATAAACAGCAACCTAAACATTTATGGTCCGCACCTTTGTAATGATTCGTCCGACTTAGAGCATCCAAGGTTGGGGTTTTAAGGAAAAACACAAATTCCTAATTAGATCAAAGAAATCTTAAGTAAGATTCATAAAATCTAACATGAGATAGTTTAAACGTGAGGTATGAATCATTTATTACCTCCGATCGTGCGTAGGGGTGGATTCGACAAAGGAAAATGGTAATAGCTTGGGTTGTGTTAAATGGATTCCGATGCAAGCAAACACCAAGGACCTCACTCTCTTTCTCTCTTACTCTCTTTCTCTTTCTCTCTCCCTTTGAAATGCCCCACCCAAGGACACAATGTTATTCGCTTTGCTCAAAGGGCTCACGGCTTTGTTCTCAGGGTTGCCCCCAAAACGCGTTGTATCCTTAAGATGCGAACCCCACATATAACCACCACAACTTCATACAACTCTTCTGATGTGGGACAAGTTCAACCCCCACTGCGTATACAATAGCCTGCCAGTACAGTAGCCTGTCAACCACTAGTAGCTCGTCTAGGCCCTTAGGCCCCGCCCACATCAGCATCCACCCACGTGTGTCCGCCCACATGTGCAACAGTGACGGGGCATCACAATATCCCCCACCGAGGGTAGAGCCATCCTCGGCTCTGATACCATATGAAACGCCCCACCCAAGGACACAATATTGTTCGCTTTGCCCAAAGGGCTCACGGCTTTGTTCTCAGGGTTGCCCCCAAAAGGCCTCGTACAAGAAAGGTCCGAACCACACATATAACTACTATTACTTCTTATGACTCTTCCAATGTGAGACAAGTTTAACCCCCACCACGTACACAGTAGCCTACCAACACAGTAGCCTGCCAACCACTGGTAGCTCGCCTAGGCCCTTAGGCCCCACCCACATCAGCATCCGCCCACATGTGCAACAGTGACGAGGCAAAACCACTGCTGCGTACTCTGATGGGTTGTCAGTTAGGTTAAACAATATCAGTGGGATAGGTGTTGATATGGGCGGGACCACGGGAGCACCGAGTCTCGGCAAGCTACCAATATCCTTCCCCCACATGAGGCCTTTTGGAGGCAACCCCGCGAACAAAACCGTGCGGGTCCAGTGAGACCCAGAGCGGATAATATCGTACAGTGTTGGTCCGGCTGTTACACCCTTTCTTCCTCCCTTTCTCTCTTTCTCCCCAATTTCTATGAAAAATTCGTATGAGGAGAAGGGGCGTGGCATGAATGAGTATTTATAGTGCCAGATGTGGTGGAAATGGCCCTAAGACCTATGTTTTCATTATACTAGCCATATGGGGGTTTGTTTCTAACCTTTGGAATCCATTATGGGGTGTAAAGGTTGATATACACCGTAACATAGTTGACCCTAATGATGATCTATGTATGGATATGATCGGCCCACCATTTGATGCGCTAATTAACGGATGTGATTAAAAGTCTGTTTAACGGTCACCAATGGTCAATCGGGGCTGTGGTTATACGGACATGAGCAGATAAATATCATTAACTCATGCCTCGAGTTTGGTTATGATCTAACACTCGGAAAGCCACAACTTCACGAAAGACCGGAAGGTCTATTTCACTTAAGTTTTATATTTTGGCTTAGGGAATTTGCGCATTGCAAGCACTTAACTTCCGGCCCAAGTTGAGTTGTTGTATGCACTTTCTCAATTCGCCACCCGCGATGGGCGTCAAGCCCAATGAGACAGACGTTATTTTATAGTTTCAGAACTAGTGACCCACTAACGAGTGGTCTAGATCTCATTTGGATAATCAAGGCATTTTCGAAATGAATTAGGCAGCAAGATTTCTCGTGGGCAATGATTAAGGTTTGGATTAACTATGTTCATAGTGTGGCCTATTCGCAATTAGTGAAAATAGCAATTCAGTCATAATCACTTTAAACCGTTGGTTCGTAGGCTAAATGGATAATTGGGTCACTTTGGTTTGTTAATTACGATCTGACCCATAGTTACCTCGTCTTTGGGTAGATCTTTAATCTAGTTGTGGTCGTCTTGATTAGTTAGTGATAGGTCGGCCAGATTTGGGCCCTATGTGAACAAATCACGAGGCTAAACTCGATACTTAAGTGATCGGGCGGGTTCATTCGCTTTCTACGGTTGATTTATTGAATTTGTGCAGTTCTTTACCGGTATCACCCATGTATAGGCTCACTTCGAGCGTCAAGGACCAATAAGTGACAATGTGGAATAATTATATCAAAAAATTTCATGGATTTTTGTAAATTCAAAATATTGAAAATTCAAGACGTTATAAAACTCGTGCCAACTAGAGTTACTATTGGTTGGAGAATGTGCATTGACTATAAGATATTGAATACCATCATGTGGAAGGACCACTTTCCTTTACCTTTTATTGATCAAATTTTAAAAAGACTAGCCGGTCACTCGTACTATTGCTTCCTTGACTAGTATTCGGTCTACAACCAGATAGAGATAGCCCTTGAACATCAAGAAAATACCACATTCACATGTCCATTTAGCACATTTGCTTACCGAAGGATGCCATTCGGACTGTGTAATGCCCACGCCACTTTACAGCAATGCATGGTGAGTATTTTTTCTGACATGGTGGAGCAATATCTAGAGGTCTTCATAGACGATTTCTCTGTTTTTGGTCCATCCTTCTGCGATTGTTTGGAGAATCTCGATGTGTGCTGAAGTGAGGAAAAGAATTTGGTACTAAATTGAGAGAAGTGTCATTTCATGGTTCGTAAGGGAATTTTTCTTGGACATATCATCTCATCCAAGGGAATTGATGTAGATAAAGCTAAAATTGATCTTATCTCTACCCTACCTCCACCCAAAAGCATAAGAGATGTGCGATCCTTCTTAGGAAACGCTAGATTTAACAGAAGGTTCATAAAGGACTTTAGTCACCTCTCTTGTCGTTTGTGCAACCTACTTCAAATGGATGTACCATGTGAGTGGAGTGAGCAGTGCCAGGAGGCTTTTTCTAAGCTCAAGGACATGTTAACCACCGCACATATCATGCAGCCACCCAATTGGATCATTCCTTTTGAACTTATGTGTGATGCGTCCGACCATGCTCTTTGGGCGGTGCTAGGCCAGAGAAAAGACAAAAAGCCCTATGTTATGCACTACGCAAGTAAAACCTTAAATCCTGCCCAAGTGAATTACTCTACTATGGAGAAGGAACTCTTAGCTGTAGTATTCGCTTTTGACAAATTTAGGTCCTACTTGATCGGATCCAAGATCATCATCTACACTGATCATGCGGCGCTTAAATCTCTTCTTTCTAAGAATGATGCTAAGCCCCGCTTGATAAGATGGATCCTTCTACTCTAGGAATTTGATTTGGAAATAAAAGATAAAAAGGGAGTAAAAAATGTAGTGGCTAACCATCTTTCCCGCCTTGATCTCCCTGATTCCCTTGAGACGACATAGATAAATGACATGTTCCCTGACGAACAATTGTTTAAAGTCTCCCACTCACCTTGATTTTCTGATATTGCTAATTATCTTGCGACAAGTTTCAAACCAACACATTGGACTGCGTAAAATAAGAAAAAAAATTCTTCGCCGATGTACGCAAGTTTTTCTGAGATGATCCATATTTGTTTAAATATTACCTAGACAAATCTTAAGGAGATGTGTGCTAGATAATGAACACCAAAGTGTCATCTCCTTCTATCACTCTCATGTCTGTGGTGGTCACTTTTCTACTAAAAGGACCACGGTCAAGATTCTGCAGTGTGGCTTTTACTGACCCACTATGTTTAGGGACACTCATGAGTTTTACAAAGTTTGTGAGCTTTGTTAGAAATCAGGAGCATTGTCCCGTCGAAATATGATGCCCTTAAACACCATTCTTATCATAGAAGCATTTGATTGCTGGGGCAACGATTTCATGGGACCATTCCCCCAATCCTTTGGGAATTTATACATTCTGCTAGCAGTATACTATGTCACTAAATGGGTCGAAGTAATTCCATGCCGGAATAATGACCATCAAACGATCATTAAATTCTTAAAAGAAAACATCATTTCCCAGTTCGGAACACCTCGAGCCATCATTAGTGATGGGGGCTCACATTTTTGTAATAGGCCATTTGCAAACTTAATAAAGAAATATGGCATCTCTCATAAGGTGAGCACTCCATGCTACCCACAAACAAGTAAGCAAGCTGAAATTTTCAATAAGAAAATTAAACACATTTTGGAAAAGACGATTAAACCTGACCGCAAGGATTGGTCAATCCGATTGACTGATGCTTTATGGGCTTACCATACTGCATTTAAAACCCCTATTGGAATGTCTCCATTTAGACTTGTTTATGGGAAGGCTTGCCACTTACCTGTGGAGTTGGAACATAGGGCCTACTAGGCGATTAAAAATCTGAACTTCAATTTAGACAATGCTGGCTCGCTACGCAAACTCCAGTTGAATGAACTCGAAGAATCCGGAATGATGCATACGAGAATTCGAGAATTTATAAAGACGGAATGAAGGTGTTTTATAACAAACACATTCTTAGAAAATCATTCACACTAGGTCAGAAGGTCCTTTTGTACAATTGGTCCTTTTGTACAATTCTCGGTTACATCTCTTTCTGGGAAAACTCCGATCTCGTTGGACCAGCCCTTTCACTGTTACTAATGTCTATCCTCATGGGGCCGTCGAGATTTGGAATCCAAACAGTGGCAATGATTTCAAAGTGAATGGACATCGTTTAAAGCCATTTGTTGAAAATTTTAATTCAGAGGACATGTCCATGCCTCTGACTGATCCTGTTTACTAGGATTGACCTCCTAGTCTGACGGAGGTGTAGTTAGGTTTACTACTTTCCGCTGTTTAGGATAGTTTACTTTCCACTATTTAGGATAGTTTGCATTCCGTTGTTTATGATAGTTTGCTTATTGTCTGTTTGAGTCTTTTGTGCTAACCCATCTTCATACTGAGATCATTGGAAAAGCCTTAAAATTCCTTCTTCAGGTACTATCTTCCTATTACTTTCCTTTTTCTTTTCATTGCCTCTTTTGCATTACATGCTTATTTCTTTTACATTGAGGTCAATATAGATTTTAGGTTGGGGATGAGAGATTACGTAAACTAATCAGTTGTTTTCTTAGTCTTTGAGTAAAAATTGCAGAAAATTTTATAATAAAAAAAATTGAAGTTTAAGATGCTTAATATTGATGATTTATATCTCTTGGATTCAGTTACTTGGAGATTTCAAAGTAAGTTCGAATTATTAATCCATGATTACGAGTTTTAAATATTGATCAAGTCATTATGTCATATGTCACATCTAGCTTTCACATTAAAGCTTTAGTCAACATTGAATTGTTAACATGTGATTATTTAGCATGGAAGGAACCAACCTGGGGAATTTGTCCATCATGTTAAAAAAATAAAATACCCAGCTAAAAAACGGTTGCCTTTGAAAAGGCCACCTATTAAGGATCTTTAAAAAGGTTGACATAGCGTGAAAGCCATCGATGGAAAAATCAAAAGCTGGAGGAATAAAAAGGGAATTAAAAGAAGGCAAGTTTCGGTTTAGGTTTTGGTTGTCTTGAATGATCTTTGGATTATCAATGTTATCATGAAAATGAAGAATTGAACCTTTGATTGTGATAAGTCTAGAACTTCATTATGCACTTATGGAACTCAATGTTTGGAATTGTTCTAATTGATGGATTAATATTTTGAACTTGATTATGAAGTTACCTAGTGCTAGAGTTTAGGAAAGTATAAGACTCAACGTTGATGTACACTGAAACTCTATTATCTAGATTGATTTTGAAACCTCTTGAGCTTATGATGATTATACAATGGTTTTAAAATATTTTTCACATACTTTACTCGGGACTAGCAAAATGTTGGTTGAGGATTATGTTGATGGTCAAATATTACATATTATCCCCCATTTATATCTTAGTTTTATGAACATGATAATGCTTAATGTTATATTTTACTCATGATTGTGTTGCAAGGTGAATTTAAGAGCTTGGATTGAAAAGGGTTCTAAAAGCACGGATTTAATGCTCAAGAAGCACCAAGGCAAGGGACGGATCTTAAGATACCAAGATTGAAGAATTCGCATGCCAAAGATCCAAGGAAACCAAGTGATGAAGGAAGAGAACCAAAGATTTGAAGTGAAAGAATCCTGAAAATTGTCCTAAAATATGATAATCTGAAATTCCAAGGCCAGAAAAACATAGTTTTAAAAAACCTCCAGAACAAACTTTAATTCTATCGAAGACTATTAGATAGTATTGAAGACACTTCGGTAGAATCGAGAATTTCAGGATTTCAGGCCAAACTCGCTGGACAATTTTGGACCGATCTTCGATTCTACTGAAGAGAATTTCAGGATTTCAAGCCAAACTCGCTGGAAAGTTTTGGACCGATCTTTGATTCAATCAAAGACTGTTCGATAGAATCGAAGGATATATCGAAGACACTTCGATAGAATCGAAACTGCTCAAATTTGAGGTGGTTTCTAAATTTTTTCAAGTCAGTGTGAAAGGAGGTCTTGCACAACTATAAATAGGAGTCCCCAGGGCATCCCTAGGGATCATTTAGGGTTTGGAGGAGTGAAGCACAAGGGTGGAGAGCCGTCGCCAAGTGTTTTTCTTCCTTTCTTCCTTAGTTTTTCATGCTTTCTTCTAGGGTTTTATATCCAATCATGTCTATGGTTGGCTAAACCTCTTAGTTAGGGCTAAGAGGTGAAGCTTGTAGCATGATGGGTTGTTTCTATTGCTTTGATTCATGTTTATGATGAACCTTCATAGATTCTAATTTGATATTTAAAGAATACTTTCAGTTTTTAATGGTTTATTGTGACTCAAATTACCGTAGATCTGTAATAGCTTTGATTATCTTCTTTTCCTGATTTTGAGATTGTGAGATTGGTAAATCATGTTGTTGGCCATCGTCCCATGCGCATGGTTTGGTGACTGTAAGACCCGTATCCTAGTTCGTACTGTTCCGTCGACTCCCGCGATCCTTCCCGTCGAAGTCCAACAATCTGCAACCTATAATTGATGTTTGCACGTGACCCTAAGTTGTATCCTGTAGATTTGAGTTGGCTTAATCCGAGACTTGTACCATTGCGACCGCACAATCGGTGCAGTTCCAACGCCGTGTCTTACACACAGATCCGATACCCTGGCCAGGAGATATGGGCTGACGTTTATTTCGAAGAAAACGCCACGCGTTTGCAATCCCAAGAGAATCTCTACAACATGTCCGATCGATTAATCACTCAAATCAATCAATTAATCACCTCATGTCAGGTACAAGAGTAAACCATGCTTCCTTTCTCCAAAAGTCAAGCAAACCCCAAAAGTCAACCAATCTCTCACCTCACCCATCACTCACCTCACATCCATCACTCACATCTCTCTTACAACCACCACACCTCTCTCTCTCTTTCTCAACACAAATTCCAAGCAACCAAGAGGTGCACACGTCCAAGTTTTTCTAAGGTGAGAAAAATAGAAAAAGTGTTGTGTGGCCCACTTCCTACCCTAAAATCCTTCATCCTAACCCTTAATTTCTCATCATCTTCCATCAAAGTGAAGAACAAGGAGACCGGTATTCCATCGGACCAAGAAGATCGAACGGTAGGTGCTTCTATAGGCTAGTTTTCATGTTTTTATGATGGGCCAAGTGAGGCCTACCGATCAATGGTATGGATCTCACTTTGGACCCTACGATGTGGCCAATGGCCCACCTTGATTATCATGGTTATTCCATGATGGGGCCATTCTCCATGGACCCCCATCATGATTTTTACTTTCTAAGTTTGAAAAATGGGTCATCTAGACCTTCCATTTTGGTGGAGAAAGGATCTCCACCGTTGATTTTGATCGGTGGTCCCATATGGAATGGGACCCACTTGATGTATGTTATAAATCATGTAAGGGAGGGCCCATAGTGCCAGGGTCCCTCCATCATCACGCGTCTCTCTCTCTCTCTCTCTCTCTCTCTCTCTCTCTCTCTCTCTCTCTCTCTCTCTCTTCTCTCTCTCTCTCTCCCTCTTTTTCCTTTTTTTTTTTGTGATGATGTAGTTGTGTGGCCCACTTGGATGGACCCCACTTTGATGTATGTATTTCCCATGCCATCCAACCCTTTCTTTTGGTGGCCCACGTCCATAGGTGGGGCACACCTCAAATGTATGTACTATGCCAAAACTGTCCATCGTCCAGGGACGCTGGACGTTGAAAGGAAAACACAAATATTAGCCTTGGTTCAAGGCTATTTGGGCGGGCCACTTGTGTAGGCCCCAACTTGATGTATGTATTCAATCCACGCTGTCCATTCCATTCCTCGGTCCGTTTTAGGTGTAGAGCCAAAAAATAAAGTCCATCCGATCTTCTGGCAGGCCATAGCATATAAAACAGTGGTTTCTACAGTTGAAAACCACCTTGTCATTTCTATACATCGACAAATATCAGATATTGGGCTTATTTGGCTTGTCTTGAACTATGGGAACTAGTGGGAGGGGTGGATTCGCCTAATGCGGGCCCCACATATGAAAAACCCCCGAAAAATAGGTTTTCCAAAAAATATATATAAGGCAGCGCCTGCTGCTGTGTTAGCAGCAGCAAATCACTACTGCGTGTAGCGGGCAGACGGCAGGGACCCACAGTCCCAGTCGTGGGCCCCACCCTGATGTATATTATGTATCCACCCTGTTCATTTGGTGGGACCCTCCCGGAAGTGGGCCCCCTCCAAAGATCAAGTCGATCTGACACTCAGATGGCCCACATCATAGGAAACAGCAGTGATTGAATGACTGTCATTGGAACCCTTTTGGGTCACCACAGAAGTTTTGAATCAATATGAATTTTTTTTCCCATTCATCCAGAAACGTGTGACCTTGTCAACGGGTTAGATTGCAGATAAACATTATGGTGGGCCCCACATGGAGCCCATAGTGATGTATGTGTTTGTTTCCCACCGTCCAGACGGACGGTGGAGCCCACAGTGATATGTGTTCTGTTTGCACCGTCTAGGCGGACGGTGGAACCACAGTGATATGTGTTTATTCACACTGTTTGGACAGTGGGACCCACCATGATGCATATGTTGCATCCAAACCGTCTATCCTTTGAAAGATCATTTTTTTGGCATGAGCTTAAGAATATGACAGATCTAGAGTCATTTGGACCACACTATAGAAACCGTGTTGGATTGAATGTCCACCATTAAAACCTTTGGATTTCAAGGTTTGATAAGTATGATATTTGCTTTCCCTCTAAATCCAGGTCCATGCGACCTTATGAATAGATTGGACAGGAAATAAATGCTATGGCGAGCCTTGGGAATTTTAATGATAGAAATCATTATCACCACTTATTTTGAGTGTGGCCCATTTAATATATATGGGGCCCATAGGCGTGGCCCATTTGATACACATAAGGCCCATGTGATTAGGCCCATGTGATTAGGCCCATCTTGATGTATTTGTGGCCCATTGTTGAGGCCCACTTTGATATATATGAGGCCCACGTTACGAGGCCCATTGTGATGTATTCAAAGGCTAGGGTTTATGGCCTGTTGCAATGTACATAAGGCCCATTGATGTGGCCCACTTGATTTAAATAAGGCCCATATGATGCGGCCCATTTGACGTATCTAAGGCCATGGGTCGAGGCCCAACGGGATGTCCTTAGGGTCCATTGCAATGTGTGGTGCCTCCATGGTTTGTCTAATGATGTTTTATGGCGGACCATGCCTTGGGAGCAATGTTGGTTTGACGTCCACATTGTAAGAATAATGTTGGTTTAATGTCCGCATTATAAATCTCCCTAGGGCCCATTGATATGCCCATACTTGTTGTGCATAGCCCATCTAGGCCCATCTTCGTTATGAGGATAGTTCATTACCTTATAACATGCTTAGTGTAACTCCATGACTCATGCCCATATGCATCATTTGTATGCTCGATATGAGGAATGTTTGATCATAACATAAGTCAGTTAGGCTAAGACATTTACGGGACTCCTTATGAGACGGAGTGCTCCACATGATCACGCAGTACGCGCTGGAATATTGCTGCATGATTTGACGGTGTGATTCATGCATCTCGCAGTTGTGTGTCATGATCACTGCACGCCCTAGCGACATCAGGGTCGTGGCCTCCACAGGCACATCGTGGATGGTTGTATCGGATATAAAAAATTTTGGCTCTAGCATTGTGAGCACTTAGGATGTCCTTGAGTGAAAATCCTAGAACCTTTTTGGTACTAGGAGATGCTCTAAAGTCTAGACCGAGTGGATACACGAGCGCCCGAGTGCCAAATACCAGTAGGCCTCGTCTCCCAATGTCGTGGTCGATTAGAAGGGGGTGTGGCCTTATCCGCCCGAGTGAGGGGGCTATAAGCTAGGCTGAGTTTGACCAGCTCGCAAATGAGTCCGCTATCGACGAGCCGGGTAGGTATTGGCAGACTACTGGTCAAGCGGATAGTGTGGTCTCTTCCACTTGCTTGACTGTGCAGCTAGGGAGGAGGCAGTCAGTGTGAGGTGTATTAGACCCCGGTGATATCCAGAGAGGAACTGTACTGATATGTGTACTTGATGAGGACTGACATGCTTGCTTTGCATCTCTCATATGACATTTGGCTACATAGCCCTCGCATCGCATGGCCTTGGTATAGCCGATATCATCCATGTCTTGCATCATATAGCTTTGGTACAGCTGATAGCATTCATGGACTTACAACATATTTCCATATTACTCTAATATTGTACACTTGACGCTTGCCTTGCGTACACACTTACACCACCCTCTAAGCTTTTGTAAGCTTATGTACGACCGTTGCATGCAAGTGTCGTTGGATCACAGTAGCATTGAGGTAGGAGCACGTGTCGGATCATTTTGGAGCTTTCAGATTTTCTTGTATTCCCCTTTCCGCATTGTACTTAAAGTTTTTGATATAGTGGATATGTGGTGATGTTGTTTGTGACTTGGTTATGCTTATTGTTATGCTCCATTACAAAAAAAAAAAATCATATCGAAAATCCTCCTTGTAGGATCCCAGGATCGGAATCTGGCGTATGGGTGCTGCGAACCGAGAATGGGGTACTACGGAGGCTGTCGGCACTAGATTTGGTGGTCGGAAATTTTGTGAGCCCGTTCTCTAAGTTTGGGGTGTGACAGAAGTTGGTATCAGAGTATAACTTGAGAATACCTGAGGATAACACCACATATCTGCTGATAGCTACCCTTCACTCTATGATTGTTGAGAACTTAGAATGATTAGATCCTCGAGTTCGAATAACTTAGAAACCTTTTGACATAGCTCCCTACCGTTGAGATTATGAGGCTGCATAGTATTCCCGTTTCGATCATTTCTGATCCGAGATCTGAGGTTCTATAAGGGTCACCATTCCGTTGAGGAGACGCCTTAGGAGCGCAAGGCTGAAATTAGAGAATGTCATCTCCATTTGTTTATATGTTGATTATGTCTTGTATATGTTTCTATTGATGCTTCCTCTTCCCTTACCTTGTCCTGTGTGATAGTAAATTTTGAGGACCAGATTTTTTATTAGGTGGGAGAGCTGTAAGACCCGTATCTTAGTTCGTACTGTTCCGTCGACTCCCACGATCCTTCCCGTCAAAGTCAGGCAATCCGCAACCTATAATCGATATTTACGCGCGACCTTAAGTCACATTATGTATATTTGAGTTGGCTAAATCTGAGACTTGTACCATTGTGACCGCACTGTCACCAAGGTTCCAACGCCGCGTCTTACGCACCTATCCGATACCCCGGCTAGGAGATGTGGGCCGGCGTTTATTTCGAAAAAAATGCCGCGCGTTTACAATCCCAAGAGAATCTCTACAACTTGTGTAGTTTCGTGATTTAAAGCATAATTTTATAATCAAACCCACAAAATATGTCCAACTAAATTAAAATCATATATTAAATATAATTCCAACATGGATTATCAATTCATAATAATCCATCAACTTATTAATATAGAAATCATAGTAAAAATCAAACTACACACAATTTAACGCGAAAATAAAATAATTATGTATAAACTCAACTTAAATTGGTGTAAGATTAAAGGAATCCATCACCTTCGCTTTATATGTAAATCATAAGTAGATCTCGATATAGGAAAGCTTCTATATGAACCACGACGTTGCTCGAGAAAGAGGGAGAAACCACATGTGGGGAGAATGAAGAGAATGGATTAGCGTCTAGGCTTGTACGTCTCTCTCTCTCTCTCTCTCTCTCTCTCTCTCTCTCTCTCTCTCTCTCTCTCCATGGATATTTGGGAAGGTGGTTTGCGTGGGTTATGATTGGAGAAGGGATGCACGCTTCCTTTTGTAATGGAGTGGGCGTGAGAGGAGTGTTTCAAATCCCACTTGAATTAGATTTCTCAAATTTATCTTTTCTAACAATCTTTTTTTAAATTTAATTCATTCACGATGTCGGGCTCGTCGAAATTTAGATTAGCCTATCTTGAAATTTTTCCTAGCGGGTGCTAAAACGAACTTGATCTCAATTAACAGTCCATGCTTAATGATCAAGGTCCAATTTTGATAAAAATGTTTAAGCAAGATAGGCAATCAATTAGACAAATTTTGGTGGTTGATCGAAGATGAAAAAGGCCTAAATCTGAAATTTCACCTGTTGCGCCAAAAGAAATGAATTGGCTTTAAGGATGTCAACATTTAATAGTGTTGGATCATAAATCGAGGTCCAAATTTTATATAATATCGTATTCATATGAGGTCAAAGTGGGGTTTAAATTTTAGTTGTGATTGGCAGTGGAAAGTGGGTAATTTGGAAGGTACAGATTTAGAAAGAGTTGGTAGGCATAAAATGAAGCCTACCAAGGTGGGGTTCTTATATTTCACACTCGGTTCATATGATGGGCAATACGAATTGTTCATATGAAGAGAAATATTCTACTATGACTACTCACAAGCTTTCCTCACTTAATGGAACCAAAATCAATGGTTAAGAGGTTGATTTGTCAATCGGGCCACTTATACAATGATCTAAGGGCTAAAATTTGACGTATATGGTTAATTTATTATAAATAGGCATGAGACAAAATTTTATATAAAATGGATCATGAGAACCATGTGATCTAGAATTCAATTGTCTAAGTTAATGGTATTTTTGTTATTATTGCTAATTTGAGAGTTTTGGTAAATCTAATTATTTTACATGGTAATAGGCACGTTTCTAAGAAATTCTTAGAAAATAACTCATATCTAAATCATTAGAAATAAAAAGTTATTCACCAAATAAGTTAAAATTATCATTAATTAAGGAGAGATATGTTAAATAACATGATGGATGGTCAGATGACATGTCAAAAATAGAAAAACTTGATGGTTAGTACTCTGACCATGTATGTAAGTGGATGTACTATTAGTTTCGTAAATGAATGAAAACAAAGTGGGTTTTTAGAGTGATCAAGAGATAGAACATGTATATCGTTAGATTCAAGTGACTTATTCACATATGTAAATCCTAATATTGTAGTTTTGATTATGTGTTAAGCATATTTATAAGTGGTGAACAAGATGAATGGATCAGCATCTCGATTCGATACGTGTACGAGTGGATGTAGAGATCAGGTGGTTAGTTTATTATAATCGGGTGGTCCAAACTCAAAGTGGACGGTCGGATATCTTTTCCTAGCGGTGAATAGTTGACTGAACGGTTGGTTATGATGAACAAGTGAGAATACTTAGATATATGATGATCTTATTTAAAAAATTAATAGTCGCATGACTTGATCTATGGACGAAGATTATTTCCAACAGTTAGATTCATGTTAGAGAATAGATGTAAGGTTAAAATAGGCTAAATTGGTGACATACACATGCATATACTAAATTAAATTTTATGGTAACATAAAAAACTTTCAATACTCTAGTATTAAAAAGTTTGTGTAAGACCCGTATCCTAGTCCTTACTGTTCCATCAACTCCCGCGATCCTTCCCGTCGAAGTCTGGCAATCCGTGACCTATAATAGATATTTGCGCACGACCCTAAGTCGTATCCTGTAGATTTAAGTCAGCTTAATCCGAGACTTGTATCATTGTGAGCACACCGTCGCCGCGGTTCCAACGCCGCGACTCACGTACCAATGTGATACCCTGTCCGGAAGATGTGGCTCGGCGTTTATTTCGAAGAAAACACCGTGCGTTGCAATCCCAAGAGAATCTCTACAATATGTCCCATCAATCAATCACTCAATCAACCAATCAATCACCTCATGTCAAGTACAAGAGCACCCATGCTTTCTTTATCCACAAGTCAAGCAACCACCAAGTCAACCAATCTCTCACCTCACCCATCACTCACCTTACATCCATCACTCACCTCACCCATCACTCACCTCCCATCCATCACTCCTTACAACCTTCTCTCTCTCTCTCTCTCTCTCTCTCTCTCTCTCTCTCTCTCTCTCATTTCTCAAACACAATTTCAAGCAAAGAGAGGAGTGGACGTCCAACATTTTCAAGGAGAGAAAGTGCATGTGTGTGGCCCACCTTCCCATCCCAAAAACCTTCATCCTAGCCATTTATTTCTCATCTTCCACCATCAAAGTGAAGCACAAGGAGATCGGCTTCCTAACGGAACAAGAAGATCAAACGGTAGGTGCTTCAATAGGCTAGTTTTCATATTTTTATGATGGGCTAAATGAGGCCTACCAATTGATGGTATGGATCTCACTTTGGACCCTAGATGCGACCGATGACCCACTTTAATTTTCATAATCATTCCATGATGGGGTCATTCTCCATGGAACCCATCATGATGTTTATTTTCCTTGCACAAATAGGGTCTTGTAGACCCTTCATTTTGGTGGAGAAAGGATCTCTACCATTGATTTTGATTTGGTGGGCCCACATGTATTAAGACCCACTTGATGTATGACTGAATGCTTGAAAAGGAGGGCCCATAGTGTCGGGGTCCCTCCATCATCGCATGTTTCTCTCTCTCTCTCTCTCACTCTCTCTCTCTCTCTCTCTCTCTCTCTCTCTCATTTTTTTAGTGTTATATGTGATGATGTGGCCGTGTGGCCCACCCGGATGGACCCCACCATAAGGCATATATTTTATCCAAGTCATCTATAGGTGGGGCCCACTTTATAAGTGTTGTATCCACACCACCCATCATTTGGTGGCCCACATGGGTAGCTCACTTGAAATGCAAACTGTCTAGCATACCTGGACGCTGGACGTTGAATGGAAAACACAAATATTAGCTTGGTGTAAAGCGTTTTGGGTGGGCCGCTCATGCAGGCCCCACCTTGATGTATGTTTTTAATCCAAACCGTTCAACCCCTTTCCTACCTCATTTTAGGCATTGAACCGAAAAATGGAGTCAATTCGAGGTTTTGGCGGGCCATAGCATAGCAAATGGTGGTTTTCACCGTTGAAATCTTCCCTGATATTTCTATACACCAAAAAATACTCAATATTGGGCTCGTTGGATCTGTTATGAGCTGTAGAATCCAATGGCTGGAGTGGATTCACTTGGAGCTGGCCCCACATATGAAAAACCTCAAAATTTTAGTTTTCAAATAAATAATAATAAAACAATAGCAGCGTTGTTGCTGCTGTTGATAAGGAGAGGACGCGCAGGCGTCCTGTGCTGTGGGCGGACGGGCCAGGGACCGACGGTCTCAGCCGTGGGCCCCACCATGATGTGTGTTTACCATCCACGCCGTTCATTTGGTGGGCCCCTTCTTGAAGTGGGCCCCCTCCAAAAATCAGTCTAATCTGGGACCCAGGTGGCCCACATCACTGGAAATAGTGGTGATTGTACGTCTGCCATTGAAACTCCTTAGATGTCCAGGAGTTTTAGATCATTACGAAATTTGTTTTTCCTCTTCATCTGGGTACATGTGACCCTGTCAACAGATTGGATGGAGATAAACGTTATGGTGTGCCCCACGTGGGACCCACACTGATGTATGTGTTTTATTCCCACCGTCCACGGACGGTGAAACCCACCATGGGTATGTGTTTTATACATGTCGTCCACTCATTCTACAGGGACAGTGGGTCCCACTGTTGTTGACATCAGCAGGGTCAGTGGACCCCACCATGATGCTTGTATTGCATCCAAACCGTCCATCCATTTTGAAAGCTCATTTATGGCATGAGCTAAGGAATGAGCCAGATCCATAAGTTCAAGTGGACCCCACCATTTAAAATAGTGGGGATATTGACATTCACTGTACAAAACTTCTTAAGGGCCACGGTAGTTCCGATCAAAATGATGTGTTGCCTTCACTTCATCTACCTCCATGTTAACTTATAAATAGGTTGGATCCCAAAAATACATAACGGTGGGTCCCTGTAGGATTTTTAATGGTGGAAATCATCATCACCACTTATCTTGGGTATGACCCATTTGATATGCATGGGGCCCACTGGTGTAGCCCATTTGATATGCATAGGGCCCATGTGATGTGGCCCACTTGTCATATTTATGGCCGTTGTTAAGGCCCACCTTGATGTGTATGAGGCCGTTATTGAGGCCACCTTGATATGAATGTAAGGCCCATATTATGAGGCCCATTGTGATGTATTCAAAGGCCCATAGGATATGGCCCATTGCAATGTACATAAGGCCCATTGATGTGACCCATTTGATGTATAAGGGCCCATTATGATGTATAAGGGCCCGTGGGTTGAGGCCCATTACGATGTATTTAGGGCCCATGGGTTGAGGCCCATTGTGATGTATTTAGGGCCCATGGGTTGAGGCCATTGTGATGTATTTGGAGCCCATGGGTAGAGGCCCATTGTGATATATTTCCGGCCCATTTGTTAAGGCCCATTGTGATGTATTCAAAGGCCCGTTATTAAGGCCCACCTTAATGTGTATAAGGCCTGTTATTGAGGCCCATTTGATGTATCGGAGGCCCATGGGTCGAGGCCCAATGGGATGTTACAAGGTCTATTGCACTGTGTGATTCCACCATGGGTTATGTAATGACAGTTATGGCGGGCCATGCCTTGGGAGTAATGTTGGTTTGACGTCCACATTGTAAGAATAATGTTGGTTAAATGTCCGCATTATAACTCTCCCTAGGGCCCATTGATAGGCCCATACTTGTTATGCGTAATCCATCAAGACCCATCTTCGTTGTGAGGATATTTCATCACCATATAAACTACTTATTATAACTCCATGATTCATGCCCATACGCATCATATGTATGCCTAACATGAGGAATGTTTGATCATAGCATATGCCATTGGGCAGACCATTTATGGGACTCCTTATGAGACGGAGTGCCCACATTATCGCGTCGTACGCGCAAGATTGCTACATGACTAGATAGTGTGACTCATGCATCTCGCATACATGTGACTTGATCATTGTACGCCTTAGCGACATCAGGGTCATGACCTCCACAGGCACATCGTGGATGGCTAGATGAGACACCAAAAATATTTGGTTCTAGCACTATGGGCACTCACGATGTCCTTGAGTGAAAATCTCAGAACCTCCGAGGCCAAGAGTAGCCCCAACATCTAGACCGAGTGGAACATGAGTGCCCGAGTGCTGAATACCAGTAGGCCGCGTCTCCCACTGTGTCGTGGTAGATTGGGAGGGGGTGTGGCCTTATCCGCCCGAGTGAGGGGGCTATAAGCTAGGCTGAGTATGACCAGCTCGTAAATGGGTCCGCTATCGACGAGCCGAGTAGGTATTGGCAAACTACTGGCTAGGCGGATAGTGAGGTCTCTTCCACTCGTTGGGCTGTGCAAATAGGGAGGAGGCAGTCGGTGTCGAGTGTAATAGACCCCAATGATTTTCCCCAGAGAGCAACCGTACTGATATGTGGACTTATTGAGCAGGAATTGCATATCCATTCATTCATTCATTCACTATCCACTTGGGCTGGTGGTGCGTAACTATTTGTTATGTATACCTTCGCATGGCCAAGATTTCAGTTGGGCGCGCAACTAACCTGAGATCGGGAGTTTACCACATTGAGTCAAACTATCCAAATTTAGGTATGGGACTGGTTTGGATAGAAGTCCCTTGTGGTGGACCCCGTAGCCTGCGATACTACTTACTATCATCCTGACTTCACATTCCAGCATGGTCATTTCATTTGCACTGTATATTATATTGCATCCACAGTACTTAGCATTTTAGATTACTATGTTTTTGCACTTATATGGCCCAGATTAGGTTGATGGTATTCGTGGCTCGTCAGGATTTGCATATTGCATTGCATCATCAGCATCTGTTATTGTCTTATTATGTTTTGCATCGCATAGCCTTGGTACAGCTGATTGTATTCATAGACTTACCCGCATATTTCCGCATTACTCTGATATTGTTCACTTCGTGCTTGCCTTGCCCACACACTTACACCACCCTCTAAGCTTTTGTAAGCTTATGCACAATAGATGCGTGCAGGTGACGTTAGGTTGCAGCAGCGTTAAGCTTGGGGCATGCGGTGGTCTTCTGGAGTTTTAATTTTTTATATATGTATCTCCCTTTTAGCATTGTATTCAAATGATTATATTAGTGGATATGTGATGGTGATGTTGTTTTGTGACTTGGTTATGCTTGTGGTTTTGCTCCATTACAAAAAAAAAAAAAAAAAAAAAAAAAAAAAAAAAAAAAAAAATTCATACTGAAAATCCTCCTTGTAGGAACCCAGGATCGGAATCTGACATATGGGTGCCGGGATCCGAGAATGGGGCACTACGGAGGTTGTCGGCGCCGGATTCGGCGATCGAGAATTTTGTGAGCCCGGTCTCCGAGTTTGGGGCGTGACAGTTTGTGGGGTTACATTATGTCTCATTGAAAATCTATTTTAATTACCTTTACATTAAGCCCAAGATCACTTAGATCCAAGGTGTAATGAGGGAGATTTAGTCTATTTATCAATAGGATTTAGGGCTAAAAGTCGGGTGGGTTGGGTCGGGTTAGGTTGGTGCTCAACCCTAGCCCAACCCAAGGTTCCTATACCTCAACCCTAACCCAACCCAACTGTAACACCCTGAATTTTTGCCACTTGAAATTAAACGTCCTTAGGCAATGGGTCGATCCTAACACCTTATTAATTTCTCAAAACTCAATCCCAAAGGCCAAAATCCCTTTTTAACCCATTTCCTTCCACATCTCCCATTTCACCTTTCACCACCTTGTTCTTTAAATGTTTTTAAGTACTTTCTTATTAGGCAGGAATTCTAAAGTTTAGGTAATGAAGAACAATACTTTAAAAATCTGTACAAAAACCCGAGTATCACCTCAGGCAGAAACCACTCGGGATCAAATCCTTTAGGAATTTGACAAAATTAACTAATAACCTAGATTAGCTACAAAATCCACATGATCCACTTTAAATACGATCTGCGAGACCCAAAACTTGTAGAATCAGTGACGCTAAGTTACCCTAAAATCTAGGATCAATCTCATTACCCAGTTGTTCTCGGGAGCACATTGAAACTCTGTATTGGATTTGGACCGTACGTCGAAAGTCCGATTACTACGAAATTATATAATCAAGACCGCCTTGCTGGGCTTGACAACCACCTCAGAAATCAAGTTCAGATAGTGTCCCGAAGTAATTTGCTTGAGCCCAGATTGAAGTGTGTGAGAAAACGTGGTTTCTTTTAGAAATTAAATCAATCTGAGACTTGTCGCTGGCGGGCTGAATATAAGGATTCAGACTGTCAGAATCTGACCCAAATAGACCCTCGGATCAGGAGAAATTTCATACACAGGTCAGTGTACTTGTGGCCCTGATCGAGTTTCGGTGACCGTTGAACTGAAACTGGTCCGCCACGTGCGATCTGGAAACCTGACAAAAACGAAAACTTAACTCGACCTAGATCCATGGTCAGGGAGCTTAAGTCCGACCTTTGGCTCAAGGGGGGGCTCCGAAAGTGCTCCGTCGAGTCGAAACAGATAGGTTTTGGACATAACCTAAGTATACTTTGGCCTTGGGGCCATTCCCATCAGTTTTGGGCCTATATAAGGGCCTTAAGCCCTCACTCTCTCATCCCATACGAATTTGGGAAACCCTAGGAGAGAGAAGAAAGAAAAGAGAGAGAAAGAGAGAGAGAGAGAAGTGGGGATTCTTCCCTGCTAATCCACCTGCTGAAACACCACTCCCGTGTAGTTCTTCCGGTGTTTCCAACGCCGTATTTGGGTAAGAAATCCTAATCCTAACCTGTTGTAGAGATTCAAATAGAACAGATGGTAGATAGCTAACCTATTCCCTGATGTAGGTTGTTGTGGTGCCGTTGACAAAGACTTAGTGTCTAAACTGATTTTGTTTCGCGTCTACGGCATAAGGTGCGAACTTTAAACGTATAGGTTATGATTTTCAAGGCTTTCAATGTCAGTTAATGATATATTACTGACGTGGATGCTATTACACATGTACAAAGTGCTGTCCGTTTCATTTTTCAAATATACGTTAACTATGTTGAATATACTGTATTCCTCGTATTTGTAGAAAATACCGTATACGTATGAAATATGGATTTGTGCTTGCCATGATTAATTGCTGTCTATGTATGCTAAAGCATGTGTATCAACTTCTGTGTGAACGGATTAGCCTAATACATGTTATCCCAACATACGTTGTGTATGTTATAACGTGTAGCCGAAGTGTTTGTAGAAATGTTCGAATGAATATGGAACTATGATTTATGCTTGCCATGACTATTGGTCGTGAATGCATGATCGTGGTTCGTGTTGCAAATCCTTTGTGAAAGGATTCACTACGACAGGTGTTTTAACCAGCATATTACAGGTATGTTGGAAAGTGTAGTCTAAATGTTTGTAAAATTGTCTGAATGAGTAGGTAGTTAGTGAATTGAAATGTATAAGGGTATTGAGATATGATTCTCAACTACTTTAACTATGTGTATGATTTCCTCCATGTATCGTATATTATAGTGTCTGTTTATCTACGTAATGCATATGTATCAATCCATGTTTAAGTTGTGCCATAAGGGTGATGAGGGAGTGGTGTAACGATTCCATGCAACAGCCCTAGCAGCCCTAAAGCGGACATTATTGGACCTTTGATTATATGATTTGCAATCTTGATTCATAACTGCTTTAACTATCTTCTAGGATATTTTGTTGTAATTGAATATGATTGGGGCTATTGTATAGTCCAGGCAATCGGTAACAGGCCTTGATTTTATGGCTGAGGTCATTTCACCACAAAAGACACTTTCGATGAGTCCGAGTCGTACAATGGTTGTCGACAGTGGTACCTTGTCGGTTACTTCAGCGTACGCTCGTACCAGTCGAACTTGTCTAATAACCTGATTGGCCATTGTATGCTCACCATGTTGGATGCTACTGCTTGAACCTAAGGTACCAAACTTACCAGTGAAACCCCGTTAACCTTGGTACCTCGATCCGCTAAGACTCATGAGCCGGACATGGTGGTATGGGACACCGTGGTCAAGCTGTCACCCTACGCTGGGGCGACGAGCCTCCCCGTAGTGACCAGTGAGAAACTCAGACTCGTGAGCCGAATACGGTGGTATGAGACACTATATTCGAGCTGTCGGCCTACACTGATCTAGTGACGAGCCCTTTGTAGTGACCTCGAGCATACTCTGAACCTGCGTAGAGGCGACGAGCCTTTCCGTAGTAATCAGAGTATACACTAGGCCTGTACTGATTTGGCAACGAGCCCATTGCAGCAACCTAGAACTGCGATATCGTATGAGATTTACTAGGACTGACGACCCTAGAATGGATCCTTGTTTGGGAAGTGATATAAGGGAGGTACCTTAGTTTCTCAATCCTGCTGTATGAAAATGCCTAATAAGGAACTTGATAATCACGTTTATGCACCGCATTACGTGTGCGTTTGGCATTGATGGTCAAGCACTAAGGGAGTGTGGCATGCCGCGTTCGTAAGAAGGAGTCGCTGAGGAAGTGTAGGCGAGGGCATGCATCATATATACATACTATACTTGCATTAATAAGAGTACTTAGGGATGTGTGATTTACTGCTTTATTATTACCGCTTGATTGAATTGATAACATGTTAACCTTTGCTTTATTATTCCACTGAATTGATCACTCACTCCCACGTTACGGGACGGTGTTGTACACACCAACCAGACCCTGTTTGAGTTTCAGATGATGGCGATGCTTACGAAGCGGAGCCGGACTTTTATGATGAGGAGGAGGGTTTCTCCTTATACAACTATCAGGCGGGTCTATGTAGACCATCTTTTGATTGACGGGAGTACAGGGATTACTTTAGTTTGTACTTTTGGAACACCCATGTATATTCTTTTTGTTCATTTTTGGTGTATACATGTCTATCTTTAACCTGGTAACATGTTCATACTCTGGAGACGTACGACAGTTTATATATTTTATATATCTATCACAGTCTTCCGCTTACGTAATTTAACTGTCTCTGGAGGAGGATGATATGTTATTTTGGTATAATCTCACTCATGTTTATTGCACTAATATGAACAACATTCAATCATCATTATCTATGTTGCATAAGTGATGCGTTGGAACTCGGGAGTGGAATTTATGCTCGACCCCCGATTTTCAGGGCGTTACACCAACCCAACCTTGGGTTAGAAATTCTCAACCCAAGCCCAACCCAAGTGGGATCGGTCAGGTTGGTCGGGTTGCTTGGGTAGATATATGCTAATATATTTTTGTTATTACATTAGTCTATTATATTTTCAATACACGTATTATTTTTTGTACCTATGATTTTATTAATTATATATGTAGTTATTTATCATAAAGAAGTTCATTTTTTCTAAACAAATAAACTAAAATATAGGACAACTACTCCTTTAAAGTCGTATTGTGTATCACGCAATCTATTTGGGAGAGATAAATCTGGCATATCTTGTTTGCTTGAATCATCGGAAATGACATGGACCAATGAAATCCAATAGCATTGGAATTTCATGTGCCTTCAACACAGATGATCCATACTCAATTATAATTAATTTATAATAAACTTATATATCGATCAGGTTTGGGTTGGGTCGGGCAACCCGAGGCCTCAACCCGAGCCCAACCCAAGTTTTATCGAGTTGGTGTTTGTATGGCCCAAGCCTAAGACCAAAACCAATATATCCTGCCCAAGCCCAACCCAATGTCGGGTTAGTCACAGGTCGATTGGGTTGAACCCGTCCAACTTTAAACCCTAATAGGATTTAAATACCCCAACTTATGCAAACCTACGTAACAAATTCTGTGTCCGTCGGTCGAACTGACGGGATCTACTCTACTCCTGAGAAAACCTACACTCTGTAGATAGGACCGACACCCAGTCAGTTTGATTGACAAAACCCTGCTTCACCTCCCAGATTGTGCAGAATCCAAAGCATCTGCACAACAATCTCCACCTTAACATGTATTATGTCAAGTCACCCTGAATATATCTTGTGCTAGCATCCACCTTAAACATAGACCACTCCCTGCATCCTCCACTTAGAACGCAGATCCATTTGCACCCCTGTCCAAGGGTGCCCATTCTCATCAATGGCGGATGAGATTGATAAATCCCATTGAGTGCTTGAATTTGTCTGTGGTCACCAGCTTCATCAACATGTCAATGGCATTCTCATCCGTGTGAATCTTTTGAAACATAATCTCTCCTAAAGCAATCGGTTCTCGTATCTTGTAAAACCTCATGTCAAGGTTCTTCGTTCTCGCATGATACACTTAATTCATCGCTATCTCTAACTATCGCAATGCAACCGAATCGCCTCCTACTTCAACCCGAGTTCTTTGATTAGACCCTTCAGCCATAATGTAAGGCCCATATCATAGTCCATACCATTCTGTAGGCTTCTGCTGTCCTCCCGGTCGAATTCCTACAACCCTCGACCTGTATTCGACGTTTGCGCGCGATCCTAAGTCAAGTCCTTCATATCAGAGTCGACTCGACTCAAAACTTGTACCCTAGCAACCACGCCGTCACCGTTGTTCCAACGCCACATCTCGCGTGCCGATGCAATACCCAGGCCAGGAGATGTGGGCCCGCATTCATTCTGAAGAAATGTCACACGTTGCGAATTCCGAGAGAATCTCTACGATCCGTCACATCAATCAAGTCAAGTACATCATCCATACCCCCTTGCCACCTCACCCTATCACAAGTACAAGCACCCATTCCCTCTTTTCCCCAAGTCAACTCTCTCTCTCCCCACCCATTCCTCTTTTACCCAAATTTCAACCAAACCCATACCTTCCCATCCCCATTCCTTACAACATCCATTCCACCATTCCTTATCAATCCATCATTCCTCTCTATCTCTCATTCTCTAACAATTCTATAACTCCCAAGAGAAAGCACCCAACGTCCAAGCTTTCCCAAAGCCAAGTGTGGCCCACTTTCCTACCCTCTCATCTCCCATCTCAACCCTTCATTCTTCATCAACCTCCATCAAGATCAAAGACAAGGAGCATAGGAGTCCAAGGAGCTAAAGAAGGAGGTCGCATGTGGGTGATCTACCGTTGATTTCCATTTGAGGGCTCACTTGTATGTGGGACCCATTTTGATGTATGTGTGTAATCTTGAGGGGCCCATAGTTGTTGGGTCCCTCCACTACGCAAATCTCTCTCTCTCTCTCTCTCTCTCTCTCTCTCTCTCTCTCTCTCTCTCTTTCCTGATTGTATGGCCCACCTTGAAGTATGTGTCATATCTATGTCGTCCATGCATTGGGCCCACCTCGATGGACTGTCCAGCAGACAGGATTGCTGCCCGTCCATCTGGATAGGCCCGAATGAAGAAATACACAAATATCAGCTTTATACTGAGCTGAGGTGGGCCACACGTGTGGACCCACAATGATATATGCATTAGAACCACACCATCCAAGGGCCAGGATGGTGGGGCCTACCCTCATGTGACGAGGATTAAATCCACACCGTCCAGAGTGTCCAGACCCTCTGGACGCTGGACCATTAAACAAATAAATAAATAAATAATATATATGTATGTATATATATATGGAGGTGGGCATCACATACGTGGGACCCACCTGATGAGCGGATTGGATGGCGTACCTCACACAGCTATGGCTGCTGTGAGGTTGACGTCAGCGAGTTCTGGTGGGACCCACAGTAGCTGTATGTGTTTCATCTGCACCGTCCATCTGGACGGTGCCACGTACACCCCACCATGATGGATGTTTTCCATCCGACCGTCCATCCATTTGGGAGTATCAGGGGCGACCATCTATTAGACCGTCGGTAGCCTCACCATGATGGATGTTTTCCATCCAAACCACTCATTCATCTGGTGATCACGTCTTGAGGCCCTTTTTTTTTTTAAAAAAAAAAAAGGAGAAGCAGATTCAGTTCTTTGGTGGGCCACGTATGTGGACCCCACCTTGATGTATGTGATTCATCCAAACCGTCCATCCATCTGACGTGCTGGCCACCCCACCATTGATGCATGTGCTGCATCTATACCGCCCATCGATGGGCCCCACGACACCAGCAATTCTTTGGGGCCCGCTGGTGTACATGTTACATCTAAACCATTCATCCATTTAGCGACACATCTCAAGGCTTGAGACTAAAAGTAAGATAGATCTAGTATCAAGTGGACCACACTGCAGAAACAGTGGGATTGAATGTCTACCATTGAAACCCTTTGGGTTACAGTAGTTTTGGACCAACATGATATTTGTTTATCCTCTTAGAAAAGGTCTTTGTGACCTTATGAACAGACTGGATGGAAAATAAATGCTATGGTGGGCCCACTAGAATTTTAACAATGGAAATCATTATCACCACTGTTATTTGTGGTTTGGTCCAGATGATCTTTGATATAATTCATTTTTTTGAATAATACTAAAAAAATGATCTCTAAAAATAGATTAATGGTGTAATTGTTGTGGCCCATTTGATGTATTTGAGGCCCACATGATCGGCCCATTTGATGTATATGGGCCCATTGGTGCGGCCCATTTGATGCATGTTGGCCCGTTGGTGTGGCCCGTTGATATGACCCACTTGAGCCCATTGGTACGACCCATATGATGTGGCCCATTTAATGCATGTTGACCCATTGGAGCGGCCCACATGATGTCGCCCACTTGATGTATATGAGGCCCATTGAGACGTATTTGAGGCCCAATTTAATGTATATAAGGACCATGGGTGGGCCCAATGAGATGTATGTGAGGCCTTTGTGTGTGCCGAATGTGATGTATATGAGGTCCATTGCGATGTGAGATTCCACCATGATGTATGTAATGATGTTTATGGCGGCCATGCCTTGGGAGCAATGATGGTTTGACATCCACATTGTAAGAGTAATGATGGTTTAATATCCGCTTTGTAACTCTCCCTAGGGTCCATTGATAGGCCCATACTTGTAGTGTGTAGGCCGTCTAAACCCATCTTCATTATGAATAGCGCCCATCACCATATAACATGTTTAGTATAGCTCCATGATTCATGCTCATACGTATCATATGTATGCTTGATATGAGGAGTGACTGATCATAACATATGCCTTCAGGCATGCATATTGTTTATGGTCTCCCTGATAGGCGGAGTTTCCCTACATGAGCGCGCGGTACGCGCAAGATTGCTACATGACTGCTAGTGTGATTCATACACTTCGCATTTGTATGACATGATTATTTTACGCCCTAGCGACATCAGGGCTGTAGCCTCCACAAGCACATCACGGATGGCAGGATCGGACAGCAAAAATACTATTACTAGCATCAGGGTGTCATAGATGTCCCTAGGTGAAATCCCTAAACCCGATGGTACCAGAGGATGACTCCAACGTTGAGACCGAGTGGATACATGAGCGCACGAGGGCCGTATACCAGTAGGCCGTGTCTCCCACTGTGTCATGGTCGGTTGGAAAAGGGTGTGACCCTACCCGCCTGAGTGAGTGGGCAATATCTAGGTTGAGTTTGACCAGCTTGAGAAATGGGTCAGCTATCGATGAGCCGAGCCTAATATTGGTAGGCAGATAGTGAGGTCTCTTCCACTTACCCAGTTGTGCGCTCGGATAGGGGCGACAAGCTGGCGTAGAGTGAACTAGACCCCAATGATTGTCCAGTGTGAGAATTGTACTAATATTCGATACTCTAAAGATGAGTTGCATCGATATGTAGATTCGGATGAGGACTGGTGTGCTTGAGTTACTTCTTGCATCGCATGGCCTTGGTATGGCCGACATCATTCACTCCTTGCATGATATGGTCTTCATATGGCCGATAGCACTCATGTCTTGCATCGCATAGCCTTAGTACAACTGATGACATTCATGGACTTACCAGGATTTCTGCATTACTCTAATATTGCAAACTTACATTTCTACCACATGCACACACTTTCACCACCCTCTAAGCTTTCTATATACTTATGCATGATTGATGCGTGTAGGTGACGCTAGGACGCAGCCATAGCTTAGTCGCAGCAGGAGCGTGCAGTCGAGCTTCAGGCGTTTCCATTATTCTTATCTTGTATTTCCCTTCGCACGCATTGTACTTTAAAAGTTTTTTATCATAGTGGATTTTGTGATGGTGTTCTTGTGGTTATTGTTCGTGGACTATGCTTATGGCTATGCTTATTATGACTTAAAATCATGTTTGAAATCCCCCTTATAGAATCTCAAGATCGGAACCTGGTGTATGGGTGCCGGGAGCCGAGAATGGGGTACTACGGAGGCTATCAAGGCCGGATTTGGCAATCGGAAATTTTATAAGCCTAGTTTCCAAGTTTGGAGCGTGACACATAATGCCTCCTTTGATGCATCCATCCCAGCCATATGTTCCGCCTCAGTTGTAGACAACGCTATCATAAACTGTAGTGTAGATTTTTAACATATCGATCCGCATGCTAATTTGAAAACATATCCCATAGTTGACCTCCTGTTGTCCAGATCACATGTGTAATCCAAATCCGTGTAACCTATAACTCCACCTGAAGCTCCATATCTCCCTAACATGATTCCAGTGTCGATTGTGCCCCTGAGATACTTAAGAATCCATTTAACTTCATTACAATGCTCTTTTTTCGAATTCGCCATATATCTAAAAACTATGCTAAGTGCCTGTGGGATATTCGGCCTTACGCAAACCATCGCATACATGAGACTCCCTACTGCACTTACGTACGACACTCGTGACATGTTTGAAATCGCCTCTTCTGTGTTTGGACATGACTTGGATGACAACTTAAAGTGACTTACTAGAGATGTGCTAACTAGCTTAGAACCTTCCATGTTGAACCTCTCTAGCACCTTTCATACATATCCCTTCTGAGACAATCATAGCTTCCCAGACTCTCTATCTCTAGGAATTTGCATACCTAGGATCTTCTTCCCAACGATCAAATCTTTTATGTTAAACTCTTTGCTTAATAGATACTTAAGCAAGAGTATCTCCTTCTTGTCCTTCGCAACAACCAACATGTCATCAACATATAGCATCAGTAGAATGTAGGACATGTCATCAAGAACCCTGTAATATACATAGCAATCGTACTCACATATGAAATAGCCAATCTCTACCATGTAGGAATCAAACCACTTGTACCACTACCTCGAAGACTACTTTAGCTAATACAATGACTTCTTCGGTCTACACATGTGATCTTCCTTACCAAGCTCTTTGAATCCTTCTAGCTTCTTCAATTAAATAACTTCGTCCAAGTTCCCATGAAGGAATGTCGTCTTCACATCAATCTGCTTCAATTCCAAATTGGATTCCGTTACCCTAACCAATAGCAGCCTGATTGACATATGTTTTACAACCGAAGAGAAAACTTCATTGTAATCTACTCATTTTCTCTATAAGTTCTCTTCTGTTACAAGTCGTGCCTTGATTTTTTTACACTCTTTTTCTATTAATGTTTCCTTCTTTCTAAACACCCACTTGTACCATATAGCCTTTTAACCCTTTGGAAGCTCAGCCAATTCCCATGTTTGATTCCTATGTAGAGATTTCATCTTCTCCGTCATGGATAACATCCACTTGTCGCCATCCTTTCTAGACTTAGCCTCTTGAAAGGTGGAGGAATCTCCACTCCCTGTGAACAATGCAAAACCATGTCCTCGAACCCATATCAAACTGGGGCTCTAATGGTTCGTCTCTCCTTGTTCCAGATTATATTCTCCTGGATATCATTCTAATTATTTTGGTCTGTTTCTTGTTTTACTGAGTTTCACCTTAAGTACCCAACTCAACTAGCTCCACCAGCACCAACAATCTCTCTACCTCACTATGTGTTTCTGACTTCTCTATGGTGTCCTTGTTGGCCTTCAACATACGTAGCTCATCGAAGATGACATCACTACTAATGACCATCTTCTAAGAAACTATATCTAAAGCTTGTAATCCTTAATACATTTCTCATACTCGATAAAGATGTACTTTTTAGATTTGGGGTACAATTTTGTCAGTTGTCCACTCTACACGTTGACATATACTAGACACCAGTAGATCTTTAAACTTGAGTAATCAACATCTTTCCATGTTCAGACGTCTTCTGCAACCTTGAAGTCCAACATTGTAGATGGTGACCAATTCACAATAAAGCATGTCATGTTAACCGCTTCTTCCTAAAATTTCTTACGCAGCCTCACATGCAACCGCATACTTCTCTCCTTCACTAATAGAGTTTTGTTCATCCTCTCTACCACCCCGTTCTGTTATGTGATCCCTGGAATTAAGAAGTGTTTTGTGATGCCATGTTCCATGCAGAATTTCATGAATTTTGCCCCTCTGTACTTTGTATCGCTATCTAACCTGAGTCACTTAACATATCTCCTGATTTGCTTCTCTACTTCCGCCTTCCATTCCTTTAAGTTGTTAAACATTTTATACTTGTGCTTTAAGAAGTAGACTCAAAACTTCCTCGAGTAATCGTTTATAAAGCTTACGAAGTAACGTGCTCCTCCCTTAGACAGTATTGTCACTGGCCCCTAAATATCAGAATGTATGTAATAGAGCACCCCGCTATGAGTGCATTGATTTGTGGACCTAGTTGTCAATCATGTGCTTCTGTGTGTCAATGAGTTGGTTGAGCCTTTGGAAGTTAAAGACCGAAGAGACATAAAGACATGAAGTATCAAGGACTGAAAAAATAGATAAATTGAGGTACCTTGGTGACCCTAACCTTAGATCCTAAATAACCTTAGCCTCTAGATGATCCTAACCTTTATAAGTAAACCTTGATTGATCATCACATAACCTTAGGAGCCAAATTGGAACATGATAAGCTAGCTAAAAGAGGTGCAAAGTTGTTGTAAAAATATCATCCCAAAATAACAGATTTTAAGTGAATCTCGATCCCATAGACAGACCATCGATGCCTCTTGAGCGAACCTTCAATTAATCGAAGATCGAAGTTCAATCGATCGAACTCAGGGCTTGATCGATCGAAGGTGCCCAAAAATGTCCACAACTAAATGCCTATTTTTTGGATTTTATCAATGCCATAGAACTGGTCTTCAATCCCAACGAATGGGAGTTCAATCAGTTAAAGGCATCGCTCGATCGATCAAGATAGCCATTTTTTGCCCCTTTTTTATAGTTGGAACTCAGTTCCTTTATATAAGTGCATTCGGTTCTTGAGCTTTGCATCGGCTTTTAATGCAATTGAAGCTTAGGAGATTCCTCAGTCATATCTCTCTTCCTAAGCCTCTAAACCAATGAGATCTAAGTGATCTTCTTAAGCTTTACCACACTAATGAAGATTTCATTCTTGATTGTGAAGATGAACTTGATCTCTCCTTTGTTCTTGAGATTGGACATGAACATATAGTCAAATCCTTGTCTAAATCCCTTAGAACACCCATCTAGGTGAATCCTTGATAAGAAAACAACTATCACATTAGTTGTATGAGATTCCACTATCCTCTCTTACCTTAGTCACCTCATTAGCACATCACATGCAAAGCAAACGTTCATAGGAGCTGAAGCATTGACATCAACGATCGAGGGAGCAATTAAAAAGAAGATTCTACCACGGGAGAGCATTAAAGAATCATCTCAAGATGACACTATAAAAGGGGCTCAATCCGGTAAGTTGTCAATTGTAAGAGTCAGCATGCTCTTTCCTTGTGTAGGATTGACTATAGAGTTTGTGAACCAAACTCATGTAGGTTCTTGTGTAGAACTGCATCGCCACTAACATAGGTAAGTACGTGTAAGTCCTTGTGTAGGCCTCCGATAGGAGTGTATGTTTGTCAAGTCCTTGTCTAAACCTGCACCAAGAGTGTTCTCTTGAAAGGTTTTTGTGTAGGCCTTTGACAGGAGTGTACATTTGCAAGTCCTTATATAGACCTCCGGATGGAGTATACGCTTGTATAGGTTAGAGGTGAATCTGATTTAAAATCTCTGATAGTGAATACTGGTACACTCAAGGAGAGTATGTCCTCTAAGAGTGGACTAAGGAAACCGAATCACTATATATGCTTGTGTCGATTATCATTTTAGCACAATTTTATTCATGCTTATGTGTTTGATTAGTTAAATCAAGTGAATATTGAGTTCAATTGAATGTTAGGCACTTATCTTGTAAAGCACACACAAGTACACTATCTATATAAACTGGTTGCTTAATTGGCATATCTCTTATAATCTATGTGATTAGACCCACTTTGGCTTGGAAGCCTTAGTGTTAATTTACCTTGTTTGAATTGGTAAATTATTTAAGTAGGCAATTAGATTTTAATTGTAGATTTTTAAATTTATCCTAATCACCCCTCTTTAGGACTTACCCATAATTTTATAGCTCCGCCAAGCTTCTGCATGCGTTATGGTAAACTATTCTATGTGTAATCTCACCTGCTGCTAGTTTGTGTAGAAAACTCAAACCTTACCCTGAGCTACTTTCCATAGATATAATGCTTGCAGAAATTCACCTTACGCACCTTAACTTCCTTCAACAGTTTCTATTTATGGAGTTTCATCATACCCATCTCTCTCATATGCCCTAGCTGCATATGCCATAGATTCGTGTCATCTGTGTTGGATTTTGCGGTTAAAGTGGTGGCAGCCTCACCTATAACCGTGCTTCCGACCAACTTTTATAAATTCTTTATCTTATGTCGCTTCATTAACACCATTGCACCTCTAGTGACCTTGATTACACTACCAGATGTGGTGAATGTGCACCCATTCATATCTAAAACACCCAAGGATATCAAGTTCTTCTTCAGATCCGAGGCATGCTTGACATCACTTAGAGTCTGTACGACTACATCGAACATCCTTACCTTGATGGTCCTCATTCTAATGGCCTTGCATGCAACGTCGTTCCCCATTAGAACATTCACACCATCATATGACTTGGAAGTATTGAACCAAGTCCTATTCGGTCACATATGATGCAAACATCCCGAATCGAATATCCACATATTTGTAAGATGACTCGTACCTGAGGAGACTAAGAGGAGATCTCCTACTGAGCACTCTTGCCCTACGCTTGCCGATTCGCACGTGTTTTTTTTATTCTTACTTTCTAGGTCATCATTTTATTTATTGTAGTCTCTTTTGAAGTATCCCTCCACACCACAATAGAAGCATCCATCATTAGCCTTCGATTTCGATATAGACTTCTTCTTCCTGCCAGACCGAGATCGTTCCAAGGATTTTCTACGTCCCTGATCCCCTATCGCAACTAAATCCTTCGCTTGGGAATCCTCATCACCTGATTTCTTCCTCATCCCATTAGACATGAGAGTCATGATGACTTTCTCCATCTTCAGAGTACTCTTTCCATATAGTAAAGTAGTAGCGAGATGGTCGTATGATGTAGGAAGCGATACTAGAAGTAGTAATGCTTAATCTTCATCCTTGATCATCTCTCTGAGCCTTAACAACTCACTACATATCTTCGTAAATGAGTTCATATGCTCCAGAAGATTGGATCCTTCCTTCATTCGTAGCCTGTAAAGTTGTTTCTTCACAAACAACTTATTGGTGAGGGACTTCACCATGTATAGATCTTCTAGTTTCCTCAACATATCCAGGGTTTGATTCCTCTTCCAGAACATTGTACATGACTTCATCTAATAGACAGAGACAGATGACGCTCATAACCTTCTCCCCGAGTTCACTCTAATTGTCTTCCGACATCTTCTTCGGTTTAGCCTCTAATAACGTGTTGCTTAAACCTTGTGACATTAAAATATCCTTAACATTTTGCTGCCACAAACTAAAATTACTCTTCCTGTTGAATTTTTAGATATCAAATTTCAACCATGACATCCCATTGAATTCTTAAACATCCTTAACCTTACTCTCTGTAACATCCCAAATTTTCACTTTTTTGGATTTCCAAAAAAATCCTTGAAAATTTTTTTTTGAAAAAAATAATTAACTTATATTGTCTCTTACTGACCATTAGCACTCAACGTTAGCTTATACACAAGTGGTCCATTCTGGTCATGATCAGACCGTGTGTAGGCCAGCAAGTCAGATGATCGGTTTGTACTCGGCGACAGCTTGTGCAGGCCGTTCAGCAGTCGAGGAAGGTCAGAAAAATCTAAAATTTTAGGAAAGCATAGATCACACTGGGCTTGTGGTCCATCATGGACCACGGACCCAGTGGACACCTAGAAATAATCTATTCAGGTCGTCCCAACAGCACTTGTCAACCCACCCAAGGCCAGAGTTGAAATCTGGCACTGGTCAAAGAAACCGAGACTCCGGGCTTTTCAGCCATCAGATTTCTTCATAATTTACGGTGAAGGTCTAATGTACGTGCCTACGCCCATCCACGAAATCTGGGACCCGATTGTGGGATGGTGACTGTTGATCGCAAACCGGACCCGTATGATTAAATCTCATATCCGATCGTTCCCAAATTTTGCATGGCCCTTCATCGAGCAATGGAACACCTACCCTATAAATTTCAGGGCCAAGGGGCCACCAGAGATTCCCCAATCACCGAAATAGACCCCAAAGGGCCATTTAACAATCAGAACCGTTTGATCAAACCCCATAATTATTCATCCATTTGTTCCCAAACTTTGCATGGCCCTTCATCAGGCCATGAAACCCCTCTCCTATAAATTTCGTGACCAGAGACCCATCAGGGCAACCACGTTACTCTTTTAGCCTAAAACTGACTGTTTAGAGTAAGCATGACCAAATCTCCACTTCCACTAGTTATAAATAGGCCACACTATGAACATAGTTAATTCAAACCCTAATCAGTGCTCAATAGAAATCTCAATACCAAACTCATTCCAGAAATGCCCCAATTTTCTGAACAAGTTTTAGACCGCTCGTTGGTGGGCCACTAGTTCCAAAACTATAGAAGAATGTCCGTCTCACTGGGCTTGACATCTATCGCGGGAGTCGGACCTGGGTACTGCCCAGAACTACTAAACTTAAGCCAAAGGACGAGTGCATGAAAAGTACAAATACCCTAAAGGAAGGAATAGAAACTTAAGTGAATTGGGTCGTCCACTCTTATGCAAAGTCGAGGATTTCGAACCGTCGGTTTGTGACCAAACTTCACACGTGGAGTAAGGATATTTCCCTGCTCATATCCATATAGCCGCGGCCCTGATCGACTATCGATTACCGTTAAACAGACTTCTAATCATATCTATCGATCGACGCATCCAAATGGCGGGCCGATCGTATCCATACATAGATCATCATTAGGGCTAAATATCTTACGGTGTGTATCGACTTGTACACCCCATAGTGGACCCTAGAGCTTAGAAAGACCCTCCCATAGGTCTAATATAGTAAAAACCTAGCCCTTAGGGCCATTTACACCAAAACTGGCCCTATATAAGGGTTTCATTTGGGCACCCCTCTTCCCATGCGATTTTTTCATTTCCAAAGGAGAGAAAGAGAGAAAGAGGGAGAGTGTAAAGAGAGGAGAAAGAGAGCTAGGGTGAGTGAAGAAAGAGAGTGAAGGTGGGTCATAGATCAAAGTGGGGCCAAGGGAGTCTGATGCTTGCAACTCCTCACCTCTTCCTCAACGAATCCTCCACCACGACCGCCCATTCGCTTTCGTTGATTGTATAGGTAAATCTCTCACCCTTTTTTTCTTGAAACCCTTGTGTGTGTGAGGTTTTGCATGAAGTTCTAACATGTAAATGGTTGTTTTAGGGATTTCAGTCGTCCGACCCCAAAAGCCCTCTTTTCTAGGTCGTTTTCCAACTCTCCAACGATCCATAGGTGCGGACTATTGCTCTTAGGTGGCCTAGCACCAATTTTAGTATGTGTTTAATAATTTTGGTTGCTTTGATGCTATGTTAGGAGAATCTAGAGAAACCCTAGGACTTGCATGTGTGTTAGAATCGTATGTTTGGCTCTCATATGATGTTGTTCTTGCCCCTCACATGACTTTGTGTATGAATAATTACATGCTCATGCCTTGTTTGATTTTCTCATATGATGTGCCCTATAACATGTATGATTCGCTGATTTTGTGTATTTCGGTTCTAAGGGAGGTAGGAAGTGTTTAACTTCCTTATCAACTCACACAACACACACACACCTTGTTCACGATATTGTTCGCTTTACATGTTAGTAGAAATTTAGAATTTTATGTTGAGAAGCATGAGAACATGATGTTGTTTATGTTAGATGATGCATTAATAGTTGGCATGTTTTGAATCACCTCCCAAACCCTTGGGTTGGTCAGTAATTCGAGGAGAGCAAAGGCGGCCCCGTTGGTAGGACCGCATTGAGGCTAAACCCATGAATTTGGGTGAGTGCGTGTGGGCGACAATAGTTAGACTATATGGGTTGTTTGCACCCGATGTCGTTCTGCCACATACTTGCCTGGACTTGTGCGGTTTAGTCTACTGGCTAACCAACCTTGTTTGTTAACTATGTTTACTCACATATGTATGGAATCTGGAACACCCTACCACCATTGTAGTCCATTGATAACGAATTGAATATCGATCCACAGTCTCGTGAGCCGGGCATGGTGGAAAGGGACACTGTGTCCGAGCTGTCGGCCTACGCTGGGGTGACGTACCTCCCCGTAGTGACCGCGAGCGATCCCTTTCTTTCGGCACTTCCCATGTGCTTGAAGTCGGGGATGGGGAACCTGACGGGATCAAGGATCGCGGGGTCTCGGCCTTACGCGTTGGGGGGCCTTGGCCTCGTAACTAGTTCAGGGCATTTGATATGTGGGGTGTATCAATTCCCCAATCTGCTGGATGAATGGACTTAACTAAGAACCCAGTTAACATTATCATTGCATTGCATTAGCTAGGTTGGTGACTCGGCAGTCGAGGCCGCTCTGAGGGAGTGTTGACATATGCGATCGTTAGACGGAGTCGCTTGAGAGAGTGTTGTGGCGAGGGCATGCATCATATCATCTATCATGCATATGCATTAATAAGTTTAGATAGGTGTTTATGAATGACTGTTTTTCATTAAATTCATAGTATAATTGATGCATGTTGTAACTTAAGACTAATAGCACCCACTGAGTTGATCACTCACTGCCACTCTGGGACGGTGTTTTAAAACACCAACCAGACTCTTCAGTAGTTGCAGGTGATGCCGAGTACAAGGAGCCTTGCGGCGCAAGCTTGGATGAGGAGGACGAGTTGTCCTATCTCCAGTTGATGGGTGGTTCGCCGCAGTGTTCGCAAATGGACTTGGATCGCTGATTGTTGGACTCAGCTCATCATTCCTTTTGGATATATTTTTGTGATTTTGTTGGGCAACGCCTTGTGCGACCCGTTTATCTTAATTTGGACTTGTATAAATTTAGACTCATTCATCTCAGTAGACTAGTTGTGATTGTACTCCATGTTCCAAGTGATTCCACACTGTGCAATTAAACTTGATTGAACATAAACTAATAAAAATCAGATGTAAGTGATGTCCTGGAACTCGGGAGTCGAGCGTATGCACGACCACCAATTTTCAGGGCGTTACACTCTCTTATACCACTTTGTTGTAATTCTAAGCCAACAACAAACCCAGATCAACCCTAGATATTAGAAATTTGGATTAATGCCACTGTAAATCCTATGCTTTGTGGAAGCACGTTCAACAAAGATAGAACAATAAAAAATAAAAACAACCAATCGAGCAATCACAAACAAACGATTTTAGTGGAAAACCCTTTAAAGGAAAAACCACAACACAAAGCAATAGAGATCTCCATTATAATCAAAACCTTAGATTTACACCACTCACATTCTCTAATTACAAAAGCAACCCAATCTCCCCTTGCAATACACAACTTAAGAAAAAATCCTAGCCCCTTGAGAAAATCTGTTCCTAAGCTCTTAGAAGTGTAGAAAACCCTCTCACCCTGCAAAACCATTGTCATTTGAGAGAAAACACTCATTATTAATCAAGCCCCAATCGAATTAGGACTTAAATACCCCAACTTATGCAAAACCTCATAACAGAGTCTGCATCCATCAGTCAGACTGACAGGGTCAGATCTACTCCCGAGAAAACCTACACTCTATAGGTTAGACTGACACCAGTCAGTTCGACCGGCAGAATCCTGCTTCACCTCTCATACTGCATAGAATCTAAGGCACCCACACAATAGAAGGGAATTACAACTACTGATTACAGCTAGAAGTTGGCCCGACGTGATCGCAAGGATGAACTTGAACTAGACTACTCCTAGAGACTAAGCATCCCACGACTAAGGAGAGATGGAGATGGCAAGCTAAACTAAGATAAATAGTGTTGCGTTGGTTGATTGATTGGTTTTTTATTTAATCGTGTGTTTGTGTCTTCGTAGCTGCCTCTGCTATTTATAGCCTTCCCTGGGAGAGGTGTGAGAATAATCACTTGTCCACATGGCGCATTTGCATGTAACCAGCTAGGAAAGAGCAGTTGCCTCTTCTTGATCATGATTTTTCCTTTGTCGAATGCCCATAATGTGCTCTAGTGCTGACATGGCCTTAACGGTTACTCGTCCTCATCTAAAGATAGTTTAAATACCAAGACTCTTCGAAGATATGATATGTCTTCCATATATTTGGTGCATGCTCTAAATATATCCAATATGCCACGTTGCTTAATCTAGTTCTGCGAGATTTTGGTACAAACACTACGACCTTACGTTTCTTGTCATTTGACAAAAGATGGAGAGAAACGTGGTATCACCTTATCGAACATTAATTAAATGGCCATGTGTCGCACTCCTCATTCATCAAATTTCTAAACGGTGTCTCTGTTGTTTCATTCTGTTATTTCATCAAAAGCCAGCTTGTGACATTCCTCCCACACGAACATTTCTCCTGCTTTTAACTGATTGGTTGAATGTAACCTGCTTTCAACAACCTCTCGATTTCTTCTTTTACTTTGACCGTCACCTCCGTAGTCATTCGTCTTAGGGTTTGCTTGATTGGTCGAAATCCTTCTTTTATTGGCAATCGATGCTCAACCAACTTTCGGTCTAGACCAAACATATCATGATAATCTCAAGTAAAATTAACTTTATATTCTCGCAGTAACTCAACCATTACCCCGTACTCTTCAAACAATAAGCATCCATTAACGTAAGTTGGCTGAGGGTAGCTGTCAATCCCTAGATTCACTTCTACCAAAGGATCCTGCACATCAACTTGCAAATCATCTAGCTTTTTGGCGCAGCTTTCAATTCCTGGAACGACATGCCATCTTAAGCAATCTCGTCATGCTCTAATAAAAATTTGGCTATGTTGGTGAGACATTCGTTCTCTAATTCATGTTCATCCCAAGCTTTCTTAAGCTTTGTGAACCAAACCAAGATACTGGCTTCTTCTTGTCTTTTCCTTTAAGACTTAATCATGGCAACTCTTCAATAATATAAGAATGCCCTAGCTAGTACACGCCAAATGTTTTCGGTAAGGTTTAGGTCCTCCACTTTAACTAATGGGTTCTTTGATGATGAAATTCCCGTTGGTTAAACAAATCGATCTCAACCTATGAAAACCAATGGCCCGACTTCGTTCTCATAGAAGTAAGCTTCAGCTGCATTAGACTTGACACAAAATGGTTTGTTGTTAGCTTAGACCAATTCAACCTTCCCTTTATTCCAAAAGATAAAGAATTGATGCACGGAGGATGGGATACAATAATTTTCATAAATCCAACCCCGTCCAAGTAGAGCATTAAAGCTTGAAGTTGATAATACCACGAAAAATATCGTCAATGCTTACTTACTTCCAACTGTTAATTTGATCAGAAAAATTCCTTCCACATTTGTTATGCCACTAGTAAAATCAGTGACTTTACTTCAGTGGTGATCTTATCATCACAAATTTTTCCTAGTTTCTTTAACATATTTCTCGGCAAAATGTTAACCGCTACTCCATTATCCATCATAATGTGGGGGATAGGACATCCATTCATGTGCACCAATATGAACAACGACTTGAAATGTTGTGACACTACATATGAAGGTTAGTCAAAAACTACATTTGTTGCATATATCCTTAGTTCGATGGTGATGGTAGATGTACCTTTGCATTTTACGTGCTCTTGGGTTGTTTCTCTTTCTGTGACTAAGGTTTCTCTCTTCGACATCTCCTTCAATAAAACTTGGTTGATCCAACTTAGCCAAGAAATTTAGTGGGAGTGTGAATACTATATTACAATCTACCTGTAATGGTGACAACATTTCGAACGTGATTGTCGTCTTTCCTCGTTCATCAAGGTTTCATGAATTCTTTGGATCCATTGCCTATTGAAAGTCAACATCATTCTTTAGAATCTTTGCATTTGCTAACATCTCTTCGATCAACAAGCCTTCTTTTAGGGAATTTAGGTTGGTTGAAGCTTCCTCTAAAAAGTTATCTTTCTTAACTTTACCAATCGGCCTGGTTTACCTTGGTCAGTCTGTATAATATCGTTGGACAACACACTCTCTTTGGTTGCTTTCTTTTAACCGAAATTAATCACCCAAGTCTAATTTCGACTAACAAATTTCCAATCATGCATTGTTGATCTTTTTAGTCTGTCAAACCTCTTATTTTGCATTTTCATGACTTTCTTCGCCGCTCTCTATCGTTGCCAGCAATGCATTTGAGTTCTTGTCATCTCTGGCGGGTACTACATAAATTTTGGATGGACAGGGCTAACCCATCGGCTCATTGTGGTCTCAATAGGCTTGACCATTCTTAATCATTTTTTATCATAATTATCTAGGGGAGTCAACGGGCTAGCTTGGGCCTGAAAAATCAAAATTTTTAATAGGGCTGGCCCAACGACCCGGCCCAAAACAGTTCAAAATTTGGGCTGAGATCTACCCCAGGCCCGGCCCATTGACAACCCTATAGTTATCAAAAGTGTTTCTTTATCCCAAGCCTGATGGGTTTCTCTTTGGATTTGCGGTTTGGTATTTTTGAATAGTGTTGTTACCATGTACATTCACATGTTTCTTTGGTGCATGATACACCGTTGTCTAATGTTGCCGTTCAACATCTCCATGGTATCGCTCGCATAATCGGCTTTCCTTGACCACCGAATCATCACCAAAATATCACTGCCCCCTAATGTTTCTTCTAAGCTTCAATTTCTTATTGACATGGTTTGGTCGATGACCGTGTTGGTTTTTTGCCGATGTAAGATCCACCTTTTTCATAGGGGCATCCATGTTTATCAGATTAGTGAAACCATGTTGATTTTCATCACTAGAGGGAATGGATCAGTATCCACCAACATGGCTTTATTCTCTCTTTCTGGAAATTTGAGCATTCCAAAATCTATATTATCTTGAATCGTGTTCTTGAAAGCAATGTAGTTTCTTGTGGAATGAGATCGTGATCCATGCCATTTAAAATATTCTATCTTTTTGAACTCTTCAGGCAAAGGATTCCACTATTTCAACGATGATTTAATGAATTTTTCAGCCAATAATAGATAAAAAATTCATCAGCCTTTGTAATATCAAATGAATATCGCATGTTCTATTCTAAAATTCCTTTGGCAGTATTAGAACCTTGAGAAGGTGATTCGTTGTTGACCTTTGTCAAGGTCATATAAACAAAAGGCTTATTGAAACTTATTTCGGCCAATACTAACTGATAGTTTGGATCCTGATAAAAAGTCCCGAGTGACGACTTCTTCCATTGGTTTTCTTCATGCAAACGTCATTCATATCTAATCACTCCATCAAACAGATTGATTAAATCTTCAAAGTCCATTCTTTTGAATTTCTTCCAAAGTTCGATGTTTAAACCTTCCATATCTAGTTTAATAAACTGCTCTTCTACGATGAATACCTGGCATTTATTCTTTGCTTTTTTTAATTGGGCTATGTATTTGTCTGCCGATTCATCGGGTAACTGTCTCAAGCTTGATAGATTAGATAAAGAAAAACTAGGCTCGATTCGAAAAACTGAGCATGAAACATTTCTTCCATATTTTGCTAGCTCTGGACTTAAATCGGTAGTAAATTAATATACCATGAAAACGCAGTGTCGGTCAATCAATTTGCGAACCATTTTAGCTTCACATATTCATTAGTTGAGAATTCACCGCATCGCACAGTAAAATGGCTAATATGTTTCAAAGTAGATTGGCCTATATCTCCAGGAGAAAAAAAAGTGTTAAACTCCAGGATTTTACATCCTCTCGGCACCTCTGCAAGCTGGCCAACCCAGTCTGGGTGCGGCTTACGTTAAGCAGGCTAATTGATACGCTGACCATGACGTTGGTTGGTTACTTCGTTTATCAAGTTAAGCAATTCATCACAGCCCAGTTGTGGGGGAAAATCTGCCACTCTTGGGTCCTGGGGTCCTAGGTTAACTATTTGAGAAGGTTATATGCCTTAGGGAGGTTGTACCACTGGAACCTATTCCCCAAGTGTTTCATTGTTCGACATGAATTGAGCCACAACAAGTATGTCGTGGTTTGGATCATTTTCATTTTGACCATTTGGTCAGCTGTTTCGTCCATTTCTTCTAATACCTACCTAAGGTGGCATGTTTCAAGCCATCAGACCTTGCTCTGGTCAAATGTTACATAGAAGTATACTTGGCAGTTCCAAAGGAATGTTACCGAATGAAGGTGCTTCATTATTATAATGATGGTAATTAGGGAACCTGACATTGAGAAATTTCAAAAGCCTATTAAAGGCTTCAACCTAAGCTCTCACTTGCTCGGTCTGCACTCTCCCTTATTCTATTAATTGTTGTAGGCTAACATTAACGCTACCTAAAATTCCATTAAACTATTCAACAGAATTGTTTTGTGATGATGATCCTACCTCCAAAATGACCGGGATGGGAGGATTCGAAACTTCCGAATCGACTTGCATTTGGATTGCTTTAAGGGCCTGAATAAGTTCTTGCCCGTCGATATTTTGAGTAGACCGCCTACTCATATTATTACAAGGTTCAATCAACAACTGCACACTTGTCCTACTAGGCATGCCAAAACGATGTTGGTCTCAAATTCTGCCACACGGTATACGTATGAGGTTTGCAGGCGTGCTAGAACCAATTGGGTCTGATTCAAACTATGACCACTGACCCCTAGCATCGAGATAGAGCGGTGTTCAGTCGTGGCTTGGCCGGTCATCTATTCAACCAACTGTCGAGTGCGTGCAATATCAAGTGACTAGCGGAGGTTGGGGCTCTTCCTCCTATAAGTTCTTTTTTACCTTAGGAATCAAGGACTTTCAAAGGTGCAATAATTGTACGGTCAAACGAAAAAGATAGATGATAGATGTGACTAAAATGAGATCATCAATATGGTTGAGACCAGTAGGGTGCTTCACAGAGTGGCATGCTGTTAAGAGAGACATAATCAATGCCAAAATTTACCGCTATGGTCGGCCCAACGTATGAGTGTAGACGGGTGATTTCTAAAGCCGAGGTCTACCTTCAGATCTGGCACGTAGGCATAGATGGAAGGGAATCACAACTACTGGTTACAACTAGAAGTTGGTCCAACATAATCGCATGGACGGACTTGAACTAGACTACTCATAAAGACTAAGCATCTCAGGCTGAGGAGCGGTGGAAGATGATAAATTAAACTAACATAGATAGCATTGCGCTAGTTGATTGATTGATTTTTAGGTTTGATTGTTTGTTTGTGTCTTCGTATATGCCTATGATATTTATAATCTTCCCTGAGAAATGTGAGAATAATTGTTTATACACATGCTGCATTCACATGCAACCAATTAGAAAAGAGCGGTAACTTCTTCCTTATTGTGATTTTGAAGCGGATTGCGTACTGAGTAACTCAGTACGCTTGGTGTACTGAGTAAACTCTGTGGGGTTCACCATGATCTATGTATTTTATCCACTCCGTCCATCTATTTTATTAGATAATTTTATGATATGGGTATAAAATTGAAGGATATCCAAAGCTCAAATGCACCACACCACATGAAACAGTGTGAATTGAACTTGTAACGTTGTAAAATTCTTGAGTGTCACTGAATTTTTGTATTAAGCTTATATTTGTGTTTTTCCCTTCATCAATGTCTTTGTGATATTATTAACAGCTTGGATGATAAATAGACATCACCGCAGGGCTTAGGAAGGTTTCAACGGTGGAAATCATTATTCCCACTGTTTCCTGTCTTATGATCCACTTGAGAGTTGGATATGCTTCAACTTTGGGCTGAACCCTTTAAATGAGCTGAAAAAACATATGGACGGTGTGGATAAACCACTTATTTTTCACAGTGGGCCCAACTGAGTTTACTCAGTATGATAAGAGCGTACTGACTCAGTACGCAATCCGATTCCTAGTGATTTTGCCTCTATCGAATGCCCAAAACCTGCTCCGGTACTCGGACGTGGATTGGTCCTACCCCCGCCCGGACGGTAATCCGTCCGGGCAGGTCTCTGTGGGCCCACTGTGAAGTAAGTGTTTTATCCACGCCCTTTATTGCTTTTCTCGAATCATTTTAACATATAAGACAAAAAATGAAGTAGATACACAGCTCCAGTGGACCACATCAAAGGAAGCTGCAGTGATAATGACATCCACCGTTGAAACCTTTCTAAGGGCTATGTGATGTTTTTTTTACCATCCAACCTATTAATAAGGTCAGACAGACTTGGATGAAGTGAAAACACAAATATCAGCCTAATCCGAAACTTCTCCAGCTCCCAGGAAGTTTTAAATGGTGGACGTTCAATCCCTACTTTGTGGTTCACTTGAGCCCTGGACCTACCTCAATTGTTGGCTCATGCCTTAAAATGATCTAATAAAAAATATGAAAGGCATGGATAAAGCACTTACATCACGGTGGGCCGGGTAGGACGCAATCCGCGTCCCTGGGTGTTTAAGCTATCTCCGAATAAAGACAGCAATTGCCATGTCCACATGAGCACCGGAGGACGCGGATTGCGTCCTACCCCCGCCCGGACGGTAATCCATCCGGGCAGGGCTCTGTGGGGCCCACCGGGATGTAAGTGCTTTATCCACGCCCTTCATATTTTTTATTAGATCATTTTAAGGCATGAGCCAACAATTGAGGTAGGTGGCTTAAGTGGACCACAAAGTAGGGATTGATCGTCCACCATTAAAAACTGAGCTGGAGAAGTTTCGGATCAGGCTGATATTTGTGTTTTCACTTCATCCAATTCTGCCTGACCTTATTTAATAGGTTGGGTGGTAAAAAAAAAACATCAAGTAGCCCTTGGAAAGGTTTCATCGGTGGATGTCATTATCACTGCAACTTCCTTTGATGTGGTCCACTGGAGCTGTGTATCTACTTCATTTTTTGTCTCATATGTTAAAATGATTCGAGAAAAGCAATGAAGGGCATGGATAAAACACTTACATCACGGTGGGCTCACAGAGACCTGCCCGGACGGATTACGGTCCGGGCGGGGGTAGGATGCAATCCGCGTCCAAACACCCAGTGCTCTTCCAGGATATGATCTGTACTCCGTATACTTTATCGCATGTATTATAGATATCCAATATGCCACGCGGCTAAATCTGTGCCATTAATCTGGTTCCTGTACAAACACTCCCCAGCGGTAGAAATCGTATTGCCTACTGAGTTACTCAGTACGCTCTTATCGTACTAAGGAAACTCTGTTGGGCCCACCTTGAGTGCATGACATTTATCCACACCGTTCATCCGTTTTTACAGATTATTTTAGTCGTTGATCCCAAAATGGAAGCACATCCAAATCTCAAGTGGAGAATACCACTTCCTGTGTGGAAGTATTGATTTCCTTCGTTGATACCTTTCTAAGGACCCCAGTGATGTTTATTTGTCATCCAAGATATTCATAAGATCACACAGACATGGATGAAGGGAAATCACAACGATTATCTTGATCTAAAACTTTTGTGGCCCCTAAGAACTTTTCAACAGTAGAATTTTAATTCACACCGTTTCTGGTGGTGTGTTCCACTTGCGCTTTGGATATGCTTCATTTTTGGGATAACTTCCTAAAATTATCTGGTAAAAAGGATGGACGGAGTGGATAAAATGCATGTATGACGGTGGGCCCAAAGAATTTACTCAGTACGCTGAGCATATCCTCTTATCGTACTTAGTAAACTCAGTTGGGCCCACCGTGAATATATTTGTCTTATCCGCTCTGTCCCTACGTTGTTTCAAATCATTTTAGTGGTTGGGCCCAAAAATGAGGTATATATAAAGCAAAAGTGGATCATACCACAGGATATTGGGGGAATAATGACTTCCACCGTTGAAACCTTTCTATGGCCCACAGTGATGTTTATTTGCCATCCAACCTGTTAATAATATCACAAAGACATGGATGAAGTGAAATCAAAAATATCAGATTGATCTAAAATTTCTATGGCCCCCACAAAATTTTAAATGGTAGATGTTCAATTGACACTGTTTCCGATGGTGTGGTCCATTTGATTTTTGGATATTCTTAATTTTTCATGATTGTACCTAAAATTATCTGATAAAATGTATGGACGGAGTGGATAAAATGCATGAATGACTGTAGGACCCACAGAGTTTACTCAGTACGCAATCCGCTTCCGGGTCGCACGGGCTTCACATGGACTGTGGTTGCCGGAGATCTCGCCCTAAGGATTTTGCCGCGAATTGCCTGCAACCAGGGTTTGTTGGAGATTCGTGCAACGCCAAGCTCTGTGCAGCTCATCGGGATGTTTGTGCTATATCCACTCCAGCCATACGTTTCTCGAGATCATTTTAGAATACGAGACAAAACACGAAGGATATGCAAAACTCAAGTGGGCCACGTCACCGGGATGGAAATGGCTACCGTTGAAACTTTCACAGAACCCACCGAGATTTTTATTTGCCATCTAACCCGTTCATGAGGTGATTCACCTGGTTGAAGGGAAAACAAAATATCACCTTGATCTAAAACTTCTGTACCCCCTCTTAAGGTTTCAACGGTGGGCTTCATTTTCCTTTTTTTTTTTTTTTTTTAGTGGTATGGCCCACTTGAGTATCGTATCTCACTCGTGTTTAGGCTCATGTATTAAAATGGGCTGGATAAAGGGATGGAGGGCGTAACGTATACGTTAATAGTAGCCCGACAGAGCTCGGCTATCTACGTCCGAAGAATTCTCGGCAGCTGCCAAAAACAGCTGCTCTGGTTTTGAATTTTGGACCGGAATCATGTGGGACGTGGCGTGTAAAACACCCAATGTCTGTGGGGCCCACCATGTTGAATACGCGAAATCCAGTCCATCGTACTGTTTTATCCTTGATTCCAAACGATGAAGAGGAACATTTAACCAGATACACATCTCAGGTGGGCCACATCAGGTGGAACATTGGGATGGGACGCCAACCATAGGTTTAATATATCTGCAACCCCAAGCTTTGAGCGGCCAAGCCTGATGTTTTTGTTATATATACCTCCAGTTCATTTTAGCAAATGAGCTCAAGAGATCCAAAACTCATATGCTACAAATCGTTGTATCCTATTTATGCAATTATGCGAAAGCCAATAAGAAAGAGACCTGTGTCATTGTACGGATAATAAGAATAGGAAGTGGATAAAAAAAAATTCAAAGATGGCATTTTTTTGGGAGTTCACGGATGCGATAAGTCTAACTCTACAGGCAAGTAGGTGGTCGATGAGATGTTGCAGTTGACGTAAAAGAGGAGCAGTCAAAAAGAAGAAAAACTATAAAAGAGAGACAAGTATGAAAAAGAAACGTAGTAAAAAAGAAGGATTAGAAAGACTTTTTAGGCTATGGTAAGGTTACATAAATGAAATAAAATTTTGGAAAAACAAATTGAGCTCTACAAATAGCATAGAGATACAATGGATCCAAAATCAATCAATCTCAAAAATCAAAACAACCCGACAAACTTGTCTATCAATTTATTTGTCATTTCAATCTATCCCTAGAGTAACAATAATTAAGTAGCGGTAATTCTTAACCATAATCTTTAGTTATAAACCAAGTCTATGCTCATATGATGGATTTGATTTCTATCCAATATCAAGAAGTTCTTTCAAGAGACACATTCTTAGAATCGCTCTTAATGATCGATTGTGAGTTTTTCCCTTTACTCGATTTGGACTAATATTCTGAAAGTCCTTTCTTATGAAACGCACGAAGTGACCCACCTTCGAAGAAAGAATCCTATCCTCCGATTATCAACTAATCAATATAAACTTCTGCAAGTAGCTAAATAAACGACTGATCTTCTCATATTTCAGTCATATACGTTCAAATTGGACATATCTGCTTATTTCGTCACTTGGGGTCAAAGTTGAACGATATGAATCAAGTCATTGTATCGATTCTGGTACGCCCTCATAATAGAAAACAAACTGAGCTACCAACAATTTTTTGCATGCCCAGTGGGACTACAAACTACTTGGTTGCTATAAAATTGATTGAACACTGACCGACCAAACAATTTTGGTAAGAACCAGCGTTTTTTGGTATGCTATGTGGGACTACAAACTACTTAGTTGTGATAAATTTGATTATACACCAATCAACCAAACAATCGTGGTAAGAACCAGCATTTTTTGGCATGACCTGTGGGTAGGGCTATATACGAGCCAGGCTAGCTCGAAAAGCTCGCTCGGCTTGGCTCGATCTAGCTCGACTTGACTCGACTCGAACAACGACTCGAGGCGAGCCAAGTTTCATATGACCCACCTCATTTTGAAAACAAGTTAAGTTCGAACATAGTAGAGCATGACTCGACTTGGCTCAGCTCGACTCGACTATTTATTATTATCTTTAAAATTTAAAAAAAAAATTAAAAAATTAAAACTTAAACCATACTTTATCCATCTGTCATTTTCTTACTATTTCCCTTCCTTACCTAACCCGTCACGCTCGAGCCTCTCTCTCTCTCTCTCTCTCTCTCTCTCTCTCTCTCTCTCTCTCTCTCTCTCTCTCTCTCTCAACACCAACAACAAGGTACCCTCTATGGCTCTATTTAATATTATATATTATTAATTGAATATTTGATTTGGGGGTTGGGTCAGTTGGGTCGGGTTGTTGGGTTGGGTTAGGTTGGGAGCAGACTCAACACGAGCTCCACTAGCTCGACTCGAAAGGTTTGGAAAACAAGCCAAGCCCCAATGGCAAGCTTGAGGCCCAGCTCGAACTCGAGGAGATCATGGACGAGCCAAGCCAAGCTTGACTCACCTCAATTCGACTCGGCTCAATGTACAGCCCTACCCGTGGGACTACAAACTACTTGGTTACCATGAAATTGATTGTACACCAATTGACCAAACAATTTTGACAAGAACCAACATTTTTTTTGCAAGCCCATTGGGACTACAAACTACTTAGTTGCCATAAAATTGATTGTACACCAACCGACCAAAAAATTTTGGTGAGAGCCAAATTATTTTGGCATGTCGGATGGGACTACAATCTACTTAGTTGTTATAACATTTGGCTGATCCAAGCATATTTGTCGGTGCAATAATCATTTGGAATCATGAACCGAAGGGGTGGTCGTAATATTGTAATAGTCGTTATTGTGGCTAATGAGCCTCCTACCCATGAGGAAGACGTGCAAGTCCAACGAGTGTATGAGGAAGGAGATCTACCACCTAGTCCGGTGTCACTTCCTCCAAATCCAACAGACCATTCACATCCCGTGTTAAACCTCTTGAGATTATATCAGCCGGGATGGTTAATATGCAAAAGGGGATTTAGCATATCGCAGAATTATTGCGAGTTCAAGTTGAACAATTGCGAGTTTATACCGAGGCTTTCAATAGGTGGATGCTCAACCATACCGAGAGCATGAATCGGTTGGTATCTTTATTTTTCTGATAGATCATTTGTTGCAGCACAGGAACAAGCCTAAGCAAGTTCTATTGGAAATTGGGCACATGTGCCACCAGTTCAGGTGATGCCATAAACACTTCCATAATAGCGTAACACACATGTTCATGTCCTTGGTCTGATCCAGGATGTGCGAAATCTACCAATATTGATAGATTTTAAACATCCTGAACGTATTCTTGTACAAGATGTACGAAATTCACTACCACCGATAAATTTCAAACGTATTCGCCATCCAAACATGGAGATTAGGTAACACAGATCTGAACAGAGGGAAAAGAAAAATATCAACTTGATTTTAAACTCATGGGCTCAGGAAGTTTTTAATGGTGTGACTCAATCACCACTGTTTCCTGTGGCATGGTCCACCTGAGATTTGGATCTGCCTTATTTTTGGTCTATTACCACAAAATGAGCAGGAAAAATGACGTGGACAGTGTGAATAAAACACATACATTATGGTGGGGCCCACACAACACTAACCAAGGGCGCTGATTAGGTGAGGCAAGGAAACAACTTAGTGGATGAGGAGCTGACCATATGGCCAGATTTGATGTATGTGTTGTGTATCCATGTTGTACATCCATTTCTCCAAATCATTTTACTGCATGCTCCCAAAAATGAGGTAGATCCAAAACTCGCTTGGACCACGCAATAGGGATTTAATTCCCACCATTAAAAACTTCTTAGGGACCACAAAAGTGTTTTATTAAGCAACTATTTGAGTTTTCCCTTAATCCAGGATTGTGTGACCTTATTAACACGTTGGATGGAAAATAATTATTACAATGGGCCATAGGAAGTTTTTAATGATGGGTGTTCAATCATCATTGTTTCTTGTAGTGTGGTCCACCTAAGATTTGGATCTTCCTCATTTTTGTTACCATAACCTGAAATGATGTTGAAAAATAGATGGACGGTGTAGATATACAATAAATATATGAAGCTGGACATTGCAATTACGGCCTCATCTCTAAGATGTTACTCCTACCATACTTAGTTGTGCACAAGACCAAGGATCATAACTGAAACCGAGTCAAAGGCTAATTACCAGAATGGATAAGATTAAATGGATAAGATTAGAATATTTCTAACAACTTCTCATTTCCTTGTACTTATAAATACCATCACAAAGTAGTTATTTCCTACTATCATTTTAACGTAACAAAGAAAGAAAAAGATGCCATCAGCTACAGTTGGTCAGGTTATCCGATGCAGAGGTATTTCTTAAAAACTCTCCACTTTCTTCATTTGTAATTTTGTAATTTCTATAATAATTAGATTTATGTATGTATGTATGCAGCTGCGATAGCATGGGAAGCTGGGAAGCCGTTAGTGATAGAAGAGGTAGAAGTGGCACCACCACAGGCAATGGAAGTTCGTTTGAAAATTCTCTTTACTTCCCTCTGCCACACCGATGTCTACTTCTGGGAAGCCAAGGTATCACCTTTTATTATAATCATATCAACAATGCTTTTAAAAAAAGAAAAAAATATTCATTTATATGAAAAAATTAAGTATTTTTTTTATTATAATAATATTGAAGGGTGACTAAAATGAGATTGAAACATTTAAATGTTACAGGGGCAGACACCCTTGTTCCCTCGCATCTTTGGCCATGAAGCTGGGGGGTAAACATTTTTTATTTCTTATTTAAACTATTTTGTTCTTTGAATTTTCATTTTACCTTTAATTTTAGATTTCATTCATTATTTTATAATTACAATACTTTTTTTTTTTTTGCATTGCCTGTTTGAAATCATCTACCTATCTATAGGATTGTGGAAAGTGTTGGAAAAGATGTGACGGAACTCAAACCAGGCGATCATGTACTCCCTATATTTACTGGCGAATGTAAGGATTGTTCTCACTGCAAATCAAAGGAAAGTAACTTGTGTGAACTCCTTAGAATAAACACTGATAGGGGAGTGATGATTAACGATGAGCAATCGAGGTTCTCCATCAATGGAAAACCCATCTACCATTTTTTAGGAACCTCCACTTTCAGTGAATACACTGTTGTTCATGTCGGTTGCGTTGCCAAGATCAACCCTGCTGCTCCTCTTGATAAAGTTTGCGTTGTTAGTTGCGGAATCTCAACAGGTGAAGACTACAATGTTGAAAAAACTTTCTATTTGCTTTGTTTCATTTGTTTCATAAATTTCTAACATGGATTTATTTTTTTATTTTTTATTTTTTTGTTACTGAATTTGGTTTCTACCTTTTAGGTCTTGGTGCCACTTTGAATGTTGCGAAACCTCCAAAGGGTTCCACCGTTGCTGTTTTCGGATTGGGAGCTGTCGGCCTTGCTGTGAGTTTCTCTCTTTCCATTGTAAATTTCTATGTCGATGAAATATATGTGATCCAAATTCTTTCATAAGGTGGGCGCATGGTGGATGAGATTTTAACTATCTCTTCCCAACCATCTGATTGAACTCTTTTTGAATGTGGACGTTTCTTTCCCTTAAGCGTATATATATATATATATATATATATATATATATATATATATATATATATATATATATATATATATATATATATATATATATATAATAGTGCATTTGTGTTATTTTAACTTTCTCTTGGTTTTGTATTACATTAGGCTGCCGAAGGGGCAAGAATCTCTGGGGCCTCAAGGATCATTGGGGTAGATTTAAATTCGAAAAAATTTGATGAAGGTGAAAGTTATTTTATTTTTCTACATTTATCATTTGATTTTATATACATTACTAATTATCTTATTCTATTTTGCTACCAGCTAAGAAATTTGGGGTTACAGAATTTGTAAATCCGAAAGAGCACGATAAACCAGTTCAAGAGGTTTGTTATGAATCTTGATTTGAAGCAAATCATTTGTTTATATTTAATTAGTGATCACCAATCAGATGCATTTTATATATATTTTCTAGATTTAATAGCATTTGGCTTTATCTCATATCTTCACTAATATGACAAAGTCTTCAAGTTTAACAGGTTATTGCCAAGATGACTGGTGGAGGAGTAGACCGTAGCGTTGAATGCTCTGGCAATATTAATTCTCTAATATCTGCTTTCGAATGCGTCCATGATGTACTTTTCTACTCTTAACTTATGTCTGTTAGGCTAATTGCAATCTGTAATTTTTAACATTGCAATTCTAATGTTTTTAGGGTTGGGTGTGCTGTGTGTTGTGTACTAGTTGGCATACCTCACAAAGATGCTGTGTTCAAGACCAATCCCTTAAATTTGTTGAGTGAGAGGACTCTAAAGGGAACATTTTTGGCAACTACAAACCACGTACCGATATTCCTGGAGTCGTCGAAAAGTATATGAATAAGGTATGCATGATTAGATTTTTATTACATTCAACTACCATTACCAACATATCTTAATCTAGCTAATGAATTGTATATCTTTATATTTATTTCAATAAAACATAATATTTATATGCATCTCATTATGTATCGCAGGAGTTAGACTTGGATAAATTTATAACACATGAAGTACCATTCTCTGAGATCAACAAAGCTTTTGATTACATGCTCAAAGGAGAGGGTCTTCGGTGCCTTATTCGCATGGATGGATAGATATGGAATAAAACATGTGTTGGACTGTTGTTAGTTCGTTTTCATTCATTCATAAATTTCTTGTTGCAAGAAAATTTGAAGTTGTTTGTAAATAATTAAAATTTGGAACAACAGCACTCTTGTTTTTTTCCTATCATATTTTAAATAATCTTAATTTCTTTCTATTGAAGTTTATTAGTCATGGTGTCGTATGAGTTTTATCCATACATTCTTAGCAAGTGAATTTATTTGCATAATTAAAATATGTCCGCATAAGATAATCACAACCATGCAAATAAAGGACCTACAAATTGAAATGCATGCAACCACCCTATATGCCCACATTTTCTTTCCTAACCAGCAATAGGAACCATACATCTGAATATATGAGTCTTATGTGAACCAATCAAAGGATAATGAATTTTTTTACACATTTTCTTTTCCAACCTTTGAAACTATTATATTACATTAGTAATTAATATATAATTATAACTATTTATATTTTTTCTACACTTTTATCTTTAAATATATGAATTATTTATTTAATATTACATTGTACATATTTTTTTTCAATATACTTCTATATTTCTTAATTATATAATGCAAAAAATATATACATACTGTATATATTGCTACATATGCATTCTATTTATTGTTTATATTTTTAATTAAATATTATTTATATTATTTATTTCATTCATATTATATATTATTCATTATGCTATATACTATTTTATTACTTTATTATTAATATATATATTATATATATATATATATATTAATTATATTAAATTATTATCTTTAATATATAATATAATAATTATTTATATGCACGTATAATTTTTTACATCTTCTAATTATTGTCAACACTTTTGTACTTATAAATTATATGTATAACATGATAAATAATAATTATAATATCTATTATTATTTTTTATCAAAATTATAATACATTTTATTTATATTATCATGTATAATCGAATATATACTAATATATAATCCACACACATTTAAATCACTACAAAATTTATACTTTTATATTTATTAATCTATTTAATAATTGTTGCAACACTATTATTACGTGTTTATTGATCATATTCATCTTATACCATTCATTTTACATATAATCAATAATTTTTTATTATTTTATTCTATTACTGAATATTATAATTTATAATAATAATTAAACATTATATATTATTAAAATATAATTATTATTTTATACTTACATCTATATTATTCTTTTCACATTAATATAATTATACAATAATTATAGTATTTCATATTACTTATCCTAATTTTTATGTTATTTTAAATTTATCACACTCATATTATACACATATTACATATGTATTATTAATTATTATAAATTGATAATCTATCTATATATTTATTATATTATGCATATATAACACAACTTTATTCAATTTGATTATTTTTGTCGTATTTTCATATATAAATCACATATAATTATATACAATGCATTTATTATTAATGTTATATCTTTATAATTTTAGAATCAATTTACACAATTACATTACTTAATATTATTATACACTATATACATTGTATACATAATAACATTACATAATAAGCTAACAAAAGATACCTCTGAGGTCTTGGCATCGATTCCCTAGTGGGGGTGGCTAACAGTGAAGTGTGAACTGACAGTGGTGTGTGTACTAATAAGCTAACAAAAAAATAATAAATAATAATAATAATGACATTAAATAAAAGAATATAAATCATAATATTATTTTAATAATATGACTAATACTTCTTTTGTAATTATATATTTATCTTACAAATGTGTACATGTTTAATATATATTACTATTAATACATAAAACATTCATTATTAACTAATAATTACACATTATATACATACAATACATATAACACACCACACACACACACACACACCACACACACACACACACACACACACACCATATTATATTATTATTATTATTATGCTTATCATTTTTAATAATATAAGTTTAATTTAATGATTTTATTGATATTATGTTATTTTTTATATTCACTCCAAGTTATATATTTAATATATTACTTTAAATATCAAAATATCATTTAACATTCTATTTTATTTACTTAATTAATAATCTTTTTATTATTCATTAAAATATATATTTGAAGACTATGATCTTCCAGTCTTCAAGAATACGTGAATGGTAGATCATCCGCTGCACATACCTCATGCCACTTGTCTATATGAGTCAATCATCGAATCCACTTATACCACTAAAAAACTGAAAACGCAAACGATACGCTTACATTAATTGCAAAGTCTAAGGATAACACTTCATAGACAATTATGATGATAAAATTATGACATCCAACCTATAGAACAGACCCACTCTACCATGAACATGTGACATACTGTCACGTCCCAGACTCGGTAACCGGAACCACAAGGAACCTGATGGCCGATTCTGGCCGTAACAGCCTCTATAGTACCCCATTCTCGGCTCCTGAGGCAGATTCCGATCCTGGGATCATATAAGGAGGATTTTTCATAACAATATAATCATTACTAATACGAGCATACCCAAGATCACAACAAGAACATCTGAGGATAACAAAGGCACACATTGCAAAATCCACTATAAATTTGAACTTTTACAATCGTCCATAAGGTCCAAAAAAGACATACATGAGACAAAAAGGAAAGGAGAGAAGGTCAGCAACACTAGAGTCCTCAAATGCTCATCTCTACTCCACGCTCTGCTGCTACAACGCCTACCTAGAATCTCCTGCACGTATCAATCGTGCATAAGCTTATAGAAGCTCAGAGGGTGGTGTAGGTGTGTGATAATGGTGCACAGAAGAATAGTATGAGGTGCAAGATGGGAAACATGCTCAATGAGGATATAACCAGCCTTATCAAGGCTTATTATGAATACGATGCGATGAGCACTGGACGCATACCAAGGCAATGCATGAAGGGGCTTACATAGCCAATGCTAATGCAATGCAAGTAATGCCAATGCTCATATCCAAACCACAAGTCAAGTACATTTTCAATCATAAGGAAATCACCGGGGTCCATTACACTGCTGAATAACTGCCGCTCTACAGACCCCGCACAGTCAAACGAGCGTAAGAGACCTCACTACCCGCCTGTAACAACCAATCACCAGTAAGGCCTGACGGTAGCGGACTCATTCATGAGCTGGTCAGATTCAACCTAGCAATGCCCCCTACACTAGGCAGGTAAGGCCACACCCCTATCCAACCGACTGCACGATAGTGGGAGTCGCAGCCTAACGGTATAAGTCCCTCGTGCGCTCATATATTCCACTCAGTCACGGCGTTGGAGCAAATCCTTAGTACCATAGAAGTTTTTAGAATTTCACCCATGGGCATCCTATGCACCCAGTATGCTCAACTAATATTTCCAGTGTCCACACATACGGCCATCCATGAATATTCCTTTGGAGGCAAGGACTTGATGAAGCAAGGGCAGATACCCACATGCTATGCAAATGCCAGATGCATGAATCACACAATCACTCATGCATTAATCTCAAACATCCATCATGCTCCAGAGGAAAAACTCCACCCCTCGGGGAGATACCAACATACCCTACACAATGGCACACCATAGCCAATCATACCTCAACCAAGCATGTATATGATATGTATGGGAGTGGGCCATGAAGATGAATAGAGATGGCAATGAGGTGAAGATGAACTCTCTACCTAACCATGAAAGGTTTAGGTACTTAACCAATTTTCTCATAAGGAATACAACCTCTAGTGGGGGCCCATTTACCTGGAGTAGCTCACGAGACTAAGGAGAACAATGATATGGGCCTAAATAGATGAGACGAGCCTAGTAAGGGTCTATAGTGGGCCTTTAACCACCCATAGAAGCCCATGGGCCTACCTTAGGGCCACCAATGTGGACATCCAACCACAATTGGTCCCCAAGAGGTAGCCCATCTCTAATTGATCACGGATCAAGGTCCAAGGCTCACACAATATTAGAAAGAAGAAATGGGCAGCCATAAACATACCACATACACTCATGTTGGGCTTCAGAAAGGCGGCCCAAGGCTTATTCAAAACATGGGTCCAAAGAAAACACACATAGCCCAACCCATACATACCACTATGGGCTCATAGGGGAAGGGATAGGGCCCAACATAAAGACCACTAATCTCATATATTGTGGTGGCCTAATGGGCAGCCCATTGCTCAAACCACATATGCAAATGTCATGCTCTTAGTCAAGTAAGGTGGGGCCTACAACCCGACCCAAGTATAAAATTGATTTGGTGGGCAACCAAAGACCCATCTACTTGTGTAACCTGGCCCACTAGCCCAACACAATAATATAGTAAAAGAAAATGGCCCAAGAGTATTCTAAAATATAAGGGAGCAATAAATGCCCAATTTCCTCAATATGGTGGGCCCCATAATCATGGCCCCAATGGGCCCTAAAACATCAGGGATGGGTCCCCAGCTAATCATACACAAACCCCAATGGGCTGGGGCCCAAAAGTTCTGAAATAACAAAGGGGATAGTAATGTACAAGAAATTTCTGCAATGCATGTTGCTGTCATAAATTTGGGCACTCCATTAGAGTGGGTGTAGGGCCTCTAAAACTCTGGGAATTGAGGGTCAAGGCCCCTCATCATGTATAAAATAAGAGGAAACCCAAAAAGGTGGCACACCATCAGAGAAAACATTTTTGAATTATGGTTTTTATCAAGGCATATTATTGGACTGCACAGCAGAAAAATCTGGCAGTCCAACCATATTGGCCCATTCTTTTGGATGCCCAAATGGGGTCAGTTGGGGCTGAAATTTTACAGAGTGACACTTCCATAGGTAGGAAACATCCCCACAAAATTTTAGAATTTTTGGATATTTCTAAGTATTTTAATTAATTTAAACAAAACAGTCTGTCCAAAAATTCGGACAGACCTGGACGTCCCAACGTGGTGGACCAGTCCGGCCCTCGTCACGGTGTGCACAGGTGTCTATTGACCCTAAAATTTGGTAGGTAGGTCCTACCATGAGTGGACTACAACTCCAAAAAATTTCAGAATTTTTGAACATCTGTAAATATTTTAATTTATTTAAAGAAATCAATCTATCCTGAAAATCGGACTGATCTGGACACCATATTGTAATGGGACGGTCCAGCCACCACCATGGTGTGTACAGGTGTCTATTGGCCCCAAAATTTTTTATGTGGATCCTACCATGAGTATACCACTTCCCTGTAAATTTTCATAATTTTTAAACACCCAAAAGTATTTTAATAAATTTCAGAATTCCCACCTATCCAGGGTGGAATGTTGCTGGAACAGTGCAAAAATTCAGACTGTCCACCTCACTTGAACCACACCTTTGGGTCCCTAATAAAGTCATATGGGGCTGAAATTTGGGAGACATTAAGATGAGATTCCCACCTTCCAGAAAAGTATATTTGATGAGTACAAAAGTGTGAGACTCGACCTGAGTCCGCATGTGTGCATGTGCGTGTGTGAGTATGCATCTCGTTCATTTTGGTCTCGCGGTTCTACTAGTCAAATTTCGGTGATCCGCGACCATCGGGTAGTGTTTGCGTCATCCTTGAGTTCGGTCACGTAGACCCGACTCAGATTGACCCGAGACCTATGCCATTGTGTCTGCCTCGTCGCTGCGATTTCGTCGCCGCGTCCCGTGCATTAATTCGATATGTACATCTCAAGTTATGAGCATTGATCGATATGGGCCATTGATTGCATGATTGGTGGACCCCACCATGGGTTGCACATTTTTCCATGCCATCATTTCACCCTAGGCTGAGATTTCTAGAAAGGCTATTACCCTAAGCCTTGTAATATCACCATAGGCCACCATCATTGCCTAGGAGAGAGAGAATCATCATTACAAGTCTTAAAAGTCTCTCTCTCTCTCTCTTTCCCTCTCATTTCTCTCTCTCTTCTCTCTTCCCTAGCAATTTCCCTCCATTTCTTCAGCCCATCTTCCCTCCATTCTAGCCCCTTCTCCCTAAAATACCTCCTCATCTACCCCTTCTCACTTGATCTTATCCATTGATCCATGTTACTTGGAGCCTCTAGATGATGGTGATGTAAGTTTCAAGGTTGATCTAGGTGGGTGCTCTTAGATCCTTCTTCATTTCTTTCTTAGGAGCTTGTGGGACCCATCAAGTGGTGATGGAGGTCCCGTGTCTCCATGGTTGAGGCCAATGGCCCTTTTTCCTTGCATGCATGATCCATGGATTGGGCCATTCTCCATGGACCCCATCATGGCATTTTCCTTTGATGCATGTCATTTTCCTCTCTTGTGGCTGGATTATTTTTATTTTCCATTATTCTATTCTTGATTTCCTGATGTGTGTGGTCTACTTAGTGGTCCTGGAATATCCAGACCGTCCAAGCAAAGTGGACGTCTATGGTTGTCCATTCCTTAGACGTTGACACTCTATTTGTTCCATTTTGGGCACATGCAATGGGTTTCATGAAGGGGGTATGGCCTGGATGTTTGTGGGGCCCACTAAGGTGGATCTTAACACAAATTTTGTGGGGTATTTTCCCATTTAATCAATGGTTATGTTCAGTTATTTTCAGACATATCTTGCTGTCCAGAAAAATTCTGTACTGTTTTTGGGTTATTTTCGGCACAGATTATGGACTGATTTAGAGGATGTTTTACCTCCAATATTTGATTATTTCTGGAAATGTGGACCCCACCTAGAAGTATGTTGAATTTCACCTTCATCCGTCCCTGTTTGATCACCTAAAAGAGTGGGCCAAGGAGGGTGGATAGTCCAGATTTTCTGGACTGTCTAGCAACCCTGCTTGCTGTACAAACATAATTATCAGTCTGTTTCTGAAATGGTGGGCCACCTTTGTGGACCCCACCTTGTTGTATACTTGTGTAGGGATGTTGGTCCTACATTTTCTTAAAATTTGGCAGACCTGGGCCCGCTTTAATGGGGTGCACAAATCAGGGGCAGCAGCATTGTTTCAGCAATATCTTGCTGTCCATAAATTGTAGGAGTTAAATAAAATACTTTTACTATCCCAAAAATTCTAAACTTTTGCAGAGAGGTGTCCCACCCATGGTAAGACCTACCTACAAAATTTTAGGGCCAATGGACCCCATTTGGGCATCCAAAAGGGTGGGCCAATATAGTGAGTTGCCAAAAATTTCTGCTATGCAGTCCAGCAGCATAGTTCCATAAAAATAAATTTTTAAAAAATATTTTTTTAGAAGGTGTGTCACGCCCCGAATCTGAAAATCGGATTCACACGAATCCCGATCACCGAATCCGGTGCCGACAGCCTCCGTAGTACCCCATTCTCGGCTCCTAGCATCCAAATGCCAGATTCCGATCCTGGGATCCTACAAGAAGGATTTTTTTTTTCTTTTTCAATATATATTTAACTCGTAATAAGCATAACCACAAGATTACCCATTCACAAAGGCAACATCATCATCACATATCCACTAATATAATCATTTGAGTACAATGCTGAAAGGGGAAATACATAAATTAAAATCAAGCTCCAGGACCGTTGCATGCTCCAAGCTCAACACTGCTGCAACCTGACATTACCTGCACGCATCTATCGTGCATAAGCTTATAGAAAGCTTAGAGGGTGGTGTAAGTGTGTGTACAAGGTAAGTGCCAAGTATTCAATACAATACCTTAATCATACAATACCGGAAACTCTGGTAATCCATAAATCGTACAATGTCGGAATAAGCAGAAATACTGACAAGAGCAGGAATTATCAGAGTAAACAGAAATACCGACAAGATCATAAATCATGCAAGAACAGAGCAAGCGAAAATACTGACAAGTCCATAAGTCAGTCAATATCAGAATACGCAATATAGGACAGCTATGCAAATGATGAGTCATAAATAATCAAATATCGGATGCCAAGGATATATGCAATATGCAATTCGGAAGAGCTAACGAATACCATCACTCTCATCCAAGTCACAGGAATACAGAAACCTGGCAACTCAAAATGTCATATGCCGAGGAGGTAATGCAATATGCATATATGGTGCTAATGGAATGACCATGCTGGAATGTGAAGTCGGGATGATAGTACGTAGTATCGCAGGCTACGGGATCCACCACAAGGGACTTCTATCCAAACCAGTCCCATACCTAAATTGGATAGTCAGACACAATGTGGTAAACTCCTGACCTCAGGTTAGTCGCGCGCCCCAACCGAAATCCTTGTCATAACGAAGGTACACACAACAAATAGTTTCGCGCCACCCAGCCCGAGTGGATAATGAATGAATGAATGAATGAGCATGCAACTCCTACTCAATAAGTCCACATATCAGTACAGTTCATCTCTGGGATCATCACCAGGGTCTATTATACTCCAAACCAGATTGCCGCCCCATCGCGCGCAACAAGGTGAGTGGAAGAGACCTCACTATCCGCCTGCCAATATCGGGCCCGGCTCGTCGATAGCGAACCCATTCCTCGAGCTGGTCAGACTCAGCCTAGCATTGCCCCCTCCTCCGGGCGGGCAGGTAAGGCCGCACCCCCTTCCAACCGACCGACGCGACACAGTGGGAGACGCGGCCTAACGGTATACGGCCCTCATGCGCTCATGCATCCACTCGGTCTAGACGTTGGAGCAACCTCTGGAACCAAGAGGGTTTAGGGACTTTCACCCCAGGGATATCTATAGCACCCCATGTAGAACAGATTTCCGGTGTCCCATCTGGCCATCCACGAAATACCTGTGGAGGCTACAACCTGATGTAGCTAGGGCGTACAGTGGTCATGTCACACAAATGCAAGATGCATGAGTCATACAGTCCAATCATGCATCAATCCTGCGCATACCGTGCGCACATGTGGGGTAACTCCGCTTATCAGGGATCCCCATGAACAACCTGCCTATGGCATATGCAATGATCGATCACATCTCATAACAAACATGCAGATGATGCGTATGGGTATGTATCATGATGCTATGCTGTCACACACTCATAATCGGTATCAATAACCGGCATTAACAATCGGCCTCGACAATGTGGACATCCAACCAACATTGCCCCCAAGGATGGCCACATAGAGCCAAATCATATAGTGGACCCATGGCCTCATACAAGGGCTAAATATACAACACCATGGCCTCACTCAAGAGCTTTTCACATCACGATGGGCCTCTCACATGGGCCTAATATACATCACACTAGGCCTTAAACACGGGTTGAATACACATCACAATGAGCCTCAAATACGGGTCACATATACATCACATTGGGCCTCAAACACAGGCCGAATACACATCACAATGGGCCTCAAATACGGGCCGCATATACACTACATTGGGCCTCAAACACAAGCCGAATACACATCACAATGGACCTCAACTACGGGCCGCATATACATCATATGGGTCTCGACAATCGGCCTCGGTAATCAAAATCGGCCTTGGCGATCGGCCTCGACAATCGAAATCGGCCTATACAATCTGCTTTGACAAATCAAAATCGGCTTTGGTACTCGGCCTCGACAATCGGGATCGATCGGTAATCAGAATCGGCAATTCGGTCAAGTCAATCAGAATCGGCAATCGGTCACGTCAATCGGGATTGACAATCAGTCACGACACTCAGAATCGGCAATCGGCCATAACAATCAGGATCGGTAAGAATGAGCCTAACAAGGCCTAATGGAAGGTCATAATGTGGACATTAAACCATCATTGCCCAACAATGTGGCCATCTAACCAACATTACTCCCAAGGAGTGGCCTATACAAGGAATTCATACACAACTTAACAGGTCATACATACATCGCACTGGGCCTCAACCATGGGCCTGGAATACATCACAATGGGCCTTGACCCACGGGCCCTAATACATCACAATGGGCCTCAACCCATGGGCCCCAAATACATCACAATGGGCCTTACTAAATGGGCCGAAAATATATCACAATGGGCCCCATCATATGGTCATTATATATGTCAAGGTGGGCCTCAACAACAGGCCTCACAGATGGGCCATAAATATATCAAAGGTGGCCTCACAGATGGGTCATAAACATATCAAAGGTGGCCTCACAGATGGGCCATTAAACATATCAATATGGGCCCCATTACATGGGCCTTAAGTATATCAGGTGGGCCTCAATGATTGGGCCCTAACTACATCAAGATGGGCCTAATCACATGGGCCTTACATTCATATCAAGGTGGGCCTTATGTATATCAGAGTGGGCCTCAACAACGGGCCACAAATACATCATGATGGCCTACATACATGGGCCCATATATATACCCAAGTGGGCCTCAACATTGGGCCTATACACATGCCAAGATGGGCCTAAATACATGAGCCCATAAATATCAGAGTGGGCCTCAAAAATGGCCAAAAAAATATATCAAGATGGGCCTAAATACATGGGCCCAAATTTACCAAAGTGAGCCCCATGTGAGGCCCGTCGTAATATTTATTTTCCTATCTAATCTGTTGATAAGATCACATGAATAGGGGGCCCCACCAAAATGTCTATTTTCCAGCCAACCTATTGATATGGTCACATGGACCAAGGGGGCCCACTGTAACATTTTTAACGGTGGGTATTCATTCAACACTGTCGCTTGTAATGTGGGCCAACACACATCACGGTTGGGCTCACAACATCGTCCAAACACGTCCAGCGCTGTCTGGACGGTGTGGATGAATCACATACATCATGGTGGTCTCACGTGGGTGTAGGCCACACATGTCATCAAGGTGGGCCACTGCCCTAGACAGTCCAGGCAGCATTGCTGCTGGAGGTCCGCAAGTTGGACCCCACAATGGGCAGCATGGGTATTTAACACATACAGTAGGTGGGCCGTCAAACGGACGTCCAGCCCACCTGCACGTTGCTAGCCCGGTTTGGGCTTCCAACCAATGGACATCCTGGATGAAACACAGGGGTAAGATAAGGTGGGCCTCACACAACAACAATTGGCCCCACAAACAGAGGCCCAGCAGGAAATAATTCACACAGCAAAGTGGGGTCCATGGCTCGGCATCCAGCCCACCAACAGTTGAGCGTGCTGGGCGTCCAGCAACTGGACAGCCTGGTAAAAACACATGCACAAGGTAGGCCTCATCAGTGGGCCCCATACTCCTGGCTGGGCTTCAAACAAAATTCACAGTGGGCCCAAAAAAATTGCTAAATGGTAGACGTCAGTCTTAACTGTTCCTTACGGTGTGGATCAACTGAGACTTAGATTTGTCCCATTCTCAGGCCCACCGCCTAAATGGCATGGGAAAAAAAAAATGGATGGACGGTCTGGATAGCATACATATATAACACATGTCCTGTGATGAGCCCACAAATCTTACTGACGTCATGACAGCAGCAATGTAGCTGCTGTCAGAGCACGCTAGGCAGTTTATTTCCATTAAAATAGGCCACACGTGTGATAGGTTCCCACCGTCCATGCAATGGACGGTGAGGGATATAACACACACCACGGTGGGGTTCAGGAGTGTGGTCCACCATAGATGGGCAAGCCAAATGGATGGACGGTTGGATGAGATCCATCCAACAGCAGGAGTCCCACCGTCCAGACCTCTGGACGGTGAGGATCTCACCTCACTGTCTAGACGGTGAGGAGCACACATACATCACGGTGGGCTGCCTGCCGGTCACAAACGATGGACGGTATGGATATATATTCATCAAGTGGACCACAGCACCGTCCAACATGTTCAGCACTGACCAAACATTTGGACGGTGCGGATGAAACAAATACATTGTGGTGGGTCCGCACCACCTGCTGACACCAGCAGCAGCTCTGTTGCTGCTGTAAAACAGATGCACGGCGTGGATGAGGTCCACATCACGGTGGGACCCGTCCAAATGGACGAACGTGTGGACGTCAGGTGGGGCCCGTCCAAATGGACGGACGGTGTGGACGTGACCCACATACATCGTGTGGGGCCCACCGAAATTGCTGCATACGGCAACTAGGTAGTTGGCTACCAACCAGCGACACTAGCCAATCCGTTCATCCCAAGGTGGGTCCCACGTGGGCCCATCACATGCACTATACACCTATGTACATAGTATATACTATATTATATATATTTTATTTATTTTACTTTAAATGGCCCAAGGCCTGAAGTCGTCCAGAGTCCAGCGTCCAGTCCTTGGACGCCTGGACGGACGGTCTGGATCTACGGCTCATACATCTGGTGGGCCCCACCCTCACAGTGTCACATGTGTGGGGTGGGTTCCATGCACACAGATGGACGGCTAATAAACATATATTTCATGGTAGGGCCCAACAACAGCCACCTTGCTGCTCTAAAATGGTTAGACGGTGCAGATGATATCATGCATCAAGGTGGGCCACAAGCATCACACACAAAGAGAGAGAGAGAGAGAGATAGAAACACCCACCATTGTCGATCCTACTTGGTCCGATGAAACCCCTAGCTCCTCGGGTACGACTTTAACGGAGGATGATGGATATTAGACGGTTGGATGGTGGAGATGGAAGGTTGGAAGTGGGCCATACAAAGCTCTCTAATGGAGCTCTCATGCCTTGGCCGATTGCTTAGAGAAAATGAGGGAGAGAGATGTGAGAGAGGGTTGTAAGAGTGAGTGATGGGGTGAGTGTACTTTGTTGACTTTTGAGGAGATTTGTGTAAGAAAGGTATGGGTGTGTAAGAGCCTTTTTGACTTTGGGGTTGCTTGGGAAAGGGTGAAAGGTGATGGATTGATGGGATTGATTGTTGATTGATTGATGTGACCTTTTGTAGAGATTCTCTCGTAATTCGTAGGCGTGGCGTTTTCCTCGCACCGAACGCTGGCCCACATATCCTGGCCAAAGTATCGCCTCGGCGCGCGAGTCACGGCATCGAAACCACGGCGACGGCGCGGTCGCTAAGGTACTAGTCTTAGGTTGAATCGACTCGGGTTGACGGCGTGTGAATCAAGGTCGCGCGCAAATACCGGTTAAGGGTCGAAGGTTGCCGGAATTCGACCGCGGAAGCCTACGGAACGGTACGGTTTAGGATACGGGTCTTACAGCTCTCCCTGCCTAATAAAAATTTCGTCCTCGAAATTTAAAACACACTACAACCAATACAGAGCTCACAAAGGGAGGGAAACCCTATCACTATAGATATAATCAAAACACAACATACCAAAATAATCAAATACCTGAGAGATGGGAATAACGCCCATGAATCTCAACCTCGCGCTTCCAAGGCACCTCATCAACAGAATGGTGACCCCACTGATCTACGGATCCCGGATCCGAAACGATCGAAACGGGAATACTATGCAGCCTGATAATCTCAATGGTAGGGAACTATATCAAAAGTCTCTAAGTTATTCGAACTCGGGGATCTAATCGTTCTAAGTTCTCAACAATTATAAAGTGTAGGGTACCTATCAGCAAATATGTGATGTTATCCTCAGGTATTCCGAAGTTATGCTCTGATACCAACTTCTGTCACGCCCTGAATCTGAAAATCGGATTCACACGAATCCCGATCACCGAATCCGTGCCGACAGCCTCCGTAGTACCCCATTCTCGTCTCCTAGCATCCAAATGCCAGATTTCGATCCTGGGATCCTACAAGAAGGATTTTTTTTTTCTTTTTCAATATATATTTAACTCGTAATAAGCATAACCACAAGATTACCCAATTCACAAAGGCAACATCATCATCACATATCCACTAATATAATCATTTGAGTACAATGCTGAATGGGGAAATACATAAATTAAAATCAAGCTCCAGAGGACCGCTGCATGCTCCAAGCTCAACACTGCTGCAACCTGACATTACCTGCACGCATCTATCGTGCATAAGCTTATAGAAAGCTTAGAGGGTGGTGTAAGTGTGTGTACAAGGTAAGTGCCAAGTATTCAATATAATGCCTTAATCATACAATACCGGAAACTCTGGTAATCCATAAATCGTACAATGTCGGAATAAACAGAAATACTGACAAGAGCAGGAATTATCAGAGTAAACAAAAAATACCGACAAGATCATAAATCATGCAAGAACAGAGTAAGCGGAAATACTGACAAGTCCATAAGTCTGTCAATATCAGAATACGCAATATAGGACAGCTATGCAAATGATGAGTCATAAATAATCAAATATCGGATGCCAAGGATATAATGCAATATGCAATTCGGAAGAGCTAACGAATACCATCACTCTCATCCAAGTCACAGGAATACAGAAACCTGGCAACTCAAAATGTCATATGCCGAGGATGTAATGCAATATGCAATATGTGGTGCTAATGGAATGACCATGCTAGAATGTGAAGTCGGATGATAGATGTGATATGTAGTATCGCAGGCTACGGGATCCACCACAAGGGACTTCTATCCAAACCAGTCCCATACCTAAATTTGGATAGTCAGACACAATGTGGTAAACTCCTGACCTCAGGTTAGTCGCGCGCCCCAACCGAAATCCTTGTCATAACGAAGGTACACAACAAATAGTTTCGCGCCACCAGCCCGAGTGGATAATGAATGAATGAATGAATGAGCATGCAACTCCTACTCAATAAGTCCACATATCAGTACAGTTCATCTCTGGGATCATCACCGGGGTCTATTACACTCCAAACCAGATTGCCGCCGCCATCGCGCGCAACAAGGTGAGTGAAAGAGACCTCACTATCCGCCTGCCAATATCGGGCCCGGCTCATCGATAGCGGACCCATTCCTCGAGCTAGTCAGACTCAGCCTAGCATTGCCCCTCCTCTCGGGCAGGTAAGGCCGCACCCCCTTCCAACCGACCGACACAGTGGGAGACGCGGCCTAACGGTATAACGGCCCTCATGCGCTCCTGCATCCACTCGGTCTAGACGTTGGAGCAACCTCTGGAACCAAGAGGGTTTAGGGACTTTCACCCAGGGATATCTTAGCACCCCATGTAGAACAGATTTTCGGTGTCCCATCTGGCCATCCACGAAATACCTGTGGAGGCTACAACCCTGATGTAGCTAGGGCGTACAGTGGTCATGTCACACAAATGCAAGATGCATGAGTCATACAGTCCAATCATGCATCAATCCTGCGCATACCGTGCGCTCATGTGGGGTAACTCCGCTTATCAGGGATCCCCATGAACAACCTGCCTATGGCATATGCAATGGTCAATTATATCTCATAACAAACATGCAGATGATGCGTATGGGTATGTATCATGATGCTATGCTGTCACACACTCATAATCGGTATCGATAACCGGCATCAACAATCGGCCTCGACAATGTGGACATCCAACCAACATTGCCCCCAAGGAATGGCCACATAGAGCCAAATCATATAGTGGACCCATGGCCTCATACAAGGGCCAAATATACAACACCATGGGCCTCACTCAAGAGCTTTTCACATCACGATGGGCCTCTCACATGGGCCTAATATACATCACACTAGGCCATAAACACGGGTTGAATACACATCACAATGAGCCTCAAATACGGGTCACATATACATCACATTGGGCCTCAAACACAGGCCGAATACACATCACAATGGGCCTCAAATACGGGCCGCATATACACCACATTGGGCCTCAAACACAAGCCAAATACACATCACAATGGGCCTCAACTACGGGCCGCATATACATCATATGGGTCTCGACAATCGGCCTCGGCAATCAAAATCGGCCTTGGCGATCGGCCTCGAAAATCAGAATCGGCCTATACAATCTGCTTCGACAAATCAAAATCGGCTTTGATACTCGGCCTCGACAATCGGGATCGATCGGTAATCAGAATCGGCAATTCGGTCACGTCAATCAGAATCGGCAATCGGTCACGTCAATCGGGATTGACAATCAGTCACGACACTCGGAATCGGCAATCGGCCATAACAATCAGGATCGGTAAGAATGGGCCTAACAAGGCCTAATGGAAGGTCATAATGTGGACATTAAACCATCATTGCCCAACAATGTGGCCATCTAACCAACATTGCTCCCAAGGAGTGGCCTATACAAGGAATTCATACACAACTTCACAGGCCATACATACATCGCACTGGGCCTCAACCATGGGCCTGGAATACATCACAATGGGCCTTGACCCACGGGCCCTAATACATCACAATGGGCCTCAACCCATGGGCCCCAAATACATCACAATGGGCCTTACTAAATGGGCCGAAAATATATCACAATGGGCCTCATCATATGGTCCTTATATGTGTCAAGGTGGGCCTCAACAACAGGCCTCACAGATGGGCCATAAATATATCAAAGGTGGCCTCACAGATGGGTCATAAACATATCAAAGGTGGCCTCACAGATGGGTCATTAAACATATCAATATGGGCCCCATCACATGGGCCTTAAGTATATCAGGTGGGCCTCAATGATTGGGCCCTAACTACATCAAGATGGGCCTAATCACATGGGCCTTACATTCATATCAAGGTGGGCCTTATGTATATCAGAGTGGGCCTCAACAACGGGCCACAAATACATCATGATGGCCTACATACATGGGCCCATATATATACCAAAGTGGGCCTCAACATTGGGCCTATACACATGCCAAGATGGGCCTAAATACATGAGCCCATAAATATCAGAGTGGGCCTCAAAAATGGGCCAAAAAAATATATCAAGATGGGCCTAAATACATGGGCCCATATTTACCAAAGTGAGCCCCATGTGAGGCCCGTCGTAATATTTATTTTCCTATCCAATCTGTTGATAAGATCACATGAATAGGGGGCCCACCAAAATGTCTATTTTCCAGCCAACCTATTGATATGGTCACATGGACCAAGGGGGCCCACTGTAACATTTTTAACGGTGGGTATTCATTCAACACTGTCGCTTGTAATGTGGGCCAACACACATCACGGTTGGGCTCACAACATCGTCCAAACATGTCCAGCGCTGTCTGGACGGTGTGGATGAATCACATACATCACGGTGGTCTCACGTGGGTGTAGGCCACACATGTCATCAAGGTGGGCCACTGCCCTAGACAGTCCAGGCAGCATTCCTGCTAGACGTCCGCAAGTTGGACCCCACAATGGGCAGCATGGGTATTCAACACATACAGTAGGTGGGCCGTCAAATGGACGTCCAGCCCACCTGCACGTTGCTAGCCCGGTTTGGGCTTCCAACCAATGGACATCCTGGATGAAACACAGGGGTAAGATAAGGTGGGCCTCACACAACAACAATGGGCCCCACGGACAGAGGCCCAACAAGAAATAATTCACACAACAAGGTGGGGTCCATGGCTCGGCATCCAGCCCACCAACGGTTGAGCGTGCTGGGCGTCCAGCAACTGGACAGCCTGGTAAAAACACATGCACAAGGTAGGCCTCATCAGTGGGCCCCATACCCCTGGCTGGGCTTCAAACAAAATTCACAGTGGGCCCAAAAAAATTGGTAAATGGTAGACGTCAGTCTTAACTGTTCCTTACGGTGTGGATCAACTGAGACTTAGATCTGTCCCATTCTCAGGCCCACCGCCTAAATGGCATGGGAAAAAAAATGGATGGACGGTCTGGATAGCATACATATAACACATGTCCTGTGATGAGCCCACAAATCTTACTGACGTCATGACAGCAGCAATGTAGCTGCTGTCAGAGCACGCTAGGCAGTTTATTTCCATTAAAATAGGCCACACGTGTGATAGGTTCCCACCGTCCATGCAATGGACGGTGAGGGATATAACACATACCATGGTGGGGTTCAGGAGTGTGGTCCACCATATATGGGCAAGCCAAATGGATGGACGGTTGGATGAGATCCATCCAACAGCAGGAGTCCCACCGTCCAGACCTCTGGACGGTGAGGATCTCACCTCACTGTCTAGACGGTGAGGAGCACACATACATCACGGTGGGCTGCCTGCCGGTCACAAACGGTGGACGGTATGGATAATATATTCATCAAGTGGACCACAGCACCGTCCAACATGTTCAGCACTGACCAAACATTTGGACGGTGCGGATGAAACAAATACACTGTGGTGGGGTCCGCACCACCTGCTGACACCAGCAGCAGCTCTGTTGCTGCTGTAAAACAGATGCACGGCGTGGATGAGGTCCACATCACGGTGGGACCCGTCCAAATGGACGAACGGTGTGGACGTCAGGTGGGGCCCGTCCAAATGGACGGACGGTGTGGACATGACCCACATACATCGTGTGGGGCCCACCGAAATTGCTGCATACGGCAACTAGGTAGTTGGCTACCAACCAGCGGACAGTAGCCAATCCGTTCATCCCAAGGTGGGTCCCAGGTGGGCCCATCACATGCACTATACACCTATGTACATAGTATATACTATATTATATATATTTTATTTATTTTACTTTAATGGCCCAAGGCCTGAAGTCGTCCAGAGTCCAGCGTCCAGTCCTTGGACGCCTGGACGGATGGTCTGGATCTACGGCTCATACATCTGGTGGGCCCCACCCTCATAGTGTCACATGTGTGGGGTGGGTTCCATGCACACAGATGGACGGCTAATAAACATATATTTCATGGTAGGGCCCAACAACAGCCACCTTGCTGCTCTAAAATGGTTAGACGGTGCAGATGATATCATGCATCAAGGTGGGCCACAAGCATCACACACAAAAGAGAGAGAGAGATAGAAACACCCACCATTGTCGATCCTACTTGGTCCGATGAAACCCTAGCTCCTCGGTACGACTTTAACGGAGGATGATGGATATTAGACGGTTGGATGGTGGAGATGGAAGGTTGGAAGTGGGCCATACAAAGCTCTCTAATGGAGCTCTCATGCCTGGCCGATTGCTTAGAGAAAATGAGGGAGAGAGATGTGAGAGAGGGTTGTAAGAGTGAGTGATGGGGTGAGTGTACTTTGTTGACTTTTGAGGAGATTTGTGTAAGAAAGGTATGGGTGTGTAAGAGCCTTTTTGACTTGGGGTTGCTTGGGAAAGGGTGAGAGGTGATGGATTGATGGGATTGATTGTTGATTGATTGATGTGACCTTTTGTAGAGATTCTCTCGTAATTCGTACGCACACCGCGTTTTCCTCGCACCGAACGCTGGCCCACATCTCCTGGCCAAAGTATCGCCTCGGCGTGCGAGTCACGGCATCGGAACCACGGCGACGGCGCGGTCGCTAAGGTACTAGTCTTAGGTTGAATCGACTCGGGTTGACGTGTGTGAATCAAGGTCGCGCGCAAATACCGGTTAAGGGTCAAAGGTTGCCGGAATTCGACCGCGGAAGCCTACGGAACGGTACGGTTTAGGATACGGGTCTTAAAAGGTGGGCCATATTTCTAGGTCCCACCTTGTTGTAGGCTTGATAAGGGACCTTGGGTCCAAATTTCAGGAATTTTGGAGGCCCAGAACCCACCCATTTGGATGGTCCAAATTTTGTACGGTTATTTCCAGCAACATTCCACCCTGGATACATTATAACTCCTGAATTTATTAAAATACTTCTGAGTATCCAAAAATTATGAAAATTTACAAGGAGGTGGTCCACTTATGGTGGGACCCACCTACAAAATTTCAGGGCCAATGGACTCTTGTGCACATCGTGGCAAGGCCCGTACTGGCCCAACACGTTGGGACGTCCAGGCCAGTCCGATTTTCTAGACAACTTGTTTCATTCGAATTAATTAAATTATTTCTAGATGTCCAAAAATTCTGAAATTTTGTGAGGTTGTAGTCCACCTATGGATGGACCATCCTGCAAATTTTCAAGGCCATCAGGCCCCTGGACTAACCATGGTATGACCTGTAAATTGGGTCAGTTTTGGGCCAAATACCCAAGCCCATATGACTAACTACCATGGGATGCCTCTACCTTGGGCTGCTGGGCCTGCATTCTAACGACATGGCCCACTTGAAGTAAGTGTTGTATATCGCCCTTCTTATCTGGTGGGACCCACTGTGATATGTGTGGGCCACCATGGGTCAGTAACCCATTTAAATTAAATAAATTTTTGGACTCCAGCAGGCCCAGGAAGTGGGTGGGCTGAAATTCCAGCGAGGGGCCCAAATTTGTGCATAGTTGATCTTTTGGAGCCGTGGCGGCCCATCAAATTTAAGGGAGTGTTGGACACACTCTTTGCTCTCCTTACTTAGACATTTTGGGCTTAATTAGTGCCTCTTGAGGCCCACCTTTGTAGTGGTTTGTGGGCTAGCCTTAACCAGAATTTCTGATAGTTTTATAGGCCCAATGGGCTTGAAACCTATCCCTTGAGCCCAAGATTGTGCAAGGGCTGACCTTATTGATTCATGGGCCTAATGGGCCGTCTACAAGCTGATCATGTGTATTTATTAGCCTTGATGCCCTCATAAAATGCTTAATTGTGGGCTGACTTGTAAGGCCCACATAAATGTATATTGTGGAGGGCCTTGCTAAGTCTTTGCGCTGGTGTGGCAAGGCCCACACTGTGATCAGTATAGGCCTTGCCCATGTGTATTCTTGGACCTATGAGCTGCCCTCAAGTCCACCATAATGTATGAATTGGATGACTTTTATTTTGGGTCATTTCTTTAGGACCCATTATGTGATATAGTATATGCATGTTTGTGTTAACAAGTAGGCCTTGTGGACTCAGTTCTTTTGGATAGGCCCATTGATCTCGAGTCTATAGTCTCCTATCTATTGTGATGGGCTTCGGGGCAATAATACACAAGAAGTTGGGCCCTTGGCTGCCTACTAAACTGACCCTGTACTTGGGCCAAAAGTGAGGCCCAACTCACTTGTGTTAAATGTGAAACTTGCCCATGTAAATGAATTACTGGGCTGCCCATGAAACTCACACACAACATGTGAAATTATGACCTTTGTGGTTAGGCCCAAACCTTACTTGAGGCCCACTATATATGGCCTATGAGTTGGGCTTGGTGTATGGCCCATTAGGCCATGCATTGCTTGGCTTTAGACCTTACATTATATGAGTAGTGGCAGGCTACCTTTGGAAACCAGTTGAGGTTGGATGTCCTCCTGGGTGATCTTAAGGTAGGCCCATAGATTTCTCTATGGATGGTTAAAGGCCCACCATAGTCCTAGGCCATTTGTTTAAGGCTCAATGTGTATGTATGTGGACCCTACCTTAACGTATGATTGGTCCAGGCCGTTCAAGCCTTAGATCGCCCGATTATGGAAGCACTCTTTGTCTTGGGTTGCTGCTGGATTCACAATCCAGTAACAGGCCCACTTGATCTTTTCTTGATGTATACACACCCTCCATCTGGTGGGGCCCCCTGTGAATATTGTTGGCCTTCATGAGATCATTCCCACTTATTTGACTAATTTCTGGGCTTTAGCAGGCCCAAGAAGCTGAGTGGGCCGAACGTTTATCAAGGGGACTCAAATGTACATTGTTATGGTTGAAACTTTATTTGACATGGGACCCACCATATTGAGAACTTGTGTACGTGTTGCATGCTTAGGTTTTCTTATAATCTTTGGGCTTAATCAGTGCATTCTTTTGGGTCACCTTTAGTGATCACACGAGGACCCCATCTTAGATCAGATTTTTGGGACATCCCATGGGCCCAGAGTGGGTTGGGACGTCCCAGCTTGGCCCAACCATATATTGGGCCAGCTTCCACCATTTTGATGGACTTGTGGGCTAAGATAAGGATAGTATTGGGCCCTTTGTTGCCCACTTAAATTGCTAGTTATTGGGCTAATGTAGTTGGACACATTTCATCATCAAAACTTAAAGTTATTTTGGGCCGTATATGTGTATGCGGGCTGCCCACCAAGTCCAACTTAATGCATGGATTCTATGGCCATTGGGAATTGAGCCTTGGGCCTTAATTTCTCTCTTGGGGCCTATGTTGTTAAAAGTGGTGTTATATCTTTTTATGGCCCATTATGAGGGATATATGTATGTGGTTACCTGTGTTCTTATCTTGAATGTAGGGCCTTGGGCCTTGTATCCATATAGTTCGTGGTTGAGATGCCTCTTGGGGAATGGTGGTTAAATGTCCCCATTATGGATCTACTCTAGGTCCGATTGTATCTAAATGTGATTAGATGCTCATCTTAAACTCTTGCTAGACTAGACTCACTTCTGTGTTACTTAGACACGTAGTTGTATGCTTAGTCTTGTGGGCTACCTCAGGTAAATGGGCCCCACTAGAAGTTGGGTTTCCTTAAGGATATTGTCTAAGTACCTAGTCTTGATTCCTTCTTGGATAGAAGGAATGTATATATACATTGTTATCGCCATATAGTGTGATTAAATTCATCCTCATGACCCATGTACATCATTGTATGCTTGGTTGACACTAAACCACTGTGTTGTATGATCATATTGTGTCATTGGGCATTGCATGTTACC
>JAJHSJ010000010.1:16401162-16614089 GCA_021015155.1 Magnolia officinalis | reverse complement strand
ACACTCCCCTAAGATTTGCATCCGAACTTGTAGAATGCGATGGATGGGTTTTATATCCAGGCTAGAGAAGATGATTATCAAGTGGTTGAAATGGGTTTGTCATTGTTGGTGGAGAAGAGTGATTTATGGAGGATTTTTTTTCTATTTATGGATTGATTTGATTCTCTGCAGTTATATTTAGGTTGCTCCATTATTAGCATCCTATACTCATTGTCATTATATATTGTGGTTGTAATCTCCATTGTCACCATGAATAAGAATATCTCCCATCCTCTTCTCCCGTGCACGTAGGATCGCTACACTGGCAACCGAAGCACGTAAATCCGTGTGTATTTTCTTCTTGCTATATTATTTCTTCTTTGCTATATGGTATCAAAGCGGAAGATCTTGTGCAGTTGCAATCTAATTCATCATTAAGAAAGAAGGAAACGTGTTACCTCCTTTTTTCGTTTTCTACAGAATTTTTATTATTATTATTATTATTATTATTATTTTGCATACTTTATCTCTTTGTTTTTTTCTGATCCTTTCTCCTTTATCAATGGGTGAATCGGATGCAAATCCTGGTGGGAAGCTTTCATCAGTCCTCTTGAATGGTATTAACTATGTACCTTGGTCATCTATTGGTGGCAAGAAAAAGTTAGGTTTCATCAATGGAACGAAAGTTTGTCCTGCATCTACTGATACAGGATATGAAGATTGGATATCCACTGATCAACTTGTCAGATCTTGGATTCTTAATTCTATGGAACCCCATATTGCTGGAATTTTTACTTTCTCTAAATCTGCAAAAGAGTTGTGGGATTCAATAACAGATTTATATAGCAGTCAAAATAATGCCGCTCACATTTTTTAACTTAAACTTGAGATTGCTAGAGCACAATAAGGCGAAAAAATGTTCAGAAACATCTTGGGAATTTGAAAAGGATGTGGCACAAATTGAACATGTATTGCCCACATACTACTGATGTGAAAAATCTTCTGAAAAGAGATGAAGAAGAAAAAATTTTCTCATTGCTCAGTAGCTTGAAGCCTGAATATGAAAATATCATGAGTAATATTCTTATGGATGCTATGCTTCCTTCTTTTTCCAATGTTTGTGCTGTTATTCAACGTGAAGAAACTCGGAAGAAGACTATGAATTTTGACCAAAAATCTTCATCTGAGAATGTTGAATCGAATGCTCTTTTGGCTGAGAAAGAAGATAGAAGAAAACTTTCTGGTAGTGAAAAAGGAAAAAATACTTATCGAATTAAGGGCAAAAAAGAGCCTTACCATTGTGATCATTGTAGTAAAAATGGGCACACCAAGGATCGATGTTAGGAATTATATCCTCACCTCAAATTGAACCTTGACAAGAATAAGAAGGATCATGTTGCAAAAGCCGATACATCGATCTCAATGAATCAGTTAAGTCATCTTCTTCAACAAATCAGTAAGTCCATGTCTTCTGAACAAGGTCATTCTACCTCTACTCATGCTTCAAGTAATTTGCAAGCTTACCTCACATCATCTTCTAAAATTAATTCTTGGATTATTGATTCTGGAGCCATTGATCATATGGCCAATAGTCCTTTATCTGTGCATAATTTTATTCCTAAGTCTAATAAGAATGATGTTTCCGTTGCTAATGGGATTCAGTTCCTGTATTAGGGAGTGGAAAAATTGACTTCTTTTCAAATAGTCCCACTTCTGATGCCCTTGTTGTTCAGTCTTTTCCAATCCAACTCCTTTCTGTTAGAAAAATTACTAATTCTTTGAATTGTGATGTTATTTTCTCTCCTACTTCTGTCATCTTTCAGGATCGAGTGTTGAAGAAGACGATTGGTGAAGGAACTTATTCACATGGATTGTACTTGCTAAATCTCACTGATAAGGCATGTTATACCAGTGGCCTAGTGGAAAGTCACATCTTACATAAACGACTTGGACATCCTTCCAATCATGTCTTGGCGAGACTTTTTCCTTCTATTTCGATTAAATCTAGTGTGTGTGATGTCTGTCGATTTTCTAAACAAACTCGTTTACCATTCGTTAGTTCTTTGTCTACGTCTGTTGAGTCTTTGAACTGATTCATTCTAATTTATGGGGTCCTGCTCCAATTGATTCATATGATGGATATAAATATTTTGTGTTATTTATTGATGATCGATCTCGTGCTACATGGTTATACTTGCTAAAATCAAAAACTGAGATGTTATCTGTTTTCAAATATTTGATTACTCAATTCAATGCCAAAATTAAGGTTTTTAGGTCTGACAATGGTACAGAATATACCAAAGGACCTTTCTCTTAATATATTCACAGCCAAGGTATTATTCACCAAACTAGTTGTGTGGGAACACCACAACAAAATGGGGTGGTAGAGAGAAACAACCGGCACATTTTAGAGACCGCAAGAGCTCTCATGTTTTAGATGAATATTCCAAAAAGATATTGGTCCCATAGAGTTTTGTCACGCCCCAGACTCGGTAACCGGAATCACAAGGAACCCGATGGCCGGTTCTAGCCGTAACAACCTCCATAGTACCCCATTCTCGGCTCCTGAGGCAAGTTCCGATCCTGGGATCCTACAAGGAGGATTTTTTGATAACAATATAATCATTTCCAATACGAGCATACCCAAGATCACAGCAAGAACATCTGAGAATAACAAAGGCACACATCGCAAAATTCACTATAAATTTGAACTTTTACAATCATCCATAAGGTCCAAAAGGACATACATGAGATAAAAGGAAAAGAGAGAAAGGTCAGCAACACTGGAGTCCTCAAATGCTCAGCTCTACTCCAGGCTCTACTGCTATGTCGTCTGCCTAAGGTATCCTGCACGCATCAACCGTGCATAAGCTTATAGAAGCTTAGAGGGTGGTGTAGGTGTGTGATAATAGTGTACAGAAGATTAGTAGGAGTTACAAGGAGAGAAGCATGATCAATGAGGATATCACTAGCCTTACCCAGGCTTATCATGAATAAGATGTAATAAATACTGGGTACCATGCCAAGGCAATGCATGAAGGGGCTTGTACAACCAATGCTAATGCAATGCAAGTAATGTCAGTGCTCATATCTAAACCACAAGTCATGTACATTTTCGATCATAAGGAAATCACCGGGGTCCATTACACTGCTGAATGACTGCCGCTCTACAGACCCCGCACAGTCAAACGAGCGTAAGAGACCTCACTATCCACCTGTGGACAACCAATCACTAATAAGGCCTGAAGGGAGCGGATCCATTTACGAGCTGGTCAGACTCAACCTAGCAATGCCTCCTCACATTAGGCAGGAAAGGCTACACTCCTATCCAACTGACTACACGATAGTGGGAGTCGCGGCCTAATGGTATAAGGCTCTCATGCCCTCATATATTCCACCCGGTCACGGCGTTGGAGCAGATCCTTGGTACCATGAAAGTTTTGAGAATTTCACCCATGAGCATCCTATGTACCCGGTATGCTCAACTAATATTTTTGGTGTCCACACATACGGCCATCCACAAATACCCCTGTGTAGGCAAGGCCCTGATGAAGTAAGGGGCGGATATCCATAAGCTATGCAATGTCAGATGCATGAATCACACAATCACCCATGCATCAATCCCAAGCATCCATCTCTCGGGAAGATACCAACATGTCCTACATAATGACACAATCATGACCAATCATACCTCAACCAAGCATGCATATGATGCGTATGGGAGTGGGCTATGAAGATGAATAGGGGTGCCAATGAAGTGAAGATGAACTCTCTACCTAACCATAAAGGATCCAGGTACTTAACCAATTCCTCATAAGGAATACAACCTCTAGTGAGGGCCCATATACCTGGGGTAGCCCATGAGACTAAGGAGAACAATGATATGACATAAATAGATGAAACGAGCCTAGCAAGGATCTATAGTGGGCCTTTAACCACCCATAGAAGCCCATGGGCCTACCTTAGGACCACCAATGTGGACATCCAACCACAATTGGTTCCCAAGAGGTAGCCCATCTCTAATTTATTACGGATCAAGGCCCAAGGCCCACACAACATTAGAAATAAGAAATGGGCAGCCATTACATACCACATACATTCATGTTGGGCTTCAGAAAGACGGCCCAAGGCCTATCCAAAACATGGGTCCAAGGGGAACACACATAGCCCAACCCATATATATACCACTATGGGCCCATAGGGGAAAGATTAGGACCCAACATAAAGGCCACTAATCCCATATATTGTGGTGGCCTAGTGGGCAGCCCATTGCTCAAATCACATGGGCAAATGTCAAGCTCTTAGTCAAGTAAGTTGGGCTTACAACCCGGCCCAAGTATAAAGTTGATTTGGTGGGCAACCAAGGGCCCATATACTTGTGTAATCCGGCCCACTAATCCAACATAATAGTATGGTAAAAATGGCCCAAGAGTTCAATAGGCCTATCTGCAAAGTTCTAGCCCAATTGGGCTTAAAGAGTTCAACAACTAGCCACATTCATGGACCCAATTAAATTCAACTGTGGTGGACCTCAACAATGCATTTATTAAGCCCAACATTTAAGGAACTAAAGGTATAGATTATTACCTCTAAGATTCTTCACAATGTGGTGGGCCCCACTCCTCGAAATTTCAGCCCAAAGGCCAAGCATAATTATAACATGTTACTGTCCTAAATTTGGGCACTCCATTAGAGTGGGCCCAAGGCCTTTAAAAATCTGAGAATTGAGGGCCAAGGTCCCTCATCATGCATACAATAAGAGGAAACTCAAAAAGGTAGCCCACCATCAGTGGAAACATTTTTGAATTATAGTTTTTATCAAGGCATATTGCTTGACTGCACAGTAGAAAAATCTGGCAATCCAACCATCTTGGCCCATTCTTTTGGATGCCCAAATGGGGCCAGTTGGGGCTGAAATTTTACAGAGTGACACTTCCATAGGTGGGACACATCGGCTATGTAAGCGTCATAATGCATTACAGTACTCATTGCATTATAGTACTCATCGCATTACAGTACTCATATTGCATTACAGTACTCATTGCATTACAGTACTCATCGCATTACAGTACCCATTGCATTATATAGCTTTGGTATGGCTTCCTACATTATCGTACTGCCTTGGTATAGTTTCTTGCCTTCATGATAGCCTTGGTAAGGCTAGTGGTATTGGTATTGATCATGATTCCCTTCTGCATTCTCTATCTTCTTCTGAGTACTATTATCACACACTTACACCACCCTCTAAGCTTCTATAAGCTTATGCACGATTGATGTGTGCAGGAGATCCTAGGAAGGCATCGTAGCAGCAGAGCGTGGAGTAGAGTTAAGCTTGAGGACTCCATTGTTGCTGACTCTTTTCTCTCTTTTCCCATTATCTTATGTATGTCCTTTTGGACCTTATGTAAGCTTGTAAAAGTTTAAATTCTTAGTGGATTTTGTGATGTGTGCCTGTGTTATTCTCAGATTTACTTGATGTGATCTTGGGTATGCTCGTATTGGTAATGATTATACCGTTATAAAAATTCTCCTTGTAGGATCCCAGGATCGGAACCTGCCTCAGGAGCCGAGAATGGGGTACTACGGAGGCTGTTGCGGCCAGAACCGGCCATCGGGTTCCTTGTGAGTCCGGTTACCGAGTCTGGGGCGTGACAATTTTGACTACAACATATTTGATTAATCGACTTCCTAGTCGAGTAATTAATTTTCAGTCACCATTGGAAGTCTTGAAGAATTGGAAGCCTGACATATCTCATTTGCGGGTATTTGGTCGTGTCTGTTATGTGCACCAACAAGCTATCCATCGTGATAAGTTGGGTGCTCGATCAAATCAGTGTGCTTTTTTTTTGTATTCTTCCACAAAGAAAGGGTACATATGTTACGACTTGACATCTACAAAGATTTTTATTTCTCGTGATGTACGCTTTGTTGAATCTGAATCTTATTTCCAAGCACAAAGTGATTACAGGAATCGGTCCCAGGGGGAGTACTTGTATGATTTGGTACCGCTTCGAACAGTAACTGATGATGTCATTGCCCGAGCTATACATCCAGAAAATGAAGCAACTCCTACAGTTGAAACAACAGTACCTCAAATAGTAGCACCTCCAACTCAGCGGAGATCAAGTAGAGAGACTCATCCTCCAGAACGAATGAAAGATTTTTTTAGTTACCATGTTGTCTCTTATCCTATGCAGGTTTATTTGACATATGATAATGTTACTTAATCTCATTCTGCTTTCTTGAGTGCAGTATCTAGTGATCAAGAACCAAAGACTTTTCGAGAAGCTAATTCCAATCCAGTTTGAAAAACTGATATGAAAGAAGAATTGCATGCACTTGATGAGAATAAAACATGGGACATTATTAAATTGCCTCCAGGAAAGAAAACAGTTGGGTGTCGTTGGATATATAAAATAAAATATAAGAGCAATGGAACCGTGGAACGACATAAGGCGAGACTAGTTGCTAAAGGATTTACTCAAACTTATGGAGAAGATTATAAAGAGACATTTGCACCCGTTGCGAAGATGAATACATTTCGAGTTCTTATATCCCTGACAGTTAATCAAGACTGAAAATTATTCCAAATGGATGTAAAAAATGCGTTCCACAAGAAGAAGAAATTTAGATGAGTGTACCACCTGGTCATCCACAAGAATCTAAACTTGGTTTAGTATGCAAACTAAAAAAAGGCTATATATGGGCTTAAACAGTCACCACAAGCTTGGTATGCTAAGCTCAGTTCTGTCCTCATGATTAATGGCCTACAAAGGAGTGTTGCAAATCCTTCTCTATTTGTTAAAAAGGGTATTTCAGGTACTATTATTGTTTTGGTGTATGTTGATGATATAGTGATTACAAGCGATAATCAAGATGAAATATTAAAGCTTAAGACTCTCTTACACAAGCAATTTGCTATCAAAGACTTGGGAGTTTTAAAGTATTTTCTTGGATTAGAAATTGCCTACTCAAAAAAAGGCATATTTCTTAATCAACGAAAATATGTGTTGGACCTATTACAAGAAACTAGAAAATTGGGAGTAAGACCGTCAGACACTCCTATTGACAGTGGCGGTAAGCTTGGTGATGATGGTGAATTATTTTCTGATATTGGTCAATTTCAAAGATTAGTTGGTAGACTAATTTATTTAACTATTACTCGGCCAGATATCCCATATGCAATTAGTTTGGTCAGTAGATTTATGCATGCACCAAGAGTTAATCACATGAACGCTGTTAACAGAATTTTACAGTATTTGAAGGGCTCTCTAGGAAGAGGTATATGGATGCGTAAAAATGGACACAATTCCATTACTGCTTATACTGATGCTGATTGGGGTGGGTGTCCAGTTGATCGAAGATCTACAACAGGGTATCGTACATTTGTTGGAGGTAACCTGGTAACATGAAAGAGTAAGAAACAGAATGTTGTTGCGCGATCAAGTACAGAAGCAGAATATCGAGCAATGGCTTCAACCACTAGTGAAGTTATTTGGCTCCGGGCCTTATTGCAGGATTTGGGTTTTGGTTCATCCCAACCAACAAAAATGTTCTGTGACAATCAGGCTGCAATGCACATTGCTTCAAATCCAGTTTATCATAAGCGGACTAAACATATTGAGGTGAATTGTCACTTCGTTCGAGAAAATGTACAAGCCAATGTTATTCGTCCTCTTTTTGTTCGTGGCAACCAACAGTTAGTGGATATTTTCACTAAAGGACTACCTACTGCCAAGTTTCAAGAGATATTGTCCAAGTTGGGCTCTATTGATATTTTTGCACCAACTTAAGGGGGAGTGTTGGTGGAGAAGAGTAATTTATGGAGGATTTTTTTCTATTTATGGATTGACTTGATTCTCTGCAGTTATATTTAGGTTGCTCCATTATTAGCATCCTATACCCATTGTCATTATATATTGTGGTTGTAATCTCTATTGTCACCATGAATAAGAATCTCTCATCCTCTTCTCCCGTGCACGTAGGATTGCTACACTGGCGGCCGAAGCACGTAAATCCGTGTGTATTTTCTTTTTGTTATATTATTTCTTCTTTGCTATAGTCATGCACAAAATAAAGATGAGGTTGATGGTTAGATGTAGTGATGACCGACATTTAAGAATGACAAGGGAAGATGGATGGTCAGAATCATGACAAAATTATGGCTTTGATATTATGTTAATCCATACGAGACTACATTGTAAAAACAATAATGTGTCTACATTGTGGAAAGTGTATTGTATTTATTTCATGGAGAATAACATAAATATATAAAAGATGTTGAGTAAACTAATAATTCAATATTGATACATTAGTCTAGCTTATTGTCAAACAAAAGATCTGTTCTAAAAGGACGCAACCTTTGGAATTATGGGCCACAATGGTATATTTTCATTTAGCAATGCAATGATCGGTTTGGATCAATTACATGACCATTAGGGTGAGGCTCGCACTATGTTGGATGTACACAGTTTTATAGAGCATGAAGTACCATTTACAAATCTTATATATATTGAAAGTATTCTACTCTTCCTTGATAGGAGTAAGGAAAAGTGGGCAGTGGAAGAGTCCTGCAATGGGTGGGTTCTTCCTATAACCACTCTATTATAAGGAGTGTCTAGTCTCCAATTCCACACATTGTTACATGCACGTTCTCTTTCTATTCGAGTGTGCACAAGCGCGATTGTGGTAGAGGCGGAAGACTGACAGACACCACTTTATCCAGTAGCTTCGACAAACGACGTAATGGCTTATCAAGGTACGTATACAAGATAATTGAATGCCCTAGTTTAATGCTAGTATAGATTGTGGAATCCATTGTGATTTCAATAGAAATATCTAAATTATAAATGATATCTTCCATGTCATATATATCTTGTTGTTAACCATTGTTATATTTACATTATATACCCACATAATTCGTTTTTCAATAGCACCAAACTTTAAATATCCAATAGACATGAGAAGGCATTTGAATTCAGATAACGGTATTTTGGTAATTTGAAGGCATGTGGCTAGTTATCAGTATATGGTTTAGATTTACCCACAAAAGTCCCTCAATTACGCAAGTTACCTCTCTCTCTCTCTCTCTCTCTCTCTCTCTCTCTCTCTCTCTCTCTCTCTCTCTCTCTCTCTCTCTCTCTCTCTCCATGTAGCTCACACAAGGTGTAGCTAGTAACATTTCTCTCTACATATAGCTTGTAACAACCCATTTTTTTTGGGGAAGTAACCCCACCGTCGGCTTATGCGTGGCCCACCTGAGTTTTGGATCAACCTCATTTTTGGCCTTACATCTTCTCTTGGCCAGGCCGAGATGATGGACGGAGTAGATTATATTATTGCTAGTGGGACCTACCAGATCTAAAGAAATAAAAATAAAATAAGTTATACCTTTCGCACGCCGACTAAACCACGTTCCCATTCTCCTTCCTTTTCGTACGGTAATGGGCGCCGAAACCTCCCACTAAACGAAACCGTCCCGTAATCCATACCTCCATTTTCATTACGCATCCAATTATAAAATAAAAATAAAAAAAAAAAAAAGAGAGAGAGAGAGAGAGAGAGAAAGAATCGAAGGAATTAATCAAAAAAAAAAATTATAGAGAGAGAGAGCTCTGTAGATCAAGAGAGAGATTAAAGCGGGGCCGGTCATCAGATTTTTTTTAAGGTAGGTGATTTTATCCTAGAATTTATTATTTTCAGTTATTTAATTATGTTTATTTAATTCAACATTTTGATTGGAATATTGTTTGTCAATTAATTATTATGTAGGGGATCCTATTTATTTAGGAATTTCTATTTTCATATAAATCTGTTATTTAATGTTAAAATAAGTTTTATATATTTATAATAAAATAAATTTACAAAAATAAATAAATAAATAATAAATATCTAAAGTTATAATTTAATTTATAAATTTTATTTATAAAATATTTTATGTTATCATATGCCACAAATACAATTTTAAAGTGCCTGTGTTTCAATTGTCATACTCTGCCAGAGTATCAAATAACTCCTCATGAGAAGTCAGAGAATGCACCGTGAGAAATTACTTTAATGGAGAAAGTTTCTATTCCATCAAGCTGGACCGTAAGTTACGGTCCACCCACCAATAGATTTATGACATAGTAAGTTCATACAAAATCCAACCCTTCCAATACATCTAAAACAACATGAAGATCACTTATATGAAAAATTATTCCTATATACTAGTCAGGATATCCTCAAAAATAGAAAATAAGTTATAACTGTTGATAAATAGTATTATCCATTAATGAGTGAATGTAAGTATATTTTTTTTGTAAGTGATCCTAATTGTTTAATAAACTTAATAAATGGGTTAGATTTTTTATATATATTAAATGTTAGAAGTTATTTAATTGATGGACTGTAATGTTTCAAATCTGTTGTACTGGAGATCTTCTTATTATAATGAGACTCTGTTAATACGAGATATACCAGTATGACTATAATCTTACTCGTATCTACATGTGGAACATAGCACACGTGGGTAAGTCTGAGAAATCTACTATGAAATCCACATCTTTGACGTGCCCAATTAGAAAAAATATATATATATATATAATAATATTAAATAAAAAGAGCACAATCTGTCTATTTTTCTTAGGCACCATGAATGAATGAAAGCTAACAATGTTCTTATTCAACTTACAAGTATGGTCCACCTAATTAGTTTAACTGTCAAATTTTCAGAAAAGTGAACATAGAAAATATGACCTCTCAGATGAACGGAATAGATTTCACACACGTGGCTCGTGTGGCACGTGACACACAAGTATGATTCAAATCCTACTTGCGCGAGTAGCTTTCCCATTTTTTTTTATGAAGAAATGAATGGTGGGGCATTGGAGTTGCTGTATGAATTCTAGAAATGAACCAACAGCTTTGGATTGTGCAAAGGGTCATAACCCCTTAGATTCTGTAGTGTAAAGATTCACATATACCTGCATTTTTAAATTATTAATTTGAGAGACACCAAATACTTAGTTTGTTGTATGGATTTATTTCCACACTCTGCCTCCTTATTAAATAACACTATCATGATAGTCTACTGTCATTCTTAATATGGTGGTGACTCCTCAACCGTCCATCATGAAATGCTTGTACGGTAAATTTGATCGTCCAAATTGATGAACCAACTTTTAATGGTGGACCACCAAAAAATAATAATAATAATAATAATAATTTGAGCTGAGAATGTGAAGCCCCATCTACTCAATGTGAGACTTATTGCTCAAGGGTGGAGCTCATGTAGAACCTGATATTTTAACAAATTTATGCACCTTGTTCAGTACTTGCATTATAGTTTAGAAATTGGATTGATTAAATTATTAATCATTATTTTGTCGATATTGAAATTGTTCATGTTATTCATGTTTATTTATTGATTATTTAATTAAAAAAAAATGTGTATAAATTAGCAAGTAGGGCAATCGTGTCCCTTGGGTGAGAGACCCTAAAGCTAGCAAGTAGGGCAATCGTGTCCCTTGGGTGAAAGACCCTAGAACCCACTGGATCCTTTGGAGTCTCCTTTGTGTACGGCGTATGAGTACATTTGTGTGCGTGGACATACGTCAGAGGTACAACTGGAGCAGTAGTCTGACCAGCTAATGTGTAAATGGGTCCCTCACCATGAGGTACCAGTGCGTGGGCGTTAATGCAACGTGACCATCCACTTGGGTACGGTGTTGTAAGAAATAATTTAAATGTTACAAGTATTCATGGAAATATCACATGCATCGCATTTTTTCAATTCTGTTGTCAAATTTCATTATCGGTATTTTATTTTTCCTTCATTGTTATAAAAGTAATATTATCTGAACATATTGAATTTTGGGTAAGAAATGACCCTACTGGGCTGTTATGCTCATCCTACTAAAATAAAATGTACAGGTGAAGAGCTGGAATACTACGAGCAGGCGGGCCTCTACTATTAATGTTATTTTCTAGAAAATTTGTTTAGTTTTAATTCAATTCAGTTTTCTTTTGTTAATTAGGTTTAGTTTATATTTAATTTCGATGTAGAAATGAACAACTATCAAAGAGTTGAGTTTAATAAATATTCAGTTGTATTTCCTTTTAGATTATGTTGAATATTGGTTGAATCAGCTAGAATGTAATAAATGTCATCATATCATAATTCACACCTTGGGATTCGGGTCCTGAATACCTTATTTAGGTACCCGAATTTTGGGGCGTGACAGTTTGGTATCAGAGCCAGGTTAGATTAAAAATTGTGGACCTAGGGTTGTCTTTAGAATTAGTGAACCAAACATAAATCTTTTTGCTTTTATGATAGGAAAAATAGAAATATAAATTTAGGGATCATTGTATTATGTTGATATCATATATAATCTTATTTAGACTTGACATTGAACTAATAACCCAAATCTGAACTTTAAGGAATTTTTAAGAATTTTTAGCATACTACACTAAATTGGACAGCAATAGTAAGCAGAAAATACTTAACTTGTAAAAGTCATAACTAATTAATTAAAACTCCTTTTAAGTTGATTCAAAATCTCAGTCGTAGGTTAACAAGTGTAGTTTTAGTAAAAAATAATTAAAAAATGTAAATATAGGTTTATCCTTTACCAAGATTAAGTTATGTGTATACTAGTCAGAAATCGTTTGTTTCTGGACAGACCTAATTATCCGAATTTTAGAAAAAAATTTAGACCTTGTATTAGGCTGAAATTTTACAGAATTATAGTAAACTCATATATGTATCCTCATAAAAATTTTTATATCAATTTAACACTTATAAGTATCAGAAACATTAGCGAGAATAGTATCCTAAGAATCTGAATTTTCTGCACTACAACTTTGATACATGTCACTGCCTGAATTCTCTTAATCTTCATATTCTTTTAGATCATCAAATATTCTTGCAATTCAATAAATTTTTCATGCTTCTATAGACCTTAAGTAGTATGCACTCCATTAATGATATTAGAATTCAATTTAGTTATTACAACCTACCTTGGTTGTTATACATTAAGCTTACATGTTTAAATTAATCATAGATTATGGCGGATCAAAACATAGACGTCGGAGCCACATCAGGAGCTCCTGGTCCTGATACCACTGAAAACGGGTCACTTATGGGTGGAATTCTTAGGGCCATAAGTGATCTTACGGCTCTTGTGGGCTATCAGATAAGACAGACTCAAGCGGAAGGACAAGCTCAAGCGCAAGGTCAAACCCAAACTGTTCACGTAGCTAATGTAGGGATAGGAACTTTATTGGAAAGGTTTAAAAGACAAAGGCCGCCTGTATTTAAGGGTGGACCTGACCTATCTGAGGCCGAGGTGTGGAAGAAACAGATTGATAAGATATTCACAGTTATGAAGTGTGATGAATACCAGAAAGCAGAATTGGCTATTTACATGCTAGAAGGGGAGGCGGATCATTGGTGGGACTCGGTTGTTAGGATGAACCCGAGTGTTGAAGTCTGGACCTGGGCCCAGTTTTGTGAGAAGTTTGATGATAAATATTTTCCCTTGTATGTGAAAAATCAAAAGGCAGGAGAATTTATGAAATTGGAGCAAGGTGATATGACGGTGCGCCAGTATGATGCTAAGTTTACGGAGCTATCGCGATTTGCAACTTTTCTGGTGTCTGATGAAACCCGTAAGGCACAAAAATTTGAGGAGGGTCTGAGAGCATCTATTCGTAGCCGATTAGCCCCTTTCGTACAGAAGACCTATGCCGAAGTGTTGGAGCGTGCCCTAGCAGTGGAGAAAGACATCAACGAATATTGGAAGAATCGTGATCAGAGGAAGGACGTAAAGAGTGGTGCTAGAACTGCTACACATATATCTACGGCCCAGCATGATGCAGCTAAGAGACAGAGAACAACATCGACATCGATGGCCAGACCGACGACAACACTTCCTGCACCACGATTTTCGGGATTTTGTTATAATTGTGGACTCGAGGGCCACACTTCTCGTTTTTGTTCCAGACCACAACGCACTCAATATCCACAAAGGGCAGGACCTTCACATCAGTCTTTCAGGCCTCCTCAGCAACATGCGCCGCCGTTTATGTCACAGCGACCTCCATTACATCCTTCAGCATCACAGCCTTCCTCGAGACCACCTCAGCCATATCCACAGAGGCCACTACAGTCATACTTGAGGCCACCACAGCAAGGACCTTCATCGGTATATCAGAGACCACCTCAGCAGCCGCCGCCACAGGTTAAACCTCAGCAGTACCAGCAGTCGAGGCATGGAGTTCAGGCACCACGACCACAAGCTCAAGGCCGAGTCTACGCCCTAGTACAGTCAGGAGATGACACAGTGCAGCCGTACGAGAACTTGGCGCAACAATACGAAGGCTCAATTCAAAGTTATGATGTTCCAGCACAGTTTGAGGATGGAGCGACCCAGACTTATGATGATGCCGCACCCTTATATGAGGATCCAGCACCGCCAACAGATGACATTATTCAGCCTGACATCGAGGCTAGCAGTGATGTAGTCGAAGGTACCATCGTCATTTATTCATCCTTAGCTAGAGCGTTATTTGACTCTGGAGCATCGCATTCATTTATTTCTTACTGCCTTTTATGCTCGATTGGGTTATCTCCTACTCCCTTAGATAAAAAGTTAACAGTAGCAAACCCCCTTGGTAATTCAGTGGACCTAAGTCAAATTTGTAAATCCTGTCCGATTATGATCGAGAACGTAAATTTACCAGCTAATCTCATAGTTATGCCGATGCGAGAATACGATATTATATTGGGGATGGATTGGTTATCTTTATATCGGGCAAAAATCGATTGTTTTAAGAAGATGGTCATATTAAATATCGATGGGCGAGCACCGTTACAATTCCATGGGACACGAAGGAAGGGAGCACCGATTAGTTTGTCAGCCATCTCGGAAGTTGAACCTCAAGGAGTGGAACAAATTTCGATTGTTAATGAATTTCCAGAAGTATTTCAAGATATTCCTGGATTACCGCCAAGGAGAGATGTAGATTTCACAATCGATCTGGTACCTGGGACTGCACCAATCTCCAGAGCACCATACCGTATGGCACCTGTTGAATTGAGAGAATTAAGGGAGCAACTTCAGCAGCTCCAAGACCAAGGCTTCATTAGGGCTAGTACGTCGCCGTGGGGTGCACCGGTATTATTTGTAAGAAAGAAGGATGGGTCTTTAAGGCTATGCATCGATTACCGTCAACTTAATAAAGCGACTATCAAGAACAAGTACCCGCTGCCGAGGATAAATGATTTATTCGATCAGTTGAAGGGAGCTAAATATTTTTCAAAGATAGACCTACGGTCTGGATATCATCAGTTGAGGATTAGAGATGAAGATGTACCCAAGACTGCCTTTAGGACTCGGTACGGCCATTATGAATTTCTAGTGATGCCCTTCGGACTAACGAATGCTCCAGCAGTATTTATGGATCTCATGAACAGGGTCTTTAAACCGTATTTAGACCGATTCGTGATAGTGTTCATAGATGATATTTTAATTTACTCCAAGACGCAAGAGGATCATGCTGAACACCTTCGAATAGCCCTTCAGACTCTAAAGGACAATCAGTTGTATGCCAAAGCTTCAAAATGTGACTTTTGGAAGAATGAAGTAAAGTTTTTGGGGCACGTGATATCGGAAAAAGGAGTGTCGGTAGATCCATCGAAAGTCGAAGCAGTGTTAAATTGGGAGCAGCCCACCAATGTGACAGAAGTGCGCAGTTTTCTCGGATTAGCTGGTTATTATAGAAGATTCATTGAGGGATTCTCTAAATTAGCAAGGCCGTTGACTAACTTGACCAAGAAGGGCACTTCTTTTAAATGGAATGAAAATTGCGAGCAGGCTTTCTCTGAATTGAAGAAGCGATTAACGGAAGCCCCAGTGCTTTCCTTACCAGCAGAAGGGGAAAGATTTGTGGTATATACTGATGCATCTTATCAAGGGTTGGGATGCGTGCTGATGCAAAGCGGTAAAGCAATAGCATTCGCGTCAAGGCAGTTGAAACCTCATGAGCAGAATTATCCCACTCACGACTTAGAGCTTGCAGCTGTAGTGTTTGCCTTAAAAATTTGGAGGCATTATCTTTATGGTGAGCAGTTTGAACTGTATTCGGATCACAAGAGCTTAAAGTATCTTTTTGATCAAAAGGACTTAAATATGCGGCAGAGGAGATGGATGGAATTCTTGAAGGATTATCATTTCGACATCTGCTATCATCCAGGTAAGGCGAACGTCGTAGCCGACGCGTTAAGCAGGAAGACGCGCAAGCTGGTGGCGAGCTTAATGATTAAAGAATGGGAGATGCTTGATATAGTTAAAGATTTTGAAGTTAGACTTCGTATCGATGAACCTCGGGCTTATATCAGTAATTTAGTGGTGCAACCCACTCTGGTAAGAAATTTCTTAATTATCCATTTAGATTATCCTTTAATTCGTATATTAGGCTGTAGTTATTTAGAATTTTCTTTTCTAGGTGCGACGAATAATAGAAGCGCAGAAGAATGATGCATGGTTACAAGAGAAAATAACGGAAGAAGCGGGAAAGGACGACTCGGAGTGGCGAGTAAGCTCTGATGGTGGGGTCAGATTTCAAGGGAGGTTATGTGTTCCAGACATATCTGAATTGAAGCAAGAAGTCTTAAATGAGGCGCACCGCACAAAATTCACCATCCACCCAGGAGGAACTAAGATGTACCGTGATGTACGACGTCAATATTGGTGGAGTAATATGAAGAGGGAGATAGCCAGCTACGTTGCAAGGTGTCTTACTTGTCAGCAGGTTAAAGTGGAGCATCAGAAGCCGTCGGGACTTTTACAACCATTACAGGTCACAGAGTGGAAATGGGAGCATATATCGATGGATTTTATTGTCGGACTACCGAAAACAAGCCGTCATCATGATGCGATATGGGTGATCGTGGATCGGCTAACAAAGTCAGCACACTTTCTTCCTATACGTATTTCTTCATCCCTAGATGACTTAAGCAAGCAATATATCAAGGAGATTGTTAGACTTCATGGCATTCCTGTGTCCATTGTATCCGATCGAGACCCCAGGTTTACATCACGCTTTTGGATGAGTCTTCAGAAGGCATTGGGAACGACGCTAAACTACAGCACGGCTTTTCATCCGCAGACTGACGGACAAACGGAGCGGGTAAATCAAATCCTAGAAGACATGCTTCGCAGCTGCATTCTTGACTTCAAGGGAAATTGGGACGACCACCTCTATTTAATAGAATTCGCCTACAACAATAGTTTCCAGTCTAGTATTGGCATGGCGCCATTCGAAGCTTTATACGGAAGACCCTGCAGATCACCAAGTTGTTGGACCGAAGTAGGGGAAAGAACATTGTTGGGACCGGAATTAGTGCAAGAGACATCCGAGAAGATTGCCGTCATCAAAGAACGTCTACGTACCGCTCAGAGTCGCCAGAAGAGTTACGCTGACAATCGCCGAAGGAACTTGGAGTTCGCCATAGGAGATCATGTGTTCCTGAAGGTATCCCCGATGAAAGGAGTTATGCGATTTGGAAAGAAAGGAAAATTGGCACCACGCTACATTGGACCATTCGAGATCTTGCAGAGAGTAGGCCTCGTAGCCTACAGACTAGCCTTACCTCCTCAACTTTTTGGTGTCCACGACGTATTTCATGTATCTATGCTTCGGAAGTACGAGAGAGATGCATCACATATCATTGACTGGGAGCCGCTGAAATTCGGGAGGACGTTTCATACATAGAGCAACCGATCCGCATCCTCGACAGGAAGGAGCAAGTACTTCGAACAAGATCGATACCACTCGTGAAAGTTCAGTGGGGGCATCATGGAGAGGAAGAAGCTTCGTGGGAGCGAGAGAATGAAATCCGAGAGAAGTACCCTCATCTCTTCATATGATAGGTATGTTAAATTTCGAGGACGAAATTTTTATTAAGGGGGGTAGAATGTAACAACCCATTTTTTTGGGGGAAGTAACCCCACCGTCGGCTTATGCGTGGCCCACCTGAGTTTTGGATCAGCCTCATTTTTGGCCTTACATCTTCTCTTGGCCAGGCCGAGATGATGGACGGAGTAGATTATATTATTGCTAGTGGGACCTACCAGATCTAAAGAAATAAAAATAAAATAAGTTATACCTTTCGCACGCCGACTAAACCACGTTCCCATTCTCCTTCCTTTTCGTACGGTAATGGGCGCCGAAACCTCCCACTAAACGAAACCGTCCCGTAATCCATACCTCCATTTTCATTACGCATCCAATTATAAAAAAAAAAAAAAAAAAAGAGAGAGAGAGAGAGAGAAAGAATCGAAGGAATTAATCAAAAAAAAAATTATAGAGAGAGAGAGCTCTGTAGATCAAGAGAGAGATTAAAGCGGGGCCGGTCATCAGATTTTTTTTAAGGTAGGTGATTTTATCCTAGAATTTATTATTTTCAGTTATTTAATTATGTTTATTTAATTCAACATTTTGATTGGAATATTGTTTGTCAATTAATTATTATGTAGGGGATCCTATTTATTTAGGAATTTCTATTTTCATATAAATCTGTTATTTAATGTTAAAATAAGTTTTATATATATTTATAATAAAATAAATTTACAAAAATAAATAAATAAATAAATAAACAATTTATCTAAAGTTATAATTTAATTTATAAATTTTATTTATAAAATATTTTATGTTATCATATGCCACAAATACAATTTTAAAGTGCCTGTGTTTCAATTGTCATACTCTGCCAGAGTATCAAATAACTCCTCATGAGAAGTCAGAGAATGCACCGTGAGAAATTACTTTAATGGAGAAAGTTTCTATTCCATCAAGCTGGACCGTAAGTTACGGTCCACCCACCAATAGATTTATGACATAGTAAGTTCATACAAAATCCAACCCTTCCAATACATCTAAAACAACATGAAGATCACTTATATGAAAAATTATTCCTATATACTAGTCAGGATATCCTCAAAAATAGAAAATAAGTTATAACTGTTGATAAATAGTATTATCCATTAATGAGTGAATGTAAGTATATTTTTTTTTGTAAGTGATCCTAATTGTTTAATAAACTTAGTAAATGGGTTAGATTTTTCATATATATTAAAGGTTAGAAGTTATTTAATTGATGGACCGTAATGTTTCAAATCTGTTGTACTGGAGATCTTCTTATTATAATGGGACTCTGTTAATACGAGATATACCAGTATGACTATAATCTTACTCGTCTCTACATGTGGAACATAGCACACGTGTGTAAGTCTGAGAAATCTACTATGAAATCCACATCTTTGACGTGCCCAAATAGAAAAATATATATATATATATATATATAATATATTAAATAAAAAGAGCACAGTCTGTCTATTTTTCTTAGGCACCATGAATGAATGAAAGCTAACAATGTTCTTATTCAACTTACAAGTATGGTCCACCTAATTAGTTTAACTGTCAAATTTTCAGAAAAGTGAACATAGAAAATATGACCTCTCAGATGAACGGAATAGATTTCACACACGTGGCTCGTGTGGCACGTGACACACAAGTATGATTCAAATCCTACTTGCGCGAGTAGCTTTCCCATTTTTTTTATGAAGAAATGAATGGTGGGGCATTGGAGTTGCTGTATGAATTCTAGAAATGAACCAACAGCTTTGGATTGTGCAAAGGGTCATAACCCCCTTAGATTCTGTAGTGTAAAGATTCACATATACCTGCAATTTTAAATTATTAATTTGAGAGATACCAAATACTTAGTTTGTTGTATGGATTTATTTCCACACTCTGCCTCCTTATTAAATAACACTATCATGATAGTCTACTGCCATACTTAATATGGTGGTGACTCCTCAACCGTCCATCATGAAATGCTTGTACGGTAAATTTGATCGTCCAAATTGATGAACCAACTTTTAATGGTGGACCACCAAAAAATAATAATAATAAATAATAATTTGAGCTGAGAATGTGAAATAACTATGAATTTTAGTAGGCCCCATCTACTCAATGTGAGATTTATTGCTCAAGGGTGGAGCTCATGTAGAACCTGATATTTTAACAAATTTATGCACCTTGTTCAGTACTTGCATTATAGTTTAGAAATTGGATTGATTAAATTATTAATCATTATTTTGTCGATATTGAAATTGTTCATGTTATTCATGTTTATTTATTGATTATTTAATTAAAAAAAATGTGTATAAATTAGCAAGTAGGGCAATCGTGTCCCTTGGGTGAGAGACCCTAAAGCTAGCAAGTAGGGCAATCGTGTCCCTTGGGTGAAAGACCCTAGAACCCACTGGATCCTTTGGAGTCTCCTTTGTGTACGGCGTATGAGTACATTTGTGTGCGTGGACATACGTCAGAGGTACAACTGGAGCAGTAGTCTGACCAGCTAATGTGTAAATGGGTCCCTCACCATGAGGTACCAGTGCGTGGGCGTTAATGCAACGTGACCATCCACTTGGGTACGGTGTTGTAAGAAATAATTTAAATGTTACAAGTATTCATGGAAATATCACATGCATCGCATTTTTTCAATTCTGTTGTCAAATTTCATTATCGGTATTTTATTTTTCCTTCATTGTTATAAAAGTAATATTATCTGAACATATTAAATTTTGGGTAAGAAATGACCCTACTGGGCTGTTATGCTCATCCTACTAAAATAAAATGTACAGGTGAAGAGCTGGAATACTACGAGCAGGCGGGCCTCTACTATTAATGTTATTTTCTAGAAAATTTGTTTAGTTTTAATTCAATTCAGTTGTCTTTTGTTAATTAGGTTTAGTTTATATTTAAATTTCGATGTAGAAGTGAACAACTATCAAAGAATTGAGTTTAATAAATATTCAGTTGTATTTCCTTTTAGATTATGTTGAATATTGGTTGAATCAGCTAGAATGTAATAAATGTCATCATATCATAATTCACACCTTGGGATTCGGGTCCTGAATACCTTATTTAGGTACCCGAATTTTGGGGCGTGACATAGCTACCCTCACCCTTCTCTCTGCGCACACGCCTACCTTATTTCCTTCCTTATCTCTCCCATCTCTCATTCCATTCCTCCTCCATATGTGTTGCATGTGCCATAGCCTTGGTATCTATAGTTTTTTTTTTTTTTTTTTTTAACACGCACGCACACCCCCACACATTCATGCCACACGAACACACACCCCACACACGCACCCATGGGATTTCACCACCATCGGTACTCGAACCCTTGACCCGGTGTTGAAACTCCAGGAGTCTACCACCCGGGTAAGAGTAAGGACCCCTTGGTATCTATAGTTATCGTTGTGTTATCCATGTGACTTGTATCAATAATTTGCATAAAAATTTTAAGTCTATGAAACAATTACATAATAATACCAGCCAGATGTAACTTGCTAAGAATAATTCTCTCAAGCTAATATCTATAAGAAATTTCAGCACTCAACCGTGCTCTAATGGAATAATCATAATTCAACCATTGAATAGATGCTTATCTCCTTGGCACTTAAGGATTTAGAAGCACAAGCCTATAGATCAGATACTTTTCAAATAAGGTAGTTGGAAATCATCTTCATTATAAAATTATGGGATGCGTTCTTCTTTTTCTTTTTTCTTTTTTTCTTTTTTCCTTCTTCCCTTTTCTTCTTCTTTCTTTCTTTTTTTTTTTTTTTTTTTTTTTTTTTTTTGGGTGTGTGTGTGTACAAGAAGAAGATTACATTCTTTACAAAAAAAAACTTTGAAGACTTTTATTACTAAATTTAGAATAATTTAAATGGAAAGATTATTTATAAATCCTACATAAAATAAAAGTAAGTTGTCTCGATATGATGTGTTTTTCTTCTGCTTTCCGGGGGTGCTTCTTCCCCAAAATTTGTGTCATTGGGCATGTTTAATTACATATATAAGAAAAGATAAGAAAAAAAATATAATAAGGCTATGGTTGGATTACATAGTTCAAAAAATGAAAAGTTAATCATTATCCAATGATTATTTTCATGACTACTGCTGTAAATTGGTTTTCAATTTTCTCATTTTCTTTAAGCAACAACCACTTAGTTTCTTATGTCAAAGACTCCTTGATCGCTTTAAAAAAGTCTTTTATTTTCTTTGTTAACCAAACATGTCTACACATTGAATCATAGAAACTTTTTCCTTTTCTATATTATTGTTCCATAAATTCCCTACAATTCAAACCCATCTTAAAGCTAAACCAAACTTTCTTTTTCTTTTGGCTTTTTTTTTTAAAAAAAATTCTTTAATTGAATTTTTGAAAACCCTGTATTAAACCTAAACTTCTCTAGTTTGGTTTTTATTTTTATTTTGGCTTGTGGCTTATGTGAGAGGGTGGAAACATGTCCTATATCCTAGCACGGCACACATAGCAAACATCCAGGACATTCATAGGTACTGAACTTGACATGTATACCAAGAATAGGTTAAAACACTCAACAAGTGAGCCACCCATGTTTGTTGATTTTGGGTGGTTAGATTTTTTATTTTTTATTTTTAATTATGATCCACCAGGCATACCTGAATTTGGATAGCTAAACTTTCTTTTCTAATTGATTATTAGAAGTGTTTTTTTTTTTTTTTTTCTGTTAGCTTGTTAGTACACTCCGCTGTTAGTTCACACATCACTGTTAGCCACCCCGACCAGGGAATTGATACCAAGACCTCAGTGTTGAAACAAAGTATCTTTCACTCAGTCTACCACTTGAGCTATGGATCAGGGTGCACGTAGGTTATTAGAAGTTTGACATGCCTGTATAGCCACCCGATGAATAGCCCAAATCTTTGACATGTGGTAAGGTCGAGGCTCCTTATTTGGGCAACACTTACTAGATTCACAAATTCATGTAACTGACCTCAATGAGTTGAGATAAGGCAGACGATGATGATAATGCTATATACATGGGTGTGGTTTTTTTTTTTGTTCTTCTTCTTCTTCTAAATCAGGGCTAGCCTCCAGGCTAGCTGGGTAGGGCTAGGTCTAATCTTCAAGCCCAAGCAAATAAACCGGCCTGCTCTGAATGGTCTTGGGCCAGGGCCCACCAACATCCTTAAATTTGACCATTTGACCGTTTAAAACCAAAGTCATGGACATTTTAACCTTTCCATTGGGAAAGATGATACGGTAGATTTGAATGCACCACAATAGTGTAGAGCCATCTCTCAACGGTATTCATTGCAGGGTTATTTACCAATCGATACATTACATCTAGTGGGCCCTGTGAAGGATGGCCCTTCTGTCGAGAATCATACCTATCAGACGATCCTACGCCTCATTTTTGAGAATCATAACAGTATTTGCTGCCGTTGCTCACAAGGCAACTGATGAGGCCGATGGGACCATCTGATATATTTAGATCTTTAAATAGTTCCCAGACATAGTAGGGCCCACTAGATGGAAGGTCCATATTAACCATCCACGTGGATGGAGAGATTGCTCTACCTTATTTCGGTGCTTCAATTTCCACAGTATCATCTCCCTCCATTGCAATGAGTTCAAAAAAGCGTTAGAAAAAGGAAGAAAAAGAAAAGATGGAAATCAAAAGCATCTGCTGGAAATTGGACAACATCATTCATTGCCCACTGCTTCTCTCTCTCTCTCTCTCTCTCTCTCTCTCTCTCTCTCTCTCTCTCTCTCTCTCTCTTCTAGTAGATTGCTTGCAGAGAGCATTGAGAGAAAGAAAGAGAGAGAGGTAGAGCATTTGGTTGGTGGGTTTTGTATTGGAAAGCATGGCCTTTGCTGGAACAACCCAGAAATGCCGAGCCTGCGAGAAGACGGTCTACCTTGTCGATCAGCTCACCGCGGATAACCGCATTTATCACAAGGCCTGCTTTCGATGCCATCACTGCAAGGGGACCCTCAAGGTCGATTTCTTTTCTCCACCTTCCGAATCCTGGAATTGCATTTCCCAGTCTATAATATTTTCTGTTGATGATTTTGGATTGAAGTTTCGATCTTTTCCATGACCCGATTCACTGAATTGTTGAATTAGATTGGATGATGGAGATATCAGTTGGGAATTGTCTTGAATGGAATGTGGTGTTTCCCTTCTCTTTTTTGGCTTATTATTGCTGGGGAAATCCACTAATTGGGACTGAATTTATAGTTTTTGTGATAAATAGTTAGCTTTGATAGATGATCCAACGGTTCGGAACTCATTTTTTTTGGAAATCTGTTCAAGGTGTTTGTGCTGAGTTCCCTAACAATGATGTCTGGTGGGCCACTGGCTGATGTAGAGCAGGTGGCGGACACTTTCATGTCCAAGATGGACCAAAGAAGGCCCGATTGGAGGTGGAAGTCATCTGGACCGTCAGAACCTTAAAACAGGCATATCTCGTAAACCGGAATGAGTTATTTGATGTACCAAATATGATTTTGGGGTAGGAGAAGCTAATTTAGCCAACCAACCCAGCTATTGTTGCCATGCCGAATTTGCGAGATTCCATCATTTTATTATCTATTAATGAAATTTCAAATTTATTAGAATTTATTTCTATTTTTTTCCTCGTGGATTCGAGGAATCTTTGTGAGGAGTATAGAAAAGCTCCATGGATTCAGAGTAGTTATCCTTGAGGAAGACGGTGATCAACCTCATCACGATCATCCCTGCGTCACTGGCCCACCACATGGTTGAGATTTAGACCGAAAGTCATGGTTCTTGGACACTGTCTAGTTGCCGTGAGTTTCGCATCGAATGTCGACCGTTCCTTTGCTGGCTCCTGATCACATGACGACCACGAACTAGTCTCCTTTTTTGTTTTTTTGTCTGGGTCATGGCTCAAATCAACAGTCTCAACCGTGGCATGTGTTTTCGGCTCATACCTTGAGGGAGCTACATAGATTATCTATGACCAGAGCTGTGTATTAGCATTTTTTTTTTTTTTTTTTGTCCTTTTTGAGGCATTTGTGAGGGGATGGGATCTGTCCAGTGGGTACCATGTTTTGGTGATCCAGGCCGACGATCTGTTGGGCACCAAAATCTCTCAGATTGGATTGATCTTTGGCCTACAAATACATCCTCCCCTAATATGCAAATGGAAAATGCTCACAGCTAATTGTTAATAATATCAGTCCAGCAAATCCCAAAATTCTTCAAGATTTTTCGAGGACCACGCTCTGTTTTGATACTTCTACCAATGGTTTTTCTTCGCAGCTCAGCAACTACAATTCTTTCGAGGGGGTTCTGTACTGCAAGCCTCACTTTGATCAGCTCTTTAAGAGAACAGGCAGCCTGGACAAAAGCTTTGAAGGTAATGGATGCTATATCACTGTTTTTAAAGGGTTTGGATGGACTATTGCATTGGATTGCAATTACAAGTGTATTGTGGTTTCCCTAGCATCCATATTAAGGGTCCGTGCTCCAAATCGCAATTATTTTGCGTTTGGGTTGGACCTGAAAGACACACAACTGAAGTTTCATATATCCTTCCTCAGTACGAACACCATTATAATTAATGTCATTGCCCAATGCTTGCAATTCAATTCGCTAGTGCATCCAAACGGGGCCTAAGTTGTTTATTCAGTACTCAAAGCTGCCTTCTTTTATCTTCTTCAGGAACCCCAAAAACCACCAAGGCAGACAAAACTATCGATAGCGAGGTAATTTCTTGAATCTAGACTATGTATATGTATATCACTCTATCTGGATGCTGCTAATCTTAGCATGGACTTGCTTGAACAGAGCGCTACGCCCAACCGAGTCTCGAATATGTTTGCAGGCACAAAAGAGAAATGTGTGGGATGTAAGAAGACAGTCTACCCTATCGAAAAGGTAATTGCTATGGTTGTTTTTTCGATATCTAATCCTCCTTCCTACATCCATAGGCAGTCATAGATCATGATTTTTAAGACTACATCAAATCATATATTCTATTTCCAAAACCTCATCAATAACATGTGAATGCCCATCAACATAGAAGTTTCACACATGCATGATGCATCTGTGTGATTGAGACTGGCCGTGATGAGAAATTCTTCCCAGCATGGTAGTATTGTGTGATTCTTCCCTTTCATTAGTGCGCAGGTCTTGTCATACCTTACATGAGCACTCGAACCCATGACCTCAGTGTTGAAACACACTAACTACCACTTCTTTTTAGCACTTGGAGATGTGCATCTGCAAGTTGCATCACTCATTACAGCGTATCTTCTTTCTTTCTTCTTTTTTTTCTTTTTTTTTTTGCCCATCTAACAATCATGGCCCACATTTTTATAGAGAATCCGAGGCAAAGTGAAATTGAGAGAATTTTATTTGTTTAAGAGCATGATATGTCTACACTATATCTAAATAGAATAGCAGTGTAAGATCTCAGAATTTCTCATGTAGTAGTCTTACAGGTTACAGTGGATGGAAGTGCATACCACAAGAGCTGTTTCAAATGTACCCATGGGGGTTGTGTGATCAGCCCATCCAACTACATTGCCCATGAGGGGAGGCTTTACTGCAAGCACCATCACACCCAACTCTTCAAAGAGAAAGGAAACTACAGCCAGCTCGAGAATGATCATGAGAAGGCGGCGGTGTCTGCTGAGACAGTAACTGCCACAGAAGCTGCTGTTGAATTATAATTCATGTTGAACAGATGCTTTTCAGTCATCTACTTCACTGCAGTTGCAGGTTTTTCCTATAGTCTCGTGTGGTTGAAGTGTTGGAGATGCTGCCATCAGATTCAGTGGGTCTGTGTTTTTTCTTCTGTTGGGCTTCTTTTTTTTTTTTTTTTTTTTTTATTGTGAGATTATGAGATATGAACCGTTCGTTTGTGTGACCAACTTCTGCATGGAACAACTCTTGTTGGGTATCTATTGAGATTTTGAATAAAGTTGCGGTGGCCCACTGGAGTTGCTTCTTTTTGGGTCCCTATTGATATTGTGATGTTCAATGTCTGTTCAACCCTAGATTTCCCTTTGGGGCATGTGGATACTAGGCATGAATCACACAGTAAAGTGTGTTAACATGGAACACGTGTGGGAAATCTGAGCATTCCATCAGATGGTCCATCTGATGGCTTAAAAATCCATCTGCTTCACTCAGGTGAGCTGTAGTTTACAAAACAAATGGATGGGGAATGAAAGCTATTTTAGCCATCCATCTTTGTACACTTCCTCCTTGGTAGAGCTCTGAGCACAGAGATGGGCACAGGACGACTCGACTTGGCAGACTCAACTCGTCGGACTCATTCAGACCCAACTCAACCCAAACCGAGTGGGTGAGTTGATCCGAACCGAGTAGACGAACTCAAACCAAGTTTGAGTTCGAGTCACACAGTAACTCGACTCAACTCGACCCAAAATCCAACTCGGTACTGACTCAACTCGATCTGAAACCTGACTTATACATATATTTTTAAAAATCCCAGATTTATGTTTCAGATCTGAGATGCCGTGTAGCTGATGGAGAGGCTGCAATTCCGGCAGATGCGTCTAGGTTTTGAGTTGTGTTTTTAGCCCACGGATACCTGCTGCACCTGACTTGACTCGGTGCGACTCGACCGGACTCGGTACCTGTGAACGGGTCGGACTCGGTCCGGATTAGTCCAGGCCAGAGCTGGACTCGGATCGGGTCAGGCATGCTGGACTCAGACGGGTCGAGTTTGGGTCAGGTCTATTTCAAAACCAGGTTGAGTCGGGTCAGCCCTAACTCGGTTCAACTCAACTCAATGCCCAGCTCTACTCCTCAGGGAAAGGGCCTGATTTATTAGCCAAAAAGGTCCATTCAATGTGACCCACCTGATGGAGAGCTCAGATCTGGCATGTGCAAAATTGGTAGGCTACCTTGCATGGAGATGGGTGGGCACAGAGCCTTGGACTCTTCGTCCCACTTGAAAATTGTTGAGATACAGCTAGTAAGAGTGGTAGACAGATCTAACCTTGAGGACCCCCTTTTCTTTCTTTCTTTCTTTCTTTTCTTTTTTCTTTTGTGTGTGTGTGTGTTAATTGATTCTTAATATCTGACGCTAGCCAAACGTGCTTAACAATTCGAATTGGAATCACCCAAAACTGTTGAAACCCATATCTCGAATCGTGAGTGAGCCATGGTCCAAAAATCACAACATTTGCAAGATCCTACTCCTTTAATTGATGACACGCCATTGAACAGACAAAAGGTTTATCATACAACGTTTGGATCATCAAACACGTGCCACGATATAGGAAGTGGACCCTCTCCCTTGATTGATGGTTTTTTTTTTGTTTTTGTTTTTTGGATTGAAGCAGACATGATGAGAGAAGGATTATGACTTGGTGGACAGCTGTAGATGAATGGATGTGATTATTGGCTTGATCATGTCTGACATTACTCAAAGTATTCAGCCTACCAATGCAGCTATAAGAGACTCCATTTCTTCCCCTTTTGGCCACATGCAAACCAGCTCGATACAGTATATTTATAGCTGGCTTGGATCTTCTTTGTTCTCCCACCCTTTTATGGATCTGATCAGTTGATATTATTTTCCAAGTTTGAAAACCGAGGACGGACACAACCCATCAGAACTGAGGCCCTCATCTTGGATCATTTAAATGCAAGGGAATTGTTCCACGTCACAATGCATATGTTTGATCCAAGCCATTCATTAGGTGGGGCCCACCTTAAGGTGCCCACGCACAAAAAACAGGCGGGCCAACTATCATATCCATTCATACGCATGACAAAAATTACGGTAATAGAAAAGAAACGAAGAATGGTATATACTAAACATACACTTCCAACCCACAGGACAATTGGCCCAAGGCATTTTCAGTGGGCCGTCTGACGGACGAATGGACCAGATCTAAAATACATGCCATGCTCTCAATCTTTCTTGGGGGATTTTTACCAGAATTTAGTCTAGAATTATGATTTTACCAAACAATACCTCCTCTCTCCAAGTCCCAAAATGTGCTCTTTGAGGGTGGAAAGGCAAGGCAAAATGCCTTTTTTAAACTTTTCACTAGGTGATGGGGTATAGCATTGTCTGGCCAACAGTGTACATAGGAAATCCAACCCTGACCAACCTGTGCACCCACCATGACGACGAGAAGTACCAAAGAAACAATGAAAACCACCCAAAAACCTCCACATTCACGTGTGGTCCACCTAATGATTTGTATCGACCTGGTTTTTTGTTCATGCGATCATCATGGCAGGGTGCATTTATTGGATGGGTTGGATATCTTGCATACACCACATGGGCCACACAATAATAATAATGATAATTATTATTATTATTAGCGCATCTATTTTGTCAATTACGTGAATTCGTATGTCATGTAATCGGTTGAGCCCTTGAAAGCTGAAGACCAAATATACAAGAGGACATGGAGTATCAAGGAGTAAAGAACATGTAAATAAGATGTCTTGGTGACAGTAACCTTAAACTCAAAACAACCTTAGCCTTTATATGATCATAACTTTTATTGATATACCTTGATTGATCATCATATAGCCTTAGATGCGATGATGGAACATGATAAGTTAGGCTAAAAAAGGTACAAACCTGTTGTAAAAATATCATCCCAAAATAGTTGTTTTCAAGTGAAGCTCGATCCTATCAACAGACCATCAATGAGTCTCAAGCGAACCTTCTTCTCTTTCCCTCTTTCTCTGTGTATCTCTCTCCAGCAGATAAATCCAAGCTCCAAAACGTTCTTCTCACCTTCTTCAACAGAAATAGAGAAGTAGATATGGAGAGAGAATCATGAATAGAAAGATGGAGAGAGATAAGGAGATAGGGACGGGCTAAAGTGTAAATTGGGCGGGATTTTTTGGCCCCCGAACGTAAAGGTAAAAGTAAAAAGAATATATATATATATGCGGTCCGGATCGGGTCGGTCCGAATCGGATCCAATCGGATCGGGTTCAGGATCGGGTCGGTTCGGAACAGGGCTTATCCGGATTTGACCCGAAAATAATTCGAATCTGGATTACGTTACCAGATCCTAACCGATCCTGACCATCGGTTCTGTTCGAATCGGGTCTGATCGGGCCGGATCCACCGATTCGGGTATGAAATGCCCAGCTCTATAAGAGTGTGACCCAAACTTGATAGGTTCTTATGTATGACCTGAGCTCTTATGTAAGGCTGATTTCATTGGACACAAGTGTCTATGTATCAGTTTCTATGGGGCGCCTCCGACAGGAGTGTACATAGGTCATTGGATTAGGACCACTAGTGATTGTTCGTTAGTTGATAGAAAACCAACTTAGTCTCCGTAAAAACCACCGACACAGGTGCGAACACGTTTCTCCGACATGGGAGTATACGCATAGGTTTGTGGTTAGCCTAAGAAAAATCATTGTAATGGTTAGAAGTGAACTTAATTTAAAACCTCCGATAGTAAATACCGGTACACTCGATGAGAGTGCATCCGCCGGGAGTGGAGTAGGGAAACCAAACTACCATATATGCTTGTGTTTGCGAATGTAAATGTTTGCAATTATAATTCACGCTTATGTATTTGATTAGTTAAATCATATAAATCATTGAATTAAGTTCTATACTAGGCACTTGTAAGCACACACAAGCTCACTCCTTCCTATAGACTAGCTGCTTAATTAGTATATCATTTGTAATCAATGTGATTGTACTCACTTTGGCTTGAGAGCCTTAGTGTTACTTGCCTTAGTTAAATTGATAAATTGTTTAAACAAGCATTAATGTTTTTATTTGTAAAATTTTAAATTGGTCCTAATCACTTCCCTATAAGACAACCATAATTTTATAGCTCCACCAAGCTTCCGTACGCATAGATGATTCCATGCAATTTCAATAACTTCCGGCCCTGCTTGTCACTAAGTCTAAATCATAACTCTAGTCAGCTTCCAGCTCCTTACATCAATGGCATAGGAATTCAGCTCCCTACATCACAGGCATAGGAATTCAGAACTATGTGGTTTTTTTTTTTTTGGCAGTCAAAAGGTTCTGATTTACCTCATTATGGCAATTTCTGAACAAACACAATATAGCAGTCACAGCAGTGATTCTATCAGTGTAAGAAGTGAGCTCTAACCTGATTTGCCGGAGGCAGATCGAAATGACCATTCTCAGCACACATGCAACTGTAGCACTCTTGTTCATGATCCTGGCCATTCATCAGATCAGGCTCACTGTGAAATTTATTTCTCTGGCTGAAAAAGCTGGCCGTCTACTCATCAGGCAGCCCAATATGCATGAGAAACGATTGGCAGTTCGGCGGAGGGAAAAAAAAAGGTCAATGGCCTGCCTACCTGATCAGTGGAAGCAGCATTTTACAGCTCCGCTACTATTCACAGTGGGCCCACCAAATAAACGGCACACGTGACAAAACTCCTCACCCGCCTTTGCAAATCTCATTGGTATTTCTCAAGCAAAAACAGCACGGCATCATCCATCAATGAAACATAGATTGCACTCCTGATTACCTTCTGATGATAAATGAGCTAAAAAAAAAAAAAAAAAATCACCCCGACAATAATGATAATAAGAAATGAACATTTGTTTCCAACATCTAGCCTAAGTTACATTGCCATACTACTACATGATCGATGGCAAGTACTTAAATACAAGAATGATGTTCTGTACATTGATAATCTCCAAGTAAGAGATTAATAATCTAAGATCAATACTACAATATTATACTGTATCTAGAAGCTGACCATTCTGAGCAATATGCTTCAAGTCTATGATTAAATTGTTCCTAAGAAATCCAAATCCAAAGGTCCCATCCCGATACTGCCAAATCCTACCCTCGACATGTCGATAGTTGGCAGTAGAGTTTGTAAGGTCCGGGATCACCAGATCGTAACTTGAATTGATGTGAAGAACCCGTGCAACAACTTCATTCTCCATAAAAGGGTGGGAGCCACTAATCTGATTGGTAGCATGGGGCCGGATATGAATGCGGCAGCCGTATAGATCTTCTTCTTCGCTAGAGAATGGAGACTCGATAAATGTAGTGTTTGATGTCCAGAAGACGGGGGAGTAGCCAGAGAAAGGCTCAGATGAGTCCCCGACCCTCCGGCAAGCAATCCCGCCAATGTCATCATATGCCACAAGATAAAAATCCAAGCTCGTGTCATCACAGATCCCCTGGATGAGGAAACTGGAGGGACTTAGGAGCTTGAGAGGAAATTGTATGATCCATATGCCAAAACGAGAAATGATCATGGCCTCTGATTCATGGAATTTTTACCATGGAATGTTGACCATTGGTTGGACACCATTCTTTTTGTCTAATAATCAAAACTCCAATTGGTGTCCCAGCAGATTGAATGGTTCAGGTTCCATACAGAAGTGCAATACATATAAAGATCTTGTATTTGATAACTAGCTTAAATATTAGTGATAGCAGTGAATGCATTCCCCAACTTTCAAAATACAAATGTTAAGAAAAATAACATAAATACTATGCATCACTGCTGAAAAACTGAAAGAGAATGCAAAATCATAATGTCTGTATAGGAAGAAACAATGGCAGAACATTTTTCTACATCATACATGAGCCTGTAGGAGTGTTCATTCCCTCTAAGGGCCTTTTTAGATTAGTGGAATCCAAAAGGTAGATTTGGAAAAGAAATCACCACATCCGAGTAAATCTGTACATAAGGAAATCAATGAAAAGGAATCTTAGAAATGGTGTTTGTTTTAGTTTCCTTCATACATAGGAAAATGTAGGATGGTCGATGGTCAAAAAGGGAAATCTATTTCTCGAAATGTGTGGAAACAAGGATTATCGAGTTTTTGGACGGAAGGGGATAAAGCCCTTCCTTTTCAGGACAGTCACAAATAGGAAAGTTCTCCACACGTTACTTTTTTGCCACAATTGGCACAAAACGTCACACATGCAGAATATGTTTTCTTTTCCACAGTTACATCTTATATTCCACCAAATTGAAACAGGCCCGAAATTAGCAATCATTGAAAGATCATTTGGTTGTAATACTATTTCACTATTATAATTATCAAGAACTACAGATCAACAAGCTGCAAAAAACCAAGTCAATTAGTGTTAACTTATGATATTTGTTATGGTGTTATGTTTATCTCTAGAAGAAGGCAAGAAGACTTATATAGATGAACCTAGAAACCGTTCGGAAATATAGAGTTTCTAAAATGATCACTAGAGGATTGAATGCAGCTTAGGTTGCTCGTTTTTAGAAGCTTTCTTTTAAGTTATCTGGTTAGAGCATTTGTGATGCAGTTACATGGACAGATGTGTGAGCCCTGCCTTTTGAGATGCACAACTACATCTGTTTCGAAGAAAAAAGGACCTTCCACCTGAGAATTTGTATGTCCAAAACAGATACTTAAGTGTTCTGGAAGGTAGGTTGCTACAATATAAAGCTCCAAAAAACATTTGTCCTGTCCAAAACAGGATGTGGAAATAAAATTCTACTTAAGGCATCATAATATTTTAGTTTGCTTCATGGTATGTTTTATTTCAGGCTATGTTTGGCTCATGGCCGTTTCCAGATTCGAAAAAAATATTTTGTGATGTTAGAATTTCTGCTCTTAGAAAGAATTTCCAAATGGAGCCATAAGAATTTCCAAATGGGGCCATGTGGCATTGAAAATGAAGAGCATTTTCATGTCCATATGAGTACCATTTCATGATCTTTGGAAATTCTAGTAAGAGCAGAAGTACCAGAATCTGTGAATTATTTTTCTTGCTGTGAGAGCCAAAGACAGCTTCAAGTCTACCTTCTTCTTCTTCTTCTTTTTTTCTAATCTGTGTTCAGAGTCAATTTCCTAATAATGACTAGAATCAGTTTCCTTGTTTGATTCAGGTGAGGTCAAAAGAGAATGTATACATATGTCATGGGCTTTATGTACATATGCTTTTGATATCTGGAAATGAAAATTTCTTTCTTTTCTTTTTCGAGTTTCTAACTGAAACCCTTCCTCGAAAAGAAAATTCTTGCAGAAAAAATCTGTTTCCGTAGATACCTATCCATCGATCATTTTGCAACGTACAACGTGAAAAGAGATGGTGTGAACTGCAGAAAATATACCCAAAAGCCATAGCAGAATGTAGCACTGCGCCAAGTAGAGAAGTGCAACATTTTCTTGTCCCTCAACAAGGAGGTCCTGCAAACATACTCTGCAGCACCTCTGCATAATGAAATGTGAGACCTTTGGCTGCCATGCTCCACCTCTGCAGCAGGTCATTGTCTGGTAAAACCGCATAGGTCTCAGGCTCTCAGCACACTTTGGCAGCTAAGTCCTGCCACCACCAAAGGAGAGCTTTCCCCTTGCTGCAATGAACAGATGCCACATTCAAATGAGAAAGGGTTGCCGAGTTTCTGATTCTCTACAGATCAATCAGCACTGCCCTGATGCCAAGTTGCAGAGAAGCTTTTAAGGAGTAATCTTTTCCCTCTTCCCCCACCACACTTATGTTGTTGATCAAGTACTTATGGCGCCTCCTCATTAGAGTCATAAAAGGCTTCTTCCATGTGAAGAGGAGTTCATCACTGTCAAGGACTGAAGGTTTTTCTTTAATCCTCAACCGTGAGGATCGGATTCTCCAAGAATACCTCCCCAACACTAGAGCGATGCATAGGTTCTCTCTTTACTCGCTAAGGAGCCTACCTCCTAAAACTAACAGTCTGCTATTCCGATATTATTCTCCATAGAGGATGGACCCTCCGCAAGATCATCCACTTTAATCATCTCAGAATGCATATGTATACTCTCACCCACTACAACCTCTCTCTGTAGGAAAAGAGAATCCTTGCTATCTAGAGACCTCAAATTTCTCTGAGCAATGAGTCCTCTGATAATTCATGTCTTCCAATCCACTGCCTAAGAGTGGGTCGCAAGATTATCCTTTTTGTATGCTCCCCCTTCCTCTCTTCTTTCAACACAATTGGATCTCCCATGAGATCCTTCTGACCTCACAATTCCCATTACTCGGGGGATGTTCTAGGATCCCACTAGTTCTATTTGCTTCAAGGGAATGGTCTTTGACCCATAAACCCAATCCTAGCAGTCATGCCATTATTTGTGTGAAGCCATGGAAAATGTAGCAGCTCCCTCCACTTCAATGGATATCCATCTGAGGGCAAAGTATGGCACTTCACCCCAATCTTCTCTAACAAGGAAGCCATGTATAGAAAAGAATAATCATCCTGCAATCTCTTCATTAGAAGACACTTCACATTTCCCACCCCGATATAATCAGGGTTCACCCCATGTCTCTTGTTCGAGGACAGGTCTCTCTTGAGATGAGACTCTTATCCCTGCACATGTTCTGACTCAAAAATGGATGGCAGGGTTGGGAGGTGATGAAATAATGTGATCGAATGATGGACCCCATAATCCATCCAGACATAATTGTGAGACTCCCAATAAGGGTCTGATCAATGTGCGAGCCGCAAATCACAGATTCAGTTAGTTTGTGTGTTCACAAGTCCTTAATTTCTACAACATTAACTAGTCATTCTACAACAATAACTATTCACTTGTTGAGGAAGTCTCACTATAGTATTTTCATCATGTATTTTTAGCAACCTTACAGGTACCAAATGATGTACAAATGACACAAAACTGGTCCTGTATGAAAGTTCGTTGAGTTGGCTAAGCTTTTCAAACGAGCTCAAGTTCAGGCAATTATGAAATCACTTGAGTGACTTCTAGCCAATTACATTTGTGACAGACTTGAGGATATTTTAGTCAATATTAATTTTTTCAGATCTTCTGGGCGGAAATTAAAAAATAAAACTGAGAAGGGGTTTCCTTTGGAATGGAGTGGCGTCGAAAAACAAATTTCACTTGCATGACTAGAATGAAGTCTGTAATACTATCAAAGAAAGTGGAGCAGGTATCAGGCATTTGGAGGATATGAATGTTGCCCTTCTGAGCAAGTGGATATGGAGATTTGGGTTTGAAGACGACAACTTGTGCCACACCATGATAGCAGGCAAATATGGGACCTCGACCTTGGGCTAGAAATCCAAAACAATCTTCTCTTTACAGAGCCTCATTCCTTTGGAAATCGATTATGTAGCTCGAGCACAAGGTGTGAGATGGCATTGGTTTTTCTTTGGGAAGCAGGACTAGAATCAACTTTTGGGACAACCTCTGGTTAGGTAAGAGTCCATTGAGATCTGTCTTCCCCAATCCCGCAGTTCTTTGCCCTTCGAACAACATCTCTATGGAGAAGTGTTTTCAAGGATCTCATGCAAAGGGGGTTAGGATCCCTCCTTGTAGGCGTCTTTGAATAATATTGAGTTGGAGGAGCTATCCCAAATCCTCACTCATTTCAAGGTATCGGGCTAAACCGGGGAGCCTTGGACTCTTTGCTGTCGCTAATAGAGACATCATGTTCCTTATCAGTCAGATTGTTGCATGACTTCATTCGCTGCACAAGACCAGTCACGGTTGGCAGTCATTTGTAGTCATGTCTGGCCGTATGGTGCTCCGCCGAAGGTAGCCGCTTTTGTGTGGCTAGTGGACCACTATAGAGTTCTAATCGTCAACAATCTGCGCATGTGAAGGATGATCCTTTCCAACATTTGTATCCTTTGTAAGAAGGATGCAGAATCTGTCAATCACTTTTTCATTTCCTATACCTTTGCTACCGCATTGTGATCCTACATCCTTGAGTTTTTTAATATCTCTTGGGCTATGCCAAGCTCCATGGAAGGCATGCTCTTGTCTTGACACGCTGGTATGCCAGTGGGCAGCGCCTGGGTGAAATGGAGATTAGCTTTGCTCGCAGCTTTTCAGACCATATGGGGAGAGTGGAAGAACCACTATTTTAAGAACATCAGCACTTCTTCCTTGGTAGCAGTTTTTAAGATTTTCTTCCTTATAAAGGAATGGGATCCTCACTAGCAGAGGGGTCTTTGTAGTTTGCTGTTCCCTCTCTTTTTTTTCTAAATTTATCAGTTGTATTCAAGGTGTTCTGTAATGGTAACAGTGACCGTAACGGCCACCACTGTTACCTTTACGATACGGGTCATAACGGCTGTTACGACCCCCGTAACGGCCGTTACGGTCTCTTTTTTTATTGAAAAAAAAATCTGAAAAACATGTATTTGCCTCGTAATGTTGATTAAAAAGTATGGAAAACCTGTATCTGTCCCATAACATACAATTACCGGGCTGTTATGGCCTTTATAGGGGACGTAACGTGCCATTAACGGCAATTACGGGTCATTTTTTTCCATAACGGCTGTTATGGCCGTTACGACCCTGTAACGCATAACGGTTGCCACCGTTACCTTTACGTAACGGCCTTTACAGCACACCATGGTTGTATTCTTTGCCATTTGGTTTTTCTTTTATATTATACTTTGCCTTTCCAAAAAAAAATGTTAACATTTTATTAAAATAATAGGTACAACATGAATTAATGATTTTTTAACTGTGATAAATTTTATTTAAAAAAAGCAACGGCAATACAAAGCCCGAATATATTTCACATTACAGCAGCCCCTTAAGAACAATGGTACTCCTGCCCCATTCTCTCAAGATGTACTTAATGAACATTGCATAAAATCAGACCTACATGAGACGAGACTAAGATCATGAAGGAAATGCACGCTTAAAATCACAATTGGCTTAGATTTGCTTCCAAAGATACTCTTCTCTCGCCACAGACCCCACATAATGCCATGGGGGAGCATCTTCCACATTATGCTTCTTCTCAACTAAAACAGACCGGTGTTTCGTTCGCTAAACAAGAGGGGAAGTGAACTGTTGAGAGCCGAAACTACTATCATGAGCCAGAAGAAGTGGTTCCAGACATCCTTCACGGTCTCACCACATAGCAAGGATCACACACACACACACACACACACACACACACACACACAGCATTTAGCAATGAGGTAAGGAGCAGACCATATTCATAGCCTGTTGGGTCCGCGCCGTCCGGCCAACATACCCAAACCCTTCTAAGTGACAAAACCCAGCCCAAACCCAGCCCATATGGGAAATTGGTTGACTCAAACCCTGACTTTCCGGCTGGGCCAAGTTTTGCAACCCCCAGGTGCAATGCTCCTTTTCTAGAAGCAAAACTCCTTGAGATCATGTGATGAGACCCCAAACAACCTCAATTCTGGGAGATTCAAAATTATCTTTCCTTTTTCCCCTTATATCAGCCCCCATGCTTCAACCACCAAATCACCTACATCTACATTAATAGCTTTTCCATGTCCGTCCTGTATATCCATTTGGACTATCTACTTGAGACCCAAATCGCCCACAAGATTTCTAGATCCATTATGGGATTATTCTTTTGATTCTTCCCTTTCAATCACAGGTTTACTCCAAAGAGATGTAGTTAACAGCTTGTGATATCTAGCCAAGAATGCAACATCGCTACCAAATTAATAAAACCTCTAAAAAGGCAATCTGGTCATTTCTTGGATACCCTTTTTGTGAATCTTATTTCATTTTATAGAATTATTATATATGCAAATTAGTAGATAACATTGTACTAGAACAAATATGGACCCTTAGTTGCACTATCTTTCGAAACAGGTGCCACTCCCACTTTGATCTCATGCTGCCACTCGCACTTCGATCTCATGCTGCCACTCTCACTTCGATCTCATCCTACCATTCCCACTTCCTAGCCTGTTTATACTTGCTAACATTTTGAAATGGACACTTCCACATTCCCACACCTGAATCTATTGCCTCTTCGCTTCACACTTCATGCAACTATATATGGACCATGTTAAATGTGTATCCTCTACTTGTCCGCTATCTTGTAAGACTGAATGAGGTCATTTCAATTGCTACCCACGATCCACTATCAGGAAATGGGCCATTTCAAGAACTCAGCTTACTCTATGCACAATAATTTCTACTATTTTCAACACAAACCTGCTTAGATCAGATAATTTCAATCTAAGATCTACCAAATCACGACAAATCTATATAAGGAAACAAAATTTTCATGAAAGAGATGTGAATTGCAAACATGAATTCTTCAATCACAGAACAAATTTGAAGAGGAAATCGCACCTTCCAAAGCCCCTGCAAAGGCCGTGATGGTGTTGGACTGCAATTCACAATCTTCAAGTAATGCTCCGACTCCCATCTCCTTCTCCCCTGCCGCACTCTGTCCTTCTTCCGCTGCCTTCTAGAAGCTCTATCCCCGCTGGGGCTCGTCCGGTTCGCGAAATACTGATAAATCTCCGACATCACACGATCCGGCGGGCTCCCACCCAGCGATGACGGCGAACCCTCTCTACCGTCCTCCGTAATTCCTGAATCGTCCCTCCGACAGTAACCTTGATTCTCCTCAAAAATCACGTGATTCTTCCCGACAAAGTTGACATTGACGGGGACCAAATCAGGGTCGTCCGAAAACCCCAACTGGGCCGCCCGGGCGAATTCGCCTGCCGCAGATGGCGATCCGATGAAATTCACGTGCTCGCCTTGGGACGAGAGGCCCATCCAGATAAATGGCGTCTTGGTGATGATGTAGCCGTTGGATCTCGAGGGAGAGATCCTGTAGCCGGTGATGTAGGACGGGCCCCACTCAAAGAAGACGAGCGGTGGGCCCGCCGCAGCTGGGGAGGGAGAGTTGGCAAAGACGCGGCGCCAGAAGCCGATGAGGTCTTCGTAGCGGGAGAGGGTTTTGTAGAGGAGGTGGAAGGAGATCTGGCCGTTGCCCCATGCGTGTATATGGGTTTTGGTGCTCCAGCGGCGGTGGCAGAGGGAGTACCAAATCTGGGAGGTGGGGCGGGCGAGGGGGAGGAAGCGCTTGCATGTAAGAGAGAATGAGGAGATTTCGGGGAGTGAAAGGAAGGACAGGATCGAGAGCTGGACATCTTCTGGGAAATCAACGAACGAGATTGATGATGAAGCGTGCTCCTTTGGGTCACCGAAATCCGCCATTTTCGCAGAGAGATAGAGAGGGGGCAGAAATGTCTTTTGCAGAGAGATGGCAGAGCTGTTCCGACGAGAGATGAGGAAATGGTAAGTTTCGTGGGGAGGAAGGACGGATTGACTTCCGTGATAGTTTGCCACCATTTTGAAAAGGGTTGTGGCTGATACACCCTACACTTGGCAAACGAGAGTTTATTGAAATCTGTACCGTTGAAATAACGAATCTCATCGTGGATAGAGCTTAGACAGAAAGTAACACACATCGGGTGATTTTAACCAGATGATTTTGCCAGATGAATTCGGTCAGCCGAATTGGCGGGTTAGGATCCTTCCACACGGCATCCATCGTTAGCTTCACGATTTGAACGTCTCGGATCTGCGTGGATGTAAGCCACGTGTAGAAATCATGAGTCCCCACCATTTTCAGAGTAATGGGTATCTGCCATATGGCAATCTGGCCCGTCAATGTCCATTTCCGTGCATGCATGTTTATATTTCTGGTCCACTGGATAGCTGGGGTTTGCCTGAAACTTCGAACATTGCCTAAACAGTTATTATGGGGCCCACACACGTAGGATGCTCATGTTCTTTTGCATCTTCATACGCGGCTGCAAACAGCTTTTTCGCAAATTTCGACCACTGCGCGTTTGTGCCCGACTATCGTCTTCCTCCATTGTGACCAGACTCACGTATATGTGGTCCACTAAAATGAACGGTTTATATCACTCGATCGTAAGGCACGAGCTGCAAGGGGCACAGCTTCGGTAGGTCCCTGACTGTTGGGCCCACCTTGACACATGTGCCTAACATCCATGCCGTCAATCCGTTTTGATAGCTCATTTTAAGTCATGAACCAAAAAATGAAGCAGATTCAAGTCTTAGGTGAAACACACAACAGGAAACAGTGGTGCTTGACCATTAAAAACTTCTCGTTGGCTACAAAAGTTTTGGATCAAGCTGATATATGTGTGGTCCCTTTATCCAGGTCTTTATGACCTTTTCAAAAGGTTGGATGGAAAAAAAGCCACCACTGTTATCTGCCGTGTGGTCCGCTCGAGAGATTTGGATCAACTTCATTTTTCGGATCATGCAAAAAAAGAGCTTTCAAAACGGATGGACGGCGGTGGATGTAGGGAATATACATCACGGTGGACTCCACGGGGATCCACCGATCTGGGTATCGAGAAGCCGCTCCCGCAGGAAACAGGAACCGTATGAGAGAGAGAATATCTCAGCCAGCCAATCCTACCTTCGTACGTCACCTCTTTTATCTTGAGTTCGATCTCGGTCATCGTTTTTCTGAGATACACGGCAGCGGATTGGCTGGTGTACCACGGACGCGGATTGCGTCCTACCCCGTCCGGGCAGGGCTCTGTGGGGCCCACCGTGATGTAAGTATTTTATTCACGCCGTTAGTTGTTTTTATATGATTATTTTAATTTATGAACCAAAAATTGAGGTAGATTCAGGGCTTAAGTGGACCACAAATCGTGGATTAAACTTGCACCATTAAGAACTTCCTGGGAGCTTGCGAAGTGTCCGATCAAGATGAAATTTGTGTTTTCACTTCATACAAGTCTGCATGACATTATTAATAGGTTGGGTGGTAAAAAAAACAGCACGGTTGCCCTTAGAAATGTTTCAAACGGTGGATGTCATTATCACTGCAAGTTCCTTTGATGTGGTCCATCGTGGATAAAATAATTACATCTATGAGCCTATAGAGTCCTGCCCGAACGGATTACGGTAGGATGCCGTCCACGTCTGGTGTACCACACACTAGCAATATAGATTGTGTATCAGAAAGTTCTATGGCCTATGATAAGGTATGTGTAATATCCAAGCTGTCCATCTATTTGGATAGCTCGTCTTAATGCTTGAGCTGAAAAATAAAATAGATGTAAAGATTAATTGGACCACACTACAAAAAGTAGCAGAGGATTGAATGTATACCATTGAAATCCTTTTGGGACAGAAGTTTCGGATCAATATGAAATTTGTTTTTTGTCCCTCTTTATTCATTCATTTGTGACCTTATTAATAGATTGGATGGAAAATAAATGTTATGGTAAGACCTACTAATATTTTAACGATGAAAATTATTATCCTCGCTACTATTTTTGGTGTGTTACATTTGAGCTTTGGTATATTATTCACTTTTTGTCTGATGCCCTAACATGATCTCTTAAAATGGATGAACGGTATGGATATAATAAATACATCCTTATGGCCCGCATAACTTTGATCTCTTTTTAACCGCTTGTATAACTAGGAGCTGGAGGAGCATCAGCGCTCGCTTCGCGTACGCGGATTGCGTACTACACCAGCCCGTCCTCAGCTCCGAACGGGCAGTTCTGTGAGCGGCCCACCATGATATATCTGTACATCTAATCCGTCTATCCCTTTACTCAGATTATTTTAAAGTATGAATACAAAAATAAAGCAGATCCAACGATAAACCACACCAAAGATAACTCTAGCATTTAATGCTACTAACATTTAATGCTTTGTGTATTTTAATGCAACCAAGCTTATTATTTGGTGTAGTCCACTTGAGCGTTAGATCTGCCTATTTTTGTGTTAGTGCTTTAAAATAATACGAGAAAAGGGATTGACAACGTGGATGTAAAGATACATCACAGTGGGCCTACCCACAGAACTGCTCGTTCAGAGCTAGGGACGGGCGGGGGAGTAGGCAATCCGTGTCCTCGCTTCGCACGACATGTGTATACATCAGCTATACAGCTGGTGTGCGGTATACCAGCCAATCCACTTCCACGGGTTGAATAGCGAGCTCACGTCACAAGTCATGACGCCCAGATCTCAGCTTAACAGAAAACTTCGAACATAACAACAATGACGCCGAGCGTCCATACAGGCATAAACGTACGATCAACTATATGTAAAAAGTTCCAAGATAAGCAGAAACACACTGTATACTGTATGATCGAGATCTAAAAACATTGGTCGGCTATTTAGTAACTCATTTAATATATAAATTGAATGAGGCAATTCATCAAGATTACGGCTACGGATTATACTAAGGAATGTAAATCGATAAATTTGGAAAATAAAGATTACACTCATGAATGTAATTTACTTAACAAGGAAAGTAAATGATTACACTATAAAATGTAAAATGACAGGATAATTTGAAAAATAATTGATGTGGTTTGTTTGGGTTGGTGTAAGACTATTTTCCTTCATGCATTCATCTTTTATTTATAACTTTGATCTAGTTGTTCTGAATTCTTTTCATATTCAGAGGGTTGTTATAACCTATAACATCGTGAAATTTTGTTATTCTAGATTGTCAAAAGTCCTTAATTTTTTTTTATATAACTAGCCTACGCTGTCACTTACTTACCCTTGATGCGCGAGATGAGCCTATACGTAGGTTATACTAGTAAAAAATTGCACAAATTCGATTAACCAATCGTGTGATGCCAACAAATCCGTCTGATCACTTAAACCTCAAGTCTACCCTCATGAATTGTTCATTTAGAGCCCAAATCTAACTGATCTATCACTGACTAATCAAGACAACTGTAACCAAATTAAAGAACTATCCAAAACCGAGCCAGCAATGGGCCGGATCTTAACTAGCGAACTAGGTCAACTTAATTATCCGCTTAGCCTAAAAACCGATGGTTTAGAGTGATTATGACCAAATCATCATTTTGGCTAATTGCGAATAGGCCACACTATAAACTTAGCTAATCCAGACCCTAACCATTGCGCACAAAAAATCTACATATCTAATTCATTCCAAAAATGCCTCGATTACCCGAACAAGCTTTATACCACTCGTTAGTGGGCAACTAGTTCTGAAATTATAGAATAATGTCCATCTCACTGGGCTTGACGTCCATCACGGACAGTGGGCCCAAACGATGCCCCGAACCGCACAACTTGGACCGTGAAGGTAGAGCTTAAAAGTCGCGAGTCTCCGGGATTGAAACCTAAAACTTAAGTAAGTTGGCCCCGCCACTAAAATGACGAAGTTGCAACTTTCTAACCGTTGAATTGCAATCAAACTCGGGCCATGAGTCAGGGATATTTCCCTGCTCATATCCATATAATTGTGGGCCCGATCGATCACCAGTGACTGTTGATCGCAAATCAGGCCCCCACATCCAATCGGGTCATCCATTTACCACCAAATTTGAACCAACCACTCATCCGATAATGGGGCACCTGCCTCATGACACAAATGAGCCAGGGGGGCACTGGAATGGCCCTATAGGCCAAGATCCAACCCATTTGGGGCATGCATGTTAGAAAAAGAACTCATAGGGCCATAAAAACACAAATTTCAAACTATATAAGCCTAAAAATTATACTCCCTCACTCCTATACGAATTTTTATTGCAAAGGAGAGAGAGAGAGAGAGAGAGAGAGAGAGAGAGAGAGAGCTCCAAGGAGCTTGATCTTGAGAAATCTTCCCCCTACCACAATTCACATCGGAGCCCACAACTCCGCCACCGTAGGAGTGGCCCACTGGCAAGGGAAATGTAAGCAGCCAGCCCCATACCAAATTTTGGCATATAAAGCCGCTTGCATGCACTCTAACATGCAATTTTTATTGGCGCAAGGCTTCGACACGTCAACTCATGGGACCGACACCTTGAGAGTGGCTCCATAAGCCATCAAAACATTCATAGGTGCGGACCATTAACTATAGGTGGTCGTTTATCAAACCTAGGCCGAATTTAGTGATTATAGTTGTAAGATTTGCTTTGCATATCGATTACATGTGTTGGAATGGCAGATTTGGAGTGTTGTCTTGGATAAATTCCGATTAAGGAAGAAACGTTGGACTCTCAACCGTCCTAACTCTTGCTTTGCCTGATTTTCTGATTTCTATGACAATCAAAGCATGACATATTCCCAACTTCTGAAACAAATAGGAAAATTCCTGCTGCATGTCCCCTATACACATGATTAACTATCAACTTTACTCCATTCATGTTTAAATTTCTCTGTAATTGAGCTTGACTTCATGCTTATTTATAATTTCCCTGTATTTAAGAATTCATGACGAATTATGATGACAATTACTATAACTTATTGCTATGTATGCCTAAATCCTTCACAACTATAAGTAGATCGACATCTACTTTGATATGCTTCATTTATACACTGCCCCTTTTACTGGGTTGGCCAGCAAATTCCAAAACCCGCATAGGCAGCCCCGCCAGTAGGGCTACCCAAGGACTAATTTGACCTAGTTAGTCGGAATACGGATAGTCGGCAGTAGTTGGACTACGCGGGACATTTGGTCTAAATGTCGTACGATTTGTAGTTCGTTTAGAGGGGACAAATTGGTTCATCAGATGGCCGACCATGTTCGTTAACCATGTATGTACATGTCTGCTTGAACCTGAGACACCCTTCGTCTATTTGTGTCACTGATAACTAGCTTGTTGCTACCCACAAGTCTCAGGAGTCGGGCATGATGAAATGAGACATTATGCCCGAACTGTCGGCCTACGCTGGGGTGACGAGCATCCCCGTAATGACTGCGAGCAAGAACTCTTCCTTACGATTGCCCCTCATATATTTTTTTTATTGGGAGTGACGAACCCAATCGAATCAAGGATCGCGAGAGCAAGACTGTCACGGCTGCCCGTGCCGCTTGATCGGGATAGGGCATTAATCTGTTAGGGTGTCCCAGTTTTTCCAAACTACTGGTCGAATGAATGTAACTAATCAACACGGCTAACATGCTCACCATTACATCGCATTAGTTAGGATGACGACTCGGCAGTCGAGGTCACATTGAGAGAGTGTTTGGCATTGCGAACGTTAGATGGTGTCGCTTAAGGGAGTGTTGGATGTGAGAGCATGCATCATATCATGGAACTACGCATATGCATTAATAAAAGTAATTAGGATCTTGTGAATGATTGCTTTTCACTAACCTTGTCTATGGATTTGATAATATGTGTAACTTATTGCTAATGGTATTCACTGAGTTGATCACTCACTCCCACTCTGGGACAGTGTTTTAAAACACCAACTAGAACCTGTCTTAGATGCAGGGATCACGGAGTTCTATGCGCTTGATGGAGCAAGCGTGGACGAGGAGGATGAGGAGCGGTCATACTTCGAGATCTTCGACAGGTCCCCATAGACTGTTATAGAATTAGTGATGGGGCCTGGGGCAGGGTTTTGTACTTTTGGGATTATGTGTATATTTCGTGGGGCACGGTCCCTCACATTCACTTGCATTACCTTTTTGTCGGATATGCTTATTCCGTTCTAGTTGCACATGAGTTTACTATTTTGATCATGATTTATGCTACATGGTCCATATAGATTCTCCATTGCTTATGAAACGAACAAATTATGCATATTTTGAAAACCTAGTAGGGCATAAGTGGCACCAGAAATTCGGGAGCCAAGTACCTACTTGGCAGCCGAAATTCAAGGTGCTACAAGTTGGTACCAAAGCATGGTTCGAAATTAAGCTGGGTCGTGGGTTGTGGACCTATCGTAACGCAAATTCTCGATATAGGTGGGAGAGATTAAACCTAGTGACATTTAAAACCCTAGGACCGAACCCTCTAAATATCTTGAACGATGATCTTAGTCTAGGATTTAGACTTAGAAGGGACTTAAATCGAAGAAATTAGTGGCGATATCACTAAGGACAAGGCCTTAGAATGCTAAGGGATGGTTCGTATCGCACTTAGTCGAGAATTTTAGAATTTTAGTGTCACGACCCGACGTAAAAGAGTCAAGTGACTAAAGTAGCTTGTTCTCAAAAGAGGGAGAGAGGCCTTACGGGCAACCGCGCAATGGAAAGAGAGGGAGAGAGGCCCTGAGCACAACCGCGCAATGGAAAGAGAGGGAGAGAGACCCTGCGCACAACCACGCAATGGAAAGAAAGGGAGAGAGGCCCTGTGCGCAACTGCGCAATGGAAAAAGGGAGAGAGGCTTTTGCGCCCTTCCGCGCAATCCTCTTGAACAATGGCCTTTTGCCACTTGATGTGGAAGTTTGTCCTGAAGACAAGCTTTTGCACGCCACTTTGTGTGGGTATTTGTCCAAAGGAGAGCCTTTGCACCACTTGATGTGGAAGGTTGTCTTAAAGCAGGGCTTTTACGCGACCACGCGCAATTGAAGTTGGATAAAGAGAGGGTTGCGCCACTTCTCATGGAAGATTGTCTGGAAGCAAAGCACTTGCACCACTTTGCATGGAGCATTGTTCGAATACAAGGCCATTGCGCGATTGCGGGCAATTGAAGTCTGAATGCAAGGCCTTTGTCACGCCCCGAACCCGGAGACCGGGCTCACAAAATTCCCGATCGCCGAATCCGGCACCGACAGCCTCCGTAGAACCCCATTCTCGGCTCCTAGCGCCCATACGCCAGGTTCCGATCCTGGGATGCTACAAGGAGGATTTCTAATAATCCATTTGATTCGTAATGAGTATAACCACAAGCATAACCCACGAACAATAACCACAAGAACACCATCACAAAATCCACTATGAACAAAAACTTTAAATACAGTGCGTATAAAGGGAAATACAAGATACTGAAAATGACAAAAACTCCAAAAGCTCGGCTGCACGCTCCAACTGCGGCGAGACTACGGCTGCGTCCTGGCGTCACCTGCACGCATCAATCGTGCATAAGCTTATAGGAAGCTTAGAGGGTGGTGTAAGTGTGTGCGAACGTGCTCAGAATGCAATGCCAGAGTGATGCGGAATCATACGTAAATGCAACCAGCCGTACCAAGGCTATGCAGTACAAGATGTGAATGCTATCGGCCATAACAAGGCCATGCGAAACAATATGTAAGTCAAGCATGCCAATCCTCATCCAAATCCTCATGTCAATATAGTTCTCAGTCTGGATAATCACCGGGGTTCAGTACACTCCAAATGGCACTGTCTCTCTCCAAGCAGCACAGTCCAAGTGAGCGTAAGAAACCTCACTATCCGCCTGGCCAATAGTCAGCCAATACCTATCCGGCACGTCGATAGCGAACCCATTTCCGAGCTGGTCAAACTCAGCCTAGTAATGCCCCCTGCTCTCGGGCGAGTAAGGCCACACCCCTTTCCAACCGACCACGACACAGTGGGAGACGTGGCCTCATGGTATTCGGCCCTCGTGCGCTCGTATATCCACTCGGTCTCGACGTTGGAGTCATCCTCTGGTACCATCGGGTTCAGGGACTCTCACCCAGGGACATCTATGGCGCCCCAATTGCTTGGAACAAGATTTTCCGGTATCCAACCAGCCACCCACGATATATCTGTGGAGGCTAAGGCCCTGATGTCGCTAGGGCATATCTCAATCATACAAATGCAAGTGCATGAACCACACTACCAATCATGCAACCATCCTGCGTGAAGCACGCGCTCATGTAGGGCAACTCCGCCTATCAGGGAGCCCTTAAACAGTCTGCCCGAAGGCATATGCTATGATCAGACACTCCTCATCTCAAGCATACATATGATGCGTATGATTATGAATCATGGGCTGTGCTAAACATGTTATAAAGCAATAAACTATCCTCTCAATGAAGATGGGCCTATATGGCCTACATGAAACAGATGTGAGCCTATCAGTGGCCTTAGGGAGAGTTATAATGTGGACATCGAACCAACATTACTCGTACAATGTGGACGTCAAACCAACATTGTCCCCAAGGCTCGGCTCGCCTTAAATACCATTAAATAAATTATGGTGGAATCACACATTGCAATGTGCCTTAGGTACATCCCATTGGGCCTCAAATATATCAGATGGGCCGTATCTCATGGGCCTTACATTCATCAAGTGGGACATCCCAATGAGCCTCACCAATGGGCCTTAGGTACATTGCAAGGAGTCATCACCCATGGGCCTTAGAATGCATTAAAATGAGCTTAATCACGTAAGTTTTATGTGTATCAAATGGGCCTAATCACATAAGCCTTATTCATATTAAAGTGGGCCTCAACAATGGGCCACAGGTACATCAATTTTGGGCCTCAGAACGTGGGCCTATATATATATCGAGGTAGGCCTCGACAACAGGCCTAAAAACTCGTCAAGATGGCCTACCAACATGGGCCCATATATGCCAAAGTGGGCCTCAATGATGGCCTGAATATACATCAAGATGGGCCTGAACACGCTAGCCCATATGCTTCCAAGTGGGCCTCAATAATGGGCCTATATAACTGCCAAGATGGGCTAAAACACACTAGCCCATATATATTAAAGTGGGCCCCATGTGAGGCCCGCCATAATGTTTATTTCCCCATCCAATCTGTTGATAAGGTCACATGAACAGGGGCCCGTCATAATATTTATTTTCCATTCAAACTAGCCATAAGATCACATGGACCTTGGGTAAGGCCCACTGAAATGTTTATCTTGCCACCCAATCTGTTCATATGGCCACACAGCCAAGGAGGGGCCCACCGTAATATTTATTTGCTATCCAAACTGTTAATGGGGGCCAGCCCCATGAACGCTGTTTCCTGAAACGTGGTCCACTTGAGATTGGGATTTACCTCATTTTTGGGCTCGTGCCTTAAAATGATCTCATCAAATCGATGGACGGCATGGATGAAACTCACACATCATGTGGGGCCCACGGCAGGGAGCCGTGGGTCCCTGCCTCATTCACACCCGCAGGCGCTGCTGCCTGCGTTGGCAGCAGCAGCAGTGCTGCTTTTTTTTGTGGTAATTAGGGGTCCATTTTGAACGAATCCAGACCACCCATTGTGTGTGCCCCACTAGTCTGGCCGTCCAGACCGAGTCTCAGCTGCATCCAAACCTCAGGTGGATCCCACCAAGCACTTTTATATGTTTTGGCATGTTTTCACATGGTTTTAGAGGTTATGGCCCACCCTGTGATCAGATCACCTTACGGTTTTGGCTCAACGCCTAAAACATCATGAGTAAGAGGATGGACGGCGTGGATTGAACACATACATCAAGGTGGGGCCTATACGGGTAGCCCACTCCAACCTTCTTTTCATCATATATATATATATATATATATATATATATATATATATATATATATATATATTAACGTAACTGGCGCTGCTAGTCCAGCGTCCAGAGACACTGGACGGCGTGCACAAACAAATACATTCCGGTGGGTCGCACATGGACGTGCATCATGGTGGGTCCCACCCACATTACCCACCTCAACTAGGGATAGATACCAAGGCCTCAAGTGTTGAAACAAGGTATATCCACTCAGTCCACCAGTTGAGCTATGGATCAGGGTATTTCATGGTGGGTCCCACCATTCATGATGGATGGTATAAAGGGAACTCTAAATGGTGGGGCCCACTACATCTAATGGGTAAAAGAGAGAAGAAGAGAGAGAGAGAGAGAGAGAGAGAGAGAGAGAGAGAGAGAGTGACGGTGAAGGAGGGAGGGACCCCGCCACTAATGGGCCCTCCCTTAAACAATACATACATCATGTGGGTCCCACAACAAGTGGGCCCTTAAAATTGAAAGCAACGGTATAACACCCACCTTGTTGGCCTCCTTCTTGCTCCCTTAAACTTGTAAGCTCCTTGCCTTCGCGTTCAACGGTGGATGATGGACTTTTAATGGTGTGGATGAGAGATGAGAGGGTGGGCCACACTTGGAGTTTTGGGAGAGGGAAAGAGAGAGCTTGGATTTCTCATGGAGTTTTCCATGGGATTTTCTTTAAGAAAAGAATGAGGGAGAGAGAGAAGTAATGGAAGGAATGGGTGGAGGGAATGGGTGTAGTTAATGAGGCATGGGTTTGTTTGATTTTTGTAAAAAGGAGGAATGGTTTGCTTTGAAATTTTGTAAAGGAGATATGGTGATGGAAGAGAGAGTGGACTTTTGAAAAAGGGGAGGGATGGTTGTGTACTTGAGGTATGGTGTGACTTAACTTGTACTTGATTGATTGATTGATGGGACATCTCGTAGAGATTCCCTCGAGATTCGCAACGTGCGGCGTTTCTTCGAACCGAACGCTGTCTGACATCTTCCCACCTAGGTATCGGTTCGGTGCGCGAGTCGCGGCGTTGGAACCGCGGCAACGACGCGGTCGCCAAGGTACAAGTTTCGGGTCGAGCCGACTCTGATATGCAGGACTCGACTTAGGTGCATGCGCAACGTCGGAAATGGGTCGAGGGTTGCCGGAATCCGACCGGTGGAATTGCGGAAGCCGACCGAATGGTACGGTTTAGGTTACGAGTCTTACAGCCTTTGTGCCATGCTACATGGCCCTTGTCCAAATACCAGACTTTGCACGCTTGCGCCCAATTGAAAGGGAGAGAGACATGTCTTTGCGTGCCACCTCGTATGAAACATGTCTTGAAGAAAGGTTCCTGCGCCACTTTGTGTGGACACTTGTCCTGAAGACAGGCCTTTGTGCCATTTGATGTGGAACTTGTTCTGAAGACAGGCCTTTGCGCCATTTGATGTGGAACTTGTCCAAATGCATGGCTCATGCGCCATTTTGCATGGAACACTGTCCTAATGTATGGCTCCTGCGCCACTTTGCATGGAAGATTGTTCTAATGCATGGATCTTTGCGCCACTTCTCATGGAAGCATGTCCTGATGCATAGATCTTGCACCATTTTCCATGCTCTCTTGTCTTAATGCAAGCATTGTGTGTCATTCTCCATGGACTTTTGTCCTGAAGTAAGCCTTCTGTGCTCCACCTTGGCTAAAGTTTATGCGCTTCTGTCTTCAGACAGATGACCTCTACATTTGTTGGATGTCTATGAATAACTCTCTCTCATCTTCATTTGGAGAGGGCAATGAAAGAAAGAAGTGAAGATAGAAGTTGAAAAATCTCAAGGAACCCACAAAGGAGATAAAAATTCCTCAGTAGCGCACCCGTACAATTCAATTGCTGGATTCATAAAGGGAAAGTGAAGGAAATGTGAAGTGCAGAGAGAGAGTGACAGAAGAAAGAAGAGCCTGTCCGTACAACTGAATGGATGAATGGAAGGACGATCAATGTCTACTGTACAACCTATCCGCCTTTACGATGAACATCAAATGCATCGAAATACTGCTTAAATTGCCATTAAATACCTTCTCTATCATTCATTACGTTGATTCATTGTACTCTGTTTTCATAATCAAGGGAAATGCGAAGATGTAAATGAACTCAGACTAAATAGAAAACTTTGTGATCATGGTTCTCTTATTATTTCTTTGTTATCATTGAATGAATTCCCCCATATCGAATGTATTTGTTTCTTGTTGAAACAAAATGGCGACTCCACTGGGACTTTCAATGATAACTTAGAAAATATTTAGAGAACATTTATCACTTTTTGACGTTGTATAGACGCCAAAATGACGACTCTCAAGGGGAACATCCTCCCCTTCATCTCTAAAAACAAAATACAATTTTGTTTGATTAAAATAACTAATACTCTATTCTGAATAACAGGTATACCATAATGACTTTTCTCCCGACTGACGTGGTTGTCTACTTCGCACCTAATGGATTCCCAGTAGGTTACATCGACAATACGAGATCGGTACTACAGAAAGTACCAGAAAAGATTAAATCAATTGTGATCAAGGACATACAATGTCAGGTAATGTCTGAAGTAGTTTCTGCTTCACCAGTAGCACAACAAGACGATGAAGGACGGATGATAGTGTGTTGGTGCACAAAAATGTACGAAGTTTCCATCAGAGACAAGGAAGAAAGAAGAAAGAAGATTAGAAAGAAAGAATATGCAAAGAAGAATGAAGTAAAGAGCAGGAATTCGTGTGTTTGCGCTGACCAGCGCAAACTATGATCGGTTGTGCGGGGCCGCGCAAATGGTATAGGAGGTTGCGTGCACCTGAAACATGGTAACATCCAAAAGATGAAAAGTTTGATCTTCTTTTACAAGGAATACCATCCTGTCAAGCAGGGTTAAAAGTTTGGTTATGCGAAGTGCCATGAGGCATAATTTTATCTCAGTTCATCCTCATCGATAGCATCAGCAATGCAGTTATCACTTTCTCCTTCGGTATCAGTACATTTAAAGTATAAAGAAATAGAAAATTTGCTAGCAAGATGTTAATCAGCCTTCACCAGATGAGTATGTTGCTGAAGAAGTCTCTAATTTTCCAACAGTGACTGTCGTGAACAACAATGAACCCTAAGGAAAACCTTCAGATGAGAAGTTAGTTCGACTGAATTAGGCGCTACTCGTCAAGGAGAAGACGAATCAATTAATGAATTCATTAGTCAATGGAGAACCTTGGGGGCATCGTGTTCACTACTTGCTAGAGTAGAAGAGCAAGTCAAGTTACGTATAGAATGCATGAAACTAGATATTGCATTAGGACTCAGTGATCCGAGTATACACATCTTTCATGAGTCAATTATAAAAGTTGGCAATTTGGAAAGAATCGATGTGAAGCTGCTCAACTCTCATATGAATCAGCCATCTTAAAATCTTAAAAGAGTAGCAATAGATATTGCTAAAGAAAACAAGACAGAATTGTCAAAATGAACGAGAAAAAACTCCGATAAAGAGAACATGAGCGATTCTACAATTAAGAAAGTAAAGAAAGAGTTCGGACAATTAAGGGACTGCGGGAAATATACTGTTGAAGAAGACTATATACTAACTGCAGAGAAAATCAAACCACCACAACTAAAGTATTCAAAGGAAACGAAGTAAAGAAGAAAAGAATATCCTACAGAAGATGATCGATGATAGTAAAATTGTCATAAAGAAGGCATATGAAATAAGAAGAGAAAGTAATGGCATATGATCTCGATTGAAAATAGTCACTCAATAGAAGAACAGGTGAGAAGAAAACAAGATGTCTATTTACCATGGGGGTAAATTTTCATCAATATATCTATCATTTTAACAAGATATATCATCTCTGAACGTATAGGCAGTTTCGACTTAGAAGATTCACGATGTAATACTTCAAAATCAAAAGGGGGCAGACAAAAGCATACAAAATATGTCATCCTTGAAGATAATCTCTATTTTAATTACAAAGATTATTAGAATAATGTTTCTTAATTAAAAGGGGGCAGACAAAAGCATACAAAATATATCATCCTTAAAGATAATCTCAATTTTGATTACGAAGATTATCATAATAATGCTTCTTAATCAAAAGGGGGCATGACAAGTAGAAGGATGAATGGGCTACAAAAGACAAAGTTATGTATTCCTCTGCATGTGAATGAATAAAAGGTGCAAATTTTCAAGTAAAGCTTCTCAAACGTATCTCAAGCGTTGATGATCGTTGTCAAGCGTTGATGATCGCTGTCAAGCATTGATGATCACTGTCAAGCGTTGATGATCGCTGTTAAGCATTGATGATTGCTACTAAGCATTGATGATTGCTACTAAGCATTGAAGATTGCCACCAACGCCGATGATTTTTGTCAAATTCGCCAAGTGCCGATGATTATCACCAAAATTAGCAACTATCGCTGTCGTCATCAATCGCTCATACAAACTCATTTTATCAAAATTGTTATCATCGCCAAGCTGATACACTATTTTAAACATAATATGAATGTTTTTAGAACATTATCAGCAGCAGTGAAATATCAATTATTGATTCACCAATTTTGGCAGTGGAACAAACTATATAGCCGCCCACATATAAAGTTGATGACAACGATGGTAGCTTATCATTTAAGGCAGCTTAACGAAGCCCTCAGCGACCAACTACGCATAAGACCTATCATCATCGACACTACATATATATACATATATATGTATATTATATATATATACATATATAATATATATATATATGTTATTTGGGCAGCAGTGTGGAGCCAGTGGCCCTAAAAAGCCCATATAAGTCACATCACATGCATAACCATGCGGGCAGCGGATGGAGCCAATGACTAAAAGTCCCCAACGGCCAGTCACGCGTGAGACCAATGCTGCCTGTAGAGCTTCCGACAGCGTCACGGGGAAGGATGAAAATACCCTCCCGTGAATGGGTCCGACCTTGCAAGCAAAGAAAAAGTGGGCCGCAGTGTGTGCTTTGTGGCTTTGACCATAGATAGGCCAACCATGCGTAAGACCCCCCATATTCCTAGCTTGATTTTAGTAGTAACTCATGAGGAAGGGTTTTTAGCCTACTCATTGATGGACTAGCGGCCTTAGATTTGGTACCCAAAGGTAGCACTTGTGCCCCCCGTGAACTCTAGAGAGTTACTATGGCCAGCCCTATGCGTAAATCACACGATTTCATGCCCCGGTAGCTTCATTTAGGCCCCTCTGATGGATCGCGATTTGTGAACTCCCCGACTGCGATAAGTCCCGTGAACTTTAGAGAGTTACAGCGACCATTCATGTAAGACTCGACTCCCGCATGAGTCTAAGAAACTGCTTGCTCCACTACTCATGAGTCTAAACTGTGTGATTGCTCCATTACTCATGAGCCTAAACTGTATAAAGTGTCAAGTCCAGTCATGTCGTGTCAAGTCAAGTCATGCCATATCAGTCAAGTTAGTAAAGTCAAGTCCAGTTAAGTTCGGCTCAGCCAAGTCCTATCCAGTCAAAGTATGGTCAGTCAAAAGTATGCTAGCTCCACTACTCAAGAACTTAAACTATACGAGCATCAAAATGCTGTAGATATATATTTCACTTAAGATATGCTCGAATATGCAATTACCTGATAAAAATCTCAAATATTGATTAAACAATATACAAAAAAAAAAAAGAAGCGCGCGTGTGTGTGTATATGCGTTTTTTTTTAATCAAGTTCAAATCACAGCAACAAATGCCTTCAAAATATTAGCGGTTCTTTATTCAAAGGTTCAAATCTTCAAGATCAACTACTAGTTTTCGACTACAATATATTTATTCCTCTGACAAGAGTCGTGAGATCCTTGTCTCTTGCCTACTTGATGATGAAGAAATATTATCTCACAAAATTCTCAAGGGCGGCAGAGAATAAAGCTAGCGAAGAATTATCATTCTCTTCTGGACCATCTAAAGATTCAGATATATTCTTTGGATTCTTTAAAGGATCAGCAAAGGTTATCCATCTTTCAAGAGTATCAGTAGACTTTATTTCATGAGTATTATCTTCTGAAGAAATCCTTATACAAAGTTAATCTGGAGAGGGGGCATGATCTAGAATCATCGCAAGTCTCCGAACACTGGACTTGATGAAGACAAAGAACAAATGTTTATCAAAAGAGATAGAATCATTGTCAATAACTTCTATGGCCTTCGGAAAGCTATTAATGAAAATTGAAATAAATCTTATCTACTTTTCAGAATCAGCAAAGGTCCAAGGAAAATATACTCTTAGCCAGTCTATGAAGAAATGTCAAGGAGCACAAATTAGAAAAGATTCAACGGTTGAACTTCTAGAGTCAGAAATGACATCTCCAAAAGCGTGATATAATGAGCAAAGAATACAATAAATGCAATGCAAAGCACGATGACAAGTGCAAAGAAGGGAAAATCAAATCATTATCATATTGCAAATATTACAATCATTCTAAAAAGTTTATCAATACTTCATGAAATTAAACCGGAGAATTATAATGTATTGAGATACTGATTCCGATTAATGTGGCAGGAAAGACTACCATTCGAAAGCTTGGGTTATGCATATCATGAATAAAGGAGACAAACAAAGAGATTGTTGCAGTGGGAACAGCATTAAAGAACAACTCCCTAAACACATAGTTTAAAGAAAGAGTCGTCGGAGTTGATCAAAGAGATCGTTGCAAAAGCAGCAGTATTGAAAGATAGTTCTCTGGTCCAGTTACTCAAAGATGAAGTCGTCACAATTGTTATAGTGGTAAGTTTCGATGAAAAGAGAATTATGCGAATAAGGGAGTTAAAGCTATGGAAGATGCAATGGTAGTTTTGTTTCCAGAAAGGCGTTCTGTCTGATTGACTGTTATGAAGACGGAGTGCTTTCATTGCCGCATTATCCTCCCTATTGAATCATTCACTCGATGCTTCTAACTAGGGGCATTTAGCCTTCCATTCGAGTGCGATAATTCAGTCTTCCGTTCGAGCGCGATCATTCAGTCTTCCGTTTGAGCGTGACCATTCAGTCTTCCGTTCGAGTGCAATCATTCAGTCTTCTATTCGAGCGCGACCATTCAGTTTTCTCGTCAAGTGTGATCATTCAATCTTCCATGCAAGCATGGTCATCCAGTTATCCTTCAGTTGCAGTTCATTTGGTTTTCGGTCAAGCAATTCTTCTCTGTTATGCGACTATATTGCATGAAGAATCCTTCTCTAAAATGAAAGGATTTTTGTACAAAAGAAGATCGATCCTCCATTTGATCTCATAAATCAATCAAAGAAGGATCGAGGGGGCATCTGCTGAGGCACAAAAAAATATTTTATCTTTCTAATGCACGAGTTAAAGTCCTCCTGTGGTGCATGGATAAGCATGCTAGTCTCCATCTCTGTTATGCGCCCCTCCACTTGAAGAAAGCCTCATGGGCGTCGTTTGGTATGGAGGAGTGCATGGGCGTCATTTGGTATGGAGGAGTGCATGGGCGTCGTTTGGTATGGAGGAGTGCATGGGCATCGTTTGGTATGGAGGAGTGCATGGGCGTCATTTTTAATGAAGGAGGGATGTTACCTTGTATGAAGGAAGGAGTGGTTGTACACCACTATTTAAGGGAGAGGTTGGTGAACACCACTATTTAAGGAAGAAGGTTGGACGTTGTGTGAAGAAGTGATGGTGATCACCACTATTTAAGGAGTGCGGAGCTTAGGAGGCCTATAAATACCCCTCCCCACTCTTCATTTGAGGATGATGGAAGCTAGGAGAGAGAGAAGGAGCATTGTGGAGCATTGTCCGCTCCTCAAAAGAGGGAGAGAGGCCTTGAACGCAACTGCGCAATAGAAAGAGAGGGAGAGAGGCCCTGCTCGCAACCGCGCATTGGAAAGAGGGAGAGAGGCTTTTGCGCCCTTCCGCAAATCCTCTTGAACAATGGCCTTGCGCCACTTGATGTGGAAGTTTGTCCTAAAGACAAGCTTTTGCACGCCACTTTATGTGGCTATTTGTCCAAAGGAGAGCCTTTGCGCCACTTGATGTGGAAGGTTATCTTAAAGCAGGGCTTTTACGCGACGGCGCGCAATTGAAGTTGGATAGAGAGAGGGTTGCGCCACTTCTCATGGAAGATTGTCTGGAAGTAAAGCACTTGTGCCACTTTGCATGTAGCATTGTCCGAATGCAAGGCCTTTGCGCGATTGCGCGCAATTGAAGTCCGAATGCAAGGCCTTTACGCGATTGCATGCAATTGAAGTCCAAATGCAAGGCCTTTGCACCATTCTTCATGGACCCTTGTCCAAATACAAGACTTTGGGCACTTGCGCGCAATTGAAAGGGAGAGAAACATGCCTTTGCGCGTCACCTCTTCTCACGCCCCAAACTCAGAAACCGGGCTCACAAAATTCCCGATCGCCAAATCCGGTGCTGACAGCTTCCATAGTACCCCATTCTCGGCTCCCAACATCCATACGCCAGATTCCGATCCTGGGATCCTACAAGGAGGATTTTTCCAATGTACATATTACTCGTAATAAGCATGACCACAAGTTTACCCAAATCACAAAGGCAACATCATCATCACATATCCACTAATATAAACAGTTGAATACAGTGCTGAAAGAGAAATACATATATCAATAATCAAAACTCCAGAAGATAGCTACATGCTCCAAGCTCAACACTGCTACGACCTAACGCCACTTGCACTCATCTATCTTGCATAAGCTTATAGAAAGCTTAGAGGGTGGTGTAAGTATGTGCACAAGGTAAGTGCAGGTCCATAAATCATACAATGTTGGAAATATTGTCAAGTTATAAATCATACAATATCAGAGTATGCAATGCAAATCGATTATGCAATGCGGAGACATAGAGAGCTAAATATCAAATGTCAAAGATGCAATGCAATATGCGGTGTGAATGAAATGACCATGCAAGAGTGTGAAGTCGGGATGATAGTACATAGTATCTCAGGCTATGAGGTCCATCACAAGGAGCTTCTATCCAAACCAGTCTCATACCTAATTTGGATAGTCAGACTCAATGTGGTAAACTCCTGATCTCAGGTTGGTCGTGCGCCCCAACTGAAATCTTGGCCATTAAGAAGGTATACATATCAATTAGTTGCACACCACCAGTCCCGAGTGGATAGTGTATGAATGAATGAATGAGTAAAATGCTGAGTATATAACTCCTGTTCAATAAGTCCACATATCAGTACTGTACATCTATGAGATCATCACCAGGGTCTATTACACTCCGCCAGCTTGCCGCCCCTATCCGAACGCACAACTGGGTAAGTGGAAGATATCTTACTATCCACCTGCCAATATCGGGCCCGGCTTGTTGATAGTCACTCATTCTTCAAACTGGTCAAATTCAACCTAGATATTGTCCTCTCATTCAGGCGGGTAAGGTCACACCCCCTCCCAACCGACCACGACACAGTGGGAGACACGCCCTACTGGTATACGACCCTTATGCGCTCATATATATCCACTCGGTCTCGACGTTGGGACGTCTGCTGGCCATGGAGGTTTATGAATTTTTTACCCAGGACATCTATGACGCTCGTATGCTATAAACAAACATTTTCAATGTCCCATCTGGTCATCCACGATATGCCTATGAAGGCTACGGCCCTGATATCGCTAGGGCGTATCAATCCAGCATATACCGTGTGCTCATGTGGGATGACTCCGCCTATCAGGGAGTCTCATAACAACCTGTCCAATGACATATGCAATGGTCAACCACATGTCATAACAAACATGCAGATGATGCATATGGTCATGTATCATGATGCTTTGCTGTCACATACTTATGATCAGTATCAATAACCAGCACCAATAATCGGCATCGATAATCGACCTATATAATCGGCCTCGACAATCGAAATCAATAATTGGCCTAATAGAGGACCTAAGAGAAGGTCACAATGTGAACATTTAACCATCATTGCTTCCAAGGAGTGGCCCACATAGAGCCAAACATATCGTGGGCCCATGGCCTCACTCAAGGGCCTAATACACATCACTATGGGCCTCACTCATGAGCCGTATATACATCACAATGGGCCTCAACACATGGGCCATAAATACATCATATCGGGCCTCATTCATGGGCCGTATATACATCATAATGGGCCTCGGCACATGGGCCATAAATACATCACATCGGACCTCACTCATGGGCCGCATATATATCATAATGGGCCTCGGTACATGGGCCATAAATACATCACATCGGGCCTCACTCATGGGTCGCATATACATCACAATGGGCCATAAATACATCACATCGGGCCTCACTCATGGGCCACATATATATATCACAATGGGCCTCGACACATGGGTCATAAATACATCACATCGGGCCTCACTCATGGGCCGCATATACATCATAATGGGCCACATCTCAGGGCCTCATATACATCGGAATGGGCCACAACAATGGGCCTCAAATGAATCATAGTAGGCCTCATCCCATGAGCCTTATGTATAGTAGATGGGCCTGCAGGAGTCAGATGGACCCTACTAGATGGATAGCATGGATACACAACACATACATAAGGTGGGTCCCACCGTCCAGAGTATTAGACGGTGTGGATCGGACCCATAAATGGACGGCAGGATATCACACATATCATGGTGCCCCCCCCCCTCTATCTGGACGGTATGGATATAACATATACCACATGAGTGGGTCCACGTGCACCAGAGATTTGAATCTACTTCATTTGCACCACACGTACACAATCAAGTGGGGCCCACAATCTGGACGGTGTGTGTTCCACCTGATATTTGAATCTATCTCATTTTTTTATGGGTGGATGGTATGGAAACATCAGTGCAACGTGGTGCGTCCAGCACCGTCCCACGCTGGACGGTGTGGACAACACACACGTGCCACAGTAGGTAGGCCCCACATGCATGGACAATGTTGACTAAATCCATACATTCAAGGTGGAACCCCACCGTCCCATCTGGACGGTGTGGATATGCAATACATGAGGTGGACCCCATCCGCTAGATGCACAGCGTAAATAAAACACTCCATCACGGTAAGCCCCAGGCAATATGGATGGCCTGGATAAAACATTATGGTGCGTCCCACGGTACTTGGCAACGTGAATACATCAGCATATATGTGGGGTCCACACGTCCTCATGGATGGGTGGTTAGATAAAATACATATATTATATGGGGTCCATACAGATGGACGGTGTGGATCAAACCCACACCACTTGCTGACTTCAAAATGTCAGCTACACTCAATGTAATCCCCACTATCCAGATGGACGGTGGGATAAAATACATGTGATCTCACGGCTGTTGGACATCAGTCCAACAACGTCCTCCATTGAACGGTCAAACATAATAAGATTAAGGTGGGTCCACACATGTGGGACCCACCGGTAATATATATGTGTGTGTATATATATATATATATAATATTATTATATTGTGTATGTATATATATTATTATTTATTTTAATTTTTTTTATCTTTTATTATTATTATTTTTTTACAAGCTAGCATCCAGCGTCTGCGGCTGCTGCCCAGATGCCTTCGGTCGGGTGCATCAAGTGGGTCCACGTACACGTGCCCCCCTATTGAACCAAACTGATGTTTGTGTTCTCCTTTTCATTCAGCAGGTCAGCAAGTGGGTGACTAGTAGATGGATGATGCAGATTAGGTGGGTCCACACGTGCGGACACCACATGCCATCAAGGCGGTCCCCACGGCTGATGACCAGCATGGGTAGAACACATACATCACGTAGCCTCATGGCCTGGACGGTGTGGATTTCACAAGTACAGCATGGTGGGCCCCACTCCACATATCATCATCATCATCAAAAGAGAGAGATAGAGAGAGGGAGAGATCGGATGGTGATGGAGGGACCCCGCCACTATGGGCCCCTCTACGCAATACAAACCATATATCAAATGGGTCTCACCATATGTGGGCCCTCAAATCATCAAAATAAAAAAGTTAATGCTATGAACACCCACCTTTCCTTCTTCTTCCTCCCTAGTGCTAGCTCCAAGGCTCCTAAGAAGCTCCTTTGGTGGTGGAGATGATGATCTAAGGGTTGGATTAGGTGGTAGGAAGGTGGGCCACACCTAGCTTCTTTCATGGAAGCTTGGACGGTTCTCTCCCATGGGAGCTTGCTTGAAAATGGGGAAATGAGAGAGAGAGAGAGAGAGAGAGAGAGAGAGAGAGAGAGAGAGATGGGTGGGTGTGAGTGATGGAGTGATGGGTGAGTGATAGGTGTGTACTTGACATGTAAGGGTGGAGAGAGAGAGAGAGAGAGTTGACTTTAGGGGTTACTTTTGGGGATGGGACATGTACTTGATTGATGGGATTGATGGGACATGTTATCTTGGGTTTAGCAAATGCGCGGTATTTTCTCGAACTGAACGCGGGCCCATATCTCCTGGCCCGGATATCACATCGACATGTGAGACACGGCGTCAGAACTGCGGCAACGGCAACAGCGCAGTCACAAGGCTGCAAGTCTCAGGTCGAGCCAACTCTGGAATACGGGATACAACTTAGGGTCACGCGCAACTGCTATCTACGCATCGCGGGTCGCCGGAATTCGACCGGGAGGACCGCGGAAGCCTACGGAATGGTATGGTTTAGGATACGAGCCTTACACCTCTCGTGAAACATGTCTTGAAGAAAAGTTCCTAGGCCACTTTATATGGAAACATGTCTTGAAGAAAGGTTCCTACGCCACTTTGTGTGGAAACATGTCTTAAAGAAAGGTTCCTGCGCCACTTTGTGTGGAAACATGTCTTGAAGAAAGGTTCCTACGCCACTTTGTGTGGACACTTGTCCTGAAGACAGGCCATTGCGCCATTTGATGTAGAACTTGTCCTAATGCATGGCTCCTGCGCCATTTTGCATGGAACATTGTCCTAATGCATGGCTCCTGCGCCACTTTGCATGGAAGATTGTCCTAATGCATGGCTCTTTGCACCACTTCTCATGGTAGCATGTCTTGATGCATGGCTCTTGCACCATTTTTCATGCTCTCTTGTCTTAATGCAAGCATTATGTGTCATTCTCCGTGGACTTTTGTCTTAAAATAAGCCTTGTGCGCTCCACCTTGGCTAAAGTTTATGCGCTCCTGTCTTCATATAGATGACGTCTACAACTATTGGATGTCTATGAATACCTCTCTCTCATCTTCATTTGGAGAGGGCAATGAAAGAAATAAGTGAAGATAGAAGTTGGAAAATCTCAAGGAACCCATAGAGGAGATAGAAATTCCTCAATAGCGTACCCGTACAATTCAATTGCTAGATTCATAAAGGGAAAGTGAAGGAAATGTGAAGTGCAGAGATAGATTGACAGAAGAAAGAAGAGCTTGTCCGTACGACTGAAGGGATGAATGAAAGGACGATCAATGTCTACCGCACAACCTATCCGCCTTTACGATGAACATCAAAAGCGTCGAAATACTGCTAAAATTGTCTGCCTTCTTTCATTCATTGCGTTGATTCATTGTACTCTATTTTCAGAATCAAGGGAAATGCGAAGATGTAAATGAACTCGGACTAAATAGAAAACTTTATGATCATTGTTCTCTTATTATTTCTTTGTTATCATTGAATGAATTCCCCTAAATTGATTGCAATTGTTTCTTGTCAAAATAGTGCACATGTTAATCAATCTAGATTATCCAATTAACGAGTCATGGTGAGTCCACTGATTGGATGATTTTTGTTGTTGGGTTGGTCCCATTTTAAGGTTATGCTCCATCCAAGAGGTGGTTTATCACTTTGTTGTTGGGTTGTTCCCAAGTAGTAACAAGATTTCAATTTATTTTATTCTCTCATTGCCAGTCCCAGCCCAGATGGAGGGTAGCATAAATCATAAATCTGATCTTTATGTTTTTTTTAAATGTTTTTTAATAGGAAATGGCTATACATAGTCATTGCTACTAGTCCGTAATTGTTTCTACTAGTACCTAGAACGGTTTTCAATCATGCCTAATTTTTAGCGACGCCCTATTTAGGAATGGTTGAAAACCGTTCCTAAAAGGTTTAGGAATGGTTTTCAACCATTCCTAAATAGCGATTTTGGTGTAATGACACGAGTAAAACGATGTGGCTGAGCGGATGAATCAGACTCTCTTGAAAAAAGCCTGATGCATGATCATCAATGTTGGGTTGGGTAAGAAATTATGGACTGAGGTTCTTAACATAGGTTGTTACTTGGTAAATGGGTCCCCTTCTACGGCCATTGAATGTAGAATTCTAGAGGAAGTGTGGAGTGGTCAGCAGGTAAACTACTTAGGACTCTGTGTATTTGGTTACAACGCTTACTTTCATGTACCATCAGTTGAGAGAGATAAGTTGGACCAAATGGATAAAAAGTACATCTTTGTTGACTATGGTGTTGGTGTGAAGGGGTACAGGATATATGACCAGGTCACACAGAAAATCATCCTTAGTCGTGACGTCAAATTCAACGAAGGATCTTTGTTCCGTAAGGATGAGCACGAGTAAGCGGAAAAGTTGGTTGTGAACATTCAGTTATATAGAGATGAGACACAAACTGATACTAAGACGCAGACAGAGGTACACGAGCTGGTGGAATAACCACCTGTGAGAAGAAATCCACCAAGGGATCGCAGGTTATTAGCGAAATACAGGAATGACTCAATTGTCGCATTTACCCTCATTATGGATGAGGGGGATCCGTCTAGTTTTCAGAAAGCTCTTAATGATGTAGATGTTAAAAAGTAAAAAAGCAGCAATTAATGATGAGATGGACTCCTTATATAAGAACGAGACGTGGGAGCTAATGGAGCTTCCCTTTGGTTGAAAAACGATCGCGTACAAGTAAATCTTCAAGAAAAAATAAGATAGGTACAAGGCAAGATTGGTAGCAAAGGGATATGCTCAGAGAGAATGTGTCGACTTCACTAAGATATTCACGCTTGTGATGAAACAAGTATCTATTAGATCATGTTGGCATTGGTTGCCCAATACGATCTTAAGCTAGAATAAATGGATGTGAATACTACATTTCTATATGGGGAATTGGAAGAGCATATTTACATGAAGCAATCGGAAGGTTTCGAAACATAAAGGTCAGAGAATAAGGCTCGAAGGTTAAAGAAGTCATTGTACAACCTGAAACAGTTTCTTGGGGACTGGTATAAGAAATTTAATTCTTTTATGGTGAATCAAAAGTTTACTAGGAGTGAGTAGATCATTGTGTCTATTACAAGACACGGAGTGATGGAAAATTCATTATCCTTGGTATTTTATGTTGATGACATGCTTGTTGTCAATCATAGCAAGTTTAAGATTGACATACTGAAGAATCAGCTATCAGGGACATTCGAGATAAAAGATCTGAAGGCTGTAAAGAGAGTTCTCAGTATTGACATACACAGAGATAGGAAGAGAAGTAGGCTATGATTATCTTAGACAAATACCTTGAGAAGGTATTGATGAAGTATGAGATGGATAAGGCAAAGACGGTCAGCGTTCCCCACGCGGCTCAATTTAAGATTTCTTCTTAACAGTGTCCTAAAATAGATGAAGAGAAGCAAGATATATCTCGTATTCTTTATTCAAGCGCAATTGGCAACTTGATGTATGTCATGGTCTGTACAAGACCGAATATTTCACATGCAGTGAGTGTTGTTATCAGATACACGTCTAACCCCAGCAAATAACACTGGGAGGTAGTGAAATGGCTAATTCGATATATTCAAGGTACGCAGGACTACGTCTTATCATTTGAGAAATTAGGGGACTAACTAGTAGGCTATGTGGATTCTGATTACGCAAGCAGTGCGGATAATAGAAGTTCGACTTTCAGTTACTCATTTTACTAGTAGGTAAAGCAATCAGTTTGGATGTCAAAGCTTCAATTTGTAGTGGCTCTTTTCACAACTGAAGTTGAGTATATGGCGATAACATAAGCATTCAAGGAAGGTGTTTGATTGAGGGGGATGATAAATCAGTTGGGGCTTTAGCAGGAGGCCATACCAGTCAATTGTGATAGCGAGAGCCCGATCAATTTGGCTAAAAATTCTGTTTATCACTCACGTACTAAACATATTAATGTGCATCATCATTTTATTCGACAGGTGCTTAAGGAAAGAGGCGTGAGTTTGAAGAAGATTCACACGAGCATGAATCTGGTAGATATGTTTACGAAAGTAATTTCCACAGAAAAGTTTAACTTCTGTACAACTTTTATAGACTTGGCGAATGCATAAATGAAATACGAAGTGTGCACGAGAAGCGATGGTGGAGGTATGATGCATGGTGGAATTAGAGGTGAGGAAAAGAAGTTATGAAGAATGAAGATTGAAGACATGGAGGATATTGTTATTGATGTCTTAACAGGGTCTATTAATGCCATCAAAAGACCACTTGAAGCCATCGGGCAGTGGTCGATACCATCGAATTTTTTTAAAAAAATTCATGTTAGTTGGTGGAACATTTTTGTGTTGTTACTCGATATCAGTGAAGGTGTTCGATGCCATTGACAGATCGTTGATGCCATCGAAGGTCCCATCAAGCACGCACGCAACATTGTGTAAGTGCGGGATTTGTTTTCTATTCTGATTGTGATACTATATTGTACTATATATATCAAGTGTAATAAGAATTTAGGAAGGAGAGGAAGAGTTCTATGGCTTTCTAATTCGTTCCTAAGGGTTTTCAAGGGCATAGTTAGGGCTTGTGAAGTGGATTCGAGGCTTGTTCGAATTGGTAACACTTTATCTCTTATAATTTATGTTTCATAGTGCATTATTCGTCGCTTTATGCTGTTGGTTTTTCCTGAAAAGGTTTTTCTATATAAATTTTGGATTGTTTGCGTTTAGACTTGGTTGTGCGATTGGAGGTACTTTGCTTGATTCGTCTCTGGTGTTTTTGTAATTCCCCAGCACATCATGAGTAACTCATGTATATTGTTTTCTTCTCTCTTATATGTTTCTCTATTTTTCTAGATGTTAATTCTTATGCATGCCTTCTGTTTTTATAGAGGTTGGATGGAAACACGTCCGTTTTTTTTACTGGAGGAGATAGGGGTTGCCATCCATTACGTACTACGGTCTCACAACCATGCAGTTCAATATAGAGATGAAACATTAAAACAAAAGCAAAATGATCATTCTCAACCCTTATCTTTGACAAAATCCTACGATTACAATTTTCATGGCCTATTTGGGTTCCAGTTAAAACAAGCTCATCTTATTTTATTTAATTGTAAGTGGTGGATTTTCACACGGAGAGAGGAAGGGTGAGAGAAAGAAAAGGAGAGAGATAGGAGAAAGTTCAAGAGCAAGAAACTGAAAGAGCCATGTGGAGAAAATGATGCATCATGCAATATATGAAGCGAAGCTTTCTTCTCTCTTTCGCAACAGATTTCATATTTCTCCTCCTCTTTTAGAATCATTTCTCCTTCTTTTCAAATTTAGAAAAAGGTGTGCGCCCCACATTGAAAGGGACTTGAATTGTGTCGTGTATAACACATAGTACATCAGTGTTGTGTACTATACTAAATATGAGTCCCATTGAGAGAGAGGAGTGGGAGCTATGTGCAAAGAGAAAGAGGATACAAGATACATATCAAGGGTGCAGGCTACCTGCACAGGGAGGTTAGTCAACGGTTTGTTAACAAGCTGCTTGCATCAAAATTATAACACTACAAGAAAAATGGGCAAAGGCTACGGCCAAAATCCGTAGCACGTCTGTAGCTATTGGTGGTGTAGCTAAAGGTCTCGCTACGGACTATATCCGTAGCAATAGATATCAATAGCTACGGACTTTATCCGTATCAATAGGTACAATCGCTACGGATTAGATCCGTAGTTATAGATACCAATAGCTACGGATATTATCCGTAGCAATAGACACTGATAGCTACAGATATTATCCGTAGCAATAGATACCAAAAGCTACGGATTCTGTCCGTAGCGATATATACCAAGAGCTATGGATCATATCCGTAGCAATAGATACCAATAGCTACGGATCATATCCATAGCAATATATACCAATAGCTATGGACAACAGCCGTAGCTAAAGCTATGGATTATATTCATAGCTATTTTTACCTGTTTCCATTGCAAGAACCTGCTATGATTGATAACTCATCTAAGCTTAATGATAGAAATAGTACATAAAATGCAATCAGAGAAAAAATGATACATTTATTACAATAGCAATCAAATCTACAATGCATCCTACATTCACATTTCTAAATAAACAATACTTCACTTTGCTCAACCTATCATAAGAATTACAACTAGGGCGTGCCCTCATGTGCAAGAAACAAATACACTCCAGCACAGTAAACACCCTCCATATGCATTCAATAATGCTCACATTTTTACAGAATTTTCTTCCTTCAGACGGTCAATTTCAGCAAACACAGAAGATAGAGCTTCTTCCTTCCTTGAATATGCAGATGTAATTTCTGTGGACTTCAACACAAGATCACTTTCAAGTTCTGAAACCCTTCCCTTGAGAAAATGAATTCATCCTCCATCGACTTCTTTAGCTTGTCAGCCTGTATAAAACAGTAATTGTAGACACAATCAAATAAGCATGCCTTTGTACACATCTCAAAAGGAAGAAAGACAAAAAAAAAAAAAAAAAATTATATATGAAGAAATCAAAAATGTACCTACAAATCTTCTAAACTATGGAAAAATCCATATGTTAGGTTATCGGTTATAAGTTTAGGTTATAAGTTATAGGTTAATGTTTAGTTTATAGGTTTTGGTTTAGGTTAAGGAGGTTTAGGTTTAGGTTAAGGAGGTTTAGGTTTAGGTTAAGGTTTTAGGTTGAGGTTTAGGTTATATGTTGTTATAGGTTATAGGTTATAGCTTTAAGGATTTCAGAATAGGTTAAGATTTAGGTTTAGGAAATCGGGTTCAGGTTCGGGATCGGGTTTAGGTTTGGGTTTTCAAGTTCAGGTTTAGGTTTAAGTTAGGGAGTTGAGATTAGAATTAGATATAGATTTAGGTTTACGGATTTGAGAATACATTTAGGTTTAGGTTTAGGTTTTAGTTTATAGGTTTAAGTTATAGGTTCAGGTTTAGGTTTTAGGTTTAGGTTAAGGTTAGGTTATAGGTTATAAGTTTAGGTTATAGGTTATAGGTTATGGGTAAGGTTTAGGTTATAGGTTTTGGTTTAGGTTAAGGTTATAGGTTTTGGTTTTGGTTTAGGTTTAGGTTTTAGGTTTAGGTTAAGGTGATAGGTTTAGGTTTAGGATTAGGTTTAGGTTTTAGGTTTAGGTTTTAGGTTTAGTGAATTGAGAATAGGTTAAGGTTTAGGTTTAGGAAATCGGGTTCGGGTTCAGGATCGGGTTTAGGTTTGGGTTTTCAAGTTTAGGTTTTAGGGAGAGGTTAGGGAATTGAGAATAGGTTGAGGTTTAGGTTTAGGAAATCGAGTTTGGGTTCGGGATCGGGTTTAGGTTTGGGTTTTCAAGTTTAGGTTTAGGTTTAGGTTAGGGAGTTGAGATTAGGATTAGGTGTAGGTTTAGGTTTAGGGATTTGAGAATACATTTAGGTTTAGGTTTAGGGAATTGAGAATAGGTTAAGGTTTAGGAAATCGAGTTCGGGTTCGGGATCGGGTTTAGGTTTGGGTTTTCAAGTTTAGGTTTAGGTTTAGGTTAGGGAGTTGAGATTAGGATTAGGTGTAGGTTTAGGTTTAGGGATTTGAGAATACATTTAGGTTTAGGTTTAGGGAATTGAGAATAGGTTAAGGTTTAGGTTTAGGAAATCGGGATCGGGTTCGGGTTCGGGTTCGGGATCGGGTTTAAGTTTGGGTTTTCAAGTTTAGGTTTTAGGGAGAGGTTAGGGAATTGAAAATAGGTTAAGGTTTAGGTTTAGGAAATCGGGTTCGGGTTCGAGATCGGGTTTAGGTTTGGGTTTTCAAGTTTAGGTTTAGGTTTAGGTTAAGGAGTTGAGATTATGATTAGGTGTAGGTTTAGGTTTAGGGATTTGAGAATAGATTTAGGTTTAGGTTTAGGGATTTGAGAATAGGTTAAGGTTTAGGTTTAGGAAATCGGGTTCGGGTTCGGGATCGGGTTTAGGTTTGGGTTTTCAAGTTTAGGTTTAGGTTTAGATTAGGGAGTTGAGATTAGGATTAAGTGTAGGTTTAGGTTTAGGGATTTGAGAATACATTTGGGTTTAGGTTTAGGGAATTGAGAATAGGCTAAGGTTTAGGTTTAGGAAATTGGGTTCGAGTTCGGGATCGGGTTTAGGTTTGGGTTTTCAAGTTTAGGTTTTAGGTTAGGTTAGGGAGTTGAGATTAGGATTAGGTGTAGGTTTAGGTTTAGGGATTTGAGAATACATTTAGGTTTAGGTTTAGGGAATTGAGAATAGGTTAAGGTTTAGGTTTAGGAAATTGGGTTCGGGTTCGGGTTCGGGATCGGGTTTAGGATTGGGTTTTCAAGTTTAGGTTTTAGGGAGAGGTTAGGGAATTGAGAATAGGTTAAGGTTTAGGTTTAGGAAATCGGGTTCGGGTTCGGGATCGAATTTTCAAGTTTAGGTTTACGTTTAGGTTATGGAGTTGAGATTAGGATTAGGTGTAGGTTTATGTTTAGGGATTTGAGAATACATTTAGGTTTAGGTTAAGGGAATTGAGAATAGGTTAAGGTTTAGGTTTAGGAAATCGGGTTCGGGATCGGGTTTAGGTTTGTGTTTTCAAGCTTAGGTTTAGGTTTAGGTAAGGGAGTTGATATTGGGATTAGGTGTAGGTTTAGGTTTAGGGATGTGAGAATACATTTAGGTTTAGGTTTAGGGAATTGAGAATAGGTTAAGGTTTAGGTTTAGGAAATCGGGTTCGAGTTCGGGTTGGGTTCATGATCGGGATCGGGTTTAAGTTTGGGTTTTCAAGTTTAGGTTTTAGGGAGAGCTTAGGGAATTGAGAATAGGTTAAGGTTTAGGTTTAGGAAATCGGGTTTGGATTCGGGATCGGGTTTAGGTTTGGGTTTTCAAGTTTAGGTTTAGGTTTAGGTTAGGGAGTTGAGATTGGGATTAGGTGTAGGTTTAGGTTTAGGGATTTGGGAATACATTTAGGTTTAGGTTTAGGGAATTGAGAATAGATTAAGGTTTAGGTTTAGGAAATCGGGTTCGGGTTCGGGATCGGGTTTAGGTTTGGGTTTTTAAGTTTAGGTTAGGGAGTTGAGATTTGGATTAGGTGTAGGTTTAGGTTTAGGGATTTGAGAATACATTTATGTTTAGGTTTAGGGAATTGAGAATAGGTTAAGGTTTAGGTTTAGGAAATCGGGTTCGGGTTCGGGATCGGGTTTAGGTATGGGTTTTCAAGTTTAGGTTTTAGGTTAGGTTAGGGAGTTGAGATTAGGATTAGGTGTAGATGTAGGTTTAGGGATTTGAGAATACATTTAGGTTTAGGTTTAGGGAATTGAGAATAGGTTAAGGTTTAGGTTTAGGAAATCGGGTTTGAGTTTGTAAGACCCGTATCCTAGTTCGTACTGTTCCGATGAATCCTGCGATTATTTCCGTCGAAGTCCGGCAATCCGCGACCGATAATCGATGTTGCGATCGATTGTAAGTCGTATCCTTTAGATTCGAGTCGGTTTAATCCGAAACCTGTATCAGTGCGACCGCACGTCGCTCGCTGCGGTTCCAACACCGCGTCTCGTGCGTCAATCCGACGCTTAGATCATAAGATGTGGACCGTGCATTATAATGACCGTGGACTGCACATTGCGGGACCCACCTATCCCATGTGGCACCAATCCCTAGGTAATTATGAGAGTGATGGATGACATCACCCTAAGCTATAGCCACCCTACACCCCTAGCCTAAGCTATAGCCACCCTACACCCCTAGCCTAGCTATAGCCACCCTACCCCTAGCCCTTCTTACAAGCATTTAATGCTAGCCACCCTCTCTTACAAGTCATCATTGCCTACCTAAGCTACTCTCCCTCTCTCTTATCTCTCCCTCCCTCTCCTTTATTTCTCATTCCTTCATCTTCCAAGCAACCCAAGTGAGAGAAAAATCCCACGTTGGGAGCCTTCCATGAGAAGAAAAGTATGCATGTGTGAGGCCCACCTTTCCCTTCCCAAAACCTCTCATCCTAGCCCTTGATTTTCCATCCCCACCGTCAAAGAGGAGCACAAAAAGGTTGGCGTTCCAACGGACCGAAGAGATCAACCGGTGGGTGCTCCTATAGGTGTAGATTCTTGTTTTGATAATGGGCCAAGTGAGGCCTACCAATCAATGGTATGGATCTCATTTTGGACCCTAAATGTGGCCAATGGTCCACTTTGATTTCAAGATCAATCCATGATGGGGCCATTCTCCATGGACCCCATCATGATGTTTACTTTCTTTGCATAACATGGCCATTTAGACCATCCATTTCGGTGGAGAACGGATCTCCACCATTGATTTTGATTGGTGGGCCCATATGAAATGGGACCCACTTAATGTATGTTGTAGATCATGTAACGGAGGGCCCATAATATCGGGGTCCCTCCATCACACGTGTGTCCCACTTTCTCTCTCTCTCTCTCTTTCATTTTTCTTTTCTTGTGATGTTATGATTGTGTGGCCCACTTGAATGGACCCCACAATGGAGCATGTATTGGATCCAAACCATCTAAAGGTGGGGCCCACTTTACATATGTATGGTGACCACACCACATCCCCATGTGGTGGCCCACCTAGGAAGGGCCCACCTCAAAGGCGTTGCACGCCCAAACAAACAAAAAAAAAGAAGAAGAAAAGAGAGTCCAGGGACTCTCTGGACGTTTTAAAACCAAATACAAATTTCAGCCTTTTCTAAGGCATTGGAAGTGGGTGCTCATGTAGGCCCCACCTTGATGTATGTAGATGGTCCACGCCGTCCATTCTATTCTCCCGCCAATTTTAGGCGTTGAGTCAAAAGATGAGGCTGATTCGATAATCGAGTGGGCCTTACCATAGGAAACAGTGGTCTTTGCCGTTAAAACTTTGGAAAATGATTGCTGGGGTCCACGTGGAGCTTGGACCCACATTAAATTTAGTTTGGACGCTTAATTTTGTGGGACACATACAATGGACGGGGTAGATCTGGTTAATGTGAGTCCCACCTAGAATAACAAATTTTTTTTACATTTGAGAAAAAGGTGGCAGGAACCTTGCTGCCATGACGTAACAAAAAAGGTGGTCCCCATTGGCCCTAGTTGTGGACCCCACCATGATGTATATTTTGTATTCACACCGTCCATGAGGTGGACCACCCCCTGAGGTGGATCCCCTCCAAAAATAAGCTCGATCCAACGCTCAGGTGGCCCACACCAGAGGAAACAGTGTGAATTGAACATATACCATTAAAACCCACTTTGGGTCCACAGAAGTTTTGGATCAAGCTGAAATTTTGTTTTCACCCTCCATCTGGGTCTGCGTGACCTTATGGGCGGGTTGGATGGAAAATAAATATTACAGAGGGCCCCACATGGGACCCACACTGATGCATGTGCCTTGCTGCCACCGTCCAGGCGAACGGTGGAAGCCCACCTTTATGCATGTGTTTTGTTCACGCCGTCCAGCAACCTGCTGGACGGCCAGTGGGCCCCACTTTGATGTATGTATGCCATTCAAGCCGTCCATTTGGTGGACCACCTCGTGACGTGGGCCCCCTCCAAATTTCAGGCAAATCCAACGCTCAGGTGGCCCACATCAGAGGGAATAGTGTTAATTGAATGTATACCATTGAAACCCATTTTTGGGTCTGCAGAAGTTTTGGATCAATCCGAAATTTATTTTTCCTCTTCATTTCCAGGTCCGTGTGACCTCATGAACGGTTTGGATGGAGTATAAACATTACAGTGGGCCCCACGTGGAGCTCACAGTGATGTATGTGCTTTATTCCCACGTCCAGGCGGGCGGTGGGAGCCTACCCTGATGCATGTGTTGTAACCCACCGTCCAGTGGACGGTGGGGCCCCTGTGCATGTGTGTGCACGTGTGTGGTGGGTGCATGCGTGTGTGATGTGTGTATGTGTGTACATATATATATATATATATATATATATATATATTATATATATATATATATATATATATATGTATTTGTATAATATTATATATAAATTTTATGTTATTTCATTTATTATAAGGATGGTAGACTTTCATGTGGACCCCACCATGATACTTGTTTGCATCCAAATAGTCCACCATTTGGCAAGCTTGTATTAAGGCTTGGGGCCAAAAATAAGATAGATCTAGTTATCATGTGGACCACACTGTATAGTGACGATTGAACGTCCACCATTAGACCCTTGGGCCACAAGTTCTTGGTGACCCTATGAACAGATTGTATGAGAAATAAATGTTATGATGGGCCCTAGGAATTTTAATGGTGGAATTCTTTATCACCACTTACATTGGTGCGGCCCATTGATGTGGCCCATTTGATATGTATACGGCCCATGTTGTGAGGCCCATCTTGTGTATTTGTGGCCATTGTTGAGGCCCACCTTGGTATACATACATGGCCCATGTGTTTAGGCTCATTCAATGTATTTGTGGCACATGTTACAAGGCCCATTGTGACGTTTCAAAGGCCCATGGGATATGGCCCATTGCAATGTACCTAAGGCCATTAATGTGGCCCACTTGATTTATATAAGGCCCATATGATGCGGCCCACTTGATGTATCCAAGGCCCATAGGTCGAGGCCCAACGGGAGGTCTTTAGGGTCCATTGCAATGTATGATTTCCCCATGGTTTGTGTAATGATGTCTTATAGTGGGCTATGCCTTGGGAGAATGTTGGTTTGACGTCCACATTGTAGAATAATGTTGGTTTAATGTCCGCATTATAACTCTCCCTAGGGCCCATTAGTAGGCCCACATTTGTTGATAGTTCACTACTTTATAACATGCTTAGTATAGCTCCATGATTTGTACCCATACGCATCATATGTATGCTTGATATAAGTAGTGACTGAGCATAGCATACGCCATTGGGCAGACCACTTAGGGGACTCCTTATGAGGCGGAGTGCCCCACATTATCGCATTGTACGCGCATAGATTGCTGCATGATTTGACGGTGTGATTCATGCATCTCGCATATGTGTGACTTGATCACTGCACGCCCTAGCGACATCAGGGCCGTGGCTCCACAGGCACATCGTGGATGGCCGTATTGGATACCGGAAATACTTTGTTCTAGCATTGTGGGCACTTAGGATGTCGTTGGGTGAAAATCCCAGAACCTTTTTGGCACCAGGAGTTGCTCCAACGTCTAGACCGAGTGGATACACGAGCGCCTGAGTGCCGAATACCAGTAGGCCGCGTCTCCCACTGTGTCGTGGTCGGTTGGAAGGGGGTGTGGCCTTATCCGCCTGAGTGAGGGGGCTATAAGCTAGGCTGAGTTTGACCAGCTCGCAAATGTGTCCGCTATCGACGAGCCGGGTAGGTATTGGCAGACTACTGGTCAGGCGGATAGTGTGGTCTCTTCCACTTGCTTGACTGTGCAGCTAGGGAGGAGGCAGTCAGTGTGAGGTGTATTAGACCCCGGTGATATCCAGAGAGGAACTGTACTGATATGTGTACTTATGAGTACTGACACGCTTGCTTTGCATCTCGCATATGACATTTGGCTACATAGGCCTCGCATCGCATGGTCTTGGTATGACCGACAGCATTCATGCCTTGCATTACATAGCTTTAGTATAGCTGATAGCATTCATGGACTTACCGCATATTTTCGCATTACTCTGATATTGTACATTTGGCACTCGCCTTACACACACTTTCACCACCCTCTAAGCTTTTGTAAGCTTATGCACGATAGATGCGTGCAGGTGGCGTTAGGTTGCAGCAGCGTTGAGCTCGGAGCGTGCAGCAGTCTTCTGGAGTTTTCTTTTGGAGTTTTCTTTGATATCATTATATTGTATTTCCCTTCCCGCATTGTACTTAAAAGTTTTTGATATAGTGGATATGTGGTGTTGTTATTTTGTGGCTTGGTTATGCTTGTGGTTATGCTCCATTACAAAAAAAAAAAATTCATGCTGAAAATTCTCCTTGTAGGATCCCAGGATCGGAACCTGGCGTATGGGCGCTGGGAGCCGAGAATGGGGTACTACGGAGGCTGTCGGCGCCGGATTCGGCGATCGGGAATTTTGTGAGCCCGGTTTCCGAGTTTGGGGCGTGACAGAGTTCGGGTTCGGGATCGGGTTTAGGTTTGGGTTTTCAAGTTTAGGTTTTAGGGAGAGGTTAGGGAATTGAGAATAGGTTAAGGTTTAGGTTTAGGAAATCGGGTTCGGGTTCGGGATCGGGTTTAGGTTTGCGTTTTCAAGTTTAGGTTTAGGTTTAGGTTAGGGAGTTGAGATTAGGATTAGGTTTAGGTTTAGGTTTAGAGATTTGAGAATACATTTAGTTTTAGGTTTAGGGAATTGAGAATAGGTTAAGGTTTAGGTTTAGGAAATCGGGTTCGGGTTCGGGATCGGGTTTAGGTTTGGGTTTTCAAGCTTAGGTTTAGGTTTAGGTTAGGGAGTTGAGATTAGGATTAGGTGTAGGTTTAGGTTTAGAGATTTGAGAATACATTTAGGTTTAGGTTTAGGGAATTGAGAATAGGTTAAGGTTTAGGTTTAGGAAATCGGGTTCGGGTTCGGGATCGGGTTTAAGTTTGGGTTTTCAAGTTTAGGTTTTAGGGAGAGGTTAGGGAATTGAGAATAGGTTAAGGTTTAGGTTTAGGAAATCGGGTTCGGGTTCGGGTTCGGGATAGGGTTTGGGTTTTGGTTTTCAAGTTTATGTTTAGGTTTAGGTTAGGGAGTTGAGATTAGGATTAGGTGTAGTTTTAGGTTTAGGGATTTGAAAATACATTTAGGTTTAGGTTTAGGGATTTGAGAATAGGTTAAGGTTTAGGTTTAGGAAATTGGGTTCGGGTTCGTGTTCGAGATCGGGTTTAGGTTTGGGTTTTCAAGTTTAGGTTTAGGGTTTGGTTAGGGAGTTGAGATTAGGATTAGGTGTAGATTTAGGTTTAGGGATTTGAGAATACATTTAGGTTTAAGTTTAGGGAATTGAGAATAGGTTAAGGTTTAGGTTTAGGAAATCGGGTTCGGGTTCAGGATCAGGTTTAGGTTTAGGTTTTCAAGATTAGGTTTTAGGGATTTGAGAATACATTTCGGTTTAGGTTTGGGTTTTCAAGTTTAGGTTTAGGTTTAGGTTAGGGAGTTGAGATTAGGATTAGGTGTAGGTTTAGGTTTAGGGATTTGAGAATACATTTAGGTTTAGGTTTAGTGAATTGAGAATAGGTTATGGTTTAGGTTTAGGAAATCGGGTTCGGGATCGGGTTTAGGTTTGGGTTTTCAAGTTTAGGTTTTAGGGAGAGGTTAGGGAATTGAGAATAGGTTAAGGTTTAGGTTTATGAAATCGGGTTCGGGTTCGGGTTCGGGATTAGGTTTATGCTTGGGTTTTCAAGTTTAGGTTTAAGTTTATGTTAGAGAGTTGAGATTAGAATTAGGTGTAGGTTTAGGTTTAGGGATTTGAGAATACATTTAGGTTTATGTTTAGAGAATTGAGAATAGGTTAAGGTTTAGGTTTAAAAAATCGGGTTCGGGTTCGGGATCAGGTTTAGGTTTGGGTTTTCAAGATTAGGTTTTAGGGAGAGGTTAGGGAATTGAGAATAGGTTAAGGTTTAGGTTTAGGAAATCGGGTTCGGGTTTTGGTTTGGGTTTTTCAGTTTAGGTTTAGGTTTAGGTTAGGGTGTTGAGATTAGGATTAGGTGTAGGTTTAGGTTTAGGGATTTGAGAATACATTTAGGTTTAGGTTTAGGGAATTGAGAATAGGTTAAGGTTTAGGTTTAGGAAATCGGGTTCGGGTTCGGGATTGGGTTTAGGTTTGGGTTTTCAAGTTTAGTTTTAGGTTAGGTTAGGGAGTTGATATTAGGATTAGGTGTAGGTTTAGGTCTAGGGATTTGAGAATACATTTAGGTTTAGGTTTAGGGAATTGAGAATAGGTTAAGGTTTAGGTTTAGGAAATTGGGTTCGGGTTCGGGTTCGGGTTTGGGATCGGGTTTAGGTTTTGGTTTTCAAGTTTAGGTTTTAGGGAGAGGTTAGGGAATTGAGAATAGGTTAAGGTTTAGGTTTAGGAAATCGGGTTCGGGTTCATGATCGGATTTAGGTTTGGGTTTTCAAGTTTAGGTTTAGGTTTAGGGAATTGAGAATAGGTTAAGGTTTAGCTTTAGGAAATCGGGTTCGTGTTCGGGATCGGGTTTAGGTTTGAGTTTTTAAGTTTAGGTTTTGGTTTAGGTTAGGGAGTTGAGATTAGGATTAGGTGTAGGTTTAGGTTTAGGGATTTGAGGGAATTGAGAATAGGTTATGGTTTAGGTTTAGGAAATCGGGTTTGAGTTCGTGATCGGGTTTATGTTTGGGTTTTCAAGTTTAGGTTTAGGTTTAGGTTAGGGAGTTGAGATTAGGATTAGGTGTAGGTTTAGGTTTAGGGAATTGAGAATACATTTAGGTTAAGGTTTAGGGAATTGAGAATAGGTTAAGGTTTAGGTTTAGGAAATCGAGTTCAGGTTCTGGATCGGGTTTAGGTTTGGGTTTTCAAGTTTAGATTTTAGGTTTAGGTTAGGGAGTTGAGATTAGGATTAGGTGTAGGTTTAGGTTTAGGTTAGGGAGTTGAGATTAGGATTAGGTTTAGGTTATAGGGCATAGCTTTAGGAAATTGAGAATAGGTTTAGGTTATGGGTGTGGTCCCTGCAAATACAAATAAAAACACGGCCTGTCCAAATGACCAGGCCCCTCCAATGTTGTCCATAGGAAATGGACAGCTTCATCATGGTTATAACAGCGGTTCCCACCTTCCAGGGACTCCTGCTCATCCAGATAGCTCCGACGCATATCCGGGTCTAGTCCATTAATTTTGAGCAAAAACATAAACACAGCCTGTCCAAATGGCCAGGCCCCTCCAATGTTGTCCATAGGAAATGGACAGTTTCATTATGGTCATAATAACGGTTCCCACCTTCCAGGGACCCCCGCTCGTCCGGATTGCTCCAACGCCCATCCGGGTCTGCTCCATTAATTTCAAGCAAATACATAAACAAGGCCTGTCCAAATGGTCAGGCCCCTCCAATGTTGTCCATAGGAAATGGACAGCTTCATCATGGTCATAATAGAGGTTCCCACCTCCCAGGGACCCCCGTTCAACATCCGGATAGCTCCGACGCACATTCGGATCTACTTCATCAATTTCGAGATAATATATAAACATGGGCCTGTCCAAATGGCCCGACCACTTCATCAATGAATCATATAGTATGAAGGAAAGAAGACTCACCAATTTAGTTAACAAGGAGAGAAAGTGTGAGTGCTTGGAATGTCGCCCTTTCTTTGAATAATGGATGCATATTCCACATTGCAATATGAGAATGAGTAAGTTTTTTAGTTTCTCCGACAATGCAAATGGGCACGGATTTACATATAAAGATTTTAAAGATTGTAAAACAGAGTAAATGAATATATTTACTTCCAAATATTGATTAAGAAGAAAAATGTAAATGATGATGGAAAAGAAATCTCGATATATTAAATTATTGAAGGACGATGAGACATACCAAGACTACAGGTGCCCAGGACTATCTCTCACAACTGCAGGATCCTTGTCTTTAATATAAGAAACCAAAGAAAAGTTGAATGTTTATATTGTAACTGACCTTGGCAAGAGGGGCAAGACAATTGGTAGTACAACTTGCATTGGAAACGATGTTCATGTTTGGCTTGTACGTCCTCTCATTTACTCATACGACAAACATAGGTGCATCAGCTGATGGAGCTGATATGACCACCTTTTTGTCACCACCCTATGGAAAGAGCGAAGAAATATTAGGCTCCCAAAATAAGTATGAAAGTATTGGTTCTTGAATTTTCTTCTACTTTCCACTTTTTTTCTTTTTCCTTTTTGGAAAACGAGTGAAAAGATTTGCATACCCAAGAAAAGAAAAGAAAAAAAAATGGAATGGACTAAATTGCAGCTATAAAAAGAGAGTGAAAAGATTTGCATACCCAAAAAAAGAAAAGGAAAAAAAAATAAAAATGGAATGGACTAAATTGCAGCTATAAAAATATTCAATACCAACTAACCTTCAGATGAGCTGATGCCTTATCCAATGTTGTAAAAACCCCAGAAGATTCAACTACATACTCTGCCCGAAATCACCCCATGGGATCTCTGCTGGATCCCTGAATATGATTTTTTTTTCCTTAAAAGTCAACATTTTGAATTATCATGACAAATAACATAAAGTATTGCGAAATCACTCAAAGTCATATTATAGAAATCAGGCATATAATTGTGAATCGCATAACATAAACATGTTCATCATAGTAATGAGAACCTCCTAGTTTGACATATATTTCCTTAAAATAAAATAAAAATAAAAAATAATTTACACTCTTTTATAGCTCTTTGTTGTATTACATTGAATAGACAATCTTACAAACAGCTTCATAAATTTTCATTTCTATGCTGGAAATATAAGGGCCTGGTCAAATAACAGTATAGTCAGCATCAGTTGAAAGTTTATAATAATCTTTCACCCTTGAATTTTGATATGAACCTTTCAACCATGCATTATAGGTGTGGGGTCTCAAATTCTCAAAGAGGTATGTTAGGTTTATTATGACAATGGCTACTTCATAACTATTAGTTCAGCTTGTATCCTTCAGAAAAACAAAAACAAAAAACTAGTTCACCTTGACCTGATAATATTGGCACAAAAAATGAACTTGACAATACAGCACCTCAGAGTTTATTGCCTAACTAACTTGTTTTTATTATTTAATGAAGTACCATATGCAAATTTAGACAATGGTTTCTTAATTAATGGTTATCATATTACAGGGAGTCATTTCCCTTGATTCCGCCTTTTCTAACAATAATAACACTTCACAGACTGAAGATGCACATTATATTAATATATCCTAAATCTATCTGATTCAGTGAAGTCTTTAAAAGGCATTCAATATATATATATATATATACACACACACACACACACACACACACACACACACATACTGGACAACAAAAATAGGAAGAGCCAAGGATAAAATGCAGTTAGTTTGAAATATTGTAGAGTTCAGCACAATACCTTTTCGATGTGACTGTAATCCGCTTCCCATTAATTTCCAAAGTGGACTCATCCACAGCCTTAATGGTTCCTTTGAAAACTCCATGTGTTAAATCATACTTAAACATGTAAGCCTGAACATAAAGGAAGAAGAAGATGCGTCACCACATTGGTTTCAAAGTTTCAAACTCACAGATTCTAAGAAACGGCCTTGAAGAAAACCATAAATTAATGGACAATGTCCCCCCTCTTTTCATAAAATATGTTGCTTTATAAAAAAAAATAATAATAATCCATGAATCGTTTTTGGTTCTGTAACATTTAATGAGCCAAAAACATCATAGACCCCGACTTACTGAGAAGAACAAGATCTAATCATGTAAAACTACAAGCATCTGATATTAAGATATATTTCCATGGAAAGGAAGTCGAATGACATTATATATATATATAATATATATATATATATATATATATATATATATATATATATATATATATATATATATATATATATATATATATATATATAGCCATGAAATTCCAAACCATCTTTCAATGGAAATCTTTGGAGAGATCATCATACTTCTCTATAGGCCATTACAAATCAAGGTTCCTGATTTTTTTAAATGAACTGGGATTGATAATGTCAAGAAAAAATAGTATTTTACTATATGAAACAGTGTCTGGATTTTATTGATCCTCAGTCTGCCCACAATGTGGTCATAAAATCAAACTGTTGCAAGTAGCTTGCTCTATGGTATCTATATAAGTCATAGTCATGCAGAATACTACTCACTTGTAACTCTTTTTACCTGGGGGAAAAGAAATCAGCCACTCAGTGAATTAGAAATATTTTAGGACTTGGTAGTTAAACCATGAGAAAAGAAATCAATTCTCTCAGTGAATCAGACATACTATGAGTCTTGGTAGTCAAAACCATGACTTAGCTATAAGTATGCCTAACGATAAGCACACCATATACATCATCCAATTAAGAAGACTATATTGACTTGCTCAGCAAATTTTAAATGCTTGTGGATTCAGAAAGTGGAAAACATGAGAATTTCCCTCCCTCACCATGTACTTAGCATCAATAAAAGGATCGTTGACAGCCACCACCTCAACATCATCCCGACTTATTGCAATACGTAAGACCAACCTTCCAATCCGACCAAAACCTGCACAACATGAAGAATCTCAGTAATGAAGAAATAGACGTTTGCATGTTGTGATTTCCAAATAAGCACATTCTAAATGCTCAAAATATAAACAAGGCTCCAAAAATAATACTAACGAACAAGTGTCCCAGAATCAAAGGTTAGGGATTTGATCAAACTATAGGATTTTGGAATTGCAAGTCTGTGACTTTAGTGACAATGGATTGCACAATTTACTTGGTTTACTTTCACCTAATGTATACCAAATGTACAATTTCTGAGTAGCTGAATACTCGTATAGGCTCCCAGAGTACCATATTACTACTCCAAAAAACCCTTCTAAAAGGAAAAATTTGATGTTCAGCTAGAGTATGATGGATTATATGTAGGTACATCTGAATTACTTATAAATTGCTTACATTGCATGCACTAAAGACGAATTAAACTTTACAAATTATGGGTTCCAGAATAGATGTATCATGAACCAAAATTTGGCTTATTTGATTTTCTGATTATCAGGTTGGTGAAACATTCATTGGACAGTTGAAAAATGAAATACCCAATGGTCCCTCCAATCCGTTTATTTGCCATACAATCCGTTGATAAGGTCACACAGATCTGAATGAAGGGAAAACACAAATATCAACTTGTTTCAAAGCTTTCGTGGCCTGAAATAAGTTCTTAATGGTGAATCACCATTGTTTCTTGTGGTGTGGTCTACTGAAGATTTGGATCTGCTTTATTTTTGGGCGAACTCGGACGGAGTCGGCTAAATGCTTACCAGTTAAATAATATAGTTCACCACTTGTGGGTTCAGGTTCAAATATAAAGAGATTTGAACCTAAGGACTTGTCCGTTTCCAAGAGTAACCAGAGACAGAAAGGGACATTGTTCATAAATATTAGGATATCTGGTTATCTACATGCAATGCTACTACGGCTTGCTGTCTATTACCATCTTTCCAGCCAAAATTCCACTTATATTTGAAAACAACACCATAAAAATTGTAGGCCTCATCATAAACGTCATCTTTCTTAAAAAAACTCATGATGATCCATGCACTAGATAGGACAGACGTGTATGTTGAATAAAACTGTCAGTTTCTGATTGATTCCAAAATCCTGGCCAACCAGGTGAGTAATATACTCTGATTTTTGTGCTAGATAATATTCATTGTGGCTCCTATCATTTTAATGGTACTCATGGGCATCATGCTAGGACCCATCCAATCCAACGTTTGAATAGCCAAACCATACACAAATGAAATGAGGAAAACCCAACACTTCGTTGAGTCATTTCATCAAACACTTGGTGAGCAACATCAATATCAAAATAAACAGTCATTGAACTTCAAAGAAGAAATCTCAAAAATAAAAAAGAAAGAGAATTTCGCCTTTCAGAAGTGAAACCCTAATCCGTTGGATTTGTAGGCCGATGAGGTGTGATCGGAGCACCGTTACGCCATCGTAGGGCAGCTGAGTTGCGGTAGAGAGAGAGAGAGAGAGAGAGAGAGGAGAGAGAGGAGTGCGCGAGAGAGAGAGAGAGGGAGAGGGAGTTGAGTAGAGAGAGAGAGAGAGAGAGAGAGAGAGAGAGAGAGAGAGAGAGAGAGAGAGATTGCGAGAGAGAGAAGAGAGACGGGAGAGATTGCGGGAGAGAGAGAGAGAGAGAGAGAGAGAGAGAGAGAGAGAGACGAAGAGAGATTGTGCAATTGAGTTTGGGCACTGAGATTTTTAGACCGCTCGGCCAAAATTTGGGCCTTTTTGACGGACGGATCGATTAGAGACTCCGTGGGGCCCACCATGATGTGTTTCGTTAATCTATTCCTATATATAATTTTAATAAATTATTTTACTTTAAGAAACAAATTTTTAGATATATTTAAGGCCCAACTGGACCACACCGTAAGAAGCAACTATAAATCAAGTTATAATGTTTCTTGCCGTGTGGTCCACTTGAGCCTTCGATCTAGCTGATTTTGTTTTTCAACGTCTAAAGTAATATTTAAAAATATATAGACGGCTTAAATAGAACATATAGTTTTTTTTAGGCCTCATAGAGCCCCTTACAACACTATTAAATATTAATGGTGTATCCACTTTTTAGCTACAGATTAAAACTGCAACAAGTATAGCTAAGGTTTATATGCGTAGCAAAAAAGTAACATGGTCTGAATCCTTTGCCCCTTTTTTTAGTAGTGTATAAAGGGAAATTGCCGGTACTCGCCTCAAAGTTTGGGCAAATTACCTCGAACGCTACGACACTTCATATATTCCCTAAAGGGTCTTTTGACAGCTTTTGGAGATTGTTTCGGACAAAAATGCCCCTGACTTTTGTTCAGTAGTTGCACGGTTTTCTAGGGACTAAGAAGTTACGTCGTATTTAATGTTAATAAAGTGATGTGTATGGAACCCTTTTCGCGCGTGGGCAAGGACCAAACTCGTGGGGCCCATATTGATGTATGTGTATAATCCATGCCGTCCATCCGTTTACAGTGTCATTTTAGGGATAGGGCCCAAATATCAGCCTGATCCAGAGCTCGTGTGGAACACATAATAGAAAATAATGGTGACAATGGAACCCATTGTTGAAACTTTCCAAGCTCACTGCGATGTTTGTTAGAAGTGGATATTGTCCAAGTCAGGACTTTTTGGGCCCACGCCAAGCTGGCAGACAAGGTGGACAGAATGGATCTCCCTATTGCTGGCCTCAGGCGGCATGGATTATTCACATACATCAATGTAGGCCCCACTAAATGGTCCTTGCCAAGGCCTATCAAAATGAAGACTTCGACCTGTATAGGAAGTGAGCACGTTGCAAACATGAACCATGCAACATGATAACCACGACCCATATAACATGGTAACTACGACCCATGCAAATCACGACTCAAATGGGCCCACATTGATGTATGTGAATAATCCATGCCACCCATCCTTTTTGTTGTGTCATTTTAGGGGTAGAGTCAAATATCAACCATGACCCTTTGTGGATGAAAATCATGATCTATTGTGCATGTGAACCACGACCCTTCAAATGGATCATGGTTGTCATGTAGCAAGGGTCATGGTTGTCATCCCGGTCGTGGTTGTCACGGGTCGTAGCTATCATGTTATATGGGTCGTGATTGTCATGTTATATAGGTCGTGGTTGTCACATTATATGGATCTTGTCATATTATAGGGGTCGAGGTTGTCATCCGGGTCGTGGTTGGCACGAGTCATAGTTATCATGTTATATGGGTCGTTGTTGTAATGTGGTAAGAGTTGTGGTTGTCATATTATATGGGTCGTGGTTGTCATGTTATATGGGTTGTGGTTGTAATGTGGTAAGGGTCGTGGTTGTCATGTTATATGGGTTGTGGTTGTCGTGGGTCGTAGTTATCATGTTATATGGGTCATGGTTCTTATGTGATGCTTGTTAGAAGTGGATAATGCCCAAGTCAGGACTTTTTGGGTCCACAGCGAGCTAGCCGACAAGGTGGATGGATCGGATCACCCCATTGTGGGCCTTAAGCTATGGTACCAATGGTTTGGTAGAAAAGGAAGTGAACACGTTGCAAACCACGAACCATGCAACATGACAACCACGATTAGAGCTGTACATGAGCAGACTAAGGCTCGAGTACTCGCTCGACTCGACTCGGAATACTCGACTCGTACTCGACTCGTCTGAGTTAGAGCCGAGTACGAGCGAGTTCCACGACTCGTTTACATAACGAGTAGAGTACGAGTCTAGAGGTACTCGACTCGAACTCGACTCGTAACTCGACTCGAACTCGTTCCTCTGTATATAAGCCCACCCCAAAAAACCCTACCCACCCACCCGTTTTTCATTTTCAACCAGCGAGTAGCCGAGCGCCCAAAAAACCCTACCCCACCCACCCGTCATTTTCAACCAGCGAGCGCCCAACCCTTTTTCCCGCCCGTTTGAAGAAAAAAAACCCCTCTCTCTCCCCTCCCTCTTCCAGCGCTCGTCCGGACTCCGGCCGTCCGGCCCGTCCCACTTCTCCCTCTCTCTCTCTCACTCGCCCCTGTCCCAAAAAACCCTACCCCACCCACCCGTCATTTTCAACCAGCGAGCACCCAAACCCTTCTTCCCGCCCGTTTGAAAAAAAAAACCCCTCTCCCCTTCCTCTTCCAGCGCTCGTCCGGACTCCGGCTGTCCCTCTTCTTCCCTCTCTCTCTCTCACACTCGCCCCTGTCCCCTGTCCGGCGGTGCTAGACCCTGCCGCTCGTCTCTGCGGCCTGTCTGGTGACGGAGCTCATCCCTGTCAGTCGTCCGGTTTAAAATCGTCCCTGCCAGGCTGCCACTCGTCACCGCCCTGCCCTGCACGCAGCTGCCGGTCGTTCCTGCTCAGCTCGCCCGGTAATGTGTAGATTTTTTATTTTTTATTTTTTATTTTTAGAAATTGTTTAATATATGTTAATATAGAATTTGTTTAACATAATTTTGGGATTAACCTGATATTTGTGTTTTCCCTAAATATTCGGTGGATAATTAGTTGTTAATATAGAATTTTTTTAATATAATTTTGTTAATCAATTGTTAATATATTTCATATTTGTGTTAATATAGAATTTGTTAATCAGTTGTTAATATATTTGTGTTAACTTGATATTTGTTAATACATTTGTGTTAATATATTTGTGTTAACCTGATATTTGTGTTAATATATTTGTGTTAACCTGATATTTGTTAATATAGTTGTTAATATATTTGTGTTAACCTGATATTTGTTAATATATTTGTGTTAACCTGATATTTGTGTTAATATATTTGTGTTAACCTGATATCAATTGTTAATATAGAATTTGTTTAATATAATTTTGGAATTAACCTGATATTTGTGTTTTCCCTAAATATTTGGCATAGATATGAATTATTTGTATTATTCTACTTGTAGACTTGTAGTATAGGATAATCAGTTGCCCATTTGAGGATTTCTATGTTGCCAGACATAGATTCAGTGTGTTCTTGGATGCATAGAAATTGCTCAAATTGTCCCTTTTTGGACAGTTCAGGGTTAGATAGATTGTAATGTCTTCATTTATTCCAATTTAAATGCATATGCCTGTTCTGGTTTCGTCTCTCCTTTTTCTCTCTGGATATATTTCATGTATTTATTTCCGTCGTCAAATGTCCACACTTTGTGTTGATGATTGACATGGGAATCAAATACAAGATTAATATATTCTGGAGAGATAAGGGGAGATGCTGTCGGAATTTCGGCGTAGCATTTAAATTGGAAAATGAAGCATTACAATCCATCTAACTTTGAATGGGTGACTGATTTAGACAGTTAAGTAATTACGCCCGTCTAGCGGTCTAGCCATGTAGGACCCTATCCCCTAAGTATAGCTGTATAACATATCGAGAACTTTATTTTATAGATGGCTAGTCAAGACGAAAGCCCAAATACCCCTGGAATGGGTGCATCGGCCACATCTCCTCTAATAGTAGAGGGAGACACAGACACGTCAACCGCATGCAAAGGGAAGAAGAAGAGATCAGCAGTGTGGGATGATTTCGAAGATGTGACAGTTAACGGTGTACAGAAGATAAAGTGTAATCACTGCAAAGGGTTATTCAGCAAGATTCTAGGAGGATCTACGACACATTTAATTAGACATTTGAAGACGTGTCCTAAGAAAGCAAGACTCCCTCCTCCCGGCCAACAGACGCTGTCATTTACAAAGTCAGAAGAGGACGACTCCCAAGGCGTAGTGTCCACTCATAAGTTTGACAAGGAGAAGTTGAATGAGTGGTTTGCTAGATTAGTGATTTTGAAAGAAAAACCTTTCAGAATGATTGAAAGTAAAGGGTTTAGGGCTTTCTGTCAATTCCTTAACCCTCGGGCCGAGAATGTCTCCCGCGTCACAGTGCAGAGAGAAAGCATGAAGATGTACGCAAAGGAGAAGATGAAACTGAAAGAAGTTTTAGCTTCAGTGACCAGAATAGCTTTGACCTCTGATTTATGGACGGCGTCCAATCAAAGAAAAGGATACATTTCATTAACCGCTCACTATGTCGATAAGGATTGGAAACTATGCAAGAGAATTTTGAACTTCAAACACCTTCCTCCTCCACATACTGGTTTACTTATTTTAGATTGCATCTACAGTTGTCTAGAAGGCTGGGGCATTGAGAAGAAAATTTCAGCAATAACTTTAGACAATGCTTCAGCAAATGACAGTGTCATTTCATGCTTACGTAACCAGTTCAGGGCTACAGGAAATTTATTTTTTGAAGGAAAAATATTTCAGGTTAGATGTTGTGCCCATATTGTAAATTTGATTTTACAAGAAGGGCTGAAAGCAATCGACGACACTATAGAGAACATAAGAGAAAGTGTGAAATATATAAGGGGGTCGCCATCGAGACTGAGTGTATGGAATGACATCATCCAACGTTTGAATGTGCCATCTAAAAAAACGTTGAAGTTGGATGTCTGTACACGTTGGAACTCGACCTATGAAATGTTAGATGCAGCAATGGAATTACAGCTTGCATTTCCTGAATACGCGGCGCGTGACAGAACGTATTCTTGGTTGCCGAGCATAGATGATTGGGCCAAAGCACAACAAGTTCACACATTTCTCCAAGTTTTCTACGAGTGCACGAAGATTTTTTCTGGGAATCAGTATCCAACCGCGAATCTGTTTCTTCCATCTCTTTGGAAGATTAAGGATGCTCTGCAGAAAAATGCCAGTGCGGGTCCAGATTTCATACGCCAGATGACAGTTGGTATGAAGACGAAGTTCGATAAATACTGGGACGAATGTCATCTGTTGATGTCCTTGGCAGTTGTTCTTGATCCCCGTTGTAATATGGGATTAGTTAGCTTTATTTTCATGAAGCTTTATTCTACTGAAAGAGCGGCAGCAGAGACGTCTAAGGTTCGTGAAGCCCTTAAAGATCTGTATAAATCGTATGTTAATACTTTACCCACAGCGGGTGTTGAAGAAAGTAGAGATGCGGATATTTCTGTACCTGGTAATCCGGATGTGCTAAATGAATACATATCATATTTGGTACAAGCACGAATAGGAGTTGATACTAAGGAATCAGAGTTAGAAATGTACCTCAACGAGCCAATCGTAGTGCGAGCTGAATTTGATGTGTTGGAATGGTGGAAGATGAGGGTTAGTGAATCAAAATACCCTACATTATCTGTGATGGCACGGGACATATTATCAATACCAATTTCAACAGTGACATCAGAATCCGCATTCAGCACAGGGAGCAGGGTTGTGAGCAAGTATCGAAGCTCACTTTCCCCAAACACAGTTGAAGCGTTGATTTGTACGCAAGATTGGTTGCGCCCGATATGGGGAGGAGATATGAATGATGATGATGAAGAAGAGGAGATTGAGATTCATGACGAGTCTCTACCTACAGATCAGTAATTATTTTCGATTTTTCAAATTTTTTTGGCTGAATGTTGAATGATCTGTAATATTATTTCACTGCAACTGCACACACAAAAGTATTGGTTCTTTTGGAATGTGGTTTGGAAGACTTTGAATCATTGATATTTATTTACATATGCCTGTTCATTTGCTTTTATTTTTGAATTTTAATACATTTATATTGCTTTCTTTTGTTGCTATATCAAGTTCAATTTATTTATCAATATTTTGATTTTTTTATTTAAAAATTGAATGTAGAAATGTCGTCATCTGAGCCATCGACAAACATTTGGGACTATGCTTCCCTAGTTGAATCACCGCCACGGTCTAGAAAAACAAAGATTAAGTGTGGTTTGTGTGGCGCAAAGTTTGTAAACAAGACTAATCGCTTTCGCCTACACTTGTCATGTCGAGGTGGTGATGCAAAACCATGCCCCAATGTGCCTAAGGATGTCCAAATTCTTTTTCAAGCCCTGTTAGATTCGAATAGAAAGTCTTCCACTCCATCCAAACCTTCTGCTTCTGGATCTGGTACACAAATGACATCCACAAAAGATGCAGAGGAGGAAGCCAGATTAAAAGCTTTGGAGGAAGAACAATTCCCAATCGCCATAAAACGCAGTATGGAAGATGCTTCTAGACTTCAGCGATATTCGAGTCAAAGACAACACAATGTTGAAGCAGGATCGAGTTACTCGTCGAGTACGACAAACAAAAACAAGAAAAAGAGTAACAAATTGAAATTCCTGACTCGTCTCGGTGAATTTTATAGGGCATTGGGTACTACATACAATTCTTCACATAAAGCAAGTTTGAAAAATCTAGTTGAAAGTGTAGAAGAGCACGAAGGAAAAATCTCTTCGCCTTCTGACTCAGAGGAAGTGAATCAATTTGTATATGAAAAAATAGATAGCAGTTCCGATGGATCAGATGACAATATAGGAACAAGAAGGCACTCATCTTATAGAGGTTATTAGTTATAAATTGTCATTTTGAACAATGTAATGTAATTATGTAAAGACGTTAATGTAATTATGTGCAATTTATATATTTTATTGTTTCGTTACTCGAAAACCCTACTCGAATTGGCCTCAAATTCAAACTCGGACTCGAACTCGCCTCGAAAACTCGCACTCGGTACTCAACTCGTGTGCTCGTACTCGAACTCGACTCGAAAACTCGGACTCGACTCGACTCGTTTACTACTCGTACTCGACTCGTACTCAGGCGAGTAGAGTACGAGCAGGGGGTCATGCTACTCGGCCAAGTAGAGCCCGAGTACGAGCAGCGGTCGGTCGTTAAGAGTCGAGTACGAGTAGGGCAATACTCGACTCGACTCAACTCGTGTATAGCTCTAACCACGACCCATATAACATGACAACTACAACCCATACAAACCACGACCCAAATTGGCTCACACTGATGTATGTGAATAATCCAATGCCGCCCATCCTTTTTATTGTGTCATTTTAGGGATATAGTCAAATATCAACCACAACCCTTTGTGGATGAAAACCACGATCCATTGTGCATGTGAACCACGACCCTTCGAATGGATCGTGGTTGTCATGTAGCAAGGGTCGAGGTTGTCATATTATATGGGTTGTGGTTGTGAAGTTATATGGGTCATGGTTGTCATTTATATGGGTCGTGATTATCATGGGTCGTAGTTGTCAAGTTATATGGGTCATGGTTGTGGGTCGTAGTTGTCATGTTATATGGGTCGTGGTTGTCATGTTTTATGGGTCGTGGTTGTCATCCGGGTCGTGATTGTCACGGGTCGTAGTTATCATGTTATATGGGTTGTGGTTGTCATATTATGTGGGTCATGGTTGATATAGGTCGTGATTGTCATGCCCCAAAAGGTTTTCAATAGTGGGTTTTCAATTTCACTACTTTCTATGGTGTGGTCCACATGAGCCTTTGATATGCCTCCTTTTTTGGCTCATTCCTTAAAATGATCTTTCAAAATGAATGGACGACATGGATAAAATATATACATCACAATGGGCCCAATAAGACCATTCATCTCTACATATATTGGGATGTGTAAGTCGAGTAACGTGACTTACTAAAATAGTCTTCCCGAGGTCTTCGGAATCTGAACTCCTCGAAGACTCATACAGTTACACGTAAGTCGAGTAACTTCTAATCCACATGGGAAGCTGAAGTGGATTGGCTGGTGTACCACCGTGAATGTCTGAGGTCTATCCACACCGTCCATCCATTTTTCCATCTTATTTTAGCAGTTGGATCCAAAATTTAATCATACCCAAAGATCAAGTGGACCTTACCATATGAAACGGTTAGAATAATGATTTCCACCGTAGAAACCTTTTTATATGATCACAAGGACATGGATAAAAGGAAAAAAATAAATATAAGCTTGATCCAACATTTCTGTAGTGTAGTCTAGTTTATCTTTAGATCTGTCTTATTTTTCGGCTCAAACCTTACGACGAACTCATGAAATGGATGGACGGCTTGGATATAACAAATTCGTCATGGGACCCACAAAACTTGCTAACATCAATACACCAGCCAATCCGCTTGCAATCCCGTCCCAGCCCATGCAGCGGATTTCCTGAAGTGACGTCATCAAGTGATGTGGCCCCACCATGATGTATATTTTATATCCACACCGTCTATCCATTTTGAGAGATCATAGTAAGCCATGTTACAAAGAATGAGTCAGATCCAAAGCTCGAGAAGATCCCATCACAGAAAATAGTGGGGAGAGTGACGCCCACCATTAAAAAGTTCTAAGGGCTAAGAAGGTTTTGGATCAAGCTAATATTCTTGTTCTCCCTTCTTTCATGTCCGCGTTAACACATAAACATGTTGGATCTCAAATAAACATAATGGTGGACCTTTGGAAGGTTTCAACGGTTGGTGCTATTTTGCCCACTGTTTTCTGTAGTGAGGTCCACCCCAGCCTTGGATCTGTCTTAGTCTTTGGACCATGCCCGAAAATGATCTCTACAAATGTATGGACGATGTAGATACAACACATACATCATGGTGTGGCCCACATAATTTGGTGACGCCACTTCAATAGCGAATCACGCTACTCAACCTCACTTCAGTAGCAAATCACGCTACTCAACCTGTCAGTATCCAATCCGTGTCCCTGTACGTAGGACACGGATTTCTTGCAAAAGCCTTTCGCAGGCAAGGTTTCTGTGTGGAGCCCACTTAGATGTTTGTGAGAAATCCAACCCCTCTATCCGTTTTTTAAGCTCATTTTATGACGTGAGACTAAAAATGAGGAGGATCCAAAACTCAAGTGGACCACATGAGAGGAAACAGTGAAGATTTAGTGACCACCGTTGAAACATTTATATGGCCATAAAAGTTTTGTAACGTCTATGTTTCTGGTGTTTTCACTTTATCGGAGTGAAAGTGACCTTATAAACGGTTTGGATGGCATATAAACAGCAAGGTGGAGCTTAGGAAGGTTTCAACGGTGGGCATTCCTTTCCCCACTGTTTCATCTCCTATGGCCCACCTGAGTTTTGTATCCTCCTCATTTTTGGTAGCATATCTTAAAATGAGGCCGAAAAACGGATGGACGGATTTGATTTCTCACAAACATCGCAGTAGGACCCACCCAGAATCCTTACGCAGGAACTTCCTGCGAAAGGCTTTCGCAGGAAATCCAAGACCCTGTAGGTATGTGTCGTGAGAGGACTGCGAGGACTGACGCTCCATCTCCAAGTTCCATGAATGGTTCAAAGTAGATCAAAGTTACATGGCTCCACAGTGATGTTTTTATTATATCTACATCGTTCATATATTTTTAGAGATCATTTTAAACCATTATCCAAAAGATGAATAATATCCAAAGATCATCTGGACCACACCGCAAATAGCATCAGAGATAATGATTTTCACCGTTAAACAATTCATAGGGCCCACCATAACGTTTATTTTCCATCAAATCTATTCATAAGGTCACAAAAACCTGAATGAAGAGGAAAAACAAATTTCATATTGATCCAAAACTTCTGTGACCCCAAAAAGGGTTTGGATGGTAGACGTTCAATCTCCCACTGCTTTTTGCAGTGTGGTCCACTTGATAGTTATATTTGTCTTATTTTTCATATCAAGCCTTAAGACGAACTCATCAAATGGATGGACGGTTTGGATATAACATATACCTCGTGATCAAACACACATAACTTGTTGACTTCAATACAGCAGCTATATAGCTGGTGTGAGGTACACCAGCCAATCCACTTCCTCTGATCCACGTCCGTATTCGTGACGGAAATGGATTGGCTACTCCCGCTGCTAACAGCCCTGTGCCTGGTGGTCGGTGCTCTGTGGGCCCACTATGATGTATGTGTTACATCCATTCCGTTCATCCATTTTTACAGATTAGTTTAGAGTTTTATACAAAAAATGAGAAGGCTATAAATCTCAAGTGGACCACACCACAGGAAAACAATGGTGATTGGATAACCACTACCCATGATAACCATGACCCATATAACCAGACAACTGCGACCCATATCACATGACAACTACAATCCATACAACCGCGACCCATATAACAGGATAACTGTGACCCATATAACAGGACAACTGCGACCCATATAACAGGACAACTGCGACCGCAACCCATATAACAGGATAACTGCGACCCATATAACATGACAACTGCAATCTATATAACTGCGACCTATATAACAGGATAATTGCGACCTAAATAACAGGACAAATGCGACCGCGACCCATATAACAGGATAACTGCGACCCATATAACAGGACAACTACGACCCAAATAACAGGACAACTGCGACAGCGACCTATATAACAGGATAATTGTGACCCATATAACAGGACAACTGCGTCTATACAACTGAGACCCATATAACAGGACAACTAAGACCCATATAACATGAAAATACGATCCATACAACCGCGACCCATTTGGGTCGTGGTTTGCATGGGTCGTAGTTGCCATGTTATATAAGACGTGGTTGTCATATTGTATGGATCGTAGTTTTTAACGTGTTCAATTTCTTTTCTATCAAACCATTGGTATCATAGCTTAAGGCCCACAATGGGGTGATCCAATCCATCCACCTTGTCGGACAGCTCGGCGTGGGCCCCAAAAGTCCTAACTTGGGCAATGTCCACTTCTAACAAATATCATAGTGATCCTAGAAACTTTCAACAGTCACCATTATTTTTTATTATGTGGGCCACACGAGCACTGGATCGAGCTGATATTTGGGCCCTAGTCCTAAAATGACATGGCAAGAAGGATGGACGGCATGGATGAAACACATACATGCATGGCGGTGGGTCGTAGTTGTTATGTTGTGTGAGTCGTAGTTCTCATGTTATATGAGTCGTGATTGTTATATTATATGGGTCATGGTTGTCATGAGGTATGGGTCATGGTTGTTATGTTATATGGGTCATGGTTGTCATGAGGTATGGATCGTGGTTGTCATGTAATTTGATAGCAGGAAATGAGAACCACGATCCATATCACACGAAACCACGACCCATTTAACATGAGAACCACGACCCATATAACACGAGAACCACGACCCATATAACATGAGAGCCAGAGATATCCTATGATACATTACCCAATCAACTTTGTAGCTCAATGACAGAAATGGTACGCCCCTAGTCATCAATGCATGGGAAATCCCATGTGTCGTGGTTGTCATGGACCTTAGTTGTCATGTAATATGGGGTCGTGGTTCTCATGTGATATGGGTCGTGGTTCTCATTATATTCATGGTTGTTATGTTAAATGGGTCGTGGTTGTCATGAAGTAAGGGTCGTGGTTGTTATGTTAAATGAGTCGTGGTTGTCATGAAGGGTCGTGGTTGACACGATAAAAAGGATGGGCGACATAGATTATTCACATACATCAATTTAGGCCCCACTAATTGGTCCTTGCCAAGGCCTATAAAATGAAGACTACAACCCGCATAGCATGACAACCACACTCTTACCTCATAACAACCACGACCCATATAACATGGCAACCACGACTCATACCTGGGTCGTGGTTGTAACGTGGTAAGGGTCGTGATTGTAATGTAGTAAGGGTCGTAGTTATCATGTTATATGGGTCGTGGTTGTCATGGGTCGTAGTTTTCCCGGGTTGTAGTTTTTCCAGGTCGTATTTTTCCCAGGTCGTAGTTTACCCAGGTCGTAGTTTTCCCAGGTCATAGTTATCATGTTATATAGGTCGTGGTTGTCATGGGTCATAGTTGTCATAGGTCGTAGTTTTCATGGGTCGTAGTTTTCTCGGGTCGTAGTTTTCCCGAGTCGTAGTTTACCCGGGTCGTAGTTTTCCCGGGTCGTAGTTTTCCCAAGTCGCGGTTGTTACATGTTCACTTCCTTTACTACCAAAGGAAAGGATAACCATTCGTACAATAGTCTGAGGCCAATAATGGGGAGATCCGTTCTGTCCACCTTGTCGGTCAGCTCGGCATGGGCCCAAAAAGTCCTGACTTGGACAATGTCCACTTCTAACAAACATCACGGTGAACCTGAAAAGTTTCAACAGCAAGTTCCATTGTCACCGTTATTTTCTATTATGTGACCCACACGAGCTCTGGATCAGGCTAATATTTGGGCCCTAGCCTTAAAATGACACGGTAAAAAGGATGGACGACATGAATTATACACATACATCAATATGGGCCCCACGAGTTTAGTCCTTGCCCACGCCCGAAAAGGGTTCCGTACACATCACTTTATTAGCATTAAATACAACGTAACTTCTTAGTCCCTAAAAAACCGTGCAACTACTGAACGAAGGTTAGGGGCATTTTCGTCTGAAGCAATCTCTAAAAGCTGTCAGAAGGCACTTCAGGGAATATATGAGTGTCGTGGCGTTCGAGGTAATTTGCGCAAACTTTGAGGTGAGTATGGGCAATTTCCCAATTATAAAGGAAAAGTTTAAATGGTGTAAATACCCTTATCTGATATTCCAATGTCCTTGAAAACCCAAAGTTCCTAAATCTCTAGGGAAGACTGATTTTATGGGTAAAATTGTCACTATCTATTGCTGGTCTATATAGTAGAGACAATGTATTAGAGATGATGTTTCCATTTTCTTGTGAGAATTAAAAATAATCTTGATAACCAACAATCATGATCTCTAATAAGTGATCAAGATTAACTTAAATGAGATGAACTAATTTCAAGTGTCACCCAAACAAGCTCTTACATTGTATTTCATTTCTCCTTATTGTTCATGTGGATTCCACAGTTGAAAATCCTTCATCTCATTAGAACCCCCTATCGACGACATCGACGAATTCCCTCTTCTTTTAAATTCCCTCCTCCTAACAGCCGGTTTTCCATCAGAAACTGATGGCCTCCCTTCAATCGCCTTACCATTCCCATCAAAGAGCTGCTCCAACAGCTCACCGATTGAATCCGGCGCCAAGAACGACTTCACCGGCAACACCACCGAGCTCGAACGCAAGAAACCGGCATAGGTTGTCACCACCAAATTCACTATCGCCACCTTGATCTGCTCTCTCAGATCATTATCCGGTATGTTGTAACAGCTCCCATGCTTCTGTATATTCTCATCGATTCCCTTCATGAAGGCGTCAAGCTTCCCTCTCGCCAAAGCTTCCATAGCTTCTTTATTCATCTCATTCGAATCATTCCGTTCCAAGATCCTCACCAACGGTCCCCATGCTTGCTTCTGATATGAATAAGCTGACTCCTCAGCAAGTGTCTTGTATTGCTTCTTCATCCATTGCTCGCCCAAGATCTTACCTAGCTCTGAACTCCGAGTCCGCATGTAGATATACCAATACGTGTTCATTGCAAAGATATGTGGAAGAACCTTATCTCTATACTGAGATTTCTTCGCCTCGATGTTCCGTTGGAGAGCTTCCATTACATTAGAAATAGCTTCTTTAAGTAAATTCTCATCAGTTTCAGGCCTAGAAAGAATCCCAGCTTTCCAAATCTGCTCAGTTCTTAGCACTTTCGCCATGGAGGCACTATAATTTTCAGTAGCAAGGTACTTGAGGTAATTCACAGCATACCTCACCAGCTTCAGAACTGACCCATCCTGTGGCGGCGGTAAACCGTCTTGGTTACCTTCAATCTGGAGGCCGAATTCCCAGAAGACCTTGCACGAGGCGTGGACGAGGAGCTTCTCAAGCTCCCGGAATCTTGTGCAGATATCCGTTCCGGCCTCCCCTTCGAAGATCTCGCTAACATGGACCTTGAGCTTCTCCATTGAATCAAACATGTCTAGGAGCTTGAATAGCTTTTGTGGCTCTTTGTTGCTCCTCGCAACTCCCTCACCGAACCGGAAGAAGACGGCCATTATCTTATCGGCGATCTTCACAAAGCATTCAGCCCATATCAGGCCGTCCATGATTCCTGACAAAAGTTGCTTGCAGAGCTTCTTCTCCGACACAAATACCGTTTTAACTGCTAGTTCGAAGTGCTGGATCCACAACGATACTGCCGTCTCCAAGATCTCCCATTCCATTTCGTCGATCTCCTCTATTGTGTAAGTTTTCAGATAATCCGGGTTCAGTCGCATTAGAGCTTTTGCTGCCCTTCGATACCTCACCTGTGTTTGGAAAGTCAAGAGCCCGAAACTTCGAATTAGAGAAATTACAAGTATAAGCTGCAATCCTTATTTAAAATTCTCATGAAGGTGTGTTTGGTTTCAGCATATTTCATGAAATGTCAAGAAATTTCGCCCCAAATTAGAATGATTAACATGAAATATCATGATATTTGATGCGTCCAAACGTGCTCATCTTGCAGTTTCTACTCTAGAATTTTCAAAAATCTCAAAGTGGGGTTGTTTTGTGTTGTATTGGAAGCAAAAAAAAAAAAAAAAAAAAACCTAAGTTCATCCAAACAAGTATCATTTTTTTTTCTTTGGCAAATCAACTAACTTTTGCTAGCCCCCTAAGAGCCAATCTGGCACATGTGTTGTGCATCTCATCCTATCAAAAGGTGGGACCCACCGTAAGGATGATCTGGTGCAGAAATCAATCTGGTACAGTAATCAGACGGCTCAAATGAGTATGTTTCAGTGGGCGACCGGCAAGTTCACTTTCAACCGTCCATTGTCTTTCTATAAGGGAGGGCCCAGCTGATGAATTCCAAAGTGGATTATCCTCATGGTGGGACCCACCTTATGCAAGTCTCAGATGCCACACATAGTTGTCATGGTACATGTGTTGCATGTAAAGACACACATTGTACTAGCAAAAACCTCGCTGACCATATCTAACACCCATAGCGAGACCTTCACTATGGGTGAATTTCATCGCCACCCGATCAACATAGACAGGAAGAAACAGATCAGGCAATAAAAAGATTCACCCACAAGCAAAAAACAGCCACCAACCATAGCGAAACTTTCCCTGTGGGTGAATCTCATCCCCCATCAACATAAACAGTGATGATAAATAGATATCAATTAATAAGATTCACCCACAACGAACATCCGCTAGCTACAGGCTATTTTCGCCCTCGATAATTACCTTAACAAATATATCGATACAAATATCCAAACAATCGTTTCTCGCCAGCGTCTCCGAAATTCTCCTCAAGACTTCGACCTCCACATCGGACCCTAAATCAAGACCGTCCATTTCCATCTCCTCATTGGGCAGTTGACCGATATTCTTATGTCTCAATTGCAACAATATGCTTTCATATTCATCTTGCAATTTGAGAAGCGCTTCATCGAGCAATCCCTCATACCTCATTGCATCTACTTCCGTCTCATACAAAGCTTTGAGTGTAACAAGAGTTCTCTCAGACGGTGCGACCGGTATTGATCGGTGGCTTTGGTACGGCTCAAGAACTCGACGGCTTCTTGGAGTTTTTGGATCGCGGGCTCGGAATCTTGTGTGATGGAGTTGATTGAGGAGGTTAGGCGGTCCACACAGTCGACGTACTTGAGGAGGCATCGGAGGCGTTTATCTGGTGTTTTCTTTGTGGGGAGCTTGGAGGAGAGGTTGAGGAGCTGGCGTTGGAGGGACTCGGTGATCTTGAAGCTTTCGAGGAGCTTGAGGGCGGGTGAGACGGCACGGTTGATTCTGGTGTCGAGGGCTTTGGTGGTCATTGATTGGGATTGAATTGGTGTAATTCTCTTGGAGGTGGTGGAGAGAGTTTCCATTAGGACTTGGAATCTCTTGTCCATGTTGATGAGATTGGTTTGCATGGTGGATGAGGTTTGCAGGATATGGTGGAGATTGCGTGTGGCATCTTGGAGCGTTGAAAGCATGGGGGATTCTACGTTTGCTTCTTCCATGGTGGGAAGGAGAGAGAGAGAGAGAGAGAGAGAGAGAGAGAGAGAGAGAGGTTCGAGGGGGGGAGAGGTTGAAGAGGAGAGAGAGAGAGAGAGAGAGAGAGAGAGAGAGAGAGAGAGAGAGAGAGAGATTGAAGAGGGGAGGGAGACAGAGAGAGGTTGAAGAGGAGAGAGAGAGAGAGAGCTTGAAGAAGAGAAAATGCGTTGGACCAGAAAATGGTGGTTTTAAAGAGCTCACTGGGAGTTTTTTTTTTCCTCCTGTGGGTAGTCTATAACACGTGTTTCGCCACCCACTGGGGCCCACATGGTGATTGTTTCCATGATCGGATCCGTCCATGCTGTGAGCTGTATGCTATAAGGACCATAATAAGAAAATTCAGCTGAAGGAATGATCGCGACGGTTACCATCTGTTGACGAACCTAGAATAATTAAAAGGCAATTTTCGACGGTTCCCATTCAAGTCTAAAAATCAAAAGTTAAAGGGAACCTTACTGAATCGTGACCATATACAAAGGCTTGTTTTCGATAGCAAGTAAAATATGGACGGTTCAAACCACAGGATTATCTCAGCATTTGGGTCCCGTGAGTGGCCACTAGAGATTCAGTTGCTACATGGTCGATGGTGATTTATCAATCGGAACCGTCTAAGTGGTGGTTCCTATCGCGGATGCCCTACATCTCAATTTTCACACCTATCAGAGAATCCTAGCCGTCACTTTTTATCACTTCACAAACTGAACGTCGACCTTTAACCATTTTTTGTTCTTTACTGTAGCTTTTAAGGCCACCGATCGGATGCTAGGATCATCAGATCCTTATACGTTTTTGGATAATTTGTCATGTACGGTAGGGGCAACCAGAAGGATGGTCAGAAATGAAAGATATTTCAATTACGTGTACGGTGGAGAGATGGCCATGTATCATCTTAGGCCACGCAGGGGTCACAGTTCAGTCGGTGTGAACGCGAGCTGTAGCTCATCAAAGTGGGACCCATTTAATTGATGGCCGGATCATAAGATATGTGCCCCGTACAATGGTATCCACGTGGCCTCAAACGTGGGGAAGCGGATTGGCTGGTGTGCGTACGTGTCGTGCGAAGACGTGCGCTGACACTACTCGAGCTCTGAGTTGTACCAACGGTTCAAAGGAGATTAAAGTTACATGGGCCCCACAATGATGTATTTATTATATCCATACCGTTCATCCATTTGGATAAATGATTTTAGATCTTGATCCCAAAAATGAGTTATATCCAAAGCTCAAATGGACCACACCATAAATATCAGTGGGACAGTGATTCTCACCGTTAAAACATTCACAGGTCCCATAACATTTATTTTCCATAAAATCTATTCACAATGTCACAAAGACCTGGATGAATAGGAAAAACAAATATCATATTGATCCAAAACCTCCACAAGGATTTTAATGGTAGACGTTCAATCCCCAACTTCTTTTTGCAGTGTGGTCCACTTGATATTTGGATCTGTATTATTTTTCTTTTCAAGCATTAAGATGATCTCAAAAAATGGACTGACGGTTTGGATATAAAACATACCTCATGATAGGACCCACAGAACTTGGTGACGTCAAGACACCAGCCAGTTCGGTGGTGTGTCGTACACCAGCCAATCCGGGGTGATGACAAGAGGCGACGAGGGAACAGTCCAAATGAACGAACCTAAGACGATGATATCTATGCAAGATGAACGTATGGCAAACGAGCAAATGGCGTTACAAACCACACCCAAATTCGCGTGCGAATATACTTCCAGGCCGGTTTCTTTAAGGCCTTTTAGAATATAAAGCTTATTCTACTACAAACGATGAGCGTGTGGGGCCCACCTCTATGAGGCCTCTTAGAATATAAGCTTATTCTACTACAAATGATGAGCGTGTGGGGCCCACCTCTTTGAGGCCTCTTAGAATATAAGCTTATTCTACAAATGATGAGCGTGTGGGGCCCACCTCTTTGAGGCCTCCTAGAATATAAGCTTATTCTGCAAATGATGAGAGTGGAAAACAGCCATGTTTTTATGCTATCCAACCTTTTCCACCAGGGTCGCCCCACCCTAATGAGGTGGATCCGGCTATCACGTGGGCAACCACGTTAATCTGGAGGTTTTTTGAATGGTTCTCCATAGTTAGCTAGGGTGGGCCCACTGTATTTTTTACATACAATCCGTACCGTGAATTACATGGGTCATTTTTCAAATTCACTGTAGATGTCATGTAAATACCAGCTTATTACAATTTCCCCCGTTTGAAAATAGCAGGGGCTTTCGCTTGGGAAAACGGTTCACAAGGATTAACTTAAAATTTGGGGCCCACCATAATGTATATGACATATCTGCGTCGTCCATCTGCATTACCATAAAATTTCGAGGCGTGAGCCGAAACTTGAGGCAGATCCAACATTGAAGTATCCTACACCAAAATAAACAGTGGCCCCAAGAAGTTTTTAACGGTGGATGTTTGATTATCTTTTTCCTGTGGTGTGGTCCACTTGAAATTTAAATCCGGTTCAGTTTTCGGGTCATGGCTAAATTCAGTTGGAATAACGGATGGACGGTGTGGATAATCAAAATAAATCGCAGTGGGCCCCGCAAATATTTAGCAGTCTCCTCCATTTTAGAGTTAAAAAAAGCACAGTCAAATCAATCCTCGAAAATAACGTGGTAACTCCCTGGAGTTTCAACACCGGGTCAAAGGGTTTTGAGTACCCACGATGGTGAAATCCCACGGCGGGCGTGTGTGTGATGTGTGTGCGTGTGGGGGTGTGTGTGCGTATGTAAAAAAATAATAATAATCATAACGTGGTAATTACCTATGAAAATAACCATTACGTATTTACAATGCAACTACGTTTACCCTGGAAAAGATCTTTCAGCCATATACAACTGTTAGGTGGGCCACACCATAGAGAAGAACGAAAACCATTCAAAAAAAACTCCAAATATTTATATGTGGTCCACGTGATGGTTGGATCGACCTGATTTTTGGGTCGCCGAAATTCAATGGTGGTCTAACCCAGATGGTCATGTTGGATGACATAAAAAGAACCTCATGGGCACTGCGTGTAGCACTTGTACGATGAGCCTATTTTACAAGGAGTGTACATGTACCGCGGTCGACCAGACCTTTTCCACCAAAAGAAAGATACTCTGGCATGGTTCATATGCATGCAGATGATCGTACACATAGGGTATGACTAACTCAAAAAAAACCGTTCAAATCCTGGGCCACACTTTAGATAGGTTATAGACGAAAACCGACATTGATCTATAATATTCTACCGATAAATTTCTGTACATCAAATGGACGGTCAAAGATCCAAATTTAATGAAAAATACACACTAATCACTGTAAAAAAACAGTGGACAGTTAAGAAAGATTTGCCAACCGTCAACATTTAACGTGCATGTGTTCCCCACCCTGATGTTGGTGCCTGGTCAACTTCAGTGCGGGACCAACTTACGCACGGCTTGATGTGCCACGCACGTGCGAAGTAGGACGTAGGCTAGCTGACTTGGAAGGTATCGTTTCTGCAAAGGAGAGTAATGATACTCAGGCAGTGTATGACGCTTGATACGCAGGCACTCAGAAATTGTAAACGTGGAATACATCAATTCAAACTCAACTGAGTAAACTATGGGCCCCACTGAATATTTCTTTCATATTTAACTGTACGATAAATGCCCAAGAAAACGACATTCAAGTAACAAAAGATGCTCTTTTTTTTTCTTTTTTTTTTTTTTTTTTGATAGATCTAAACTGGAACTACAACTTGAATAAGCGATTCTATTCTAAATGCCCGTGTATCATCTATCAAAGGATTTCTCCTTTGTAAATCAATACTGCTGTGTATAAGAAAAATGTATTGTTAGACTTTTAAAAGTCTTCAATGCTTGGGTTGCTCGACCGGTCGAGAGGCCGGCTCGACTGGTCGAGCACCACTCGACTCAAAGTCCAGCGTACTACTTATTTGGGTGTCCCGGGCACTCGACCGGTCGAGGGGATGGCTCGATCGGTCAAGGGGGTTCCTCGACCGGTCGAGGACTCGGCTCGAATAGTTGAGGTTACGCAGATTCAAATCCGGATCTCGTGCAGACTGCGGAAATCTAAGGCGTTTCACAAGGGTGTGAAAGTGAAGTTTCTTAAACTATAAGTAGGGGTCTCTAGGGCCATTCTAAAGTATTCTAAGGCTTCCTAAAGGTATTCTAAAGGGTTTTAAGGTTATTAAAAGGTATAGCAAGGGTGAGATTCGAGGTTGTTCGAATCGGATAAGTCCTCTTTCTTTGTAATTTCTATTTTCATAGTGGAGATCTGTCGCTTTGTGTTGTGGTTTTTTCCTTCAAGGGTTTTCCACGTTAAATCTGTGTTCTCTTATGTTTGCTTGGTGCCATTGGATTGCTATCCTAGATCTAGATCTATGTGATTCCACAACAAAAATCCCAACAATTAGTATCAAAGCAATCGTTGGGGCACAGATCTGAATATGAGGGATTAGTAATAATGGCGAGCACCAGGTATGATATTGAGAAGTACTCAGGAAAAATAATTTTGAGTTATGGAAGATCAAGATGATGAGTTCCTTAATCAAGCAAGGTGAAGATGGTGCTCTTGAGGAGTGAAAGTCTACTATGACTGATGATTAATTGAATACTCTTGATAAGAAGGCATTATCATCGATCCGCTTATGTCTCACGGATGAGGTTCTCTACAACGTCATCAGGGAGATAACTGCAGCTAAGTTATGGGTGAAGTTAGAGGATGTCTATGAGAAAAAATTCTCAGAAAGTCGCCTACACTTAAAGTGGCAGTTGTATAACTTCAAGATGACAGATGGTGGAGATCTGGAGGCTCACATCAGCAACTTTAATAAATTAGTTTGCAAATTGCTGGATATGGAGGAAGTGATGAAAGATGAAGAACAAGCATGCATGTTACTGAATTCTCTTCCGGCATCGTATGAGTCATTCAAGGACACTATGTGCAGCACGAATAAAACCCTGAGTGTCGACACCATTATCTCAGCCCTTCAAGAGAAGGCTATGAGAAAACAAAACGGCGACATGAGGACATCTTCTGATGCAATATAAGGGGTAAGAATTCTGAACAAGGTATAAGTTCTTCAGGTTCTAGATCCAAATCCAAGGGTAAGGGCAAATGAAAGGTAAAGTGCTGGAATTGAGGGAATGAAGGACATGTGAAGAAGGATTGTGAAAATCCTAAATCAAAGAGAGAAGATTCTGAGGCTTTGTACAGAGAGGCTGTAACAACCCGAAATTTTGGGTGCGAGTTTACCTGTATGTAAGAATGTACGATTACACTTTTACACTTATTCAACTGTACACTTATAGATTCATTAATATTTATGTGGTTTAACTTGAATCTCAACCATAGAAAGTAATTTTCACCCCTAGATTACGTCAACCGACTATTGATTAATAGGATAAACCCCTGAATACCCTAGTATTCTCACCCGTTCATCAAACCGACCGTTAAATTAACTATTTACCACTAGATGAGGATATCTAGCCGACCACTTTGAATTTGGACCACTTGATCAAAGTAAAGTAACTACTACAATTTCATATCCACTCGTATACACGTCAAATTAACATTTTGATCCGTTCACCTTATTTGTCAATTATGAAGATGCTTAATTTACCATCAAAATAATGATCTACGTATTTTATACCTGTGAACCAATAACTTGAATCTAACATTATACATTTCTAAAATAGATCGCATTCAAAAACTACTTTATATGTATCCATTTACAAAAATGACCGTACAATAACCCATAAATATGATTAACATTTTAACCATCTAATTATTTAAAATTTAGACCATCAATTGATTATCCATCACAGTCAGATCTGCTAACTGGGCCATCCAAATATTTAAATGAACCATTCATTAGGTAGATCATAAGGTGTACATCAAAACTACCGGTTAATTTTTACATACGATGTCAGTAGACGTTGTTTTGAGTTATAAATAGATGTAAGCCATTAAATAGACATCTTGATCATCCCTGAAAGATCAAGGCCCAAACTTAGTCTGTTTGTAGAGCACGCAAAATGGTAATTTTTTTTTGTAAAATTTCACTCTAAATAGACGGTCTGAATAGAAAATATTTAAGTTTGAAAATATTTATTAGAAATGTGAGATAAGCCTCATCCGTCTCCCCGAGTGATACAGATATACAACGTTTTTAAGACGCCTAAAAACCCACGTTTCTTCAAAGCCTATACCAACAATACACCGTAGCTATCGTCCACTTAGTCCAATGTCAATCCATCCTTCACCGTCCACCATCTATTAAGCCAACATATGTATGATCTGGGCCATTCACCTACTAGCCAAGAAGTCGTCAACAATCCATATTTAATCTTGAGAGTTTCCTGTCTTATCATATAGATCATTGGAATGTTATATTTGTCTCATCCTTCAGCCCATATAACATGATATACTGAAGTGGATGGGTGGAGTAGATTTCTCATAAGCAACATGATGGACCCCACATATCAATGGAAATTAAATCTGTAACAACTCCAAATTTTTTCGATTCCTTAAATTTTAAAATTTTAAAAGTTTGTTTTTTAAAAAAAAAAAAGAAAAAAAAAATTAAAAAAAAAAAGAAGATCAAACCGGTTGCAACCTCCCTTACCGTGATTTTATCCATCTTATCCAAGCAACTCTCTTTTCTTTATAAAGATGGACATTTCTCACCGATCAAAAAGAGGAAAAAAATAAAAATAAAAATAAAAATATGAGAAAAGATAAAAGGAAAGAATTAGTGGAAGAACGACTTGCACAGATTAGTACTTATTTTATTTTAATTTAGATTTTTATTTTTAATATGTTATTATGTTTTTGGTTTATGTGATGGACGGCGTAGATCTACTATGAGTGGAATGCATGTGCACATATATCAATATGTGCGCATATGCACGATGCATCTTAGAACACCTCACGCATGTAACAAAAATTAAAAGGAAACACGGAAGTTCTTTTTGTTTATTTTACTTGAATTACATATTTGACTTATTTTGCATATACGGCCCGATCAATTCAGTCCATTAGGTTCTAAGGACCAAAATATGGAAAACCTCCAAAAAATTAGGCTCAATTAACATTTCGGTAGGCCACAATATGCAAAATAGAATTTATTAGGCAGTCGCCGTTGGAATATCCATTGGGGCCGCAGGGAGTTCCGATGGAAATAATAATTATTTTGACCATTAAAAAATATTGGGTGGACCAATGAACAAATTGGATCTTACATAGAAAGTTAGGAGGGTTTGAAATAAGAAATGTATATGTTTTAATAGTGGAAGAACGGTCAGTGTTGATTCATGGTAATATGATCCATCAGAATAACGAATTTACCTCATTTTTCTACGAATGTCTTAAAACTATGTTAGTAAAGTGATGAATGGAATAGATCTTATGCACACATATTATGTATGGGTCATCATGACAAAAGTATAACAATATAGAGCGGGTGTAAAAACACTCCACCGTGCAAAAGTGAAGTTGGGCTATTTACGTTACCGGAATTAGTTCGGATTTATGGGCCTTATATGAGGGGCTTTCTTGATGTATGTATCAAATCCGTACTGTCTAATAATCTTGTCACTAATTAAAAGTCTTGGAGTTGAAAAATTTATTCGAAAGAAAACTCATGTGGATTACATCGCCTTAAACAGTGAAAATTAAATGGGCACCTTCGAATATTCTTGTGGGTCACAAAAGTGTTATTTTCAGTAGATTTTTTTAGGCTCGTCCTTTATAAGGAGATTACCTATCTCATTCATGGTTTAGATTTTCATGGGACCTATCAAAAAAATTAAATAAATAAACAAGTAAAAAAAATAAAGTTTGATTATCAGCGTTGAAACCAAGTGCAGCTTTTAACGTTAGAAACCATCTTGGGTCATCAGATTGTAGACTCACAGTGATATATACATTGTATCCAATCCATCCATTTGGTTTGAAAGGTTATTATGGGTTAAGAGTGTAATTTTAGGACATATCTAAAATGTGTGTGACCCATACAGAAAGAAAATAATAGTAGTTGTATAATAATCGTTTACATTATTACAGGTCCCACATATTTCAGATTAGATTAGAAATTTTTCTCAAAGGTTAATATAGCAATGGTAACCATATAATCAATCCAGATCTCTGTAAGTAGGACCCACATAAAAAAAATTTGTGTGTTAGATATATATAATGTAACTCCACCTTCTGATGCACGGTAAAACTTATATAAGTTGCACGCATGTTTAGGACAAAATATACATAGGCTAAATTATTTATCATTATTACATGCTATTAGAAGATTTAAGTCATCCATGTGGTGGTTCATCTTATAAGATATCTAGTGTGTCTTTTGGGCTGAGATAGATAATATGAACCTTATCTATTACGTATGTTACTTGAGTATCACTCCCATGTAAGACCTTAATTAGTAATCAAAACAAATCAAATACTTTATGAGTTTAATATATATATATTTAATATTATGGTGTACTGCATATGGATTATTTATAGGTATTTTCTGATCCGCTCCATCGGATTCCTCTCTAAATCATCAGGTGAGTAATCCCAACATGTTTCCTCTCCATATGATTAAAATAATTTATTGTTGTGAATGACTTGATTAAATTGTTTATAAACTGATTAGTGCTGAGATATTCTTGAATTATGAACATGTGAAAGGCCTCTCATAAGGAGAGATGTATTTGACTGCTGATATGATTACTGCTGCATCAAACATTCATGTCTGGCATCATTAATACTCTTGTGCGATTACCTAGGGGACAACCCATTGTACCCACTAGAAGCGCACTATATGTGGAAGCCTCCTCAATGGGGGGATGCTGGCCTTGCCCATGCCTACCAACGGTAGAAGCCTGCCAAGTGCAGATGCGGGTTGTCGATATCCAACTCAAGCAAGTGGACAGTTTCTATTTATACCCACTTGATGCATCATCAATACCATTCATAGCATATGCTTTAATTATTTGCATTGGATTTCTGATTTTTATGCGTTACTTGTATGTATTATTTTAATTATATTGTACACGAACCATGATGGGTTCACTTACTGGGCCTGGCCAGCTGACGGTTTATTGATGAAAAAACCGTACAGATGGAATTGAAGCAGATACAATGACTTAAGATCAAGAACATGAAGCTAAACCAGTGGATGATCCACAGGATCAGTGGCCATATTTAACCGAAAACGAGATTACTTCCTTGGATCATTAGAATGATTAAATGGGACATGTGTTTCCTATTATTATTATTTTATTTCTGTTTTTAAATAACTTCAAATTTAGAATTTTTGTTTATAATGACTTAATAAAAGTCTCAATTTAGTTTTAACTTGTGTTCTTAATTTTTTTTTAGATGTGTGGTGGTGAATGTTTGTGAATGGATTAAGTTGATATGAATGTAATAATGGATGTTAATGAGAACATAGAATTCAGAGTATATTATGCCTCTATTAAATAATGTGACTCACTGATTCAAGTACACTAAGTGTACGAGTCATGGACCATAACTCAGGTCTGAGGGTGCACACTCAGTACCTGAATTTCGGGGCGTGACAGAGGCCAATGCTGCCACGTCAGATGGATTGAGTGAATGTGATGGTAATGTTTTGTCTGTGTCTACGATCAGACGATCATATGATGATCGTAAGGGCGAGTGGATTCTAGACATAGTAGCATTTTTTCACATGACTCATCATCGGAGTTGGTTCACAAGCTACAGGGAGTGCGATGGTGGACAGGTATTTATGGGCAATGACAGTGCCTGTAATGTTGTGGTTGTTGGTACAGTGTGTATCAAGATGTTTGATGGGGTGGAGCATACCTTGACTGAGGTCAAGCACATTCCTGACTAAAAGCAGAATCTGATTTCTCTTGGTGTACTTGAGGCAAAAGGATGCAAGTACACAGGTATTGATGGTGCTCTTAAGTATCTAAGGGGGCACGGTCAATTATGAAAGCACAACAACTTGGTAACTTGTACAAGTTGATCGGGAGAACTTCAAAAGGTGGAGCTGCAGTAGATGTAGTGGATTCCACCTCTGCACATGTGTAGCGTGTTGGGCATGACCACATGAGCGGGTAGGGCAGTAAGGCTGAGACGTGCAGACAGGGATACAGAGTAGGTGGAGCAGTTACCTAAGAGAAGAATCACATGATATGATCGTAGGATATCGGCGAAGTACATGGACGACTCCAATATCGCAGGGGATTCATCTTCTATTCAGATGGCTCTAGGTGAGCCTGGTGCTGAGAAGTGAAAGGTGACTAAGGGCGATGTGATGGATTTGTTGTACCAGACCAACATATGGGAGCTGGTGGAGCTTCCAGGGAGCCGGAAAGCGGTTGGATACAGGTGGATCTTCAGGATGATACAACATAAATACATGACGAAGTTGGTAGCGAAGGGTTATGCACAGAGAGAAGGTATCGGCTTCTCAGAGATATTCCCGCCAACTATATAACAGGTGTCTACTAGATCCGTGATTAGCGTTGGTTGACCAATGTGATCTTGAGCTGAAAGGATGGATGTGGAGTCTTCACTTCTGCAAGGGAAATTGGAAGAACAGATCTACATGAAGCAACCAAAGCGGCTCGAAGTTAAAGGGGCTGAGAAAAGACTTTGCAGGAGGTCGTGATTCGACCTGTCGCCTAGGCAGTGGTTTGATTCATTCATAGTGAGTCAGGAATTGATAACATGTAGATCATCAGTTATGACATATCTGAAATCAATGTACTGAAGACTCGGTTAAGTGGGACATTCAGGATGAAGGATCGGGGGCTGTAAAGATGGTTCTCGGTGGTAAGACTAAAGGAAGAGTAGGCTTTAGTAATCACAGGAGGAATACCTTGTGTGTAGGTATTGATCAAGGATATGATGGGTTAAGTAAAGCCGGAGAGCGTTCCCTATGCGTCTCTACTCAAGTTTTCCTCAGGACATGTCCCAAAACAGATGAGGAAAAGCAGGATATCTCATGAGCCTTATTGGAATGCGGTTGGCAGTGTATGTCATGGTCTGGATTAGACCGGTTATTTCACAAGCTATCAGTGGTGTGAGCAAGTACCTCGGCAAGCAATATTGGGTAGCGGTGAGATGATAAGAAGACTACGTCTTTCCTTTTGAGAAGACAGGAGAAAGGTGGGTGCGCATGTGGATTTTGATCCGGCAGACATGCTCACCTAGATCGTTCCTGCAAAGAAGTTCAAGTTTTATGTAACTTCTCAGGGCTTGGCGATGGCAGAAAAGAATGACGAAATGTGAACAAGAAGCTGTAAAGCAGAGATAAGAGAAGATGGCAGCAAGATACACAATTGAAAATTGAAGACTTGGTGGAGATTGTTGTCAGACTTTTAAAAGTCTTCAATACTTGGGGCTACTCGACCAGTCGAGAGGCTGGCTCGACTGGTCGAGGGTCCACTCGTCCGGTCGAGCACCAATCGAATCAAAGTCTAACGTGCTACTTATTTGGGTGTCTGAGGCAGTCGACCGGTCAAGGGCTCAGCTCGACTAGTCGAGATTACGCAGATTCGAGTCCGGATCTTATGCGGACTGCGGAAATCTAAGGCGGTTTCGCAAGGATGTGAAAGTGAAGTTTCCTAAACTATAAGTATTGGTCCCTAGGGCTATTCTAAAGTATTATAAGGCTTCCTAAGGTATTCTAAAGGGTTTTAGGGTTATCAAAGGGTGTAGCAAGGGCGAGATTCGAGATTGTTCGAATCAGGTAAGTCCTCTCTCTTTATAATTTCTATTTTCATAGTGGAGATCTGTTGCTTTGTGTTGTGGTTTTTTCTCGCAATGTTTTTCCACATTAAAACTGTGTTCTCTTGTGTTTGCTTAGTGCTATTGGATTGCTATCCTAGATCTAGATTTGTGTGATTCCGCAGCAAAAACCCCAACAAAATGCTCCAATACCCTTATGGCACTATAAGTTTAAGTTACATTGCTTCCAATTGCATCGGTTCAGATGGACGATTCATTCAATAGATTTGAACTGTCCATTAAGTCCATAACACTTTCATAAGTATCATAATAAAATCTTACTAATCAAATGTGTTGTAGTTTAATAAGATACAAGACCAAATGTGCTAACGAATGGCCTTTTTTTTTTTATTAGCTTGTTAGTACACACCAATGTCGGTACACACGTACTCCATGTTAGCCACCCCCACTAGGGATCGATACCAAGACCTCGAGTGTTGAAACGAGGTATCTCCACTCAGTCTGCCAGTTGAGCTATGGATCTGGCCTGTATTAGGTTAAACGTACGTGATTAGGATAGTGTTGAGCATGCTATAGTTGTACTCAACTCACATTTAATTAAACACATGAGATCTCAAGTGTTGAATTAGTTGTAGGGTTAGACTAGTGAAGGTTAACCTAATTGTCTAGCCACCAATGTCCTCCGATGGAGCAATTTATAAATAAAAAGTTAGTCCTTCTTAATATGATTTTTTTACCTTATGCTACGGCTTTTCTTTCAATAGTGATTTCGTTTATCAAATTTGTAATAATAGATGATTATTTAAAAAAAAAAAAAAATTGATTGCTGATTTTATTGATTTATAATGAAAACTAACACAATCGACGAGAACATAAAATAAGTAAAGATAAATAAAAAATAAATAAATATTTACAACCATTTGTGTAAACAAACAGTCCAGGCGAATGGCTAGCAGGATGTGATCGGTGTGATCTCTTAAAATATGGAGTCAGTTGATTAAGAATATAACAATAGAGAGTATAGATGTTTACACTACTCCTAAGTGTATTGCCCATACCAATAGTGGCGGGACACAAATAGATATCTTAAGACTAAAGTTAAGATAAGATAGTATTGTATTATGAGAGAGATATTGTGTGTAATGACTTGATTGTCATGTGCTCCTTATATAGACTCAGAAGGGTGTGAGTCGTGTGTATGTTTCTACATCGTGAGATATTTGGATAATCTGTCATGTAAATCTCTTTGATTATGTGCACAATGTGTAGGCAAATATAAAATGTCACATATATAAAAGATTACAACATTTCTTGCCATTCCAGTTGAGTAATATCGATAGGAAGTGTTGCTAGAGTCTTGACGTGGTTGAACTTTTTCTTTTTACGGAGATTTTTTTTTTTTTTTTTTCTGGACACTAACATGTTATGCTTAAGAAAGACCTGATTTGATGGAACTCTTTGAGGGGAGTTATTATTATTTTATTTTTTTTAGAACTTTAGCATTCAGTGCTCTCAGATGTTCACGCCTCTACCTCCCCATCTTGAAGTCCATTTACATCACATGTGGAATGATTGCCACGTGGCACCTTTTAAACTATTTGATCTATACATTGTGATCAGGCAAGTGTAAAGAAGATGATCCACTCCATGTTTTATTTTGTTTTACTTTCCAAAGCCATACCATTTTCGAAGCCATGGATGCAATAGTTACAATTGCGTAACAAATGTGATTCTTTAGATTCATAATCAATCCATCATGGCCCGTAGATTGGACCTACTTTTGTTTAAAGTGTCTTGATCGTCCACATCGATCAAATGGTTCTTATTTGTTAGATCCATGTGATGTTTGCATGATGACCCCACGAGATGTAAGATAAACTCAATGGAAAGTCTTTATCAGTGTTTTTTCTTTTTTTTTTTTTTTTTTTTTTTCTTTTTTTTTTTTTTTTCTTTTTACAGTTGTTCAATGTTTTCTTTAGTGGGCCCTACCGTGTTTTGTATATGCCGTCCATGGTTTTCATTTTGTGAGCACCATTGTGATGATGAGATTTTCCAAAAATAAGGCCAAATGAGCCACACTATAGAGAGCAATGAACAACCATCCAAAAAGCTCCAAATTCAAGGGCGGCATACATAATGCAATGTTATATATTTGTGCCATATCCACTCCATTCGTCAGGTATGCTCCTTGATTCTAGGATCTAAGGTAAAAAATCAGCAAGAACCACATTTAATTGGACCACATCATAGGCAATAATGGGGATAGCACCCAACCATAATTTTGTGTGTAAGACCACCATGGCATCTTTTATGAAGCCCATTTGTGAGATGTGACTCAACAAAATAAAGATGGTAAGATAAATAATAATAAAAAAAAAAAAAAAAACAAAACAATCATTTTGGTCTAAAACTCACACCAGGCACTGTATATATAAATTTTGAGGTTTTAGTCATAATTTCACATTTTTTAACACTAAAGTGGTCAGTTTGATCCACCCATAATATTATTTAATGGATGAAAATGGGAGAATTTATACTCTCCATCTGGACAGTATCATCATTTTTAATCCATTCGATTTAAATGAGTGTTTTCAACGTTTCGATTATTGTGAGGAGGCATCACAATAATTACCCTTACCCACCCATGGTCAACAAAATGTATAATACAAATAATTTATAATAAAAAGGTCTGATCATTGATTTATACTATCCATGTTGTGGGCCCCAACTATAGTTCCCCATTCCTCAAATCTCTTCAATATTATAACCATAGGTATCTAATTAGTGGGTAAGAAAATGGACAGTCCAATGATGTCACCCACTCATCAATGATCAACAAAATGGAGGTCCAAACAAGATATACTAAAAAAAATAAAAATAATAAAAAAATAAAGTCTAATCATGATTTGTACCATCCATTGTCGGCCCTGTTTATAGTTCCCCATTCTTCAAATCACTTCAATATAACTATCGTACCTATCTAAGTAATGGGTGCCAAAATGGGTGGTCCAAATCATTTACAACAAAATACCCTTCGATCCATCCAATTCTCAATCTTGTCGATTCCACTTTTATTTGTTACTTTCAATAATCACTTTGATCTATTGATCCTAGCCATACAATCAATATCAATAATATAAATGTCCCAAATCATTTATGAAAATTTCTTCTAAACATGGATCTAGACCGTTCATCTGATAGGCTGCACCTATGGTATCCCTGTTACTCTCAAGAATCACTTTGAGATGATCTTAACTATCCACCAATACCCAGTAAATTAAATAGACAAAAAAAAAAAAACCATGTCATTTATGACAAAAAAGTTGTATGATTATTCGTACTTAGAATGGTGATCTTACGGAGACTACGTTGATTCCTCAGTCCTCTCAGGAATCACTTTCATATGATTGATGGCGGAAAACGTACAACCTGGATTTTCATAATAAAAAATTATCTAAATCATGGATTAGGACGGTTCATCTCGTGGTGCCCGCCTCTATTTTCTCCATTCCTCCGAAGAATCTATATGATATGATTATAGCCAGTTGGATACAATGGACGATCTAAGAAGTATCTAATTGTGGATCCAGACCATTTATTTGTGTTTACACTCAGCCTATTATAGTCTAATCAGACAGCCAAAAAGATGCCATATGGCAGTCATGTACATAACCCCATGGAAATGAACTTCAAAGCCAAAATGCTGGAGGCATGTTTGCATTAGGATCATTAAAAGCAAGTCTCAAAAATAGAGTTTTCAAAGCATTAAAGTCTAAAGGCCAACAAAAACAACTCTTTGTAAGAACAAGCTTCAAACAACACCAAGAATCCAACAAATCTTTCTATTTATGTCATAATACTAGAATAGCAAAAGGATAGCGTAGACAATCACATAATCCCTTGTACACGTCTTAATGCAATAAGTTATAGTTACATGGAATTCAAGGGACTTTAGGCAAGGTTGTCACCTTACCTAAGCCTATAAAATTAGCAACATAAAAAGAAAATTTCCAAACCCTTATCAATTCAAATTAATCAACTCTTTTTGGCTCAATGCTACCTATCAATCTTTCATCCTTCGTAGACACATATCTTAGCATATACTACTTTTAGCCTCTTCACTTCTGTCCAGCACCACGCTGCAACAGGTCCGAATCAATTTAACTTAGCATAGGTTAGTTCTTACTTCTATCTAGCACCATACAACATCAGTTTAGATTGATTTAGTTAAGGTGCATCGCTTAGGGCCTGTTTGGCCGGGCAGGGTGGATGGGATTAGGTTGTATTAGGATGGATTGGAAGGAGCAATCCTAGAATTTGGCCGGGCGTGCCAAACAGGCAGAAGTTGGATATAGCAATCCCATGGGATTGCCAGCAATCCACTGACATCACCATCATTACCTTGAAATCCACCCAATCCCTCTTAATCCCATCTATTTTGCTTGGGACATGTTTGGTTAGACGGAGTAATCCCGGGCTAGCCAAACACACTCGGTGGTGAATTCCCTGGATATAGCAATCCCATGGGATTGCCAGCAATCCACTGATACAGCCATCATTACTTGCCATCCACCCTAATACAATCCAATCCCATGGGATGGGCTCATCCAAACACGCCCTTAGCAAGTTAGTTTAGTTTAGATAAATATCAATAACCTTGTCATCGAATTCCCTTCAAATCTCCAACTTTTTAGTGATTTCTCGGTCACATCCTGGTAATAAAAAACCAGGACCATCTCACAACCATTAGGGTTCTTTTCACGATTGTCCAAGTCCTAGAGATCGTCCATTCCATGGCCATCTCGCCCGCTCGAAACAACATCAAGGGATTTAGGGTCCTATTCTGTTGCTTGGAGGGATATGTTTGAAAGAATATTTGGAAATTGTATCTTTTTTTGAACTTCTCTATTCATTAATCATTCTTCATCCTTGCTCCACTAGAGAGTGATGGTTCATGAAGATATATGATTGGAGATTGGGCTATTACAAGACTATTCGTATCATTATGTTGTCGCATATTCATACTGCTCCCTTCTTGTGCATAAGCATGATGGAATGTGCCAACACTAGAATCCTGCTTCATTTCTTGAAGAATCTTGAGTATTTTTAGCAGAAATTGTGTTGATTCTCTGCTTTCCACCTTCTGTCATATTCTTCCATAATAATTTCAACCTCTGTCAATCATCTTTTGGAGCATATTTCTAAGGGCATTACAACTTTCAGTATGATGCCTGAGCATATGATGATAATGACAGTAATCATTTTCTCTTGTCTTTCCCATTTCTTCAAGGCGTTTTGACTGAGGTAACTCAATACTCCCCATATCTAACAATTGATTCATCATAAGAAGTATGTCTCTGTAAGACTCGTATCCTAGTCTGTACTGTTCCGAAGGCTTCCGCGATCATTCCAGTCGAATTCCGGCAATCCTCGACCTAAAGCCAACGTTGCGCACGATCCTAAGACGAGACTTGCATGCCAAAGTCGGTTCGACCCGAAACCTATACCTTGGCGACCGCGCCGTCGCCGCGATTTCAACGCCGCGACTCACGCACCGACTCGTTACCCAGGCTAGAAGATGTCGGCCCGCGTTCAGTTCGAGGAAAACGCCGTGCATTGCAAATCCCAAGAGAATGTCCCATCAATCAAATCAATCCATCAATCAGAGTCAAGTACAAGCAACCCATACCCTAGCCTTACCTCTCTCTTACATAAGTACCATAAAGTCAACAAGCACCTTACCCTCATGTCACTCCACCATCACTTCTCTCCTATCACTCCTCTCCCATCATCTCTCTCTCTCTCATTCTCTCTTATTCTCCCAAGCAAGCCTAAGAGAAGAATCGTCCATGGCTTCCATGGATAAGCTATGTGTGGCCCACCCTCCTATCACCCAATCCCAACCTCTAGAATCGATCTCAACCATTGAATCTTGTTCCCTTGAAGCTCTACAATGCGTTGGTGGAAGAATGAAGAAGAATATCCTCAGGTGTGTGCTTCTCTCTCTCTCTCTCTCTCTCTCTCTCTCCTCTCTCTCTCTCTTTGTTATGATAGAATGTGGCCCACCTGATTTGGGCCGTCGATGTGATGGGCCCCACCTTGCTGCCCGTCTATTGGGACGACCTGGATGAAAGAAAAATGCAAATATCAGCCGATCCAAGGCTTTGGTGGGCCACCACATGGACCCACCTTGATGTACGTGTGAGAGCCACACCGTCCAGTGGACAGACCCACTGTGATGTAGGTCTTCCATCCACACCGTCCAATGGCGTTGGATGGTGCTGGACACCGTGTACAGGTGCCGCCCTACCCCACCTCGATGTATTTTTTTATATCCACTTGTACACCGTGGCCCACTGGCCGCGTGTGTGATCCAACCCCTCAGCAGCTGTAGTTGCTAATGACGACAGCTCTGTGGTGCCACCGTGAAGTATGTGTTATATCTAACTGTCCATCACTTGCTGGACTAGGGTTGGACGCTGGTAGGCCACCCACGTGGCATCACACCGTGATATATGCATTTTATAAATGCTGCACAGTAGCATGTGGGACCCACACGCATGTGGAAACCACCTAGATGTATCTGCACTCCACGCCGTCCATCTGCAGGTCCTACCCTGCACGTGTGAAAATCCCACACCGTCCATCTGTTTTTCATGTAGCATGTGGGACCCACACGCATGTGGAAACCCCCGTGATGTATCTGCACTCCACGCCGTCCATCTGCAAGTCCTACCCTGCACATGTGGAAATCCCACACCATTCATCTGTTTTTTTTATACAGGCAATCCGTCTGATGGACGTACGGTGGCCAATACATGCAGCTGACAGCTACAGACGTCAGCAGGCCAGGTGGGCCCTGACCATGATGTATGGTGTACATCCACGACGTTCATATCACGATGGACCTCACCATGTTTGCACGTGTGGATCCCCACCGTCCATTGCTTGGACGATGGGCCACACCCATGTATGTATTCCATCCAGCGGTTCATCTATTTGGACGCTGGTGGGATTTGTTTTAGAATAATAATAAAATAATAATAATAATAATAATAACAATAAAATATTATATGTATATATATATATGTATATCTTAGGTGGGCCGCAGCATGTGGACCCACGCACGTATGTTTATCCCAATCGTCCATCTGGGCGCTGGTGCGTGGGCCCCCTTGGTTCACGTGCTGTGTGTGTGCACCGTCGATCTGGACGGTGCTGCGTGGGCCACCACCGTGCTGTATATTTGTATTACACGCCATCCATTGGACGGGCTGTGGAGACCCCATCATGATGTATGAGGTATATTCATACCGTCCAACCCTTCCACGTGGACGTGGGGCCCAAGTAATGTATATCCAAACCGTTCATCTATGGCCCCACGCAGCATGTAGCTGCTGCTGCTGTAGCGTCAGCAGGTTCTGTGGGACCCACCTCTCTGTACATCCAACCGTCCGTCCATTTGAGGGTGGGCCTACCATGGTGTAAGTGTTTTATCTGAGCCATCCTTCCATGTGGATGGAGCTCACCGTGATGTATGTCTTGTCCACGCTGCCAGCAGCTGTGGACCCCACGTGTATGTGTTGCGTCCACGCTGCCAGTAGCTGTGGGGCATACCTGATGTATATGTTATACCTCACCATCCATATACCTGGACGGTGAGATCCACGTTGTTGTATGTGCCTTATCAACACCGTTCAATGCTTAGATGGTGTTGATTTGCTGGGCCATATTTGGATGGTGCAGGGGTACTCCACCGTGATGTACGTGTCATATCAAGACCGTCCATCTTGATGGACGTCAGCTGATCTGTTGGGGCCTTTATGTATGTATTCCAACTTCACCTGCCACGTGCAGTAGGTTCCAACCATGATGCAAGTGTTTTATATGTGTTGTCCATCCATGCAGGACCCACATCATGTACGTGTTTCACACACACTGTCCATCTGTTTTCAGATTGTGTGGGGCCCACCCCACACGTAATGCACGTGTGGGATGGGACCCACCTTGATGTATGTACATTACATCCTAGCCGTCCATCTGATTGGGGACAGTGGAACCCCTTGCTATCGTGTGTGTGTGTGTTGTGTGGGACGCATCAAGCGGCATGTTTTGTACCCCGCCGTCCATATGTGAAAGACCCTCCTGCGATGTATGTATTAGATCCTAACCGTTCGTCCATTGTGGACCCACCTTATATGTGTTTTACTCGAGCCGTCCACCTGTTTTGCCAGCAAGGACACCACCATGATGTATTTTTTATTTTTTTTTTGCCCCACCCGTCAAACCCACTTTGTATGTATTTTGTGGCCCATCTGTGAGGCCCACCTTGATATATTTATAGCCAATCCACGAGGCCCATTAGTGCGGCCCATTGATGCAGCCCACTTGATGTGTATGAGGCCCATTAATGCAGCCCATTGTGATGTATGTGGCCCACCGTGATGCGGCCCATCGCAACATGTATGAGGCTCGATGTGTTGTATAAGACACATGTGGTGTGGCCCTTTGTAATGTATATTAGGCCCGTGTCAGAGGCTCATTGCGATGTATATTGAACCCATGAGTGAGGCCCGATGTGAAGTATATGAAGCCCGTGTGGACGGCCCCTTGTGATATATGTTAGGCCCTTGCGTGTGTGGCCATGGGCCCACTATATGTTCGGCCCTATGTGGGCCACTCCTTGGGAGCAATGTTGGTTAAATGGCCACATTGATGGACAATGATGATTTAATGTCCACATTGTGACCTTTCCTTAAGCCTTGTTAGGCCCATTCTCATCATTCCCTTAGTGGGTCAACCCAAATAAGTGGGCCCCATTCACCGTAGACGGATGTTTCCGTGCTATCGGATTTGATGTAACCACGGCCAAGTGCCGATCTTTATACTATGGTTGATCGACTGATCATTTATGGACCACACTTTGATTATTTGTTGATTAACAGTGCCATTGTCGTGACCGATTTGCCGATTTCGATTATCGATAGATTCCGATTGTCATGGCCGATTTCTAATTCCGATTGACTTGGCCGATTTGCCGATTCCGATTATCGATGTTGATTCTGACTCCGATCGTCGAGGCTGATTCTGATTTTGATTATCGAGGCCGATTCTGATTTGTCAAGGCCGATTGTATAGGCCAATTCCGATTGTCGAGGCCGAGTATCGAGGCCGATTCGGAGTGACGATTCCGATTGTTGAGGCCGACCTCGATTGTCGAGGCCGATTTCGATTGCCAAGGCCGATTGTCGTGACCTATATGATGTATATGCGACCCATAGTTGGGGCCCACTGTGACGTATTCGTGGCATATGGGCAAGGCCCATGATGCATGATCCATTTGATGTGTTCGAGACCCATGTGTAGGGTCCACATGTCATGTATTTAAAGCCCATGAGCAGAGCCCACCCGTTGTGTATAATGGCCCTTAAGTAAGGCCCATTGTGTTGTATATTAGGCCTTTGTGTGAGGTCGTGGGCCCATTATATGTTTGGCTTTGTGTGAGCCATTCCTTGGGGGCAATGTTGGTTAAATGTCCACATTGTCGAGGCCGATTGTTAATACTGATTATTGATACCGATTATGAGTATGTGACTGCATAGCATTATGATACATGCCCATACGCATCATCTGCATGTTTGTTATGAGACGTGGTTGGTCATTGCATATGTCATTGAGCATGTTGTTATGAGACTCCCTAATAGGCGGAGGTTATCTCACATGAGCGCACGGTATATGCAGGATTGATGCATGACTGGATTGTATGACTCATGTATCTTGCATTGTGTGTTGTGATTACTATACGCCCTAGCGACATCAGGGTCGTAGCCTCCACAGGTAGTTCGTGGATGGCCAGATGGGACACCAAAAATCTGTTCTACATGGGGTGCTATAGATATCCCTGGGTGAAAGTCCCTAAACCCTCTTGGTTCCAGAGGTTGCTCCAATGTCTAGACCGAGTGGATGCATGAGTGCATGAGGGTCATATACCGTTAGGCCGCGTCTCCCACTGTGTCGTGGTCGGTTGGAAGGGGGTACGGCCTTACCTGCCCGAGAGGAGGGGGCAATGCTAGGCTGAGTCTGACCAGCTCGAGGAATGGGTCCGCTATCGACAAGCTGGGGTTGATATTGGCAGGCGGATAGTGAGGTCTCTTCCACTCACCTTGTTATCCGCGATGGGGCGGCAATCTGGTTTGGAGTGTAATAGACCCCGGTGATTTTTCAGAGAGGAACCGTACTGATATGTGGACTTATTGAGTAGGAGTTGCATGCTCATTCATTCATTCATTCACTATCCACTCGAGCTGGTGGTGCGTAACTAATTGTTGTGTACCTTCGTTATGGCAAGGATTTCGGTTGGGCGCGCGACTAACCTGAAGTCAGGAGTTTACCACATTGAGTCTGACTATCCAAATTTAGGTATGGGACTGGTTTGGATAGAAGTCCCCTGTGGTGGACCCCGTAGCATGCGATACTACGTACCATCATCCCGACTTCACACTCCAGCATGGTCATTTCATTCGCACCGCATATTACATTTCATTCGCTGCATATGACATTTATATGGTTTAGATATGGCATCTGGTATTTGACTCTTTATGTCTCCTCATTTGTATAGTTGATTTGTATTGCGTATTTTAATATTGTTCCTCATTTGTATAGTTGATTTGTATTGCGTATTCTAATATTGTTCCTCATTTGTATAGTTGATTTGTATCGTATATTCTGTTATTATTTGACTCGTGGACTTGTCAGTATTTTCGCTTACTTCGATAACGTACGATTCATGACCTTGCGCCTATTTCGACATGGTATGATTATGACATTGCATTGAATACTTGGCACTTACCTTGTGCACACACTTACACCACCCTCTAAGCTTTCTATAAGCTTATGCATGATAGATGTGTGCAGGTGATGTTAGGTTGCAGTAGTGTTGAGCTTGGAGCGTGCAGCGGTCTTCTGGAGCTTGATTTTCGATATCATGTATTTTCCCTTTCAGCATTGTACTCAAATGATTATATTAGTGGATATGTGATGATGATGTTGCCTTTGTGAATTGGGTAATCTTGTGGTTATGCTTATTATGAGTTAAATGTACAAAAGAAAAAAAAAATCCTCCTCGTAGGATCCCAGGATCAGAATCTGGAGTATGGACGCTAGGAGCCGAGAATGGGGTACTATGGAGGCTGTTGGCAAAGGATTCGGCAATCGAAATTCTTGTGAATCCGATTTTCGGGTTTGGGGCATGACAGTCTTCCTTTGCAAATGCGTATTTCATATAGCCCTTATACTGTCCGGACCTTTTATATGTCATCTTGATCATATAATCATTCCTATTTTCTCCATCACTGTATCTTCCTTTATTCTGTCAGTCTTCCCTTTTCTCTTCTTTTCTAGTGGTGTTGTCTGATTTTCCATCAAAGTTCTAGTGTAGCGACTCTATATGAGAAACGGACATAATTTTCTTATTCATCTTTTTAAGAATATGGGCCTTCATAGCGAGACTACGAAAAGTTTGTATGTCCACACTAATTAGGCCAAACGCCACTTCTGGTTTCATACCACCCAAACATAATTTGAACTGCTCTGATTCTCTTGGAAGTTGTCGACACAATGCCCCCAAGTTTTTCCACCGATTGATAAATTCTTCGACTGGTTCATCCTCCCCTTGCCAGATAAAGGCCAATTCAGTCAAACTAACTTTTTTGTCGGAAAAGAAAAAGTTCACTATAAAAGCATCTTGCATTTGTTCCCAAGTATAAATAGATTCTAGAGCCAAGGCTAAATACCATCTAAAGGCTTTTCCTTTAAAGAACAATGACGAAGGGATGAACGTGATGAGGATAAATACTCCGAATTCACGGAGCTTCTCTAGACTCCTCACAGAGACTTCTCGAATTCACGAGGAAAGAAAGCAGAAAATAGAAATAAATTCTAATAAATTCGAAATTGATTAATTGATGATTGAAAATGAGTTCACAACCCTTTAAATAGGGATACCAAGCAATGAGAAAGAAATCAGAATCAAACTCCAACTAAAACTCCTATAATTCGCGACAGACAGTCGTGATGTCTACTAGTGCGCAAGGTTTTCGGCCAAAAATAGTAAGTGTCCTATTTGGCATCACCAAACCGTTCTCCTAATTATTCTAAGCTCTTTTCAGGTTGGGCGCAACTCCTAAAGCCCGGCGGATGAAGAGTTATAATCAAACTAAAACTTACTATTTATAGTAAAAATGAAATTAAAGCAGGGAAACGACCGTCGATCCAGGGGTTTTTCGCAATTCCGGGTGTCACAACCCTTCGTAGCTAGGTTAGTTGGCTAAAGTAGCTCGTTCTACCCCAAAATCATATATTTTACGTCGGATAACTCATTCCGGATTGCGAGATACGCCCAATCTAAGGTCTGACGGTCCGGATCACTTCTGTCGTCGACCGGGCCTTTTCAGATCCATCTTGGCCATGAAACTGTCCGCGACCCGCTCTACATCAGTCTCCTCCACTTCAAAAGAACTCATCCTCGAGTTCTCATTGTCACGCCCCAAACCCGGGAACGGACAGCTTCCGTGATACCCCGAATCCGGCACTCGACTTCCATATACCAAGTCCCGAGTTCGGCGCACCACAAGGAAGATTTTTGACTGATTTTTTTTTTTTTTTTTTTTAATAATACCTGAGCATGAAGATCTATGATCAAATTACCAAGCAACACTCTCCATCATAAGTCCTGATGGTTACAAGTACAATGTTTTTCAAAAGGTACACAACGTCAATATTGCCAAATCGAAAAATAGATGCAATACATCAAGAAGGCAAAGTCTTCCAAGCTACTCCAGCCCTGAAAAAAATGGGAAATAGGTGGCTTAGGCAAAAAGCCTAGTGAGTACACACGTGTGTGCAGTGTATCCTACATGCAAGCAAGATAAATATGTTACAAGGAAATCATATATGTGAAAGGCTTGTAGCACATAAAGTATGATGTCAATGCCAATGCAATGCATATGCATCATAGTAATACTCCAAGTCAATGCTACCAGCATCACCAAGTCATATTTTCATTTCACCTATACCACAGCCATAACCGTATTACTCGCATCCGTAATCACATCATCATCATCATATTGTCATGCCATAATTATACAATATCATAAATAATAACAAGTCCATGAGTCAAACAATATCAGAATACGCAATACAGATCAACTATACAAATGAGGAACAATATCAGATGTCGTATCTAAACCATATGAATGCAGAAACACAGGTAACCCAAAAGCCATATACTGCGGATGTAATGCAATATACAGTGCGAATGGAATGACCATGCTGGAGTGTGAAGTCGGGATGATAATACATAGTATCGCAGGCTATGGGGTCCATCACAAGGGACTTCTATCCAAACCAGTCCCATACTTAAATTTGGATAGTCAGACTCAATATGGTAAACTCCTGATCTCAGGTTAGTCCCGCGCTCCAACCGAAATCTTGGCCATTGCGAAGGTACATGTAACAAATAGTTGCGCACCACCAGCCCGAGTGGATAGTGAATGAATGAATGAATGAGTATGCAACTCCTACTCAATAAGTCCACGTATCAGTACAGTTCCTCTCTAGGATCATCACCGGGGTTTAGTACACTTCAAATGGCACTGTCACTCTCTCAGCCGCACAGTCCAAGTGAGCGTAAGAAACCTCACTATCCGCCTGGCCAATAGTCTGTCAATACCTATCCGGCACGTCAATAGTGGACCCATTCACGAGCTGGTCAAACTCACCATAGTATTGCCCCTACACTCGGGTGGGTAAGGCCACACCCCCTCCCAACCGACCACGACACAGTGGGAGACGCGGTTTCCTGGTATTCGGCACTCGGGCGCTCATGTATCTACTCGGTCTCGACGTTGGGGCGTCTCCTGGCCTCGAAGGTTTAGGGATTTTCACCCAGGGACATCTATGATGCCCGTATGCTAGAACCAAATATTTCCGGTATCCCATCTGACCATTCACAATATGCCTGTGGAGGCTACGGCCCTGATGTTGCTAGGGCGTACAGTAATCATAATGCAAGATGCATGAGTCATACAATCCAGTCATGCAGCAATCCGGCATATACATGTACTCATGTGAGACAATCTTCGCCTACCAGGGAGTCTCATAATCGTCATGCCCAATGACATATGCAATGGTTAACCACCTCTCATAACAAACATACAGATGATGTGTATGGGCATGTATCATGATGCTATGCTGTCATATACTCATAATCGGCATCGACCATCGGAATCGGCGAGAATGAGCCTAAGAAGGCCTAAGGGAAGGTCACAATGTGGACATTCAACCATCATTGTCCGTCAATATGGACATTTAACTAACATTGCTCCCAAGGAGTGGCCCACACAAACATCAATACATACATCATGACGAAATCATACATCACATTGGTCCTCATATACATCGCTTTGGGTCTCACACAAGGGCCACACATTCATCGCATTGGGCCTCACTCATGGGCCGCATATACATCACATTGGGCCGTATCATATGGGCCTTACACATCGCGATGGGCCTCGGCACATGGGCCATAAATACACCACATCAGGCTTCACAACCCATGGGCTTCAAATACACAATAGGTGGGCCCTACACATGGGCCTCAAATACATCATAATGAGCCACAACCCATGGGCCTAAAATACATCTCAATGAGCCACACCCATGAGTCTCAAATACATTACATTGGGCCTCGCTCATGGGCCTCGAATACATTGCAAGTGGCCTCAAATCTATTTCACAGGTAGGCCACATACCTGGACCTAATACACATCACAATGGACTACGACATATGGGCTGGAAATACATCTCATTGGGCCTTATCAAATGGGCCAGAAATATATCACAATAGGTCTTGTTCATAGGCCCCGAATACATCACAATGGGCCGCGCCCAAGGGCCCCGAATACATCCCTTCAGGCTTCGCTTATGGACCTCGACCTCATGTACGTCACAATGGGCCGCAATACACGGGCCGGAAAATACATCTCATTGGACTTTACCAAATGGGCCGATAATATATCACAATGACCCATACCAAATGGGTCGGAAATACATCAAGTGGGCCGCATCATATAGGTCTAATATACATCACAATGGGCTCTAACCCATGGGCCTAATACATCACGGTGGGCCTTAAATACCTTATAATGAGGTGGCCCAACAACTAGTCCAACACTTTTCTAAAGCTGGGCCCCAACCATGAATATAAGACTCTTACATTGAGGCGAGTCCATGACCCAACCCAATACACATGGTGGGCCCACAGATAGATGACCATTCGGACAATAGTGCAGTCTCAAGAGGGTTTCGATGGTGTGGCCCATATGAGTTTGAATCTGCTTTAGCTAAGGCCCATGCCCAATGAGCGGGTTCACTGGCAAGACGGGCCACATCACAAATGAGCTGAAGAGAATGAACAGCGGAATGAAGCATTCATTAGGGTGTGGTCCACTCGTCCAAGGAGTGTGGACGAATCCCACAACCATGTTGGATCTCCATCACTAGAGGCTTTGACTCCCTTCTTCTTATTATTATTACTATTATTTATTTTTATTTGTATATATATATAAACAGGTTTGGACGACCTTGGGTGGCAAATGAGCATCATGATTGGCTCAGGAATGTTTGAATGGTAGTGGCCCCTGATCGCTGTCTTGAATGGTATGGCCCACCTGAGGTTTGCATCAGGTCCGCCCTTTGGATTTCATCCTAAAATGACTTGGAGAATGGAATGGATGGCTTGGATGACAAGTACATAATGGTAGGCCCATAAGAGAATTTCAATGGTTAAGAGTTCAATGCCATGTTTTCTGTGTGGTGTGGCCCATCCTAGCCGTAGATCTATGTTGATCTTGGGACCATCACCTAACATGAGCGGGCCATACATCTTGGCAGTATGGATAACACACATATAATCAAGGTGGATCTCACATAAACTCGCTGACGTCCACAGCTATATAGCTGGTGAGAAGACACTCCAGCCAACCCGCATACACAGAGGTGGGTCCCACGTGGGGCGCACCATAATGTTTATTTTCCATCTAATCTGATCACAAGGTCACAAATACCTGAATTAATAGGAAAAACAAATTTTATATGGATCCAAAACTTTTGTGGCCCAAAAGGGTTTCAATGGTGGACGTTCAATCTCCACTAATTTCTGTCATGGCCCACCTGATAGACAGTGTGGATGTAAAATAAATACATCGATGGTGGGCCCCACCGTCCAGCCATATGGACGGTGTGGATAAGACCCAAACATTACGGTGGCCCTCACAGCAAGCGCTTTTGTGTTAAGCATGTCTTCACATGATTTAAGATGGTGTGGGCCACCTAAGTGCTGTGAACGGTTGATTTTTGGGGTGACCCGTTGATTAAAGGGAACCAATCAAATACACGGTGTATATACTCAACCTGCATCAAGGTGGGCCTGTGATGGGGCCAGCGTCCAGCACCCCTTTTTTGCAATTTTTTTTTTTTTTTTTCATATGTAGGGCTCATATCAAGATGATCCAATCCATCTGTTGGATTCTATGGAACGTGACAGACCCAAAAGCCCAATATTCAGCATTTATTTTGATGTACAAAAACACCACAACGGGCCCTAACAATTTATCACTATTAAATTAACCTTTTTGATGGTGTAGTCTATCGAAGATTTGGATTAGCTTCATTTTTCGGATCAATGACTAAAATTAGCAAAGAAATCAGATGGACGGTGTGGATGCAACACATATACTATGGTGATGCCAAGGTGGGCCGACAACCCATTTGGGGCAAAAGAGATGGGGAGGGAATTAACGTCCCTGCTCTGAATGTACGTCCAGGAGGACATCAAGATATATTTACTTATTTATTTGTTTCGTTTCTTTTTATTTATTTTATTTTATTTTATTTATTTGTTTCGTTTCTTTTTATTTATTTTATTTTATTTTATTTATTTTAAACAAACAGTAAAGTGGTCGGGTTCCCATGGCTCCAATGGTGGTGCCACTGTCCCTACTGTTTGTTTTTTTTTTTAAGTGTGGTCCACCTGAGCCTTGGATTGGCTTGGTTTGCAGTGCATGTCACCTAAAATGATCAGGGAAAAATGGATGGACGGCTTGGATCTAACACATACATCACGGTTAGGTAACGGTGGCCCCAAAATTCCTTGGCCAAAAAGAGTGCTCGGGTCATCCTTCTCTGGAAGCAGTGTCCATGGAGGAACCATATCATTCAATTTATTTTCTTAAGTGTGTAAGGGTGTACGTGAGTTTGACCAACCAAGTGGCCATATCTGGACGTTTGGATTGTGCCAAAACATCACAGTGGACCCATGCCCTTTTGTCAATTGATATTCATGTATCCCCTTTATCTAGGTCTTGAATGTTATGGACGTTGGATGAATACCAATCATCATAGTGGGGCCACGATCAACAGGTCCCACATCATCATCATCATCAATAACAACAACATGCTATCATCATGATCATCATTATCCAAACCATTAAAGAATAAAGACTAAGTGAAAGGGGGGTGTACTCACCTTGATGAATTAGATGGATGGTTGAGATGGATGGAAGGGATGGGATTGATGGAGTTGATGGCCCACCAAGATCACTCCTCTCTCTCTCTCTCTCTCTCTCTCTCTCTCTCTCTCTCTCTCTCTCTCTCTCTCTCTCTCTATTGTAGGAAATGGTGAAAATAATAAGGGATGAAGGGGTATTTGTAGAGAAATGGATAAAATTCTTGGTTAGGTTAGGCTAATATGATTAATGTTAGCTTAGGCTAGGATTATGAAAATTAATTTATGATTTGTAATTAATGGTGGGTTAAAGGAGCATGGGATGACATGGTGTGATGATGTCATACATGAGGTGTGGCATGGAGGAGAGTTGACTTTGCATGCACATGAGAGATGGGAGGTATGGGTGTGTGACATCACACACATGGGTAGAGATTCTCTCACCCATGTGTGACATGTGCATGTGTGTATGACATCTGTTGTGCACATGTGTGGAATGAAATACATGATGTCATGCGTACATGATACACTTATTATTCTTCACGGCGTATCTCACCAACGAAGTATCATACCGACGCACGGGTGGTACCTCCACGATTGCGGCGACAGAGCGGTCGATATGAGATAGGTTTCGAGATCTTGGGGTTTCGGTCAGTTGGGTATGTACTATGAACGACCAATCTAGGTCTAGGTAAGGGCATCGATCATCATGCACATATGCATGGAAAATGGTACGGAATGGATGGGATCTTTACACTCATCCTGCTCTGGTTCATAATACTCGGTCAGGTCCGCGACATTGAAAGTCCGTGAGATCGCCATGTCATCTAGAATATCAACAACATAAGCGTTGTCATTGATCTTTCGAATGATTGGGACAGGTCCAATCTTATTATTTTTCAACTTGTTGTACGTCCCGGTCGGAAATCTCTCTTTGCGCAGATGGACCATAACGCGATCGCCCACCTCGAACACCTTTTATCGTCGGTGTTTGTCCGCTTGTTCCTTGTACTTCTTGTTCGAGGCATGTAGCTTGGTTCGCACTTCCGTATGGATGCCCATGATCTTGTCCGCCATATGTTCTGCTGCAATGCTCGTGCCTGGGTGCTTGGGCAGAGGGACCAAGTCAAGTGTGTGGCGAGGCACTCGTCCGTAGATAATCTGGAACGGTGACTTCTCAGTTGAGCGGTTCACCATGTTATTGAATGCAAACTCTGCTTGAGACAAGGTCAAATCCCACTGCTTCGATTTTTCTCCTAAAATACAACGAAGGAGGTTTCTCAACGTGCGATTCACAACTTCGGTCTGCCCATCAGTCTGTGGGTGGTAAGCACTGCTGAATTAAAGTCGTGTATCGAATCGAGTCCACAAAGTCCGCCAAAAGTGGCTAATAAACTTCGTGTCACGATCAGAAGTAATGGCCTTGGAGACCCCGTGTAGCTGTACGACCTCCTTGAAGAATAGATTCTCCACGTGTGTTGCATTGAGGGTCTTCTTACATGGGATAAAGTGCGCCATCTTGGAGAAACAATATACCACCACGAACACAGAATCTATGCCGCGTTGTGTTCGTGGGAGACCAAGCATGAAGTCCATTGATAAATCCTCCTACGGATCGTCAGGCACAGGTAACGGGGTGTAGAGGCCCGTATTCTGAGATTGCCCCTTGGAGGTCTGACAAACATGACAACGTTGTACGGCTTTTCCCACATCACGTACTAATTATGGCCAGTAATACTGCTCTTCCACAAGAGCTCGCGTCTTGTCTCGCCCAGGGTGTCCACCGAGACCACCTTCATGTAGCTCCTGAATAATCTGCTCTCTCAGAGAACTTTGGGGAATGCACAATCGATTCCCTTTGAAGAAAAAATCGTCCTGTATATGAAGATCACTGGGGTGACCTTCTTGGCACTTCATCCAAGAATCTTTAAAGTCCTCATCCTCGGCATACAGCTCCTTGAGACAGTCGAAGCCAACCACCTCGTTGCTCATCGTAACAAGTAGTGATGCACGACGACTAAGTGCATCAGCCACCTTGTTCTGCTGCCCTAACTTGTGCTTCAGAACGAACGTGAATTCCTGTAAAAATGCAACCCATCTAGTATGTACACGATTCACGTTAGTCTGATTATTAATAAACTTTAATGCTTGATGATCAGTATACAGAAAAAACTCTCTTTGAATTAGATAATGCCGCCAATGTCGCAGCGCCTGAACAACTGCGTACAACTCAAGCTCATAAGTCGAACACTTCTTTCGGGCTTCGCTGAGCTTCTCACTGTAGAAGGCTACCAGCCTGCCTTCCTGTGATAATACTCTTCCGATTCTGACGTATGAAGCGTCACACTCAACCACAAATAATTTGTCAAAATTAGGAAGCACCAAGACCGGTGTTGTAGACAAATGATGCTTGATCTCATGAAAGCTCTTGTCAGCTTTATCGGTCCACTGGAATGGTCTTTTTTTCATGCAATCTGTTATAGGCGTGACTATGGTGCTAAAATCTCGCACGAATCGACAATAGAAAGTCGCCAACCCATGAAAACTCCTCACCTCATGAATGTTTATCGGGATCGACCATTCCCTAATAGCTCGCACATTTTCATCGTCCACACGAATGCCTATGGACGTTATAACAAACCCTAGAAACAACAAGCTGTCAGTTAAAAAACTACACTTCTTTAAGTTGAGGTACAACTTGTTAATTTGTAGGACCTGTAGCACTTGCCTGAGATGTTTCCTGTGCTCCGTCTCATCCTGGCTATATATCAATATGTCATCAAAATATACTACCACAAATCGGCCAGTAAACGGCTTTTAACACTTGATTCATCAAACGCATAAAAGTATTTGTTGCGTTCGATAGGCCGAAGGGTATGACCAGCCACTCATACAACCCTTCCTTGGTCTTGAATGTCGTTTTCCACTCATCACTGGGTCGGATACGAATCTGATGGTACCTGATCCTTAGATCTAGTTTAGAGAATACCTTGGCCCCTTCTAGTATATCGAGCATGTCGTCTAATCGTGGTATTGGGAACCGATATTTGATAGTAATTTTGTTGATTGTCCGGCTGTCGATACACATGCGCCAGCTTCCATCTTTTTTGGGCGTTAATAATACAGGTACGACACATGGGCTCATACTCTCTCTCAAGAGACCCTTATGGATCAATTCCTCCACTTGCCCCTGAAGTATCTCACACTCCTTTGGACTCATCCGATAATGAGGGCGGTTGGGCAGGCTAGCCCCAGGGATGAGGTCTATGTGATGTTGGATGTCCCTCATGGGGGGCAATCCATCAGGTAAATCCTCAGACCAGATTTCTTTGAATTCGTTCAGTAACAGTCTTAAACTTGGAGGGGTATTTGAGGGTTCCTCTTCCTTGCCCTTCACCACTATAGCGTATACCTCGCCGGTTTCCTTGGATTCCTCCATGAAATCCTGAATGGTTAAGAGGGAACTCCCCTCCACTTTAGAAGCTTCAGGGTGGTTCTCTGGTGCCATAGGCATAAGGATTATTTTTTGACTATCCTTGACGAATACGTAGACATTATCTCGTCCCCGATGGGTCGCATCACGGTCCGACTGCCAAGGTCGACCGAGTAGCATGTGGCAAGCTTTCATGTCAACCATGTCACAAAGTATCTGATCCTTATAATTTTTACCAATTGAAAATAAGATAGTGCATTGTTCAGTTACCTTGGTCTCATTCACCTTTTTATCCAGCCAATTGAGTACGGGGAAGGATTTCGTCGTTGGTAGCCGCAACTTGTCCACCATCACCCTTGAGACGATGTTCTCACTACTACCACTGTCTATGATCACAGACCTTTCCGTTGACAGTGCACTGAGTACGAAATATTGTGTCGTTGTAGATGTAATTCCTTTCGTGGGGTATACAGTAATCGCCTCACAACTAGAAATTCGCCATGATCCTCGCCCGTCATTTCATCGCCACCTGTTATTTCTTCAGTTATTTTCTCATGTTCATCATAGCCATGACCTTCTTCTGCGGCCTCATCTTCAGTGCCCCCTTCGTTTATGTCAAGTGTGCTGTGGGACGTTGAGGACAGGTGTTTGATAAGTGGCCTGGCTGGCCACAGCGGTAACAATTGTTCGACCTCGACCGAGCATAAGGATTTGGAACCCTACTCGGGCCCGCTGTTGTGGGTGTTGCACGTTGAGGTCTGGATGAGCCGCTCCCCGTATCACGGTTTGCGGTTGTAGGAAGTTGAGGATGTTCTCCTACAGGATCTTTTCCTCATGCCAGCACTGGATCCTGCGTGGGACCCGTCATGGGGGGTCGAGTTGAAGGATATGGATGAGCAGGAGCTCTTACAAGTTGTGTTTCTGCCCTACCCGCCAATTGAACTACTTCATCCACGGTCCTGACTGGGTACATCTGAACTCGGTCCTGAATTGTTGGCCGCAACCCACCTATAAATCGTGCCACTTTCTGTGACTCAGATTCTGACAGATCGTTTCGTGTAGCCAACCGCTGGAATTCTTCTGTGTAATCTGTGACGGTTCGATTTTCTTGTCAGCAATTTTGATATTGCTGGAATAGTATCTGCTCATAATCACTGGGGAGAAATCGTGATCGAAGAATGTAAGACCCGCATCCTAGCCCGTACCATTCCATGGGCTTTTGGGGTCATTCTGGTCGAATTTCAGCGACTTGCGATCTGTAACCGGCGTTTGTGCGCGATCTTGAGACAAATCCTGTCAGTCTGAGTCTGCTCGACCAGAGACTTATACCAGTGTGATCGCGCCATCGCCGCGGTTCCGATGCCGCGTCTAGCGCGCCGAGGCGATACCCAGGCCAGGAGATGTGAGCCGCGTTCAGTTCGAGAAAAATGCCGTACTCTGCAACCCAAGAGAATGTCCCATCAATCATGTCATAAGTCAAGTACTCTATCCCATCAAGTCAAGTACAAGCACCCATCCCCCTCTTACATCACCCTTACCTAAAGTCAACTTTCCCATCACCTCACCATCTCTCTCCCATCACTCCTCTCCCATCATCTCTCTCTCTCTTTCATTCTCTCTCATTTCTTCTAAGCAATCCCTCCATGGAGCAACCCACGTCCATGGCTTCCATGGAGAACAAGTGTGGCCCACCTCACACCTCCCATCTCCACCATCCATGCTTCATCTCGGCCGTTAAATCTCGTCCACTAGAGCTTTAGAATGCGTTGATGGAAAGAGAAGTACGTGATCAAAGGTGGGTGCTTCTCTCTCTCTCTCCTTCCTTTGATTATTTTGTGGCCCACATGATGAGTGTTTATGGTGTCCCAACCGTCCATCAAGTGGACCTATGGCCGACCAAATCACGTGGGCCTACCCTTTGATGTTGGCAAAAAAAAAACACAAATATCAGATTGACCCAAGCCAAGTGGGCCATGTCCAAGCGTGGGACCCACCAGCCGTGGGACCCACCTTGATGAATTGCATATAAACACCGTCCGTCCAGCATCTCACTGGACAGTGAGGTGTACTCGCTGTAAGGAAAAAAAAAAAGAGAGAAGAAGAAAAAAAAAATAGGGGTACTTAGATTTTATGCTTTTTGGGTGAGCTGCTTATGTAGGCCCCACCTTGCTGAATGAATTCAATCCACGCCGTCCATTCCATTCAGCGGATCATTTTAGGCGTTGATCCGAAAAATGGGCCCAATCCGGATCTCTGGCGGGCCATAATACAGAAAATGATGATTTTGGGTGATTTATACTGTTAAGGCCCACTGTGATTTTTTGTATGTCGAAAACTATTGTAATTGGACTCATTTGAATTGTCTCGAGCCCAGAAATCTAATCGACGGATCGGATCTCCTTTATGTGGGCCCCATCTATGAAAATTTTAAAAAAAAACAAAACAAAAAACAAAACAAGGTTGCTGCTGACGTCCAGCGTCCAGAGGACGCTGGAGCTGTTGGACGTAGGCAGGGACGGTGGGCCCCACCTCAGGCTCCACCATGATGCCTGTTGACCATCACCACTGTCTAATCGATGGTCCCCTTTAATTATGGGGATATCCCAAAATTCAGTCGTCCATGGGAACTCAGGTGGTCCACATCACAGGAAATAGTGTGAATTGAACCGTCTGCCATTGAAACACTTTTTGGGCCCACAAAAGTTTCAGATCAAGCTGAAATTTGTTTCTCCCCTTCGTCCAGGCCTGCCTGACCTTATGAACAGGTTGGATGGAAGATAAACATTATGGATGGGCCCCACATGGGACCCACAGTGATGTATGTGTTTTGCTTCCACCGTCCAGGCGGACGGTGGAGTCCACTGTGATGTCTGTGTTTCATCCCCACCGTCCAGACGGACGGTGGAGCCCACTGTGATGTGTGTGTGAGTGTGTGATGTGTGTGTGAGCGTGTGTGTGTGAGTGTGTGTACACGTAAATATATATATTATATAATATTGTATATATACTATATATAAATTATACATTATATTATGTATAATATACAAGATGGCGTGCCTTCATGTGGACCCCACCATGATGCATTTCTTCTATATCCACTCCGTCATTACGTCCAGGACGGTGGACCCCAGTCAATGTATGTGTTTTATACATGCCAGTGTCCAGGTCTGGATGCTGGACGTCCTCCAACAAAATAATAATATTATTATAATAATATATGATATATTATATATGTGGTGGGCCCCACGTGGGACCCACCTGAGTGGAGCAGATTGGCTGGTTACCCACACACACAGCTATAAGCTGCTGTGGCAACGCCAGTAAGTTTTGTGGGTCCCTCGCGATGTATGTGCTTCAACTATACCATCCAATACGGTGGGACCCACCTGCTATGATGATGTCAGCAAGCCCATGAGGTCCCATCTCGACGTAAATGTTATATCTGAACCGTCCAACCATTTGACAAGCTCATTTTAAGGTTTGAGACTAAAACTAGGCAAATTCAAATCTCTAGTTGGCCACCACGTGAATACCACCATGATGTATTTATTTCATCCACACCACGGTGCTGTCCAATGTTTGGACGGTACTGATTTACTTGGACAATGTTTGGACAGTGTCGATCATCATTAGTGGGCCATGTGCTCCATAGAATGATAGTGTACAGTGATATACATGATGCACCTACCACTATTGAAATGATTTTAGATGTAATCCAAGCTCTCACCCACATCATAGTGGGACCCACCATGATATATATGTTGTATATTCACACCGTCCATTCTTGTGGCCCCCACATAATGTACGTGTTGTATCTACTCCGTCCATCCATTTTGACATGGGCCACACCTTGATGTATTTATTGTATCCACATCATCCATCCCTGGACGCGGGACCCACCTTGGCGATGTATCTGCTGCACCGTCTAGCATGGGATAGTGGGCCCACCATGATGTACGTGTTTTATTGATGCGGCCCATCTTGATGTATTTTCTGGCCCATTTGTCGTGCCCATCTTGATGTATTTTGTGGCCCATCTGTCAAGCCCACTTTGATATGTTTTGTGGTCCATTCAAGGTGCCCACCTTGATATACTTGTGACCCATCTGCGTGGCCTACCTTGATATATTTATGGGGCTCATTAGTATGACCCAATGATGCGGCCCAACTTGATATGATGAGGCCCAGGTGCAGGGCCCACCTGTTACGTATATTAGGCCTATGTGCAGGGCCCGCATGTCATGTATTTGTAGCCCTTTTTGGTGTGACCCATTGAGTTATATTCTAGGTTCATATAGTGCGGCCCATTTGGTGTATATGAGGCCCATGGGTCGAGGCCCATTGAGATGTATTTAGGGCCCACGAGTTGAGACCAATTAAGATATATTTGAGGCCCACTTGATTGTATTAGGCCCATGTGTAGGGCCCACCTATTGTGTGTTTGAAGCCCATGGGTTGTGGCCCATTGTGATGTGTTCGAGGCCCATGGGTGAGGCCCATTGTGATATATATGTCCTTTGTGTGAGGCTGTGGGCCCACTGTACATTTGACTTTATGTGGGCTACTCCTTGGGAACAATGTTGGTTAAATGACCACATTAATGAGCAATAATGGTTTAATGTCCACATTGTGACCTTCCCTTGGGTCTTGTTAGGCCCATTCTCATCATTCTCTAAGTGGGTTAACCCTAATTAGTGGGCCTCATTCGCCATAGACGGATGGTTTTGCACTATCGGATTTGACCGATTACCGATCGAGGCCGATTATCGTGACTGATTACCGATTGTGGCCGAATGCCGATTTTGCTTGTCGTGGCCAATTGACTGATTACCGATCGAGGCCGATTATCGTGACTGATTACCGATCGTGGCCGAATGCCAATTCTGTTTGTAGTGGCCAATTGACATATTACCGATCGAGGCCGATTATCGTGACTGATTACCGATCGTGGCCAAATACCGATTCTTCTTGTCATGGCCAATTGACTGATTACCGATCGAGGCCGATTGTCGTGACCGATTACTGATCGAGGCCGATTGTCGTGACCGATTACCGATCATGGCCGAATGCCAATTCTGCTTATCGTGGCCAATTGACCGATTACCGATCGGCCTCTATATGTTAGATCCATGAGGGTCATTCCTTGTGGGCAATGTCGGTTAAATGTCCACATTGTCGAGGTCAATTGTCGATGCCAGTTATTGATTCCAATTATGAGTATGTGACAGCATAGCATAATGATACATGCCCATACGCATCATCTGCATGTTTGTTATGAGATGTGATTGACCATTGCATATGTCATTGGGCATGTTGTTATGAGACTCCCTGATAGGTGGAGATTATCTTACATGAGTGCACGGTATGCGTAGTATGGATGCATGATTGGATTGTATGACTCATGCATGCATCTTGCATTGTGTGTTGAGATTATTATACGCCCTAGCGACATCAGGGTCGTAACCTCCACATGCATATCGTGGATGGCCAGATGGGACACCAGAAATATTTGGTTCTAGCATACGGGCGCCATAGATGTCCCTGGGTGCAAATCCCTAAACCTTCGTGGCCAGGAGACGCCCCAACGTTGAGACCGAGTGGATATATGAGTGCCCGAGTGCCGAATACCAAGAGGTTGCGTCTCCCACTGTGTCGTGGTTGGTTGGGAGGGGGTGTAGCCTTACCTGCCCGAGGGTAGGGGGCATTTCTAGGCTGAGTCTGACCAGCTCGAGGAATGGGTCCGCTATCGACGTGCCGAATAGGTATTGGCAGACTATTGGCCAGGCGAATAGTGAGGTTTCTTACGCTCACTTGGATTGTGCGGCTGGGAGAGCGGCAATGCCATTTGGAGTGTAGTAAACCCCGGTGATGATCCCATATATGAACTGTACTGATATGTGGACTTTTTTTGAGCAGGAGTTGCATGCTCATTCATTCATTCATTCACTATCCACTCGGGCTGGTAGTGCGCAACTATTTGTTACGTGTACCTTCGCAATGGCCAAGATTTCGGTTGGGGCGCGCGACTAACCTAAGATCAGGAGTTTACCACATTAATTCTGACTATTCAAATTTAGGTATGGGACTGGTTTGGATAAAAGTCCTTTGTGTGGACCCCGTAGCCTGCGATACTACGTACTACCATCACAACTTCACACTCCAGCATGGTCATTCCATTCGCATCGCATATTGCAATACATCCGTGGCATATGGTATTTTGGGTTTGTGTGTCTGCATTTATGTAGTCTAGATATGATGCCTGATATTTGGCTCTTTATGACTCCTCATTTACATAGTTGATCTGCATTATGTACTCTGATATTATTTAACTCATGTACTTGTCAATATTTTCGTTTACTCTGTTATCGTATAATTCATGATCTTGTTAGTATTTCTGCTTACTCTGATAATTCATGATCTTGTTAGTATTTCTGCTTACTCTGATAATTCATGATCTTGTTAGTATTTCTGCTTATTCCGATATTGTACGATTTATGAATTACTAGTATTTTCGGTATTGTACGATGATGGCATTGTATCGAATACTTGGCACTTACCTTGTGCACACACTTACACCACCCTCTAAGTTTTCTATAAGCTTATGCACGATAGATGCGTGCAGGTGATGTTAGGTTGCAGCAGTGTTGAGCTTGGAGCGTGCAGCGGTCTTCTGGAGCTTGATTTTCGATTTATGTATTTTCCTTTCAGCATTGTATTCAAATGATTATATTAGTGGATATGTGATGATGATGTTGCATTTGTGAATTGGGTAATCTTGTGGTTATGCTTATTACGAGTTAAATGTGCAAAAAAAAAAATCCTCCTTGTAGAATCCTAGGATCAGAATCTGGCGTTTGGACGCTAGGAGCCGAGAATGGGGTACTATGGAGGCTGTCGGCACCAGATTCGGCGATCGAGATTCCTGTGAATCCGATTTCTGGGATTGGGGCGTGACAAAGAAGACGTCTCATCCGTGGCCATGATGAGATAGACGCCTTGTTCTGACGGGCTCGTGAGAGTTGTAATTGTTCCCACTATGCAGAAGCACCAAATTTTAATTTAAACGCTACCAATTTTACCCTTTTATGATCTGGCACTTCCATATAATCAAAATATCTCTCTATTTCGGCTAGCCAATCGAGGAAATCTTCTATACATAATAAATCATTAAAACTAGGAAGTTCAGCCTTACCTCAGTAGTCTCTTTCAGCACGATCTAGATGATTGCCTCCATGGATTGGTCGTCGGGCAAAACCCTCATTAAGGTCTTCGTCGCTAGAACTTGAATCATCTGGTGTAGCGCTACGGTTTGCCACTGGTAGTGCTCTACGAAAATCGAGGTTGCGTCGTATAGCAACCATGGGTGGTGGAGCACCACTTAGGGCTCAGGGCGAAAGTAGCGCATCTGCAAGACGGTCGAGCGTTACCTGCAGTCCTTGCATGGTCAACTGACTCTCCCAGTGAAAAGCTTCCATTCTTTCCGAAAGATAACGAATCCCTGGATCACCGTCCACAGGATTTTGATTCATACCTTCGTTGTTTGCCATCGGCCCGAGGGGAATCCTCTCTTTGATACCAATTGACGCAAGGATGAACGTGATGAGGATAAATACTCCGAATCCACGGAGCTTCTCTAGACTCCTCACAGAGACTTCTCAAATCCACGAGGAAAGAAAGCAGAAAATAGAAATAAATTCTAATAAATTCGAAACTGATTAATGGATGATTAAAAACGAGTTCACAACCCTTTAAATAGGGATACTAAGCAATGAGAAAGAAATCAGAATCAAACTACAACTAAAACTCCTAGAATTCGCGACAGGCGGTCGTGATGTCTACTAGTGCGCAAGGTTTTCGGCCAAAAATAGTAAGTGTCCTATTTGGCTTCACCAAACCGTTCTCCTAATTATTCTAAGCTCTTTTCACATTGGGTGCAACTCCTAAAGCCCGACGGATGAAGAGTTATAATCAAACTAAAACTTACTATTTATAGTAAAAACGAAATTAAAGCAGGGAAACGACAGTCGATCCAGGGGTTTTTCGCAATTCCGGGTGTCACAACCCTTGCGTGTCTGGGTTGGTTGGCTAAAGTAGCTCGTTCTACCCCAAAATCATATATTTTACGTCGGATAACTCATTCCGGATTGCGAGATACGCCCAATCTAAGGTCCGACGGTCCGGATCACTTCTGTCGTCGACTGGGCCTTTTCTGATCCATCTTGGCCATGAAACTGTCTGCGACCCACTCTACATCAGACAACCTGAATAATCGCAAGAAATATTGAGGAACTACAGAGAAATTTTCCATCATTGTTATGAAGTGCATCAGATGTTCCTCCGACGATCCATCTCCATTAATTGATGAGGAACGGTATCTCTTCTACTTTGCGGGAATACGGCCGGTGTTTGATACCGGAACCTTTTCTTCTGATCTTGTTCTTTTTCTAAGAGAATGGTTTCAGCGATCATTTGTCGAATTTCTTCTTGTGTTACAATTTGAGCAATAACAAATGTGGGTCTGTAAAATCCCTTCTCTTGTTGTTCAATATTATATACGGCATTTGTTGTCATAGGATTAGGGACTTCTTCAGACATATGCTCATCAAGTGAAAGTCGATTGATCTGATTAACATCCATTGTAAAGATTTTTGCTTCTTTAATTTTCGATTGCTCTGATATCGAGGGAGAAAATGAATGCCGCATCATTGGTGATATTGAGCAAATGAACTGTTGTTTGACTCGAAACTAGTGCACTATTGTCTCGAAGAACTAGTTAACTCAAATCGTTGTATCCTTGATGCAGGAGTTCACATTGAACTCATTGCAGGGGGTACCGCGAGCAAAATTTCACTTGTCGCGATGGTTTTCCCTTTGTTCTTCTAGGCTTTTAATGAATCAACGATGGATGTCCTTACCATCATAGTTGGCAATGCAGGAAAACCTTATGGAGTGACGGGAATTTCAGTCCTTCTCAAGTAAAACGAATGTGTAATCGAGATGAGGTTGCGTCTTGTTGCATTTCGCACAATCAATCCTCTCATTATACTCGGTGAGACTATGCTTCTTGCGAAAGAAGATCGAACCATTCATCTTCAGGATGTTACCACTACCCATTCTTCATCATCATGTTGTGTTGTTGGTGAAGCAAAAACCATCCCAGATGTCACCTGATGTCGCCTGTTGTTTGCCATGGTTGATTCAACCTTTTCTGGTACCTTCTTCGATAGTGATCGTGTATTGCCGATATAATCCACGGCGAATCCATCGGTCATGAAATAGACAAATGCATTAGTCGAAAGGAAGACCATTACGACTATGTAAAAATGAAATACCTGAAATCCAAAAAGACTATTAGTTATTTCAATTTATTCGAATTGTACTTTGTTTTAGAGATGAAAGGATGGATGTTCCCGTTGAGAGTTGTCGTCGCGGTGTCATCACGGCGCTGATCGATGATAAACATTCTTCCGATTATTCCGAGGTTAATATTAAATATAGATATTCCAACCAGATATTCTGGGTTCGATCCCTAGTGGAGTTGTCATTTTGTTTCGACAAGAAACGAAGTATCACGATTGGAATATTTATATTCAATATTAACAAAGGACAATGGAAGAACATACATCATCACTTGTTTTATTAATTCTGAATTTGTATTACATCCATGTGTTTCCCTTGATTCCAAAACAAAGTACATCGAATTAATGTAATAAAGACAGTTCAGTAGCGATTTCAGTAGCATTGCGGCATATATGATGTCCATCGCAATGACAAACAAGTTGTGTAGGCTGAAACCCTCGCTTCACACCAATATTTAAATGATACATGCATGGGATATCCAATCGCGGAGGACCCACAAAACTACATTGTATCCGGGTTGTCGGTACCCTTGTTACACGGGTGCGCAACACAGGCCTTGTTGCGCGAGTGCGCAATAGGTTGGACTCCTCCCTTCTCCTGGCTTGCTTCCTACGAGATACCTAATGACTCTTTGGGCTCCCGAGTGCTTCTACAACTTCTGATGATGATGCAAATGAAAAGGGGAGTAGGGTATTTATAGGCTTTTACACGTGTGAGCCCCAAAATCCGCATAATAGTATGTTGTTACGTGGGCGCACAATAGGCTGTTAACCTGATATGAGCACTCTACCCCCGAAACAACACTCTTGCCTCTTCTTTGTGTTGCATGGGCACGTAACACACCTCCATTGTGTGACCATGCAACAAGGCATTTTCCTGTTAGTTTCTTGATTTTTGTGCTCCAACACTTGGAATCTTGCGTTATATTGCATAATAACCTCTTCTGTGAACGTTTAGGGAAACTTTCCCAAACTGCCCACTAGGCGTCCGGGTCAGACCGTTTGATAGTTACATGAATGTATGTGTGTGTGTATGTGTGTGTAGTGATAGATATAAGAATATTGTATGCTCAGTTGATACGGGCAATATCATATGAAAGCCCAGATCCGAAGTCTATCTAGATCTAGTGAAATCCATAGGTAAGACCTTCATACCCTAACCCCACGGAGGGGTTGAGAAGAGAGGTTAATGATTTTTAGATGCTTGGTTGATACAAGAAGTAACGTATGAAGGCCCAGATTCAAAGTTTATCAAGATCGAGTAGAACCCATAGGTAAGACCTACATACTCGAACCTCGCTGAGGGTTTGAGAAGAGAAGCTAATAATTATCCTTATATTGTTTGTAACCCTTCAAGAATTTAAAATTAAAAAATGATCAAAATCTAAAGGTGATGTTAGATATAGTTATTTATGTTTTTTTTTTCATATAGAGCATCGAGATCCGTTAACACTTCAATAAGAATTGAATGATAGAGATTATAGCATGTGAAAAGTTGTTATAGAGAATAAGATAGAATTTCTTCATAAAAATCAGGCATGGGATCTAGTTAAGTTCCTTAAGGGCATGTTTTATTTTCTAAACCATTGGTAAATACTGTGTAAATGCGGTAATAATTATTTCATGTGATAACTGCGACATTGTAACCGATGCTTGATTTGATGGTTACTTTTTGAGCTCTAAAATCGAGGACACTACCAAATATATTTGGGGCCCACCTTAATGTATGTGGCTTATCCAACCGTCCATTTGTTATGCCAGATAAATTTAGGGCTTGACCAAAAAAAGAGGCTGATACGAAGCTCAAGTGGACCACACCACATGATTTACGGAATCAAACATCTACCGTTAAAAACTTATCAATTCCACTATTTCCTTTAATGTGGGTCACTTGAATGTTGGATCAGCCTCATTTTTTGGCTCATGCCTCAAAATTTTATGCTAAAATGGATTGACTGCGAAGATATATAATATATATCAGGGTGGGGCCCAAAAATTTAAACCAATCTTTTTGACTCGGTTTTCGAAACTGAAATGTAAGTGTATTTTCAAACAGGGTAGAGAAATGATAATTACTAATTTACCGACATTTACACATGATTTCGAAAATCAAACAGGCCCTGAGAGAGAAAAAAGTTATAGGTTGCAAGCGAGTCTTCAGGAACATAGAAGGTTTCCAAAGTTCTAGAGGCAAGAATGGTGGGAAGTTCTATGCATAAAAGGAAGTTGTTGACTTCAATGAGATCTTCTCACCATTTGTAAAGAACTCTTTTATTCATATCTTATTAGGTATAGTTGCATTAGTTAACTTCAATTTAGAGCAACTCAATGTTAAGAAAACATTCTTATAAGAAAATTAGAAGAGCAGATTTATATGCATCAACTAGAAGGATTTCAGGTAAAAGGCAAGGAAGATTATGTGTGCAAATTGATGAAGTTTTTGTATGGCTTGAAAAAATCTCTAAAACAATGGTACTAACATTTTGATATATTTTTTAGCAAATAAAATTATACTATAAATACAACTGGTGATTTTATTTTAGAAGTTTTCTAATGATTATTTCATATTCAGTGATGGGTGTTGATGAGATATTAATAGTTGCGAAAGATTTGTTTGAAATTAATATGTTTAAGCCTCAACTCAATAGAGAGTTTGAGATGAAGGATTTGGGTGCCACAATGAAAATCTTTAGTATGGAAATACACAAATATAGAAATGTGGACTAGTTGTGTTGTCATAAAGGAAGTACATTAAAAGGATTTTGGTTAGGTTTAGCATATAAAATTCTAAGTCAACAGTTATTCCTCTTATTGCTCATTTCAAGCTTTCGGCAGCTTAGTCACTAAGATGATGAGAGGGACTACATGTCACAGGTTCTTATTCTAGTGTAGTTGGTAGCATGGTATATGTCATGGTGTGCACATGGTTAAATATTTCACATGCAGTTAGTGTGGTGAGTAGGTACATGGCAAATTCAGAAAAAGTACACTAGTAAGCTATGAAATGGGTTCTACACTATTTAAAGAACATTTAAGGTGTTATGTTAATGTTTGACAAAAACAATGATTAAAAAAAATCAATGTCATTGGATATGTAGATGTTGATTTTGCAGTGAATAAGGAAAGGTCTGCTACAAGCTATGTGTTTACTCCCACAAGTGATCCCATTAGTTGGAAATTGATGTTATAATTGACAGTTGCCCTATTTACTATTAAGGTAGAGCAAATGGTTACTACGTAAGTTACAAAAGAAGCTTTATGGTTAAAAGACTTGGTTAATGTAACGTCTCAGAAAAATTCGTACAAAGACCCGAGTACCACCTCAGGCAGAAATCACTCAGGACCAAATCCTTTAGAAATTAGACAAAACTTAATTAAGTGCTAAACTGAATTAATCGCTAGATTAGCTTGAACAGCTTTCTATACGATTTGTAAGACGCAAAATCAGTAGAATCAGTGACGCTACATTACCTAAAAACGTAGGATCAATCTCAAAACCCAGTTGCCCTCGGGAGTAGCTTGAAACTCCGTTTCGGACTTGGATCCCACGTCGAAAGTCCGATTACCACGAAGCTATACAGTTATGACCGCCTTACTGGACTTGACAACCATCTCAGAAATCAAATCCTAATAATATACAGAAATGCAAAACTTGAGCCCGGAGCGAAGTGTGTGAGAAACGCGAATATCTTTAGAAAATGAACTCAGATTTAAGTGATTTGTGTCATTCTCGTGTGGGACAAATTTAAGGTTTCATACTGTCAGAATCTAACCCAAATACACCCTCCGATCAGGGAAATTTTCCTATACAGGTCAGTGTACTTGTGAGCCTGATCGAGTGACGACGACCGTTGAACTGAAATTAGTTCACCACGGTCGATCCACAATCTGATCGGACTAAAACCTTAACCTGACCTAGATCCAATGTCAAGGAACTTTTCCCAGACTGTATGAAGAAAGGGGTCCTCCAGATCATCTCCGTTAGATCGAAACAGCTGCTCCTTGGCTATAACCTAAGTATACCATGGCCCTTGGGCCATTTTCATCAGTTCTGGGCCTATATAAGGACCTTAAACTCTCTCTCTCTCTCTCTTGCTATACAAATTTTCTAAACCCTAGGAGAGAGAAGAGAGAAAAGAGAAGGAAAGAGTGAGGAGAAGAGAAAGAGAGGTGAGAGATAGTTGCGAGGCTTCCTTCCTACCGCTCCACGTGCCGAATCAGCCTTCCCGTGTCGCTATTCCGGCGATTCCGGTTCCGTTCTTAGGTAAGAAATCCTATCCCTGATCTGTTTTAGGGATTCAAATAGAGTAAGTGGTGCAATAGCTAACCTATTTTATGCTATAGGTTGTCGTTGTGCCGTGGACGAAGACTTAGCGTATAAACTGAATTCGTTACATGTTTACCAACGAAAGGTGCAGATTATAAACATTTAGGTTATGGTTTTCAAGGCTTTCAATGTCAGCAATGATTTATGTCTAACTTGATTGCTATCACATATTCCTAGATACGATGTCTTCTGCGTATTACACATATATATGAACTATGTTGAAATAGATGCATTCCATGTGTTTATTGAAATGTTTGTATGAGTGTGGAATTATGATTTGTGCTTGCCATGATTTATGTTTGAGGATACATGATTGTTGTACGTGTTGCAACATCCTTGTGAAAGGATTTACTATAATACCTGTTATAATTACTATATTACATGTATGTGATATGTGTAGTCTAAGTGTTTGATAAAATGACTGGATGAGAGAATGCTTGTTAAAAAGTATTTGATGAAGGCGTTGAGAGGTGGCTCTCAATCCCCTTACCTATAGTTACAATTTTTTCATGTAACCTAACTTACTACTATGTGCTTTATGTATGAAATGCCTATGCATGACAACATGTGTACTATGTGTTTGTTGAAATGCTCAAATGAGATTTGTATTTCGATTGGTTGTCACATGCTGTCTTTGACTATAACATGTGAATGCTGTTGTTTGGAGTGTGATTAAACTACGATGTAGTCCAGGCAGTCGGTAATGGTTTATGACTGAGTGGCTGAGTAGTTTCGCCACAACAGATACGTTCGTTGAATCCGAATCGTACGATGATTGTCGACAGTGGTTAGGCCACGAGGAGTGCTTATGCACTGCATGTCGATCAATTCAGCGTACACTCGTACCAGTCAAGCTTGTCAAGCAACCCGATTGGCCTAATGTATGTTCACTATGTATGAACGATACTGCTTAAATCTAAGGTACCAACTTAAGAGTGAAAAGCCCGTCTAACCTTGGTACCGCAATCCGCTAAGACTCATGAGCCGGGCATGGTGGTATAGGACACCATGGTCAAGCTGTCGGCCTACGCTGGGGTGACGAGTCTCCCATAGTGACCAGTGAGCAAACCAAACTCGTGAGCTAAATACTGTGGTATGAGACACTGTATTCAAGTTTCGGCCTACACTAAGGTGACGAGCCTTTCCCTAGTGACCTCGAGTATAAACTAAGGCCTATGAGGACGATGACGAGCCTCGTTATAGTGACCTGAACTTGCCTGTCCACTGCTTTATATTCAAGGGTGACGTTGCCCTATAACTTGCCTATCGTATGTGATAAACTAAGATTGACGACCCTAGATGGATCATCGTTGGGTAAACGATATAAAGGGAGGTACCTTAGCTTTCCGAATCTGCTATATGAATAAGTCTAATTAAGAACTTTGTTAATCACGTACATGCACCACATTTGCATGTGTCTTTGGCGTTGAAGTTGAGCACAGAGGAAGGGGTGCATGCCGCGATCGTGAGATGATGTCGCAGAGGGAGTATAGGCGAGGGCATGCATCATTACAACATCCCATTCCTGCATTAACAAGAGTACTTAGGATATGAGTGTTGTACTGCTTTATCATTACTGCTTGACTGAATTGATAACATGTTAACCTTTGCCTTATAGCTCCACTGAGTTGATCACTCACTCCTCCTCTAAGACGGTGTTTTAAAACACCAACCAGACTCTAGTTTAGTTGCAGATGATGGTGACGCTTGCGAGGCGGAGCCTGATTTTTATGATGATGAGGAGGAGTTCTCCTACATGCAGTTATCAGGCGGGTCTTTGTAGGCCATGTCATGATCGACGGGGATTACTGGGATGATGACTAGATGACATTACACGTTTTGTATATTTTAGAATTTTACATGTAATTAATTAACCTGGTAACATGATCATACTCAGGAGACTTATAATTACTTATATGCTTTATATACTTATCACAATCTTCCGCTTGCGTAATTCAATTGTCTCTGGAGTATGATATGATGTTTTGGTATAATCTCATTCATGTTTAATGCACTAATACGGTCAATATTTAATCATCATTATCTATGTTGCATAAGTGATGCATTGGAACTCAAGAGTTGGGCACCTGCATGACCCCCGATTTGTAAGGCGTTACAAGTTGGTATCAAAGCATGATTTGTATTAAACTGGACCTGGGTTATGGTAACACGACACACGCTGATGAACTTTGACTTAGGAGGGGGCATTAAAACGTAGCAATGATCATAGGATTTCCAGTTTCGCCGACAGGTGAAATTAACCGTTGAAATCGGGGCCCGTGCACATCTCTGACCATGCGTGGTGAGCCCAGATCTTTTTAGACCGTCAATCGACGAGTTTAGATGAGAATCCAGCCTATTCCACACTTAAACAAGCCCGAAGATCACAAATATACGCCAGATGGGACCTGAAATGACTCAAACAGACTAGGGGGCCCAAACGGAGCAAACGGGGGATCCAAAGTGGACCCCGCACACATACGGCACCCCGGGGGGATGCCATCGCCCAGGGGGTGAGGATTCGCCTAGAGGTCTAGGGACTGGGGATGTCATTGCCAAATCGGCGAGGGCTCGCCGCCCGCTCGGTCCGGGCCTGACGGGTCGCAGCGGGTCGGTCGAACCGAATCGTGTCCAAGGCTGTGGGGACCCCTATAACCTCCCCATTTTCTCCCCTCTCCCCCTATACACCCCTCCAAGCCTTCCTTTTTCCCTAAAAGTTCTTTTTCCCCTCTCAAATCTCTCCTCCTTTCTCATATTTTCTCTCTTTTCTTCATCACATACATCCCTTCACCATCCTCACCAAAACCCATCTTCTATCTTTTTTATTTCCTCCCTTTTCAGTACACAAAATCATATTTGTGTCTCATACATCTCCAAATCCACCAACCCATTCCACTTCCCAAGTTTTCTTCATCCTCATGGCTCTTTTTGAGCTTGTGGCAGCCATATTTTCACTTTCTACACTTGTTTCCCTCATGGGGAAGAAGAGAGCTTCCACGGACGAGGCTGGGCCTAGCCGCCCTACTTGTCCAAGGAGAAAATCGGGCGCCGCCGTAAGTGCAAGCGTCAATGTGGAGATAAGGACAAAGCAGGATCTCGATCCCCAGGCTCCTCTTGCAAGAACTCTACTAACAGACTTGTCACATGGAAGATTTTAAGGCCGTAGGGTTCCCTTCGAAGCACATGTAGATGAGAGACTATTCGGGCTTTATCCGTTAATGGATCGCCTGTCCGATGCTGGATGGGGGCCCATATTTGAAGGCAAGTCATGGGCGACTACGGACATTGTCCGAGCCTTCTACGCCCATATACGAGACCCATCGCTGGAGCCTCTACAATTCAAGATCTCCATGGCAAGGTGGGAAGCAGTTGTAGACGTCCGTCTGATATCTCAGCTCCTGGGAATACCGTGTGGTGAGGTACACGCCAGTGAGGATTATTTCAGGAGTGAGCGTGAAAGAGACCGCCACACACAATTCCTTTGTGGTTGACTGGCCCATTGGAATCCCAACAGTACCCTCTTAGCATCCAAGATGACCGACGACATCCGCCTGCTCCACCACATCTTCACGTACAACGTGTATCCCAGGTGGAGCAACCGCAGCGAGTGTACGCGCTTGATGGTGGACTTCTTGTACCATTTTGGGTAGGGAGACAAGTTGTGCCTACCTACCTTCGTCCTACGAGAGATAGTCCTGACCGCCCATTCTACCAGAACAACTAATTCACTTCCATTTGGTCGACTCATATGCAAGCTTGCTCATGAGTTCGACTACAGATTTTGCCCTGATGTGGTGGTTCTGATTCACTTTATAAATGATACCACGTCACCAACATGAAGATTAGGCTGCTACAACGACGTGTTGGGTCCGAGGACGAGGAAAGTAGTGACGGGGCCGAGGAGACTGAAGAAGAAGAGGAAGAGGAAGAGAATGAGATAGACGAAGAAGAAGAGTAGGAAGAGGAAGAGGAGCCCAGGACACTGATGAGGGCTCTCCTCCTGCTACACAAGAGAGTGACAGGGATCGGGCTGCTATAGAAGCCCGCTTGGCTCAGATTGAGGAGGGTCAGGTTGCCCTAAGACAGGAGATCACAAAGACTCGAGCCAAGGTTGAAGAGAATCAGGTCTTCATGAAGCGAAAATTCAGTAAAGTATCACGCGCCTTGAGGTCTATCCTGTGTTGTCTACAGGATAAAAGTGCACCTCCACCATCACCAGATTCTGATGACTAGTCGTACATGTTGTCTTCTTTTGGTTTGCTTTGTTTCTTACTTTCTTGTTTTTATGTATAGCCTTAATAGGCTTAGTAATGTGTTAGAGTAGTTTGTAGGTTTTAGTGTGTGGAACCTTGCTTAGATTAGCTCACATGCATCTTCTGTCATGGTCCATGTAATACTGCATCTCATGTATTGTGACAATTTTGGTAAATGAAATGCATGAAGCTCCTTTGGGTTTGAAATGCGAATGATGTATGGAAGCATGTATGATCTTATGCTAAATCTCACTCAGGTTGCACCCTATATTGTATATAAGGAATGTCACCTAAGAGCACGTGGGTACGGCACGTCTCACACTTGGCGATTCGATTGATGGGGCTCCTCCCCTAAGCGATAGTCACATGGACCCTAGTTCGGGCCCGACTCATGAGACTATGTCGGATTCTCAGCTGGCCACTGGCCCCACTAATGGGCAGACACCTTTTGCACCACCAGTTCCTGAGCAGAACCATGTGTCTACTTCAACGCCGCACGTGCCTCAGTCGGCTCCTCCTACTGATAGATTGGAGCAGATGATGCTCTTGATGCAGTAGCAGCAACAGTAGCACCAACAGTTTTTTGCCACCATTGCAGGGGTCTTTGCCCAGGGTATGGGTGTGGTTCCACCTGCACCACTTCTGCAGCCTGCTGGGAATATGAGTGCCATGGCTTATATGAGCGATTCCAGTGCTTCCGACCTCCTACTTTTACAGGTACTCACAGACCCGAGGAGGCCGAGTATTGGCTTGACCGCATCTCCAAGATGCTAAAGCCGCTGCACTGCACTGAGGCAGAGCAGGTGGAGTTAGTCACCTACATGTTTGAGAAGGAGGCCAGTCTCTAGTGGGATAGCATCCTCCGGACTATTGTTGTGGGATACGTATGGACGTGGGCGGCCTTTGAGACCTGCTTCCATGAGAAGTACTTTCCACTCACGTATCGTCATGAGAAGGAGAGTGAGTTTCTTAGCCTCCGTCAGGGAGGGATGATAGTGGCAGAGTATGAGAACAGGTTTACGGAGCTGCCCAGATATGCTCCCATGATATTAGCCGACCAGCCGATGCGCATGCGACAGTTTTCTGAGGGCCTGCGACCTGAGATACGCTCGAAGATGTGTTGCGCTAGCATATCCAACTATGCTGAGCTAGTGGGCATGTCTTTGTAAGCAGAGCAAGATAGGGATAGATTATCCCATACACGTGTACCTATGGTTCCTAGGCCACGACCAGATCTGCCGAGCAAGCCGTTCCTCGGCAAGAGGCCCCGTGCAGACTTGCCTCCCAAAATTGTGGCTTCACCAACCCTGATGAGGCGATCGGACTTGTGGTGCACATACCGCAAGAGGTTGGGCCATTCAGATACTTATTGCTTCACCAAGATTAGGGATATCGGCTTTTCACCGCCTCAGAGGATCAACCGCCAGCTTCCTCAAGCTATTACAGCCCCACCTCTACAGTCAGCACCAGTACATCCATCTTTAAGGCCACCTGCACTTCGATTCAGGCCACCTCAACGGCCCATGCTACCGCAACCGAACCGTTCTTAACAGGCTCGTATGCACTCACTCGCAACTGAGGCATCTGAGACAACGGTTACAACACCGATGGCTTTTGAAATCACGACTCAGGTCCAAGGTACACCAGTTTTCTTATTGGTGGACACCGGGTCCACTATCTCCATCATATCATGCGCGGCAGTCAAGCGGCTAGCATTGGTACAACTCTACGAAGGGAGTGAGGATCCTTACAGCTACAAGGACTTTTTCGGACCTAAGCAGAACTTGTGAGGGTTGCTCGATAGACTTAGGAAGCAGGACAATACTTGTTGACCTGATCATTGCCCCACTATACCATTACGACGTTATCCTCGGTATGGATTGGCTTACCGAGATGAAGGCTGAGATCGATTGCGACACCAGAGTGGTGACAGCCCGTACACCCGAGGGCACGACCTTTACCTTTCCAGTTCAGGTAAGTTGGCCCTGCCGCGTTAGCTGTTATGCCACCTTACTTAAGAGTGTTGATGATCCGACACTTGGGAGCACGCCAGTAGTTCGGGAATTCACAAACGTGTTCAGGACGATTCCTGGATTACCTCCTCAGTGCGAGATCGATTTTATCATTGATCTTGTGCCTGGTATGACACTCATTTCATTACCGACATATCGTATGCCTCCATGTGAGATGGAGGAACTGAGGAGGCAGATCAACGATCTGTTAGAGACGGGCTTTATACGACCGAGTGTGTCTCCGTGGGGAGCACCTGTGTTATTTGTAAAGAAGAAGGATGGATCTCTGCGATTGTGTATTGATTATCGCAGATTGAACCAGGTGACAGTAAAGAACAAGTATCCTTTGCCCAGGATAGATGATCTATTTGATCAGTTGAGGGGGCGTAGTATTTAACGAAGATCGACTTACAGTCAGGGTATCACCAGTTGCGCGTTAGGGATGAGGACGTGCAGAAGACAGCTTTCAGGACCAATTTTGGGCACTATGAGTTCCTTGTGATGTCGTTTGAACTCACAAACGCACCCGCCGTGTTCATGGATTTGATGAACCAGTTGTTCCGGCCATATCTATTCCGATTCGTCATCGTGTTTATAGATGACATCCTGATATACTCCAAGAGTCGGGAAGATCATGAGGAGCACCTGCGAGCAGTCTTTGATACTCTAAGGAAGAACCAGTTGTTTGCACAGTACAAGAAGTGCGACTTCTCGAAAGAAGAAGTCAAGTTCTTGGGACATGTGGTGTCCAAGGAAGGGATAGCGGTGGACCTTACTAAAGTAGCCGCAGTGCAGGACTGAGAGCAGCCCGGTTCGGTTACTGAAGTGAGGAGTTTTCTTGGCCTGGCAGGTTACTATCGATAATTCATTTAGGATTTTTCCAAGATAGTCAAACCGTTGTCTCAGATGACTCGGAAAGCTCTCAAGTTCACCTAGAATGAGAAGCAGAAGCAGCTTTCTAGGAGTTGAAGGACAAGTTGACATCTGTCCCTGTGCTAGTATTGTCAGAGCAAGGGGTCAAGTATACTATATACACTGACGCCTCTCGTGTGGGTTTGGGTTGCGTTCTGATGAAAAAGGACAGGGTTATTGCCTATGCATCGCGATGCATCGCGACAGTTGAGGAAACACGAGGAAAACTATCCTACGCACAACCTGGAGTTGGCGGCCGTCATCTTTGCATTAAAGCTCTGGAGATATTACCTCTACGGAGAGGAGTTCGAGATCTTTTGTGACCACAAGAGCCTCAGATACATATTCACGCAGAGGCACCTGAATATGAGGCAGCGACGATGGATGGAAACCTTGAAGGACTTCAAGTTCGAGGTCTCCTACCATCCTGGCAAGGCCAACCTTGTGGCAGATGCGTTGAGCCGCAAGAAGACGATAGCATTTACGGTTTCGCTGATGATAGCAGAGTGGGATATGGTAGAGTTTGTGCGAGACTTTGAGCAGAGACTTACGGTAGAGGAGCCGTTTGAGAGTATCGCACATATTCGTGTTCAGCCACTTATTGATGATCGAATCATAGTGGCTCAGGGGGAAGATGAAAGGTTGGTAGAGTTGAGGAAATAAGCTAGTAATGATGCAGACTCTGAATGGAGAGTTGGTACAAATTGGGGTTTACGTTATCGTGGCCGCCTATGCGTCCCAAATTTTCAAGACTTGAGAAAGGAAGTTCTCGAGGCTGCTCACAATTCAAGGATGACAATGTATCCTGGCAGTACGAAGATGTACCGAGACATGAAGCGCTCGTACTGGTGCGATAACATGAAGGCCCACATAGCAGACTATGTATCCCGTTGTCTCACTTGTCACCAGGTCAAGGCAGAGCATCGCTAACCTCCTGGACTGCTTCAGCCCATGCCCATAGCTGAGTGGAAATGGGATTTCATCTTTATAGATTTTATCTCAGGGCTACCAAAGATGAGGAAGGGACATAACTCCATATGGGTGATTGTGGACCGGTTGACGAAATCGGCTCATTTTCTCCCTATTAGAGTTTCAAACTCAGCAAACGAGTTGGTCAGGCTGTACATCAAGGAGATAGTACGTCTACATGGAGTTCCTATGGAGATCGTGTCGGATCAAGACACGCGATTCACATCTATCTTTTGGACTTGTATCCAGGAAGTAATGGGTGTGAAACTGAAGTTCAGTACCACGTTCCACCCACAGACTGACGAGCAGACGAACGAGTAAATCAGGTGTTGGAAGATATGCTACGAGCTTGTGTGCTTGATTTCAAAGATAGTTGGGATGACTGTCTTCCCTATGCTGAGTTCACATATAAAAACAGCTTCCAGGCGAGTATTGGCATGACCCCCTATGAGGCACTATATGGACGTCCGTGTAGAGCACCGCATTGCTAGGCAGAAGTTGGTGAGAAGAATTTTATTGGCCGAGAGTTAGTTCAGACGATCTCAGAGAAGATCGACATTATCAAGCATCGACTTCTGACAGCACAGAGCAGACAGAAGGCTACGCTGATACGAGGCGGCGACCGCTATAGTTTGAGATTGAGGACCATGTGTTCCTGAAAGTTTCCCCCATGAAGGGAGTCCTTCGGTTTGGGAAGAAGGGGAAGCTCATGCCAAGATTCATTAGCCCATTTCAGATACTAGATCGAGTGGGGGTGGTAGCGTACCGCCTTGCTTTGCCCACACCACTCGTAGGCGTGCACAACATATTTCATGTGTTGATGTTGAAGAAATACGTTCCTGACCCTTCCCACATTATCAAATGAGAGTAGGTATAGTTGAGTGAAGATGCTACTTATGTACTACAACCGATGCGTATTCTAGATAGGAAGGAACAGGTGCAGCGCAGTATGGTGATTCCACTTGTGAAGGTTCTGTGGACATATCACACTGAGGAAGAGGCTACTTGGGAAACACTGAGCAAGAACTACCTTCAGATTCTTGAGGAGTACGAAATGGTACTAATTTCGAGGATGAAATTTTTCCCTAAGGGGGGTATATTGTAACTTCTTGAAAAAATCCGTACAAAGACCCAAGTACCACCTCAGGCAGAAATCACTCAGGACCAAATCCTTTAAAAATTAGATGAAAATTAATTAAGTGTTAAACTGAATTAATCGCTAAATTAGCTTGAACAGTTTTTTATACGATCTGTAAGACCCAAAACTAGTAGAATCGTTGATGCTACATTACCTAAAAACGTAGGATCAATCTCAAAATCCGGTTGCTCTCGGGAGCAGTTTGAAACTCCGTTTCGGACCTGTATCGCGCGTTGAAAGTCCGATTACCGCGAAGCTATACGGTTATGACTGCCTTACTGTACTTGACAACCATCTCGGAAATCAAATCCTAATAGTATCCAGAAACGCACAACTTGAGCCCGGAGTGAAGTGTGTGGGAAACGCGAATATCTTTAGAAAATGAACTCAGATTTAAGTGATTTGGGCCGTTTGCGTGAGGGCCAAATTTAAGGTTTCAGACCGTCAAAATCTAACCCAAATACACCCTCGGATCATGAAAATTTTCATACATAGGTCAGTGTACTTGTGGCCCTGATCGAGTGACAACGACCATTGAACTAAAACTGGTCCGCCACGGTCGATCCACAAATTCGATCGGACTGAAACCTTAACCTAACTTAGATCCAATGTCAAGGAACTTTTCCCAGACCGTATGCAGAAAGAGGGCCTCCAGATCAGCTCCGTTGGATCGAAACAGCCGCTCCTTGGCTATAACCTAAGTATACCATGACCCAGGGGCCATTTTCATCAGTTCTGGGCCTATATAAGGACCTTAAACCCTCTATTTCTCTTGTCATATGAATTTTCTAAACCCTAGGAGAGAGAAGAGAGAAAAGAGAAGGAAAGAGTGAGGAGAAGAGAGAGAGTGTGTGTGAGAGATAGTTGCTAGGCTTCGTTCCTACCGCTCCACGTGCCGAATTAGCCTTCCCGTGTCGTTATTCCAGCGATTCCGGTTTCGTTCTTGGGTAAGAAATCCTAACTCTAATCGATTTTAGGGATTCAAATAGAGTAAGTGGTGCAATAGCTAACCTATTTTATGTTATAGGTTGTCGTTGTGCCGTAGACGAAGACTTAGCGTATAAACTGAGTTCGTTACGTGTTTACTGACAACAGGTGTGGACTATAAACGTTTAGGTTATGGTTTTTAAGGCTTTCAATGTTAGCAATGATTTATGTCTGACTTGATTGCTATCACATATGCTTATATACGATGTCTTCCACGTATTACACATATATATGAACTATGTTGAAATAGATGTATTTCATATGTTTGTTGAAATGTTTGTAAGAGTGTGGAATTATGACTTGTGCTTGTCATGATTTATGTTTGAGGATACATGATTGTTGTACGTGTGGCAACATCCTTGTGAAAGGATTTGCTATAATACCTGTTATAACTACTATATTACATGTATGTGATATGTGTAGTCTAAGTGTTTGATAAAATGCCTGGATGAGAATGATTGTTAAAAAGTATTTGATGAGGGCGTTGAGAGGTGACTCTCAATCCCCTTACCTATAGTTACAATTTCCTTTATGTAACCTAACTTACTACTATGTGCTTTATGTATGAAATGTATATGCATAACAACATGTGTACTATGTGTTTGTTGAAATGCTCAAATGAGATTTGTATTTCGATTGGTTGTCACATGCTGTCTTTGACTATAACATGTGAATGCTGTTGTTTGGAGTGTTATTGGACTACGATGTAGTCCAAGCAGTCGGTAATGGTTTATGACTGAGTGGCTGAGTAGTTTCGCCACAACAGATACGTTCGATGAATCCGAATCGTACGATGATTGTCAACTGTGGTTAGGCCACAAGGAGTGCTTATGCACTCCATGTCGATCAATTCAGCGTACGCTCGTAGCAGTCGAGCTTGTCAAGCAACCCGATTGGCCTAATATATGTTCACCATGTATGGACACTACTGCTTGAATCTAAGGTACCAACTTACCAGTGAAAAGTCCGTTTAACCTTGGTACCGTGATCCGCTAAGGCTCATGAGCCGGGCATGGTGATATGGGACACCGTGGTTGAGCTGTCGGCCTACGCTGGGGCGACGAGCCTCCCCATAGTGACCAGTGAGCAAACCAAATTCGTGATCTGAATACTGTGGTGTGGGATATTGTATTCGAGCTGTCGACCTACGTTAAGGTGACGAGCCTTTCCGTAGTGACCTCGAGTATAAACTAAGGCCTATGAGGATGGTGACGAGCCTCGTCATAGTGACCTGATCTTGCATGTCCATTACTTTATATTAAGGGGTGACGTTGCCCTATAACTTACCTATCGTATGTGATAAACTAGGATTGACGACCCTAGATGGATCATCGTTGGGTAAATGATATAAAGGGAGGTACCTTAGCTTCCTGAATCTGCTGTATGAATAAGTCTAATTAAGAACTTGGCTAATCATGTACATGCACCGCATTTGTATATGCCTTTGGCGTTGGAGTTGAGTACAGAGGAAGGGGTGCATGCCGCAATCGTGAGATGATGTCATAGAGGGAGTGTAGGCGAGGGCATGCATCATTACTGCATACCATTCCTGCATTAACAAGAGTACTTAGGATATGAGTGTTGTACTGCTTTATCATTACTGCTTGACTGAATTGATAACATGTTAACCTTTGCCTTATAGCTCCACTGAGTTGATCACTCACTCTCACTCTGGAACGGTGTTTTAAAACACCAACTAGACTCTAGTATAGTTGCAGATGATGGAGATGCTTGTGAGGCGGAGCCTGATTTTTATGATGACGAGGAGTTCTCCTACATGCAGTTATCAAGCGGATCTTTGTAGGCCATGTCCTGATCGACAGGGATTACTGGGATGCTAACTAGATGACATTACACGTTTTATATATTTTGGAACTTTACATGTAATTAATCGACTCGGTAACATGATCATACTTAAGAGACTTACAATCACTTATATGCTTTATATACTTATCACAGTCTTCCACTTGCGTAATTCAATTGTTTCTGGAGTATGATATGTTATTTTGGTATAATCTCATTCATGTTTAATGCACTAATGCGGTCAACATTTAATCATCATTATATATGTTGCATAAGTGATGCATTGGAACTCGGGAGTTGGGCACCCGCACGACCCCCGATTTCCAGGGTGTTACAGTTAATGAACTTTGTTTAGAACAAAATAAGATTTATGGGTCTTATGATAGCCAAAGTTCTTTACATTTGGCTAAGAATCGAGCCTACCATGTCAGGTCCAAACATATTGATGTGTGGAATCATTATATTCGAGAGGTGATTGATCATAGCATATGCCTTATGGTTTTGAGGTACATAGGGGACCCGTATGAGATAGGATTGCCTCGCATGATTATGTAATATGCACTTATGCAACATAGATAATGACTCATGCATTACACACTCTATATGTCACAATTACATATACACCCTAGCGGCATTAGGGTTGTATCCACCACAGTCATACTATGGTTGTCAAGTATGGACATCGGAAATATGTTTTAAGCACTTGGGCGTTATGGATGTCCTTGGGTGAAAGTCCCTAAACCATGTGGTACCAGTAAGATGCTCCAATGTTTAGAATGAGTGGATTCACCAGCACAGGAGTGCCGAATACCAGTACGCTATGTCTTCCACTATGTCGGGGTTGGTTGGAAGGGGGTACGACTTCACTTACCTGGATTTTGTAGAGGTGATTAAGGTTCAATCTGACTAGCTCGAAAATGGGTCTGTTATTAATGAGCCAAGTGAGTATTGGCATTACCACTAATAAGGCGAGTAGTGGGATCTCTTACTATTGCAATGGTTGTGTGCTGCAGACCAATGCTTGTGTATTAGACCCCAATAATGCTCCAGTTGGAAACCATTCTAATATGTGGATTACATAAGGATTAACATGTTTGCATTGCATCTGTAACATATGACACTTGGTTCTATAGGTTTTGCATTGTATAGCCTTGGTATTACTGATAGCATTCATGGACTTAACAGTATAGCCCTCCAACAATTTGCTTACTCTAATATTAATATACTTATCATATGCATTGCACATGTAAACACGCACTCTACTGAGCTTCATAGGAAACTTATGCGTATTCGTTTATATTGTAGGTTATTTTAGGACTAATCAGTAGTGTTTGAGGCTGAAGCGTGTGCCTAATCTTTTGAAATTTTGTTATAGCTTGCATTTTCTTTCCAACACTGTACTAAAAGTTTATATAGTAGATATGTGATGACGTTGTTGTTTTTGGTACACTTATGATATGATCTTTGTATATATAAAAAATCACCTTGAAAATCTTCGTTGAATCCCACTTTCGGAATTTGACATATGGGAGCTAGGAGTCGAAATCGAAATACTACGAATGTTGTCAACTCTGGATTCAGCAGTCAAAAATTTGGTGAGCCCGGTCACTGAGTTTGGAGTGTAATAAGGAAGGTGTAGCACTTAAGAACAAATAATATAGAGAATTCAAGTCGGTCGAATTCACAAAATTCTATAAAGATAATGGTAATGCCCGTTACTTCATTGCCCTAAATACATCACAATATAATGGTATTATAAAACAAATGAACATAAAATTTTTAGAAAGGGCATGTAGTATGTTGAGCAATGCTGGTTTATCAAAGGATTTTTGGGTAGAATCAATGAATATAGCATGTTTCCCTATCAGCAGATCACCTAACACGTCAATATATTTGAAAACTCCAAGAAGTATGATTTGGTTACTTTCCCACTTACTTTGATCATTTGCAAATATTTGGTTGTCCTACGTATGTTCATGTGGGTATTAATAAGTTGGAATCAATGGTAAATAATTATATCTTTGTCAATTATGCATAGTAGTTAAAGGTGATAGATTGTAATATCCTGGTCCTGAGAAGTCCAAGTTTATTATCAGTAAGGATGTTCGGTTTGATGAGCCTATTATGGTGAAAACAACTAAATTGAATGGACAACACAACATTTAGGTGGAATTTTATGTCAATAATTAATTAGACATGATGCTTTAACAAACTATAAAAAAATTCCACAGATGAGTTAGAGGCACGGGAAAAACCTGAGAATAAGAAGCATCTGCAAACATATAAGAATTGAAAATTCAAAAGGGATCAAAAGCCAAATGTGATGCCAAATATGGTTATTTATTTATTTATTATTACTTTTTTTACAGAGCATGGAAATCCGTTTACATTTCATGAAGTATTAAATGATAGAGATATTAGGACATGAAAAGTTGTTATAGAGAATGAGATAAAATCTCTTCATAAAAATCAGGCAAGGGATTTGGTTGAGTTCCATAAGAGAAAGAAAGTTATAAGTTGCAAGTAAGTCTTCTGGAAAAAGGAAGGTTTCCCTGGTTCTGGAGGCAAGATTGGTAGCGAAGTGCTATGCGTAAAAGAAAGTTGTTAACTTTAATGAGATCTTCTCACCGGTTGTAAATCAATCTTTTATTTAGATCTTACTAGCTATAGTTGCATTTTTTAACTTTAATTTAGAGCATCTTGGTGTTAAGATAACATTCTTATAAAAAAATAAAAAATTAGAAGAGCGGATTTATATGCATCAGCTAGAAGGATTTCAGGTGAAAGGCAAGGAAGAGCATGTGTACAAATTGATAGTCCTTGTATGGATTGAAGTAATCTCTAAAACAATAATACTAACATTTTGATACATTTTTTGACATATAAGATTATACTATAAATACAATTGGTGGTTTTATTTTAGAAGTTTTCTAATGATTTTTTTATATACTTGTTGATTTATGTTGATGGCATATTAATAACCACGAAAGATGTGTTTGAAATCAATATGTTCAAGCCTTAACTAAACAGGGAGTTTGAGGAGAAGGATTTGGGTGCCACAATGGAAATTCTTAGTATAGAGATTCACAAAGATAGAAAGGTGAACAAATTGTGTTGTCACAAAGTACGTACGTTAAAAGGGTTTTGACTAGGTTTGGCATACAGAATTCCAAGTCAACAACTATTCCTCTTGTTACTCATTTCAAGCTTTTGGCAGCTTAGTCACTAAGTGTAGATTATGAGAGAGACTACGTGTCGCAGGTTCTTATTCTAGTATAGTTGGTAGCATAATGTAAGCCATGGTGTGCACATGGCTAAATATTTCACATGCAATTAATGTGGTGAGCAGGTACATGGCAAATTCATAAAAGGTACACTAGTAGACTATGAATTGGGTTTTACACTATTTGAAGAACACTCAAGGTGTTATGTTAGTGTTTGACAAAAACAATGATTAAAAAAGTCATTATTATTAGATATATAAATGTTGATTTTACAGTGGACAAGAAAAGGTCCACTACAAGCTAAAAATTAATTTTACAATCGATAGTTGCTCTATGTATTATTAAGGTAGAGTAAATGGTTGCTACAAAAAGCTAGACCCGGTTAATGAACTTCCCACTTAATATGGGCCCACCTCACACGAGTCACCCGCCCTGAGTGTGTCCCCACATCCCACAAGCTACCCCACTCGAGCCCGGTGTGAAAATGCCCCTACATTAATCACTCACGGTGAGGAGTCTTGAACACGAGACATCTCGCTCTGATACCAATTTGATACAGGACAATTAGCCACTTACTCTAAAATCTCGAACTGATAGATAGTGGCCAATCAATTCCTTTTATCTTATAACCTAGGCCCCACATCCCATGGGTTAGGACATCGGCTGAACGCTCCTTGTGGGCCCCCATTCACATGGGCCCGCTTCACATAAGCTGCCCACCCAGAGTGTGTCCCTGCATCCCACAATTAAGCTACCCCACTCGAACCCGATGTGAAAAAGCTCCTGCATTACTTTGCATTTAGGTAAGAATCATGTATACCATGTCAAGTCCAAATATATTAATGTGCATATATAATCATTATATTCGAGAGTATCTCCGAAGGTGTGGTGTCATTGTAGAAGATTCATACCAATAACAATATAGCAGATAAGTTGACAAAATCTATTACAATGGATAAGTTTATTTGGTACAAGACTTCTCTTAAGCATGAGTTACCCAATGCTCGGTAACGTTTGGGCAGCTAGTATTGTAATGCTTTTCACACTCTTAGAGAAACTAATTTTCAAGTGGGAAAACATCGAGGTGGTAAATTAGGTGGTGACACATGTATTGCAAAGAGATGTTTTCCTCTTTCACTAGGTCTCCTACATACGTGCATATCACTTACTTATCTACAGTTGAAGCTTTTAGTTTCACTAGGTTTTGGCATTAAACTATCTTATGATGTTATCTATATAAGGAGTATATATTTAGAGAGGGATGGAAATATTCCTGAAATTTCTTGGTAAGAGATTTCTTATGCAATAAAAGAGTGGGAATAAGAGGTAAGCCTTATAACTATGTTTTGCAACATGTTGTTGTCCCATGGATGTAGGCATATTGTCAAATCAAATAAATCATTCTCTTGTTTTGTGAATGCGTCTATTAGATTAAGCCCGGACCCACCTTGTTTACTAAATGGGCCAAAGATTTATGAAAAGCCCAAAAATTCATGCCTATGCATTTAGTCCCAAATCACACTCTACCCTTTCACTCATTGGGACTCATTTTTTAAGCCATTAATACTATTTTAAGTGGGATAAGGCTTGGATGATGATTATGATGAAACATGTCTTAATATAAGCCCTTTTTTTTAAAATGAGTAGGATCAGGAACAATTTCAGCCTGGCTTGACTACTCAACTAGCCTTGTTTTCAAGCTAAAAAACGACTAGTAATTCAGTGAGGAGTCTTATGATTGAAACCGGGTTGCATTGGGCAATATTTACTTGTTTGGGACCAAATTAATTAGGTTGTGGCCCTGAACCCAACTTGTTAACGTAATGGACCTTGTTTTTTTGTCATACATACAAGCCCATTTCACTTAAAATTATCCATTTTCGGACCTTGATACGAGAAATGTGGACCGCTCCAGTATCCAAACGGTACTGGTCGGTGTTGGAAAAACTCTTTGTTCCCCACCATGGGAAGCGGATTGCATAGTCAGTAACTCACTATGCTTAGCGTACTGAGTAAACTCTATGAGGTCCACCATGATTTATGTATTTTATCTGCTTCCGTCCATCCATTTTTCCAAATAATTTTAGGGCTTGAGCCCAAAAATGAAGCATATACAGTGTTCAAATGGACCACACCACAGGAAACAGTTGAATTGAGCGTCTACCGTTGAAAATTTCTTGGGAGCCACGGAAGTTTCGAATCAAGCTTATATTTGTGTTTTCCGTTGATTCATGTCATAATGATCTTTTGAACAGGTTAGATGATAAATAAACATCATTGTGGGGCCTAGCAAGGTTTCAATGGTGGAAATCATTATCCACACTGTTGCTTGTGGTATGATCCACTTGATCCTTGGATATACTTTAATTTTGGGCTCGATCCCTTAAATTAGATGGAAAAACGGATGGACCACATGGAGAGACCACATACATTGAAGGTGGGCCTAACTCGGTACGCAATCCGATTTCCCCACCATGATGTATGTGTTTTATCCATGTCATCCATTCATTTTCTCAGCACATTTCAGGCATGAGAACAAAAATGAGGCAGGTGGACCACACCATAGGAAAGAGTTGTGATTGAACAACCACCACTAAAAACCTATTAGCTGCCACAGGCTAATATTGTTTTCTCCTTCATCCAAGTCTATGACCTAATCATTAGGTTAGATGGCAAATAAATATTACAGTGGGCCCTAAGAAGTTTTTAATGGTGGGTGTTTAATCACCACTGTGTCTTGTGGTGTGGTCCACCTGAGATTTAGACCTACCTTGTTTTTTGGCTTATGTATTAAAATGATTGGGAAATTGAATGGACAGAGTGGATAAAAAAGATACATCATGGTGGGGCCCACAACACCAACTGGTGCGAGATCTTGGAACAAAGGGCCCACTGCCGAGTCTGAGTTCGAGAAATGTGGCCAAGGCCAATCTAATATATTAGTACATTAGATCCACTGAATTTTCAGATAATGTAACGCCCTGAAAATCGGGGGTCGAGCAAAGCTCAGCTCCCGAGTTCCAACGCATCACTTATGAAACACAGATAATGATGATTATGATGAGAGCATTGAAACATGAATGGGATATACCAAAACAGCATATCATACTCCAGAGATAGTTAAATTTACAAGCGGAAGACTGTGATAGATATGTAAAATATATAAACTGTGGTGAGTCTCCAGAGTATGATAATGTTACCAGGTTAATTCATTACAAGTACAATTTCAAATTATACCAAGTTGTGTAAGGTCATCTAGTCAATATCCCAGAAAGCCCCGTCGATCAGGACACGGCTCACAAGAACCCGCCTGAAACTGCATAAAGGAGGAATCCTTCTCATCATCATAAAAGTCTGGCTCCGCTTCGCAGCATCGCCATCATCTGAAACTCAAACAAGTCTGGTTAGTGTGTACAACACCGTCCCATAACGTGGGAGTGAGTGATCAACTCAGTGGAACAATAAAGCATAGGTTAACATGTTATCAAAACAGTCAAGCAGTAATGATAAAGCAGTACAATCAACAATCCTAAGTACTCTTGTTAATGCAATTATGAAATATTATCATGATGCATGCCCTCACCAACATACTCCCTCATGCAACACCATCTTACGTTTGCGGCATGCTTGCATTTCTCAGTGCTCCACATCTTCCAGGCACATGCAGTGCAATGATGAGCATGATTACCGAGTTATTATTAGTCCATTTCAAACAGCAAGATTGGGAAACTAAGGTACCTCCCTTGTATCATTCCCAAACATGATCCATTCTAGGGTCGTCAAACCTAGATAATCTCATACGATAGTGTAGTTCTAGGACGCTGCAAAGGCTGTCAGGGCTGTTACACATAATCGTTACACCACTCCCCCATCACCTTTTAACGGTTCATCACTAAATTGATACAGGCCTAGTTCATACTCTATACACCGCGGCAAAACTCGTCGCTTCACCGCAAATTCAGAGTATGCTCGAGGTCACTACAAAAGGCTCGTCACCAATCAGTGTAGGCCGACAGCTCGAATATAGTGTCTCATACCACCATAATCGGCTCACGAGTCTGGTTGCTCAATGGACACTACGGGGAGGCACGTGGCCCCAGCGTAGGCCGACAGCTCGACCACGGTGTCCCATACCACCATGCCTGGCTCATGAGTCTTAGCAGATCGAGGTACCATGGTTAACGGGATTTCACTGGTAAGTTTAGTACCCTAGGTTCATGTAGAGGCGTCTAAACATGGTGAACATATATAAGACAGATCGGGTTGCTTGACGAGCTCGGCTAGCTTGAGCGCACAACAAGTTGAACAATATGAAGTGCATAAGCACTTCGTGTGGCCAACCACTATCGCCAACTGAAGTAAGACTCGGGTTCGTCGAACACATCTCACGTGGCAAATGAATCTCAGCTACGAATTCAATTCCGTTACCAATTGTCTGGATTATAATCATAGCCCCAATCACAATCAATCCTTATTCAGAAGCATGTGGAGTAAAGCATAATAATCAAAGTAATTCAAGCATGTTAACAAACATGTCATAAAGCATGTTACAAAGCACAATATAAACAAGAAATACAAACACATATATTTCATAGTAAGCGATTAAATTAAACAACCAATCATAGAGGAAATCATATATGTTCCTAAGGTAGTTGAGAATCCCATCTCAACACCCACCTAAAGCACCATCATCCAAGCACTTACTCTCACAAGCATTTTCACAAACACTTAGAATACACTATTTCAACATACATAGCGTATACTAGCAAAAACATGTATTACGGCGAACCCTTTCACCAAGTAAGTATTTTACACATATACAATATGTTCATACAACAAATAATCATGACAAACACATTTCCAAAATTTATACGTATACGGTACTTTCTACAAATACCTAGAATACACAAAATTCCATATTCTTCATATTTAATCGAAACGGAAAACAGACAGCACTTTGTACATGTGCAATTGCATGTAGATCATGAATCTATCATTATCTGGCATTAAAAGCGTTGAAAACCATAACCTATACACCTAAAGTCCGCACCTTTTGTCGTAGAATCGTAACGAATTCGATAGGTTTGCTAAACCTTCGTATACGGCAGTTTGGCCACCTATAGAATGAAATAGGTTAGTTATTTTATAACCTACAACTATCAAAATCCCAAATCAGTTTAGGGTTAGGGTTTCTTACTTAGAAATGACGCCGGAATCGCCGGGAAAGCGATAAGAATGGGGTGGTTAAACACGTATAGCAGCAGGGAAGCATGGCAGGGAGATGCTCCCACAACCCCCATACTTTCTCTCTCTTTTCTCTCTTTCTCCCCTAGGGTTTTCTCAAATTCGTATGGGCTGGAAATGAGAGAGTTTAAGGTCCTTATATAGGCCCAAAACTCACCAAACTAGACTCAGGAACAAAGTATACTTAGGTTATGTCCAAATACGGTCCGTTCCGTCTCAACGGAACACTTCTGGTGGCCCTTTTTCTGTGTGCGGTCGGACTTAAGCTCACTGACATTGGATCTAGGTCGAGTTACGTTTTCGTTTTTGTCGGGATTCCAGATCGCAAATGGCGGACCAGTTTCAGTTCAACGGTCAGTGGATCTCGATCGGAGATTCCGAGTACATGGATATGTTTGAGGAAATATCCCTGATCCGAGGGTGTAATTTGGCCTGATTCTGACGGTCAGGTTGCTCAATACTGAACCGCAAGCGTCATATGCTAGATTTCATAAATCCTTATTTATTTTGGAATTATTTTCATGTTTCTCACACTCCACGGTGAATTGCACTGGGACACTATCTGGATTTGATTTCCGAGATGGTTGTCAAGCCTAACAAGGCGGTCCTAATTCCTTAACTTTGTGTTAATCGGACTTCCGACGTGCGGTCCAGATCTGATACGGAGTTTCGAGATGCTCCCGAGAGCAGCCGGGTAATGAGATTGATCCTAGATTTTAGGGTAATGTAGCGTCAATGATTCTACAAGTTTTGGATCTTACAGATCGTATTTAAAGTGATTGGTGCTAATTTCACAGGTACTCTAGTTTAACACTGGCTAATTCTCGCCTAATTTCTAAAGGATTTAGTCCTGAGTAATTTCTGTCTGAGGTGGTACTTGGGCCTTTGTAGTTTGTATATAAAGTGATCCAAGTTATAATACTTAGCTAGTTTAAGATAGTGTCTAGGGTGAAAGTACTTAGAAAAATTGAAAGAACAAGGTGGTGAAGGTGAGATTTGTGAAGGAAAAGGGTTAACAAGCGATTTTAGACTGTGGGATTGAGTTCTGACAATTTAATAAGGTGTTAGGATCGACCCATTCCCTAAGGACGTCTAATTCCAGGTTGGCAAAAATCCAGGATGTTACAGATAAGTAGCTACAAGACATGTTCATGTTGCCCCATATGTTAACAACTTGGATCACTTATATGTGTGTAACCTGTTGTTAAAAAGGATGTCTTAAATCTGAAAAGTTCTGGAAAAAGTTCTACTCCAAGTCCAGCAACAATGTTTCTAAATTCTCTGAGGTCTTCGACCAGTTGAGGGACAGGCTTGACCAGTCGAAGGTTACGCAGCTTGTGCGCGAACTACGTAAATTTAAGGCGGTTTCAGAGAGGTGTGTAAGTGGAGTTTTCTAAACTATAAATAGGAGTCCCTAGGGCCATTCTAAGGTATGTTAAGGCTTTCTAAAGGTATTCTAAGGGTTTCTAGAAGGGGTTCTAGGGTTTCAAAGGGTGTAGCAAGGGTGAGATTAGAGGTTGTTCGAATCGGGTAAGTCCTTTCTCTTTGTAATTTATGCTTTCATAGTGGAATTTTGTCACTTTGTGCCGTGGTTTTTTCCCGAAAGGGTTTTCCACGTTAAATCTTTGTGTTCTCTTATGATTGCTTGGTGCTCTTGGATTGTTATCTTAGATCCATATCCGTGTGATTCCGTAGATCCAAATCCCAACAAATGGTATCGGAGCGATCGTTGGGGCACATATCTAAATTTGAGTGATAAGCAATAATGGTAAGCATTAGGTATGATATTAAGAAGTACTCATGAAAAATAACTTTAAGTTATTGAAGGCCAAGATGATCAGTTCCTTAATCAAGCAAGGCGAAGATGGTGCTCTTGAGGAGCAAAAGTTTGCTATGACTGATGATGATTGGAATACTCTTGAAAAGAAGGCCTTATCTTCGATCCGTTTATGTCTCACGGATGAGGTTCTCTATAATGTCATGAGGGAGAAAACTGCGACTAAGTTATGGACGAAGTTAGAGGATGTCTATGCAAAAAAAGAATCGCCTACACTTAAAGCATAAGTGGTATAACTTCAAGATGGCAAAATGTGGAGATCTGGAGGCTCACATCAGCAACTTTAATAAATTGATTTGCAAATTGCTGGATATGGAGGAAGTGATAAAAGATAAGGAACAAGCATGTATGTTGCTAAATTCTCTTCTGGCATCGTATGAGTCATTCAAGGACACAATGTACACCATGAATAAAAACTTTGAGTGTCGACACTGTTATCTTAGCCATTCAAGGGAAGGTCATGAGAAAGCTTAATGGAGACATGGGGACATCTTCTGATGCACTGTTTACGAGAGGTATGAATTATGAACAAGATACATGATCTTCAAGTTCTAGATCTAAATCCAAGGGCAAGGGTAAAGGTAAGTTAAAGTGCTGGAACTGTGGGATGGAAGGACACATGAAGAAGGATTGTACAAATCCTAAATTTAAGAGAGAAGAATCTGAGGCTTCATACAGGGAGGCCAATGCTGCCACGTCAGATGGATCGAGTAGATGTGATGGTGATGTTTTGTCTATGTCTACGATCAAACGGTCATACGATGATCGTAGGGGCGAGTGGATTCTAGATATATGGGCATCCTTTCACATGACTCCTCATCAAAGTTGGTTCGCCAGCTACAGGGAGTGCGATGGTGGATAGGTGTTTATGGGCATTGTCATTACCTGTAATGTTGTGGCTGTTGGTACGGTGCGCATCAAGATGTTTGATGGGACAGAGCGTACCCTGACTGATGTGAGGCACGTTCTCGACATGAAGAAGAATCTAATTTCTCTTGTTGTACTTGAGACAATGGGCTGTAAGTTCATAAGTGTTGATGGTGCTCTTAAGGTATCTAAGGGGGCACGAGTAATCGTGAAAGCACAACGACTCGGTAACATGTACAGGTTGATCGGGAATACTTCAAAAGGTGGAGTTGTAGTAGATATAGCGGATTCCATCTCTGCACGTGTGTGGCATGCTGGGCATGGCCACATAAGCGGGCAGGGCAAGAAGAATGTGACGCGCAAACAATGATACAGAGCAGGTAGAGCAGCCACCTATGAGAAGAATCAGACAGCATAATTGCAGGATATCGACAAGGTACATGGACGACTACAATATCACATATGCTCTCATTACAGGCGAGGGGGATCCGTCTTCTATTCAAATGGCTCTAGGTGAGCCTAGTGCTGAGAAGTGGAAGCTGGCTATGGATGATGTGATGGACTCGTTGTACCAGATCGACACATTGGAGTTGGTGGAGCTTCCAGTGGGTCGAAAAGCGGTTGGATGCAGATGGATCTTCAGAGGATACAACATAGATACAGAGCAAGGCTGGTAGCGAAGGGTTATACTCAGAGAGAAAGGATCGACTTCTCAGAGATATTCGTACTGGCGGTATAACATGTGTTTATTAGATTTGTATTGGCACCGGTTGCCCAATATGAACTCGACCTGAAAGGATGGATGAGGAAACTGTGTTTCTGCATGGGAAATTGAAAGAGCAGTTCTTCATGAGGCAACCAGAGCGGTTCGAAGTTAAAGGGGCTAAGAAAAAAAAATTTGCAGGAGGTCGTGGTACGACCTGTCGCCTAAGCAGTGGTATAAAATTTGTTTCCTTCATGGTGAGTCAGAGATTGTATGTTGATGAGATGTAGATCACCAATCATGACATGTCTGAAATCAACGTACTATAGACTCGGTTAAGTGGGACATTCAAGATGGAGGATCGGAGGCTGCAAAGAAGATTCTCGACGGTGATATTCATAAAAACTGGAAGAGGAGCAGGTTTTGGTGATCACAGGTAAAATACCTTATGTACGTATTTATCAAGGATGTGATGGACCAGGCAAAGCCGGTGAGCGTTCCCTATGTGGCTCAATTCAAGGCTTTTCTCAGGACATGTCCTAAAACAGATGAGGAAAAGCAAGATATGTCTCATAAGCCTTATTCGAATGCGGTTGGCAGTACATACCATGGTTTTTATTAGACCGGTTATTTCACAGGCAATCGGTGTTGTGAGCAAATACCCCGGCTAGCAACATTGGGTAGCGATGAGATGGTTACTTCAATACATTCGATGTATGGAGGACTACGTCTTATCTTTTTAGAAGACAGGAACAAAGTTGGTTAGGTATGTGGATTCAGATTACGCGGGCAGCGTAGATTCCAGGAAGTCAACTTCAGGTTACTCGTTTGTACTAACGGGTGGAGCAATTAGTTAAATGTCCATGTTATTCGACAGGTGCTTGAGGAAGGAGGCGTAACACTGTAGAAGATTCACACCAACGTGAATCCGGAAAACATGATCACCAAGGTCGTTCCTGCAGAGAAGTTCAAGTTCTGTGCAACTTCTCTGGGCTTGGCGATGGCGTGAAAGGAAGACGGAGTGTGAACGAGAAGCTATGATGTGATGCAGAGATAAGAAAAGAGGTCAAAAAGCTACACGTTTGAAGATTGAAAACATGGTGGAGATTGTTGTTAAAAAGGATGTCTTAAATCTGAAAAGTTCTGGAAAAAGTTCGACTAGTCGAAGCAAGTTCGACTCAAAGTCCAACAACAATGTTTCTGAATTCTCCGAGGTCTTTGACCAGTCGGGGACAGGCTCGACTAGTCGAAGGGGTCCTTCGACCAGTCAAAGCCCTGGCTCGACCAGTCGAAGGTTACGCAGATTGTGCACAGATTGCGTAAATTTAAGGTGATTTCAGAGAGGTGAGTAAGTGGAGTTTCCTAAATTATAAATAGGAGTCCCTAGGGCCATTCTAAGGTATGTTAAAGCTTTCTAAAGGTATTTTAAGGGTTTCTAGAATGGGTTCTAGGGTTTCAAAGGGTGTAGCAAGGGTGAGATTCGAGGTTGTTCGAATCAGGTAAGTCCTTTCTCTTTGTAATTTATGCTTTCATAGTGGAATTCTGTCGCTTTGTGTCAATGTTTTTTCTTGAAAGGGTTTTCCACGTTAAATCTTTGTGTTCTCTCGTGATTGCTTGGTGCTCTTGGATTTCTATCTTAGATCCATATCTGTGTGATTCCGTATATCCAAATCCCAACACAACCTCCCCACGGGCAATCCTCTCCCTAAATTCTGGCTTTCCAAACAAAGAGGTAATTGTGGGGTAATTATAAACACCACCCCTCTATCTACAGTAATTGTAAACTTCACTCCTCCATTTATTGGTTATTGCAATGAAAAACCTTAGAGGTGTGCCTAATGAAAAAAAAAAAAAAAAAAATCCTTGTGAGGAGTTTAAATTGCCAGCGTATGGGACCACCATTATCTATAAATGGCATCCTACTTGTCCAATAGAATCATTCCATAAAAATTTAATGTCCAAAACACTATGTTAATTCAATCATCATATCACACCATAGAAAACAATGAATAACCACCTAAAAACCTCCAAATTCACTTGATGGACTGCCTAATGGTCGGATTAAACTGATTTATGGGATGTGATGTTTTCATGATAGGGTTACCATACTACATGGGTTAGATTACATACAAGCACTACCATGGGTTCACATGTCTACAATTAGTCAAATATGAGATATGGGTAAAAGGGTCAATCTCTTGAAATAATGGTCTTAACATGTCTTCTTAAAGATGTGGCAATCTTCACGGTGTTTTCTTATATGGGAATATGGACACGAATTTGGTGGATCACGGAACCATCATGCTTGGTGTATTCATGATTGTGGGGCCCATCGTGATGTATGTATTCTATATCTATAATATCTATCTAGTTTACCAACTCATAATAGGGTACGTTCTAAAAAATGAAACGGATCTAATTCTCAGATTGGCTGTACCACAAGAAACAATGGTAATTGAACGTCTACCGTTAAAACTTCCTATGACTTATCCTATGTTTATTTGCCATCCAACTTATTGATAATGTCACCTAGACTTGGATGAAAGGAAAACATAAATATCAACTTCACTGAAAAACTTCTGTGAACCCATGATGTTTTTAATGGTGGGCGTTCAATTACCACTCTTTGCATTATTTTTGGAAGCATGACCTAAAATGAACCAACAAAATGGATGGATGGTGTGCATATAAAAACATACATAAAGATGGGCCCATGGTCATAAATTTACCAAGCTTTGTGGTTGCTCTATTTATGGGAAGTATTTATAATAACTCAAAACTGAGGGGTGAATATCTATTTCTTATACATACTAGGGAGGTAGCTGCAATTAAACTCCCAACAAACTAACTTAATTAATTGAGTTTTGCTAATTCTACCGGCAAACTAACTTAATTAATTGATTTTGCTAATTCTACTGGCATGCCAAATATTCTAGCGCACCAAATATCGCAAGTGCGCTCTGATACGAAATGCAGGCTATTTTACTCAGGCGAGTCTTGAGCTATTTTTTTAGTAGTCTATTTTGTTCCATATGTTTTCTCCCTTTTAAGGTGTTAGACATCATCAATTTGATACGTGCTACGTAGCTTATGGGGGCCTTTTTATGACTTTAAGAGTTATTATTCTCTCTTTAAATTCAGAGTCTCCCACATCTAGGTAGTTATGGGGGTCTTTTTATGACTTTTAAGAGCTATTCTCTCTTTAAGTTAAGAGTCTTATCTAGCTAGTTATGTAGGTTTGCGACTTATGTCATTTGGGTCTAAATAATTTTGTAGATGTAAGACACATGTCATGGAATTAAGTTGTTGTGTGGTTGAATTATGTATTAATTCATCTGTAATTGAACAGTGAAGAAAAAACCTCGAGAAAATTAGGGAAGTGGACCCCACCTTTTAGCCAGTCGGTTTTATGAAAGAAGACAAACCTTATTTTGCAAGTTAGACCTCCACGTGCGGAGACCCTTTTTTTGGACGAAAATACCCCTCCTTTCCACTGCAAAACGGTAAAGTCTCCCTTCTCGTTCCGCTTTCACTGCCGCTTTCACTGCTCTGCATTACCCTTTCACGGCCGTTGCTTTCACCCCCTTTTCTCACTCCGTTTCCACGAGACAGACCAGCGCAGCTCCTTTTGGTGGGCCCCCCTGATCAGCGTTTTGTCGTCTTCTTAAAATGGTCGGTCCAGGGAAGAAATCACGCACCACAGGTATGATACACCACTCAGTTGGGCCCACACCAGCCCTGTGGCTGGTGGTCGGTACTCTGTGGGCCCCACCAATCACAATGTGTTTCATCGTTTCCGTTCATCCATTTTTACAGATCATTTTAGAGGTTTATCCTAAAAATAAGAGGGATCTAAATCTCAGATGTACCACACTACAGGAAAAAATAAGAGGTTTCCGTTCATCCATTTTTACAGATCATTTTTATGGCCCCAAAAAGTTTTCAATGGTCGATGTTCATTAAACACTGTTTCCTTAATGTGGTCCAATTAAGATCAGGATATACCTCATTTTTTGTATAATACCATAAAATGATCTATAAAAATAGATGGACGGCATGGATGAAACACATACATCATGATGGGGCCCACAGAGCACCGAACACCCGCCATTGGCTGGTGGTAGGGGGAGTAGTCAATCGGTTTCCTGTAGTATATATACGCCGTCCATCTGTTTTTCCTTCTAAATTAAGGTGTTGAGCCTCAAATTGAAGCATACCAAAATATCAAGTGGATCATACCACTGGAAACAGTGGGCATAATGATTTTCGAGTTTGCCCTGCTGATTTCATGTTTGCCCCGCTGATCTCATGTTTGGCCCGCTAATATTTTACATATATAGTGAGGAACTCATTTACTTGCTAATGAAATAACATGTTCATGTCCACCAATTAATTGACATGAAAAAATCAAGTGCCAAAATGAATGATATTGAGAAAGACTTGTGCTAGCATATGTTACTTAATAAACTAATAGGGAACGGTTACGAATTGGGATTTCTTGACACCCAGTACATGTCCCCATCTTAAGCACTATTCGCCTCGCTGTTTTTGTAGTTTGCCCCGCTGATATTTCACTTTGCCTCGCCGTTTTTCTAGTTTGCCCCGCTGATATTTCACTTTGCCTCACCGTTTTTCTAGTTTGCCCCACTGTTTTTCGAGTTTGCCCCGTTCTCCATCCGTTTTCCCAACTTATTGTAGCGGTTTAGCCCGAAATTGAAGCATATCAAAAGATCAATTGGATCATACCATGGGAAACAGCGGGGCATAATGATTGTCACCGTTGAAACCATAGTGGGCCCAAGAAAATCATCCATGTCTGTAACAATGTAACAGACATAGATTCCATGTATGAATGGGCTTGATTTGTTGGAGTGTGTGTGTGTGTGTGTGTATAAAGGTTCTATGAGGATCTTTAATAGGATTGTAAGGGTCATTTTTAGTTTTCTATTTTGGGATATCGTAAAAAATATGATTTACGATAAGATTTGTAATTCGATACAATTCAACCCCTACTACGATTTGCGACACGATATCGATTTTGACAACATTGGTCACATGACTCACATCACTTGCATTTGACTGTAATGATGCCTAAAATGGTGGTTTTATAGCGTGAAAATGTAAGGATTATATATAACATCACCTCCATTCTTTGCAAGTGTAATTGACTCTCGATATGCGAGCCACAGTTTATGTTTAAACAAACACTCGGAAATGGTAATGATGGCTCCTTTGCATTTCATATGAAATTGGAAAATCAAACACGCATTGGGGAGAAAACATTCTAATTGAAGAGGGAGAGTTTGAACAAAAATCGCTTTTTCTAGTTTGCCCCGCAGATATTTCACTTTGCCTCGCTGTTTTCTAGTTTGCCCCGCAGATATTTCACTTTGCCTCACTGTTTTTCTAATTTGTCCCGCAGATATTTCACTTTGCCTCGCTGTTTTTCTAGTTCGCCCCGCCGATATTTCACTGTGCCTCGCTGTTTCTCTAGTTTGCCCCGCCAGTATTTCACTTTGCCTCGCTGTTTTTCTAGTTTGCCCCGCTGATATCTCACTTTGCCTCGCTGTTTTTTAAGTTTGCCCCGCTGATATTCTAGTTTGCCCCGCCGTTTTTCTAGGTAGCCCTGCTGATATTTCAGTTTGCCTCGCTGTTTTTCTAGTTTGCCCCGCTGGTCTTCTACCATTGTACTAAGTAAACTCCGCTGGGCCCACATTGAATGTATGTAGTATATCCACTCCGTCCATCCATTTTTTCAACTTATTTTTGCAGTTTAGCCCGAAATTGAAGCATATCAAAAGATCAATTGGATCATACCATGGGAAACAGCGGGGCATAATGATTTTCACCGTTGAAACCATAGTGGGATATAAGATATATTTTTCTTTGTTATCCACAGAGAATCATTCTCAACGCAAGAAAATCATCCATGTCTGTAACAATGGAACACTTATTTAACACGATTTACAGAAAATAAACGGATCAAAATTCGAAATGCTCACCGAATCGAACATGTGGGATATATTGCACTCCTTGTCTGTTTTGTATCGCACTGGACCCTTACAAGATATATCGTGGGATATATCTGCCAATATTGTCGATATTTAAAACATTGACTATAACCACATGCTTGTAATATGCTTATGTCTGTAGATTGATTGGGAGTAGTGTGTGATGATGATGTGGGTCCCAAAAACCTAATTTACGAGTATGATCTTTAATAGGATTGTAAGGGTCATTTTTAGTTGGAGTGTGTGGTGTGTGTGTGTGTGTGTGTATATAAAGGTTCTATGAGGATCTTTAATAGGATTGTAAGGGTCATTTTTTGTTTTCTATTTGGCAGAAGAAAAAAAAGTATGATTTACGATAAGATTTGTAATTCGATACAATTCAACCCCTACTACGATTTGCGATACGCTAACGATTTTGACAACATTGGTCACATGACTCACATCACTTGTATTTGACTGTAATGATGATTTTGCTGCATTGTTTGTTTTCATAAATCATGCTTAAAATGGTGGTTTTATAGTGTGAAAATGTAAGGATTATATATAACATTACCTCCATCCTTTGCAAGTGTAATTGACTCTCGATATACGAGCCATAATCTATGTTTAAACAAACACTCGGAAATGGTAATGATGGCTCCTTTGCATTTCATATGAAATTGGAAAATCAAACACGCATTGGAGAGAAAACATTCTAATTGAAGAGGGAGAGTTTGAACAAAAATCGCTTTTTCTAGTTTGCCCCGCAGATATTTCACTTTGCCTCGCTGTTTTTCTAGTTTGCCCCGCAGATATTTCACTTTGCCTCGTTGTTTTTCTAGTTTGCCCCGCCGATATTTCACTTTGCCTCGCTGTTTTTCTAGTTTGCCCCGCCGATATTTCACTTTGCCTCGCTGTTTTTCTAGTTTGCCCCGCCGATATTTCACTTTGCCTCGCTATTTTTCTAGTTTGCCCCGCCGATATTTCACTTTGCCTCGCTGTTTCTCTAGTTTGCCCCGCTGATATTTCACTTTGCCTCGCTGTTTCTCTAGTTTGCCCCGCAGATATTTCACTTTGCCTCGCTGTTTTTCTAGTTCGCCCCACTGATATCTGACTTTGTCTCGCTGTTTTTTAAGTTTGCCCCGCTGATATTCTAGTTTGCCCCGCCGTTTTTCTAGGTAGCCCCGCTGATATTTCATTTGCCTCGCTGTTTTTCTAGTTTGCCCCGCTGGTCTTCTACCATTGTACTAAGTAAACTCCGCTGGGCCCACATTGAATGTATGTAGTTTATCCACTCCGTCCATCCGTTTTTCCAACTTATTTTTGCGTTTAGCACGAAATTGAAGCATATCAAAAGATCAATTGGATCATACCATGGGAAACAGCGGGGCATAATGATTTTCACCGTTGAAACCATAGTGGGATACAAGATATATTTTTCTTATAAAATGTTTTTAAATCCATCGGTGCAGGCAATGAAGAAGATGCCGTTATCTCCAAGCCAGTTGTTTTTATGAATGAAGACGAACCTTCTTTTGTAACTTAGAGCTCCACATGCGAACTTTGAATTTCTAGAGGAAAATACCCCTTCTTTTTGCTCAACTCACTACTGCTGCTTGTCAGCGTTGCTTTCACTCCCCTTGACGGAAAAAAACGAGCAGGTGCTTCCCCTGCCCTCTCTTCCAACGAATAACAGAAGTACGAAGGGTTTTCTTCTCATTTTGCTGACTGAAATCATTTGTATTGGTTTTCAGATAATGGCTTCAAGAATCATGTGCTCTTTTGGCGGGGAGTTAGAATTTGAAAATAAGCGATACTCGTACATGGGTGGAACATCAAAACAAATGACACTACGTCTCGAGACTACGTACGAGGAGCTTCGATCTAGAATTTACAAGATTATTAAGAGCATACCAGAAGATTGTGATATTAAGATGAAAGTATTGAATCCTTGCACTAACAAATCAATGCTTCCAATAGAAATCGAAGACGACGATGACGTCAAAGAATTCTTGACTTACCAATTCGAGCATTCGGAAAAATTCATCCCATTAGTCATCGAAACAATCCAACACATCAATACCACAACATATGTGGACAGTGTGGCTGAGGATTATGGCGTGGAATTCAAACACATTCCTTCTCCAATACAAGTGGTAGCAAGCAATGATCAATTAGAAGAGCCGCCAAAAACAGTAAACTTCGTGACTAGACAAGTCAGTGGTGCAGTTGACATTCACAGTAATTATGAATACAAGACACCGCCGTTAGCATCCATAATAGATCTGCCATCATCATCCACCATCCCTCCTTTGGCATGATAAGGATGTCACTTGACCATAGTGGGATACACTGTTATATGTAACCTTTAAAAAATAATAATAATAATAAATTTAACAAATATAAGTTAGTTTGGTGCCTGCCTTTGTAAAAAATGACTTAGGTGCCTTTAGATTAACTGAAAAGCAAGCTCTGAAAACTAAAAGTGTTGAATTATAATTTTAAAATAATTTTAGTTAGTCAAGAGTGAAAATAAATTTTAATGCAGCACCACTTTCAGCATTCAGCAGCAAGTGGAGAGAGGGGAGTTGAAAAACAGACCTATACTTTCAGTAAAAATTAATATAAGCACTTAATAATTTGTATTTGTCAAAGGTTCTGAGTTGTATAAGCACTGGAAATGAGTGATAAGTGAAGATTTTATCAAACAGTAACAAAATTTTGCTTTGCAACATTTTATTTTGGAACTCACGCACACTCTCTTTCTCATCTCTCCACTGACAGTCCGTATCAAAGGCGGCCTCCCATGATGGACTGTCAACATTAATAGTAGGGCCCACACAATGGACTATCCCCACCAAAGGTGGGCCCTACATCAGGGTAGACCCAATGGTCCACATCAAAGGTTGACTCTTAATGATTAATGGCCACATCCAAAGAGGGCCCAATGGTCAACCCACTTCTAAGGTGGGCCTCACATGATGGATGACCCACATCAAAGGTTAGCCACTATTGATGATTGACCCACACCAAGGTGTTTTGTGCATGTTTTTCTTCCAAGTTTTCGCCGACACTCTATATACATTTAAAAAAAATAAAATTTCATGTGCATGAAAAAAACAAATAAAAATGAAGAAGGAAGAAGAAGAAGAAGAAAATAGTGTGTTGGACCACACTCCATCATTGTGCGTACGCATTAAAATAGGAAATAAAAGGATGATGGAGAAGAGGAAAATAAATAGAGAGCTACCAGAAAAATGGGCAAAGGCTACGGATTAAATCCGTAGCCATAGATATATGGCTACGGATCTAGTCCGTAGCACTAGCGTAGTCGTAGGTCCCGAAACAATAGGTTTGGAACCTATAGCTACGGATTTAATCCGTAGCTATATGTCCCAACAGCTACGGACATAATCCGTAGCAATAACTACCAGAAACTGGCAAAGGCTACGGACCAAATCTGTACCAGAGATCTATGGCTACGGTTTTAGTCCGTAGCACTCTTGTACTCATTGGCGCGATGCAACCTATGGCTACAGATTTAATCCGTAGCTATATATTAAAAATCTATAGGGCACGGTTATAATCCGTAGCTATAGGTTGCAACCTATGCAACCTATAGCTACGGTTATAATCCGTAGCAAAATATTAAAAATCCCAAATTTAAGGCTACACCTGTCAGATTAGTGGCTACGGTCAGTATCCGTAGCTATTTTGGACATTAAAAAATTTTATATTATCATTTGTTCATTCAATTACCACCTGTACAATCATTCATTCATTCAATTACCACCTGTACAATCATTCATTCATTTAATTACAATCCTTCATTCATTCATTCAATTACAATCCTTCATTCAATCAATTATAATTACAATCCTTCATTCAATCAATTACAATTACAATCAATTACAATCCAATTCATTCAATCAATTACAATTACAATTACAATAATACTGAAAATACAAGCCTTTGGCTTCATTAGAGAAATTAATGTGCTTGCACTTCAGCATGAAATTTCAACAGCTTCGTATATTCCATCATCCTACAAACAGTCATGTCACTCATAAATTAGAATACCCATTGGAGAAAAGAAAGACAAAGTGAAAGAAGTACATCATGTATAACCATTTTTTTCTTAATAAATTAAAAAAAAAAAAAAACTTAAAGAGGAATGAAATTAACACAAAAGAAATGGTCTCACCATATGATTATAGGTTTAGGTTTAGGTTTAGGTTATAGGTTTTGGGATTTGAGAATGAGTTTGGATTTAGGTTATAGGTTTTGGTTATAGGTTTTGGGATTTGAGAATGGGCTCGGGTTTAGGTTATAAGTTTTAGTTTAGGTTATAGGTTTTGGTTAAAGTTTAGGTTTTTAGATTTGAGAATGGGTTCGGGTTTAGGTTATAGGTTTTGGGATTTGAGAATGGGTTCGGGTTTAGGTTATAGGTTTTGGTTTTGGTTTAGGTTATAGGTTTTGGTTTTGGGAATTGATAATGGGTTCGGGTTTAGGTTATAGGTTTTGGTTTTGGTTTAGGTTATAGGTTTTGGTTTAGGTTTAGGTTAAGGTTTAGGTTATAGGTTTTGGTTTAGGTTAAGGTTTAGGTTTTTGGATTTGAGAATGTGTTTGGGTTTAGGTTATAGGTTTTGGTTTTGGTTATAAGTTTTGGTTAAAGTTTAGGTTTTTGGATTTGAGAATGGGTTCGGGTTTAGGTTATAGGTTTTGGTTTTGGTTTAGGTTATAGGTCTTGGTTAAGGTTTAGGTTTTTGGATTTGAGAATGGTTTCGCGTTTAAGTTATAGGTTTTGGCTTTGGTTTAGGTTATAGGTTATGGGATTTGAGAATGGGTTCGGGTTTAGGTTATAGGCTTTGGTTTAGGTTATAGGTTTTGGTTTAGGTTTAGGTTAAGGTTTAGGTTTAGGTTATAGGTTTTCGGATTTGAGAATGGGTTTGGGTTTAGGTTATAGGTTTTAGTTTTGGTTTAGGTTATAGGTTTTGGGATTTGAGAATGGGTTCGGGTTTAGGTTATAGGTTATGGTTTTGGTTTAGGCTTAGGTTTAGGTTTTTTGGGATTTGAGAATGGGTTCGGGATTAGGTTATAGGTTTTGGTTAAGGTTTAGGTTTTTGGATTTGAGAATGGGTTCGGGTTTAGGTTATAGGTTTTGGTTTAGGTTAAGGTTTAGGTTTTTGGATTTGAGAATGGGTTCGGGTTTAGGTTTTGATTTAGGTTTAGGTTTTAGGTTTTGGTTTAGGGATTTGAGTTTAGGTTATAGGTTTTGGTTTAGGTTATAGGTTTTGGTTTAGGTTAAGGTTTAGGTTTTTAGATTTAAGTATGGGTTCGGGTTTAGGTTATAGGTTTTGGTTTTGGTTTTGGTTTTGGTTTAGGTTATAGGTTTTGGGATTTGAGAATGGGCTCGGGTTTAGGTTACAGGTTTTGGTTAAGGTTTAGGTTTAGGTTTAGGTTATATGTTTTTTGGGATTTGAGAATAGGTTCTGGATTAGGTTATAAGTTTTGGTTTTGGTTTAGGTTATAGGTTTTGGGATTTGAGAATGGATTCGGGTTTAGGTTATAGGTTTGGTTTTGGTTTAGGTTATAGGTTTTGGTTAAGGTTTAGATTTAGGTTATAGGTTTTGGGATTTGAGAATGGGTTCGGGTTTAGGTTATAGGTTTGGGTTTTGGTTTAAGTTATAGGTTTTGGTTTAGGTTATAGGTTTTGGTTTAGGTTAAGGTTAAGGTTTAGGTTTTTGGATTTGAGAATGGGTTTGGGTTTAGGTTATAGGTTTTGGTTTTGGTTATAGGTTTTGGTTAAAGTTTAGGTTTTTGGATTTGAGAATGGGTTCGGGTTTAGGTTATAGGTTTGGTTTTGGTTTAGGTTATAGGTCTTGGTTAAGGTTTAGGTTTTTGGATTTGAGAATGGTTTTGCATTTAAGTTATAGGTTTTGGCTTTGGTTTAGGTTATAGGTTATGGGATTTGAGAATGGGTTCGGGTTTAGGTTATAGGCTTTGGTTTAGGTTATAGGTTTTGGTTTAGGTTTAGGTTAAGGTTTAGGTTTAGGTTATAGGTTTTCGGATTTGAGAATAGGTTCAGGTTTAGGTTATAGGTTTTAGTTTTGGTTTAGGTTATAAGTTTTGGGATTTGAGAATGGGTTCGGGTTTAGGTTATAGGTTATGGTTTTGGTTTAGGCTTAGGTTTAGGTTTTTTGGGATTTGAGAATGGGTTCGGGATTAGGTTATAGGTTTTGGTTTTGGTTTTGGTTATAGGTTTTGGTTAAGGTTTAGGTTATAGGTTTTGGTTAAGGTTTAGGTTTTTGGATTTGAGAATGGGTTCGGGTTTAGGTTATAGTTTTGGTTTAGGTTAAGGTTTAGGTTTTTAGATTGAGAATGGGTTCGGGTTTAGGTTTTGATTTAGGTTTAGGTTATAGGTTTTGGTTTAGGGATTTGAGTTTAGGTTATAGGTTTTGGTTTAGGTTATAGGTTTGGGTTTAGGTTAAGGTTTAGGTTTTTGGATTTAAGTATGGGTTCGGGTTTAGGTTATAGGTTTTGGTTTTGGTTTTGGTTTAGGTTATAGGTTTTGGGATTTGAGAATGGGCTCGGGTTTAGGTTACAGGTTTTGGTTAAGGTTTAGGTTAAGGTTTAGGTTATAGGTTTTTTGGGATTGAGAATAGGTTCGGGATTAGGTTTATAGTTTGGTTTTGGTTTAGGTTATAGGTTTTGGGATTTGAGAATGGATTCGGGTTAGGTTATAAGTTTTGGTTTTGGTTTAGGTTATAGGTTTTGGGATTTGAGAATGGATTCGGGTTTAGGTTATAGGTTTGGTTTTGGTTTAGGTTATAGGTTTGGTTAAGGTTTATATTTAGGTTATAGGTTTTGGGATTTGAGAATGGGTTCGGGTTTAGGTTATAGGTTTTGGTTTTGGTTTAGGTTATAGGTTTTGGTTTAGGTTTAGGTTAAGGTTTAGGTTATAGGTTTTTGGATTTGAGAATGAGTTATGGTTTAGGTTTAGGAATCGGGTTCATGTTCGGGATTGGGTTTAAGTCTTGGTTTTCAAGTTTAGGTTTAGGGTTTCGGGGTTAATTAGGTTATAGGTTTTGGTTTTGGTTTAGGTTATAGGTTTTGATTTAGGTTTAGGTCAAGGTTTAGGTTATAGGTTTTGGTTTAGGTTAAGGTTTAGGTTTTTCGATTTGAGAATGGGTTCGGGTTTAGGTTATGATTTAGGTTAAGGTTTAGGTTTTCGGGTTTAGGTTATAGGTTTTGGTTTAGGGATTTGAGTTTAGTTATAGGTTTTGGTTTAGGGATTTGAGTTTAGGTTATAGGTTTTGGTTTTGGGAATTGAGAATGGGTTCGGGTTTAGGTTATAGGTTTTGGTTTAGGTTAAGGTCTAGGTTTTTGGATTTGAGAATGGGTTCGGGTTTAGGTTTTGATTTAGGTTAAGGTTTAGGTTTTCGAGTTTAGGTTATAGGTTTTGGTTTAGGGATTTGAGTTTAGGTTATAGGTTTTGGTTTAGGGGATTTAGTTTGGATTTATGAAGGTTCAGGTTTAGGTTATAGGTTTTGGTTTTAGTTTTGGTTTAGGTTATAGGTTTTGGTTTAGGTTATAGGTTATAGGTTTTGGGATTTGAGAATGGGTTCGGGTTTAGGCTATAAGTTTTGGTTTTAGTTTAGGTTATAGGTTTTGGGATTTGAGAATGGGCTCGGGTTTAGGTTACTTAAGGTTTAGGTTTTAAGTTTAGGTTATAGGTTTTGGGATTTGAAAATGGGTTATGGTTTAGGTTTAGGAATCGGGTTCGTGTTTTGGTTAAGGTTTGTTTAAGTTTAGGTTATAGGTTTTTGGGATTTGAAAATGGGTTATGGTTTTTAGGAAAGTTTAGGTTTAGGTTTGGTTAGTCTTGGTTTTCAAGTTTAGGTTAGGTTTAGGATTAGAGAGTTGAGATTAGGATTAGGTGTAGGTTTAGCTCTAGGGAATTGAGTTTAGGTTATAGGTTTTGGTTTAGATTATTGGTTTTGGTTTAGGTTAAGGTTTAGGTTATTGGATTTGAGAATGGGTTCGGGTTTAGGTTATAGGTTTTGGTTTTGGTTTAGGTTTAGGTTATAGGTTTTGGTTTAGGTTATAGGTTATAGGTTTTGGGATTTGAGAATGGGTTCGGGTTTAGGCTATAAGTTTTGGTTTTGGTTTAGGTTATAGGTTTTGGGATTTGAGAATGGGCTCGGGTTTAGGTTACAGGTTTTGGTTAAGGTTTAGGTTAAGGTTTAGGTTTAAGTTTAGGTTATAGGTTTTTTGGGATTTGAGAATGGGTTATGGTTTAGGTTTAGGAATCGGGTTCGTGTTCGGGATTGCGTTTAAGTCTTGGTTTTCAAGTTTAGGTTTAGGTTTAGGTTAGAGAGTTGAGATTAGGATTAGGTGTAGGTTTAGCTCTAGGGAATTGAGTTTAGGTTATAGGTTTAGGGAAAGGTTAGGTTTAGGTTATAGGTTTTGGGATTTGGGAATAGTTTTAGGTTATAAGTATAGGTTTTGGCTTTGGTTTAGGTTATAGGTTATGGGATTTGAGAATGGGTTCGGGTTTAGGGATTTGAGTTTAGGTTATAGGTTAAGGTTTTAGGGATTTGAGTTTAGGTTGTAGGTTTTGGTTTAGGTTATTGGTTTTGATTTAGTTTAAGGTTTAGGTTATTGGATTTGAGAATGGGTTCGGGTTTAGGTTATAGGTTTTGGTTAAGGTTTAGAGTTTTGAATTTGAGAATGTGTTCGGGTAGAGGTTATAGGTTTTGGTTTTAGTTTAGGTTTAGGTTATAGATTTTTGGATTTGAGAATGGGTTATGGTTTAGGTTTAGGAAATCGGGTTCAGGTTCAAGATTGGGTTTAAGTTTGGGTTTTCAAGTTAAGGTTTAGGTTTAGCATAGGGAGTTGAGATTAGGATTAGGTGTAGGTTTAGCTTTAGGGAATTGAGTTTAGGTTATAGGTTTAGGTTTTGATTTAGGTTAGGGGTTTTGATTTAGGTTATAGGTTATAGGTTATAGGTTATAGGATTTGAGAATGGGTTCGGGTGTGGTTCCTGCAAATACAAATATAATACAAATATAAACACGGCCTGTCTGAATGGCCAGGCCCTTCCAATGCCGTCCATAGGAAATGGATAGCTTCATCATGGTCATAACAGCGGTTCCCACCTTCCAGGGACCCCCGCTCTTCCAGATAGCTCCGACGCACATCCGGGTCTGCTCCATTAATCTCGAGCAAATACATAAACACGGCCTGTCCAAATGGTCAGGCCCCTCCAATGCCGTCCATAGGAAATGGACAGCTTCATCATGGTCATAACAACGGTTCCCACCTTCCAGGGACCCCCGCTCTTCCGGATAGCTCCGACGCACATCCGGGTCTGCTCCATTAATCTCGAGCAAATACATAAACACGGCCTGTCCAAATGGCCAGGCCCCTCCAATGCCGTCCATAGGAAATGGACAGCTTCATTATGGTCATAACGACGGTTCCCACCTTCCAGGGACCCCCGCTCTTCCGGATAGCTCCGACGCACATCCGGGTCTGCTCCATTAATCTCGAGCAAATACATAAACACGGCCTGTTCAAATGGCCAGGCCCCTCCAATGCCGTCCATAGAAATGGAAGCTTCATCACGGTCATAACAGCGGTTCCCACCTTCTAGGGACCCCCGCTTTCCGGATAGCTCCGACGCACATCCGGGTCTGCTCCATCAATTTCGAGCAAATACATAAATACGGCCTGTCCAAATGGCCAGGTCACTCCAATCATGTGCATTCTTGACAAGAGACATACCAGATGCTTGAATCTGAAATACGCAGCTCCAATCCTCACACATGCAACATCCACTTGAAAGAATGCACATAACCGTCATGCTTGAGTAATCAATACAGGAATCTACATTTATAGTTCGTGTCTAAAAAAAGAGCTTTAGTTGTTTTCTCGTTTTTGTAATTTTATGTATTTTGCTTGGTCTATATGATATGTGTGGCAGTTGTTTCTTATATTTGCACCTACCTGAATAGCTATACACAACCATTTTCAAATCAATAAAATTACAGGTGGTGTGCTCCCACCTTTCTGCAAACAAAAAAAAAAAATTGTCTAAGCTATCTCTTTGTTTTCAAATTTTGGCCCACCTCAGCAACAACAGAACTTAATCTATGACCTGGATGATCATATTTGAGGCAGCACCCTTGCATATAATTTATGGCCTATTTATGTATATGCAAGCTACTTATATTTGATTCACACAGAACAAGCAGGACACAAGGTGGCATGCCCAAAATGCATATATTTGTAAGTACTTCTAGTATCAAATGTAAGTAGCTTGCATCTAATTGCTAATGCTTCTATGACAACGCCATTAATAAACATAATCTTACACCATGACTTTTAAGATAACCTTCCAAATCCTAGAAACAAAAGCCAACAACTACCAGAATAATATAACAGACAATAGCACACTTATTTTTAGGAGCCATGGTGAAAAATTAGCAGAACAGTCATGGAATAACTACAAAAGGCACTGCTACTACCCAATAAATTAATAATTTTGAAACTTGAATTCAGAGAAAATTTATAACTGGAAAAAATAATAAACATGCATATAGGTCACCTCAACTTCAACTTATGATTTATAGATGCTTTTGTAAATCAATTGGTATTTGAAAAATGTATGAAAAAAGAGAAGAAGAAGAAGTGATTCTGGTCATCAAGTGTTGGGAGCCTGGGACTCCTAAATAAATTTTAAAACCCACACACACACACTAAGGTTTAGAGGATTCCACATTTGAAACATAAACAAATCTGGAAGTCCAGAATGGTGGTAGTTTTCATTGCTAAATTTGATAAAGCGAGTTGGAATTGGTATCTTTTAAACATATATGAAGCAAAAGCATTCGTAATGGAGAGGCGGCATTCTCTTAGTGTGAAAAATAAGAATGGAGAGGCGGCAGTTGCCAATTTCAGTTGCAGTTGCCAATAAATGGTGAATTTCAGTTCTCTTAGTTGCAGTTGCCAATTTATTTTGGGTTGCAGGGCTGAGAAAAATGAGAATGGAGAGGCGGCATTCTCTTAGTGTGCTATTATTACTCTTAATGGTTAAGGTTAATGTGGGCCCCATTTATTTAGTTGGGTGCTTTTTTGTTGCCTGCTGCTTGTGTGACAGTCACCACTTAAGGTGTGGGATTCTACTGTGCCCTGCAACTCAGGAAAGCACCTATTCAAGTGTGGATAAGTGGTAGGAACCTTATAATAATGCTACCACCAGAATTAACTTTGGTGCACTACGTCAAGAAGACAACATCTCCAAGGAGCTATTCAAGAGACTTACCCATTTTTCTGCTCATTTTTTACATTAGAGGCTTGTGCATAGTGTATAGAGTTGTGTGCAGAATTTTCGAAATGCTAGAACTGTATAGTGTAGAGATCTCTAGAAATGCTAGTTGGATTATCCTAACCACCAATGGGAGGATTTCGATGATTACAAAAGGGCAGTTGGAAAAATGCCCAGCCCATGGCAGACAATCAAGGCTTGTGCATAGTGTATAGAGTTTTTGCTAAAAGTCCTATCAAATATGACAAGAAGGTACTTGAGACGACAGGAAGAAAGTTGAAAAAGAACAGTGTTGCTCTTGATATTGTTGATTTTGGTGAAGAAGATGATGGGAAACCGGAAAAGCTGGAGGCCCTTCTTTCTTCCGTAAACAATAATGAGAGCAGTCACACTATTCATGTTCCTCCTAGTCCCAGTGCACTTTCAGATATTCTTATCAGTACGCCCATATTCACTGGAGATGGGGAAGGAGGAAGCAGTTTTGCTGTAGCTTCTGCAGCTGCAGCAGGTGGTGTGTCTGGATTTGATTTTGGCATGGATCCTAACTTGGATCCCAAGCTGGCTCTTGCCCTACGGGTTTCAATGGAAGAGGAGAGGGCAAGGCAAGAAGCTGCTGCTAAGAAAGCTTCAGAGGATGCTACTAAACAAGAAAAAGGAGGGGAGCAGGCATCTAGTTCTCAAGATGCAAGCTATGGCTGAACCTGTAAGCAGTTCAGGTCCTGGGGCTGATAATAAAAGAGCTGATCTTACAGAGGATGAGACCAAGCCTTAGCAATGTCAATGGACGATCCTAGATCTAGTCAATCTGGTGGTGTGTCTATGGGAGATACAGATATGTCAGAGGCGACTACAGAAGACCAAGAGTTGGATTTTGCCCTTCAAATGTCTGTGCAGGACAGTGCAAAAGATACATCTAGCCAGAATGACATGAGCAAGGTGCTTGGAGACCAATATTTCGTGTCATCTATTCTTTCTTCACTTCCTGGAGTTGACCCTAATGATCCTTCAGTGAAGGATTTGCTGGCATCTCTCCAAGGTCAAACAGAGCAAAAGAGAGATGAAGATAAGCCACCAAGCAGAGGGCGAAAAGTGATGGTGCTCTGAAAGCTGTCCATGCCTCCATATGCTCTCCAAAGGTCAGGTTCGTGATATACATACAGAAGGCTCCTAGGAAAGTTTGTGAGAAGTAGACATCTCAGGGCTCTATTAGGTATGACTTTGGCTCGCCAGGGCTCTATTAGGCTGGATATGTATTTTCAGAACTTTGGTTCCTTTCTGATAAATCTTATTTTGTGGTTGCTAGATAAGAAAATAAAAGAAAAGAAAAGAAAAAATCTTATGTTGTTGGCATGTGTTGCTATCAATATAGCTAGTCTTTTAAAAGATGCTGTACAAAAATGGCAGAGCTAGTCAAGACGCATTCCAAGGCATTAATGCCCACTTTTTGATGATTGCTTTGTTACTTATTTTCAATTGTACTCGATGATGGTTGTTGACTGCTGGCTTTTGTTTTTGAAGCCACTGGATCCAGGGTCTTCCCTATGTGATTTACATGCAATATTGAGTAAATACATGCATAATGATGTTTCTAGCATTTTTTTTTTGAAAGGTGTTTCTAGCAAAAAAGTTAAACACATAAGAAAGAAAATTCACGAAAAAGTTGTTGAATCTGCTACTTGTATTGTCTCTGAGGTGTGATTCACTAAAAATTGAAGATCATAAAAAACTCACCTATGACTTCTCTGTTCACCAGCAACTAACAACATCGAAGCATCTTTTAATCTGAAAGTGAAAAGAAAATTCCAATCAGCCCAACTTTTTGAAGCTATAAAAGTCAGAACCATGGATCTCTTAAAAAAACCATGTTCGATAGACTTAACTTGTGAAAATAATCACATAAAACACATTAAAAAATCTGTAAAATTTTCACAATTTTACCATTTGAGACCAGAAGTCAGAAGCAAAGACACCAATTAAAGCCATACACCAATTAAGAAAAGCTAGAGAGGAAAGAAATCAAAATTAATGCATGATTTGGTATCTAAATTTACGTTTGCAGGTGCGTTTGGATGCTCAAATGAATTGATCTGCAATAACTCAATCCAGTGGAGTAAATGGAAAAAGTGGGTCTACTACTTTGGTGCACTATGGGAGGAAGTTTTCTATTGGAAGCCACATAAGTTTTGGATCAAACTAATATTTATTTATTCCCCCTTCATCCAATTCTTTGTGAGATTTAATAGAATGTAAGGAATGCATAACATATAAGGAAGCAAGCAATATGATTGTTCTTGGATGCATATGTGTGATCCATAGCTCGAGCTTTTAGGTTATATGAATGAAAGGACTAATTAGCCAAATGATATGAAGAAGAACCAGTAATAACAGGTAGGCCCCACCATAACTAGCCAAATGATATGAAGAAGAGACTAACTAGCCAAATGCTCCTTCTCGATCTCCTTTCCAATCACCTTAGGTTTAGGTTATAGTTATAGGTTTAGGTTAAGGTTTAGGTTGTAGTTATAGGTTTTGGGATGTGAGAATAGGTTTAGGTTATAGGTTAAGGATGTGGTCCTTGCAAATACAGATATAAACACGGCCTGTCCAAATGGCCAGGCCCTTCCAATGTTGTCCATAGGAAATAGACAGCTTCATCATGGTTAGCGGTTCCCACCTTCCAGGGACCCCCGCTCATCCGGATATCTCCGACGCACATCCGGGTCTGCTCCATTAATTTCGAGTAAATACATAAACACGGCCTATCCAAATGGCCAGGCCCTTCCAATGCTGTCCATAGGAAATGGACAGCTTCATCATGGTCAGCGGTTCCCACCTTCCAGGGACCCCCGCTCATCCGGATAGCTCCGACGCACATCCGAGTCTGCTCCTTTAATTTCGAGCAAATACATGAACACGGCCTGTCCAAATGGCCAGGCCCTTTCAATGCTGTCCATAGGAAATGGACAGCTTCATCATGGTCATAACAGCGGTTCCCACCTTCTAAGGACCCCCGCTCTTCCAGATAGCTCCGACGCACATCCGGGTCTGCTCTATCAATTTCAAGCAAATACATAAATATGGCCTATCCAAATGACCAAACCACTCTAATCATGTGCATTCTTGACAAGAGACGTACCAGATGCTTGAATCTAGGAAAAGGATTTTACCCGAACCTCTTGCAGGAGTTCTTCAAGTTCCACTGTTATCTGCGAGAAGGATGCTTGTGATTTGATGTTTAGAAGAAACCTAACCCCACCCAAAATTGTAATAATTTTGTTAGTACTTGGATTAGTATGTGAAACCTGGAGCTAAAATCCTTCAAAACAAAACACAACTAGCCGTGACTAAGATGCAATTGTAAGCAACATCATAAGTTAATAGAGTTTGGCTGGTAATGAGTTAATGTGACTAGAGTCTAGATAAACATAAACAATGAGCCAAACAAGGAAATTACAATAAGAAACAAGAAATAAAATAGGTGAAAGATTACCTCAAAGTTGGGAAAGAAACCAGGATAGAGACCAGTCCACACAGGAGGATGCTCAGGCGCCATGGTGAAGCATTGAGGTACTGAAGTTGGGTTCTCAGCCTGTCAATAGAAAAATTGTCACTTAAAACTAGCTTTTATGTGAGACAACATGAATTAACAAATAGACTTCCAGAATGACACTGAACATCAACAAGGTTCAATATTTGCATCTTGGAAAGGAGGCCCAAAACCAGTTAGAGATCAATCAATATCTACAAAGGTAACATGTGCAGTAGCAAAGTATCTATTAATGATGAGAACCCTGTAAAGAGATGAGATTGATTGGTATTCTAATTAGTTTCACAAGCTTTTAATTAGATCTATTGATAAACTAATTTGAGAAATGTTCTAGCATGAAGATAATTGAAACTGTAATAACTTACTGGTTCATGCTTCATATAGGTGGTGCTTGAACCAGCCTTTTTAACCATCCAAAGCAAAGAATTTTCACCTACTAGGCGAGTTCTAAATCATCCTCTGGTTGCCAAAAATTTTAGTTTACGACATCTTTTATTTCTTGAGATCCTATCAAGTGAACTAGCGATCCGGAGTTCTTAGAAGTTGAAAATCTTAAGAAAACAGCAAGTGGATTGGAGAAGTGTTTGTTATGATGCATAGAAATGTCTCACTGTGACATGCTCAGAATTTTTAATAACAAATAGAAGTGTCCTTTTTACATTTACATGAATACGCAAGCGATGGAGATTAAATATGGATGCTTGATCCAGAATCAATTTTCAGTCCAAAGCTGGAATCAGCCATTTCATGCAAAAACCAAACATGAATGACAAAAATAAGCACACAAATGAAAGTAGATGCAACACAGAAGTGAACCAGATCAGTCAACAATATGGGTAAGACAAACTTACCTTATACCTTTCAAACCTAGCATCTTCAGCATCCCCATTGAGAGAAAAGTGACAACTCTTCCCACATGACATAATGTCACTGGATGAAGAAACAAAACATCCAATGTATGCAATGGATGCAATTACATTAGATGGAAGCAGTTATAGAGAAATCAATGGCCTGATTTTGGCTAACAACTATTGTTTATCCGATATCCATCTTACATAACAAGATGCAAAACTCCCTGGTCAATCATTAATCTTTGTTTGAATTTCTTTTTCTTTATTTATTTACATCACCATCATCATCATCCTAGCCTCATCCCACCATTTTGGGGTTGGCTGTATGATCATGCTTTGTCAATCATATTCCAAACAGAAATTCTCATGATATACCAAACATAAAATTAGTTGTTAGTATAGATGGGGTAGATGTGAATTACTTATGCCCAATTTTCCGAGATATATATGTCACCTGCATCTTAAAAAACCCACATGTGCCACATAGGTTAGTTTTAATCTATGAGTATATATAGGATGTCTACACATGCGAACATGACTAATATGTACAACAACACATGCTTCTTCATACAAATGAAAAATGGGGAAAAAAAATAACTATACAAATCAACACTCTTATATGCTATATTTTTAGCTCCTGAAATGAAGAATTTTCAGTAGAATATGGGTATTGTTAAGGAAAAGACTAGACTGGTGTGGTAAAAGACTCATCTTTGGCAAAGAAATACATTCAACAACCTGTTTTATGCAATTAAGTGGCGATGTTGTTCAAGAGCCAAAACCCGTTGATAAAAGCATTATAAGGATACAGGATGTTGCAAGCAATCATGCTTTAAGTATGCATTGTTGGGGTGAGGAAACGTGCTCTTTTATAATCATTTAGAAAAATAATAAGTGCATATATATACACCAGTTGTAAACTTGATATATTTAAAATTTGGCAATGGCTACCCTTTGTTAAAAGAAACAAAATTCCTCACATTTTCTAAAAGAAAAAACACTAAAGAATGCCATCAAACTACCTGGAAATCAAAGGCAATGAAATTGTGTGACAGTCGAGAATGTGAATATTGACTAGAAGACCAATCACCAACACACTCAATGAAGATCATGATATGATATTTTTCATTCCTCACGACACATAACCTGCCCAATAGTTTGTAGTTTCTAAATAAAAAGATGCCCCCCATACCAATGTAAAAAAGAAAATTCAGGAAAACAACTTTAAGTAATTTCCTTGCAAAGATAAAACTTGTGCAAGTTATTTTACCCTTACAAAATGCAAAGATAAAATACTAGAAATGGTATGAATAGCCTTTTCCAAATGTACGCTAGATTCAAAGATTTGGTGTCAGTTTCTAAATACTTACAAGCTTATTCTAGTTTTGTGTTCACCTTCAAGATCATCAAATCTCCAGGCTAGGGTGTTATTACTCACAGTAGCATCCCACCAACAAATAGATATAAAGCTCCAGAGCCTGGAAGATTAAAGCTTGCTGCCATGAGTTGGAAGCCCATTGCTACTGCCTGAATCAGTCAAAAAACATAATGGCAAAGGTCAAATTTTAGAAGTGTATGACTTTGTTCCATATGGCGACAGCTAATTAATCACCAAAAATTTGAGAATTGTTTCTCCAACAAACAATTTTTAGAAACATGTTACCTTTGAAAACCTTAAATCTGTTGTGCCAAATTGCACCAACCGAGAACCTATCTCCAATATAATCCTTTCTTGGAGGCCAGCTAAGCCCCCCTAGTAAACAGAGTTAGCTTTAGGTGGAAATCCTTATTGAGGCATAATGTATCTGCGATGAAATGCCGCTTTGTGATTAGTTCAACCTGTAACATGTACCAGACTGAATATCAATCTAAGAATCTAAAATTTTGTATCTAATTACTCTTTATGGAAAAGATCTGTTTCATCTAGAAATTTTGTTTCATGCTAATTGCAGACGCCCCTACATTCACTAATTACACAAGCATATGAGAATCTTACCTGCATTTCAGTTGTAATGCTAAAGAGAGTGTCAATCTTGATATGAAGGCTCCCATTTTACCAATTTATAATCTATTCCTTGAGAGTCGGGAGAGAGAGAGTCGTCGGGAGGCAGAGGGAGAGAGTCGGGAGCGAAATGGAAATCGCTTTCTGTTTTAATTTTTATATGGAAACATCCGTGGGCCCACTTTTTAAATAGCGTCGGTGCATGGTGCACCCAAAGTGCCGGTTTTACCCATTTTTGTTGTAGTGATCATCTTCTCTCTGAAAGGAAAATATAGCCTAATTTATCATATTAATCCCACACATCCAAGTTTGCTCTGATTGATAATTGAATTTGAATTTGAATAGTATGTAGAATGATAATTGAATTGAATCATAGGAATTAAAGCTTAACAGAGACGAATTGAAAAAAAAAAAAGAAGACCGAAACTGCAAATTCAGATGATTTTGAGTTTGAATTAAAATACATGATATGCAATGCCAACCTCATTCAAATTAGAATAATGATACCTGATTCAAGATCATTTTTTTCCCATTTTTCTTTGTTTCCTTTAGTTTAATTCAACTGAGCATGCCTTGCATCCAAACACGCCTTACGTTTAATATAACAACGTTGCGAAAATCTGTGGCCCATAAGACATGCATTGACATGTGTGTCCACTTTACATTTCTTTTTGTCAATGAAAAAACATAGCTTAACCATTCGGTTTGTGCTTTGGGTGTATTTAGTAGTGGACTGTCTTTTATTTATACATTCAGACAAGAGAAAAAAAGTTAGTAATCCGGTAGAGTTGATGGATGAAAGGCAGGCACTTAAAAATTGCTAAAAAAATTACATACCTAGAATGCAGGTAATTAAGTTCAATTGTCCAAACTTGGAATACACGTGGATGGCAGGGCTCACATGCGTGTGGAATTAGCAAATCTCTTTCCAATTTTGGCAAACAAGTAAAAATCCCGTCTAAAGATTGGAGATCACCTATATCCATGCATAAAAAGCCCAAAAATCGATTTTTATGGGTGTCCATGTGCAAGCATCTGGATCAAGAGTCTAAACAGCTGCTGACTAGGTTCAGTTGGCTCACTTCCATTACCAATTCCAAGTCTGTTTTCTATTACAATTAGCGAAATCAATACTCAACGTGCCCCAGTCCCACCTCAGAAATTGATGGATAATTCATGAGTCAACTACAGGCTTTTAAAAAAGAAGAAGAAGAAGAAGTCAACTACAGGCTTTTAAACAGTGATAACTAAGATAGCGAATAGTACCTGATGATTACAGAAAGAAACAAAGCCAAATCCTCTTGAGCACCCAGTTTTATGATCCCACATAACCCGTGCATCTCTGCAAAGAGAATTGTGTAGACACCAAGTTTATAACCACATCAACACATGCAGTAGCAGAAGCTTCCCAAGTTTACTCAAGCAAAACAAGAGAAAAAAAAAAGAGTTTCATCCTTCCTCCAGAAAAAAAAAAAAAAAAAAAAAAAAAAAAAGCAAACACTATAAACTAACAAATGCAGTACTTTGAAAAGCAGTAGGGAACTCACGAACAGCTGGAATACACTGAAAAGTATTAAAACAGAGTCACATAAATGACTTCAGGACTAAGGTTGCCAACAAAGATCTTGAAGTGGCCTGAAACACATGAAAACAACATCAAGAATGATTAGTAGAGAGAAGCATCGTGGTGTGCCTACAGAAACAACAAATAACGGTAAAAGAGAAAGGAAACAAGTATGGAAGCAAATAGTAACCTGAAGTAACCTTCCTTTGGCCATTGGCATATGCCCAGTTTACCCTGATTGCCTGACCATAACTGCAGAAGACAGAAGCCACAATTTGAGAATCAAAATCTAAACTATGTTATGAAGGCAAAAACATTCATCAAAATTCAAAGGAAAAACAATGTGATTCAACAATTGCTAAAAAAACGACAGCAATGCAATAATGAAAGTTCCTCAGAAAAAATAAATCAAAACGCAACATCAGAAAAACAAAATCCTAATAAAAAGGCAAATAAACCATGATTTCCCCAACAGCTGGAAAATTTAAAAAAAAAAAAAAAAAAAAAAAAAAAAAAAAAAACAGTAAGTACAGCCATTTCCCTAAGAAGAGGTTTCAGAAAGAAGGCAAAAAGTCGAAATAAATAAGAAATACTCAGATTATGTTTATTTTCCAGAGAACCACCGCAACTTCAACCAAATGAAGGAAAAAAAAAAAATAGAAACCCATGAAAATTCAAAGGTTTTTAACTGCAATTTCCAGATCTTATAAAAAAAGGCGATTGTTAGAAGAATTTCCATAATAACAGAAGCAATTATCAACAACAATAAAATCCAAAAAAAAAAAATCAAGTAAAAAAATTAAAAATCAGGAAGAAGTCATGAAATTTTGTTTATTCTCCATAAATGTACAGCTAGTTCAATCAAGAAAAGAAAAAAAAAATCAAAATCTTCTAATCAAATGAAAAAAATAATAAAAAATAGTAACTTGAAATTTCTCCAGAAATGTGAATATTCTCAAAGGGAAAATTGTTCATTTTTCTTCAAATGAGAAGTTGCCTGATCCAGTCCTATTTGAATATCGCAGCCATAATATCACATTTTGGTAACATTGAGAAAGATTCATTCAAGGGATGAGTACATTCTCACTAGGATCATTTGATCCCTGAACTTAAGGGGGTGTTTGGTTGCTGGCATATTTCCTGGGTTAGCAATTCCCTTGAAGAAGAAGAAGAAGAAGAAGAAGAAGAAGAAAAGGAAGAAGAAGAGTTTGGTTCACACTTTTTGGTTGGTTTCTCCTCCAAGAATTCCATTTCCCAGGGTTACCTAAGAAAGTTGTGTATCAACCAAACAAAATTAAATCATTTCCCAAAAAATACCAGGCCAGCTCTAACATTCCCTAGGAAACATAAAATCCAGGGAAAAAAATTCCCCAAAAACCAAACTGGTGTCAACTAACAGATTGAGATCAAAAGATAAATTCTTAAGAACGCCCACCAAACCTTGTTGCACATAAGAGGAATGTGAATGGGACACATGCAGGTTTGCAGGAGACATGACCCAAACATGTGACCCACCATTTAGATGTCATAGCTAGTGTTTTGAAAAGCTTATGATATGTTGCACAGCATAGCCTTCACACTACATGGTGCATGGAAATAGCTTAAGTCACATTTAGCATACATTAAATGTTATTTAGAATACATTGCATGTTATTTTTCACTAAAACGGTAAATGTTTTCAATCTTCTTACATGTGCTATTTTCATAAAAATTAGTTACCGTTTTCAATGATTTTAGTGAAATAATATGAACGACAGTATTAAATCAGTCAATTGCTATTTTTGTCTTTATATTTACTCTTTCCCCAAAATTTCCTATTATTTTAATTAAAAATCTATATGTAGTGGTAGATGATGTCTCACTCTTTGGAGAGGTGAATGCTACACCACATGCTATTCGATATTTCAAACATTGGCCATAGCCTAAATATCCGGCTGGTACATATGGACCACAAATGCACATTGCAGCATTGTTCAATTCTCTAACGAGTGGATAGTATGATCTTTGGGCCAGGGCATTCCCACAGTGTGGCATGTATAGCGAGCATCTTAGCTTGCACATGCATACCACCTCAGCTAGTTGAACCACAAGTCCAATGAAAATTCACTCACACAAGTCCATTAGAAGGCTCTGAACATTATGTGGAAACTTCTTGACTCCAAGATACCTCAAATGTCATGTACAACTTTATAAGTGTTCTTGACAGTTCTAAAACGTTTATCCACTTAAAACTTTCCTATGTTAACATCATATGCACCATACAAGTTTTGGCAAGGGATTGGTTATCATTCTCAAGTATGTGCTTAGAACATGAGAAACACTCCTCCCATCAGCAGTATGAAATAGCAACCAAATCTGGCATCACTAATCTTCTCACCTTTAAAAGATTGAATTATCATTTCTAACTTCAAACCAAATTAAACCAGTGAAACAAAAAATGAAAATGAAAATTTCTAGTATATATTAGAAAGTCACCAACAAAAGAGGGTTAAATTTTATAAACTTACTAGCATCAATATCTACTCCGAGAATGCCTTAACAGGAGAATTTTTTTGCTACAAATAAGAAAAAACAATAACATAATATGTAAGCAGAATGTATTGGTAAGAAGATCCGAAGTAACAGATCGAAACATAAAGATTTTCCGAACCTAAATCCACGGAGATTATTCAAGTAATCCATATTTTATTAGTAGCATCAGGCCATAGAGGAAAGACGTTAATCCATAGAAACGTAGAAGATGAGGTTGAATAAGATCTAGAATGTATTCATGAAGTAAACATTTAATTCTTATGAATAAAAAAGCCAAATCATTAACTTTCATGGCACCCCAACTCCAACGACACAAGCCAAGTAGAGGAGATCTCACTAACATTCAATATGAACCTGAAGATCTCCCCCCTGAATTTTCAAGGAACCTTGGGGATTTTAAAAATCACCAGAGGCCAACAGAAAAATGATATTTCTTATAAAATAGATTGATTGTAAAGATTTAAGTGTCAGTTGTGACTGATCTAAAGAAAAAGGGTACCATATTTTGCGGCTCAAACCATACTTGTTCAATTTAACCCTTCCATTTCATCGAATCCTTGTTTTCTTTTTTTGCTAGAAAATATGATTGAATGTTATAAAGTGCCAAAAAAGTGACCAAAACAGGAGATGCTGGAGCCTCCACGTGCGAGTGACCCTCTCATCACTTCACGCCAAGAATCCCACAAGAAAAAAGAAAAAGAAAAGGAAAAAGAGGGGGGGGGGGGGGGGGGGGGGGGGGAGGGGTTCAAAAACACAAAACCCTGCCAGCCTCAATCGAGTGGATTTGGGACACACCAGGCCACCAACCTTCCCAAGACAGACCACAATAACTATTTGATAAAGAGTGTGCCATTCAGCAGGGACAATCTTTCATGGTACATGGTTCTTAGAAGGAATTTGAACGACGATAAATGAGCTAATCTGCAATCCCTGTTAGGGATGCTTCAAAGTCCAATGATCCCCTACTACTGCAGATGAAAGAGTGTGGAAATGGTAAAGATCCTGTAATTCACAAACTGTCATCACGTTTGTTTGAGGTTCGCCCTGCAAACAACACATTTGCAAACCCTAGCCCTAACGCTCCACTATTCCAGACTATTGCAATTGGATTCGATCGTGCATCCAAACTCACTCTCAAATCTCCCCTCAGCGCTTAAATGGCATGCAATTCCCCCAAGAAAGAAAAGACACATAACAAGAACATTAAAGAAGAAAAGGGTGATCGCTAGATCGGAATGGATTCAAGTGATTCAGATCTTAAAAGACGCCATCTCCCCTCAGCGATTAAAATTTCATGCAATTCTAACAAAAGAAATAACAAGAACATCGAAAGAAGAAAGGGCCATCGCAAGATCGGAATGGATTCAAGCGATTCGCATCCCAAAACACGCCATTTTTTATTAAATGAAAAAGGAAAAGTACGAAAATAGAAACTAAAATCACTTACCATTTTCTTCTCTTGAATCCTTCCAAACGATTCCTCCATCCAAATGACTCAATTCTCGGTTCGACTTTTTCGCAATTCCCAAAAACGCTAATGATTTTGCTTCTGTTTGGTCAAGAAATCGGTTCCGTCGATCTTCTGGAGAGAGAAATGAAGAAAAATGGATTCTTATAGGGAGATCGAAACAGGAGCACTTCTCACATCTTCCAGATGTTTACATGAAAAGAAATCCACCAAAACCCTAGTTTTTACTCGATCTAACATGAAAATGTGTAGAAATGGGGTGTGGAGGTAGATCTGAGCATAGACAAAAGCGATCTAGGGTTTCGTACCTGTTCTTGGGATGAGATCTGAATAGATATCTGATAGCAATTGAGCCGGCTAAGGTTAGAGATCGAAGCTGATCCCTTGAAATAGAGAGATTGGTAGTGTTTGAGAACTTACCTTGTGTTCATATTCGAAAGCGGATGAAGGAGCGGCTGAAATGATGAGGAAAATGAGGATCCTCATTATATGAGTTGTGGAGACTACTGGCCGCACCAGATCTGAGGTACAGTAGGGGCAGATTTTCGCTGGAGAGTTTGATTGGGACGAGTGCTGTGATTTGCGACAGAGGGAGAGGGAGTGGGAAAGGGAGTGTGAGCGTGGGAGAGCGAGAGAGGGATGGAGAAGGAGAGAGAGAGGGTGAGGGAGCGCGAGAGATCGAGAGAGGGCGAGGGAAATGGAGAGGCTGAGAGAGAGAGAGAGAGAGAGCGGGCGAGAGAGAGAGAGAGAGAGAGAGAGAGAGAGAGAGAGAGAGAGCGGGCGAGAGAGAGTGAAAAAGAGGGATTTGGTTTTGGGAAATTGGGTGCGCGAGGGAGAGGAGCACGGACGGGGTGGCGGACGGGGATTTGAGTCACATGATTTTAGGACTTGTGAGGCCCACCTTTGTGTATGTTAATTATCTACTCCGTCCATTCATTTTAACGGCTCATTTTTAGGGTTTATCCAAAAAATTGAGTCAGATCAAAGATGTAGGTGGATCAGACCACATATTAACGATATAAATTTATTTTTCATTGTTTCTTATGGTGTGGTCCACTTAGACTTTTGATCTTCCTAATTTTTAGGCTCATGCACTGAAATAATATTTCAAAATTGATGGACGGATTAGATAAAATACATATATTGCAATGGGCCCCATGGAGCCCCGTAAGCATTGTCCTTCTCTAATATTGTCACGTGGGGAGGCATGTTTTAGCTACAGATTACGTAGGTTTTAGCTACGGATTAAATCCGTAGTAATATAGCTACGGTTTATATCTGTAGCTAAAAGTCTACATATTCCGTAGCCTTTGGTCATTTTTTTGGATACAAAGAACACAGACTTACCGAGATCGTATTAGGAGAAATCGCCCAAAGATTAAGCGCAACTTGGCGGGAGAAATCCGCTGGAGATGAAGTTGTGGGAAGCTTAGAGAAGAAGGAGTGCAAATAAACGTCCGTTTGGTGTAATAACTGCCGGTTGGTGAAAGCAGTTATTACATTTTTTAAAAAAAAACCGCAATGCATCGATATATCGACATGTTGTCGATATATCGACAATATACAATCGATATATCGACAACCTATCGATATATCGTCAGGATCCTTTTTATAATGTTTCGCTTCTGAAGACTTACAGTCCTAATTCGATTTTATTGACATACCGTCGATATATCGAAAAGTATCTCATCGATATATCGATAATATGTCGATACATCGTTCAAATCTTGTCATCAACATTGGATATTATCGTCAAATTGACGATCTACTCGATCACTTATAACGATTACATCGATCATATGCAGATTACATCGATAACTTACGTAGATTATATCGACGATATGTCGATCCCATCGACGACTCATTTTTTCGATATTCTGTCAACAATATATCGATATATCGATAAGTTACACTATCGATATATCGAGATATTAGCGATATATCGATAAAATATAAATTTGAACCAACTCTTGCTGGACAATTCCAAACCAAATTCGATATTATCGCCATGTTTTCGATATATCGATATACTTTACTGTCGATATATCGACATCGTGTCGATATATCGATGAAGTACGTAAATTCGGGTGATTACTTGCTGGACAAATGACAACCAAATTCGATATTATCGACACGTTTTCGATATATCGATTTCCATATCTCGTCGATATATCGACGTTGTGTCGATATATAGATGAAAAACAAAATTCTGGGAATTACTTGCTGGACAAATGGCGACCGAATTCGATATTATCGACATGTTTTCGATTTATCGACAACTTATGTCGATACAATCGATGATATGTAGATATAATCGATAACTAGCATCGATATATCGACGATATGAAGGTTAAATCGACGGTACATCTGATATTGCGATATGTCGATGGAATCTACAATATGTCGATATATCGATGACTGCTGTCGATTAGATTGTTGATATGTCGATTATATCGAGGATTGCTACTTGCTATAATGTTTTTTTTTTAATCTTTTTTATTTTCTTGGATTTGTTTGTTGTACACACCCATGTCAGTACACTTCCTCTATGTTAGCCATCCCCAGTATTCCCCGAAACGAACATTTTCAAAACGAGTCGAGTCAAGATTCACTATGATCGAACACGACTCATTTTCAAAACGAGTTCGAACAGCAGTAGTTTGGTTTGCTTCTAGTCGTAGTTGAAGCTAAGATAGATCGAGCCGAGTCGAGTGAGCTTTTCGAGCTAGCTTTAACTCGTGTATAACAATGACTAATTTACTAAAATACGTGTTGAATCGGCATATATTAAATGGCCAAATTGGCAAATGGGTGTTAGCTTTATTCGAACTCGATCTTTGTTATGTCCCTCAAAAAGCTGTAAAAGGCCAGGCCACAGGTATATTTCTTGGCCGACCATCCGTCTGACTTAGAAGATCAAAATTCTCCAGGTGTTTTCGATTTGTATTACATATAGTTGACCCCATGGAAGTAGATCATCGACAAATCAAATACTTACAAAGCATTAGGAGCCAGAATTATTTTAATTGCATCGAATGAAAATTGTTTGGAATTTGCATTCAAATTAGAGTTCGAGTGTACTAATAATCAGATCAAGTATGAAACCATGATAATCGGCCTGGAATTATTGATGGAATTGGGTGCAAGAAGTGTGATAATTCTGGGTGATTCATAAGTATGTTATCCACCAAAATTATCAAAGTATGCTATACATCATAACTTACAAAGTTCCCTTTGTATCATAACTTACAATGTATATTCAACGATGTATATAATACAATGTATACAACATCTTTCCAAATTCAAGGGGGGGGGGGGGGGGGGGGGGGGGGGGGGGGGGGGCACTGGACAAATATCATCTACCAACTAGAGACAAACAATCATATGCTACTGACTTCCTCCAATCGGCGGTGAATTTTTGCATGTCTATTCCCGCCAAGGTGAGACCGCTACACAAAATATCGATGTATTTCATTACGAATATACCACAGTCATAACCATTGTCCTGCTTCGGCGCAGATTCATCGACTATGACGGTCCACTTCTACCCTTCAAACGCCGTGCTGTCTCCAGTGGCATGAAAGAGAATGGGGAGTGCATCAGTGATCTTCTTCATCTTTTGCTTGTACTTTGGCAATAAATTTGTGCACAAACTATCGACAATAACAACTTCTCTTGCTCTAGGGTAGATGACTAGCAGAAACCAATGTGTATTTTCGTGATTTATGGGCGCATAGACCTGTTCATGATTCACAAAATAATATATTAGTCAAACACGATAGAAGACATATCAGTAAAGGATGATGCTCTATGACAAATGCATTACCCGTTCATAACACCAAATTGGCTTGGCGTATGGTTGATCACGCTGCTTGGCAATTGCATAGGCCGTACCCATATGACCTAATAGCTCCTGCCGTTCTGAGGCCGAGGAGGAGGCCTGGTATGCTTTCATGACAGGCAAACAACCCTCAAGGCATTGCTGTTACAAACATGATGAAAGTTCAATACACGTAAGAAAATTAAATTTTCAATGAGATTACTGATTAACGCAATAAACAGTTACCGTAAAAAACGTAGGACAAAATTTGCAATCCTGAGGATATGCTTTTGAAAGATCGTTATGCCTTCTCGAAAGGAACTCAATGTATGTATCGATAGCCTAATGATTGTGGGCAGTAGAATGTTAATCATAGATTAATATAACACATAATTATATGTCAATCAATACATATAGAGAATAAATTAGTAATGCGGACCTCACTATCAACCCACGCATCTTTCAGCCATATCGTACTAAACCATTTCCCCTCTGCCTTGGCCTTGTTTGCTTCGTACCAGTCCTCTGCCTCTTTCACCTCCTGTGTGGATAGTATCCTGAAAGGATCCATCTGTAAAGGAAATGATATCGGAGAAGTTGCAAAAGCTGTTACTTGCTCCGTTTCGAGAACCGGCCCAGGGGTTGTATCGATTGCAGACAGAGACAAGTACGGAGATATCTTGTAATATGACGGCTTCGGTATCCTTTTGGTTCTCCTTTTATAAACGGGATGAGAAGTGGATGCATACAATACATTGACTTTGGCATTACTATACGATTGCCCATCCAGATCCCCGTGTCTGGGTTTTGTATGTGGGTCATCATTTACTTCCCCTCTCTTCCTCAACTCCTCACCCTCCTCTTCCATCACACAACATCCCGTCTGTGTACGACTACCTTCCTTTTTCTTATTAAACTCCTCTATCTCATATGCTAACTTTTCCCTCTCTTCAAAAAATAAATCCTTCTCCATCCTCAATTGTTCTTTCTCTTTCAGTAACATATTTTCCTTCTCATTAATCATTGCTTCTTTCCGTCTCACCCCTTCCCTCTCTTTTCTCAATTCGTCTCTCTCCTTATTCAATTCATCCCTCTCCTTCTTCAACTCCTCCCTCTCAATCCGAAATTCCTCCATAAAAACAACATTCTTCATAACACCCCCCATTGGTATACCCTCCCTCGGTCCCTCTCCCTCCACGCCATTCTCATCGCTATCTTCTGACTCGCCATCCTCCTCATCATATTCTTGTGTTTGAGTGATCTACAAAATGTAAGGATAACTTTAGCCGCTATGAAAAAATATAGTGCATTTTTCATAACATCTCGCCTCAAAATTGTCACGCACCAAGCGGATGACATCCGTTTCCCATTCTCGTAGCGTTGGTTCTAATTTCATCACTACCGATGTCTGCAAAAGAACAAGGAGTAATATTACGATAAAAATTGATAAGGTTGTCAAGTTAAGCAAAGTAAATGATGGACATATATAAACTTACAGCTTTACTCCGGACAATAGCATGTATTCTTTTGTACCTCAAACACTTCCGGCCTCGATATTGAATGAAGCGTGGAATTTGATGGGGAATATACGAAACAACACACTCTTGTAGGGCCGGTAATATCTCTACTGCTCATACCTATTAGAATGAAATTTCAACAACATAAATTCAAAGATGACTATAGATGGAAAACATATCGAAAATAAAAAGTGTTCTTACTTGTAGAGGAAGGATGCAACCACATACAGTATACCGAGGGGAACTTGATGCGGCAACGGCAAGATTCGATTCCTTGCAACATTGTAATGTATCCCAAACTACCCCAAGGATACATATAGAAATCATTTAACGAGTCCACCAGGTGAATATAATCCATGTTGCACCTGGTTTTCGGTTCGGTTCCCCTAAGAAAGCACTCCACAACTAGAAGTAGGGCAACCTTTACTACGTCATCATGCTTATTGGTGTCAACTAATCTCTCAAACACGGCCATTAGGTGCTTCTTAAATATTGGATGTTTTTTGAAGTATTTGTCTCTTAGTGTACTCGTAGTGCAACGATTCTTGGGTATAGTAAGATCTCCAGTCTTAAGACCGGTAATGGGGGCGAAATCCATCTCGAAAAACTGCAATTGTCTCCCATTTATCTCAAATACTGAATCACCTTTGTATCTTACTAAAAGTAGCTGAAATATGGCCGCTACAAAACTAAAAGATGTAACATGTAACAAAAACGCGAAAGGGGATTGCCTGAACAGATTTAGGCGACTATCGTGCTTCTCCACTCCAGCCTTCACCTTGTCAAACCACCATGTCAGTGTACACCTACATGATGGCTTGGAGATAACGACATCTTCTTCATTGCCTGCACCGATGGATTTAAAAACATTTTATAAGAAAAATATATCTTGTATCCCACTATGGTTTCAACGGTGAAAATCATTATGCCCTGCTGTTTCCCATGGTATGATCCAATTGATCTTTTGATATGCTTCAATTTCGGGCTAAACCGCAAAAATAAGTTGGAAAAATGGATGGACGGAGTGGATAAACTACATACATTCAATGTGGGCTCAGCGAAGTTTACTTAGTACAATGGTAGAAGACTAGCGGGGCAAACTAGAAAAACAGCGAGGCAAACTGAAATATCCGCGGGGCTACCTAGAAAAACGGCGGGGCAAACTAGAATATCAGCTGGGCAAACTTAAAAAACAGCGAGGCAAAGTGAGATATCAGCGGGGCAAACTAGAAAAACAGCGAGGCAAAGTGAAATATCTGCGGGGCAAACTAGAGAAACAGCGAGGCAAAGTGAAATATCAGCGGGGCAAACTAGAAAAACAGCGAGGCAAAGTGAAATATCGGCGGGGCAAACTAGAAAAACAGCGAGGAAAAGTGAAATATCGGCAGGGCAAACTAGAAAAACAGCGAGGCAAAGTGAAATATCGGCGGGGCAAACTAGAAAAACAGCGAGGCAAAGTGAAATATCGGCGGGGCAAACTAGAAAAACAGCGAGGCAAAGTGAAATATCTGCGGGGCAAACTCGAAAAACAGCGAGGCAAAGTGAAATATCTGCGGGGCAAACTAGAAAAAGCGATTTTTGTTCAAACTTTCCCTCTTCAATTAGAATGTTTTCTCTCCAATGCGTGTTTAATTTTTCAATTTCATATGAAATGCAAAGGAGCCATCATTACCATTTCCGAGTGTTTGTTTAAACATAGATTATGGCTCGTATATCGAAAGTCAATTACACTTGCAAAGGATGGAGGTAATGTTATATATAATCCTTACATTTTCACACTATAAAACCACCATTTTAAGCATGATTTGTGGAATAAACAATGCAGCAAAATCATCATTACAGTCAAATGCAAGTGATGTGAGTCATGTGACCAATGTTGTCAAAATCGTTAGCGTATCGCAAATCGTAGTAGGGGTTGAATTGTATCGAATTACAAATCTTATCGTAAATCATACTTTTTTTTTCTTCCCTAAATAGAAAACAAAAAATGACCCTTACAATCCTATTAAAGATCCTCATAGAACCTTTATATACACACACACACACATACACACACACACACACACACTCCAACTAAAAATGACCCTTACAATCCTATTAAAGATCATACTCGTAAATTAGGTTTTTGGGACCCACATCTTCATCACATACTACTCCCAATCAATCTACAGACATAAGCATATTACAAGCATGTGGTTATAGTCAATATTTTAAATATCGACAATATTGGCAGATATATCCCACGATATATCTTGTAAGGGTCCAGTGCGATACAAAACAGACAAGTAGTGCAATATATCCCACATGTTCGATTCGGTGAGCATTTCGAATTTCGATCCGTTTATTTTCTGTAAATCGTGTTAAATTAGTGTTTCATTGTTATAGACATGGATGATTTTCTTGCGTTGAGAATGATTCTCTGTGGATAACAAAGAAAAATATATCTTGTATCCCACTATGGTTTCAACGGTGAAAATCATTATGCCCCGTTGTTTCCCATGGTATGATCCAATTGATCTTTTGATATGCTTCAATTTTGGGCTAAACTGCAAAAATAAGTTGAAAAAACGGATGGACGGAGTGGATATACTACATACATTCAATGTGGGCCCAGCGGAGTTTACTTAGTACAATGGTAGAAGACCAGCGGGGCAAACTAGAAAAACAGCGAGGCAAACTGAAATATCAGCGGGGCTACCTAGAAAAACGGCGGGGCAAACTAGAATATCAGCGGGGCAAACTTAAAAAACAGCGAGGCAAAGTGAGATATCAGCGGGGCAAACTAGAAAAACAGCGAGGCAAAGTGAAATACCGGCGGGGCAAACTAGAGAAACAGCGAGGCACAGTGAAATATCGTCGGGGCGAACTAGAAAAACAGCGAGGTAAAGTGAAATATCTGCGGGGCAAACTAGAAAAACAGTGAGGCAAAGTGAAATATCTGCGGGGCAAACTAGAAAACAGTGAGGCAAAGTGAAATATCTGCGGGCAAACTAGAAAAAGCGATTTTTGTTCAAACTCTCCCTCTTCAATTAGAATGTTTTCTCCCCAATGCGTGTTTGATTTTCCAATTTCATATGAAATGCAAAGGAGCCATCATTACCATTTCCGAGTGTTTGTTTAAACATAAACTGTGGCTCGTATATCGAGAGTCAATTACACTTGCAAAGGATGGAGGTGATGTTATATATAATCCTTACATTTTCACGCTATAAAACCACCATTTTAGGCATCATTACAGTCAAATGCAAGTGATGTGAGTCATGTGACCAATGTTGTCAAAATCGATATCGTGTCGCAAATCGTAGTAGGGGTTGAATTGTATCGAATTACAAATCTTATCGTAAATCATATTTTTTACGATATCCCAAAATAGAAAACTAAAAATGACCCTTACAATCCTATTAAAGATCCTCATAGAACCTTTATATATATATATATATATAATATATATATATATATATACACACACACACACACACACACACACACACACACACACACACACACACACTCCAACAAATCAAGCCCATTCATACATGGAATCTATGTCTGTTACATTGTTACAGATATGGATGATTTTCTTGGGCCCACTATGGTTTCAACGGTGACAATCATTATGCCCCGCTGTTTCCCATGGTATGATCCAATTGATCTTTTGATATGCTTCAATTTCGGGCTAAACCGCTACAATAAGTTGGGAAAACGGATGGGAGAGCGGGGTAAGGAAAAACTGGAAAAAAACAATGGGGCAAACTAGAAAAACGGCGAGGCAAAGTGAAATATCAGCGGGGCAAACTACAAAAACAGCGAGGCGAATAGTGCTTGAGATGGGGACATGTACTGGGTGTCAAGAAATCCCAATTCGTAACCGTTCCTTATTAGTTTATTACGTAACATATGCTAGCACAAGTCTTTCTCAATATCATTCATTTTGGCACTTGATTTTTTCATGTCAATTAATTGGTGGACATGAACATGTTATTTCATTAGCAAGTAAATGAGTTCCTCACTATATATGTAAAATATTAGCGGGCCAAACATGAGATCAGCGGGGCAAACATGAAATCAGCAGGGCAAACTCGAAAATCATTATGCCCACTGTTTCCAGTGGTATGATCCACTTGATATTTTGGTATGCTTCAATTTGAGGCTCAACACCTTAATTTAGAAGGAAAAACAGATGGACGGCGTATATATACTACAGGAAACCGATTGACTATATTCCCCCTACCACCAGCCAATGGCGGGTGTTCGGTGCTCTGTGGGCCCCATCATGATGTATGTGTTTCATCCATGCCGTCCATCTATTTTTATAGATCATTTTATGGTATTATACAAAAATGAGGTATATCCTGATCTCAATTGGACCACATTACAGGAAACAGTGTTTAATGAACATCGACCATTGAAAATTTTTGGGGCCATAAAAATGATCTGTAAAAATGGATGAACGGAAACCTCTTATTTTTTCTGTAGTGTGGTACATCTGAGATTTAGATCCCTCTTATTTTAGGATAAACCTCTAAAATGATCTGTAAAATGGATGAACGGAAACGATGAACGGAAACGATGAAACACATTGTGATTGGTGGGGCCCACAGAGCACCGACCACCAGCCACAGGGCTGGTGTGGGCCCAACTGAGTGGTGTATCATACTGTGGTGCATGATTTCTTCCCTGGACCGACCATTTTTAGAAGACGACAAAACGCTGATAAGGGGGGCCCACCAAAAGGAGCTGCGCTGGTCTGTCTCGTGGAAACGGAGTGAGAAAAGGGGGTGAAAGCAACGGCCGTGATTTGAAAGAGTAAGTGCAGAGCAGTGAAAGCGGAACGAGAAGGGAGGCTTTACCGTTTTACAGTGGAAGGAGGGGAGGAGGGGTATTTTCGTCCAAAAAAAGGGTCTCCGCACGTGGAGGTCTAACTTGCAAAATAAGGTTTGTCTTCTTTCATAAAACCGACTGGCTAAAGGGTGGCGTCCACTTCCCTAATTTTCCTACTCCTTTTTAGTCACTTCATGAAATTATTGGGAGATTGTTCTCTTCGAAGCGAACCAACTTGTGTCCTGTGGTTCTTTACATTTCCACAGTTCCTTCTAAGAGTAAGAAAGCCCATGCCACAATTTCAGGCCATGCTATCTAACAGTCTATCTTACCCGATAGAAATGTTAGAGATACCACCCGACGTTCTAATTTGACACGTGTTCCTGCGTGTGGATGGGCAGGTATCCAACGCGCGCGTGGACTTACCAAAATTCCAAAATTCTAAAATCATTTTAATAATGTCGGATCTGCGGTATGCTATGGCCGCTTCTCTGCAGCGCCGGACACTTCCTCGTCTTCTCTTCCTCCGCTCCGCTCACCATCCACTGCTCATGGCCAGATGCCTCTCCTCCGATGCCTTGGTAGAGCTCAAATCCGGTGAAATCGGTATCGTATCTGATATACCTCAGGAGCACCTACGAAGGAAGGTACACCTCCCGATCCCCAACCATTTCTCTCCTGATTTCATATCTCAAAACCGTTGATTACATGCATCAATCTGATTCTAAGAGATGCAAATGAACTGCAATTGCTTGTAATTGCATTTGGCTAGATTCAGACGTTAGGGTTTCGGATCGAATCGGATGCGGGTGAGTTATAGATAGCTGGATTGGGTGCGTTTGGATTCTGCAGGAGCGTCGGTCCGGAATACTTCGGGTCTGACCTGAAGCGTTGCGGATTTTGGTTTAGGGTGGAAAAAGGCATGGAATCCAATTGGGCTTTTGGTATTGCCCCAAATGCATGGAGGAGTCGATAACCAGTCAGCACTAGGACTGTCGATTAGCTGGGCTAGCCAGTCGGGCTTTTGGGTCCGGCGGGCTTCGGCTTGAATACTAGGCTTAGGGTCGGGCCAGGTTGAAAATTTTAAGCCAGTTTATTAAATGGGCTAGGCTTGGGCTGTCTAGCCTGTCAGCCTGGCCCATTTAGAGTTTCAAGGGCATATTTGTAATATATTATGAATGATGTGGCACACCTAGTGAATAGCCCAGATCTTGCACAAAGCGGGTCCATGATCAAAGTCTAGTTGGAGTTGAGATCTAAGAATGAAATAAAATCGGAGCTGGATAGGGATTAGATTATATTGGGTGATATTTCGTGTTTGTTGCTGTTTTTGGGATTTCCAAATGTTGGATAGATCCGATCTTTGGGATATCCGGATCTATCTCAATAACCATATATTTAATTGTTATCAAATAATAAAGCAGAGATTTTATTCCCATGACCATTAAGGGCCTGTTTGGATGCCTTTAACTTTTCTAAAATGTAACAAAGTTACAGGTGACTTTGTTACAGTTGGTGTTTGGGGGAGGAAAGTCACAGGTAACTTTCTCTTAACTTGTGACTTTCTTACAGGAGAAAGATGCGAAAATCTTACAGGCACTCGAGTCGTTTTTCAAGTTACCTGTATCTTTGATACAGGTAACGGTTGGAAATTTTGAAATGAAAATCGTTGGGAAGAATCGCACCTGCATTGAAGAAGCGTACCTACCTTCTCAGACGGAGTGAAGGCCTCCGTTTCCCTCTCTCAGTCTCGTTCTCCCTCTCCCAGTCTCCTTCTCCCTCTCCGATCCAGCTTCAGCAGGGTTAGAAAACCCCTTTCTTTCTTTCCTTTTTTTTTTTTGGTTTTCCTTTCCTTTTTTTTTTTTTTTTTTTTTTTTCCATCGGGGTTTACGGAGGCAGTTTGGCTAGAGGCGTGGGTAATGTCCGATGGTCTATGGGGTCCACCATCTTGTATTTGTTTTATCCATGCCGTCCATTCATTATTTTGGATTGTTTTAGGGCTTGATTCCAAAAATGAGCCATATCTAAATCTCAGGTGGACCACACCACACAAAATAGTAATGATTGAAAGTCCACCATTAAAAAACTCCTTGGGCCACTGTAATGTTTGTTTCACATCCAACCTGTTGATTAGGTCAGAAAGACCTGGATGAAGGGAACAAAACAAATATCAGTTTGATCCAAAACATCAGTGGCCTACCAAAAGTATTTAATGGTCGGCATTCAATCAACATTGTTTCTAGTGATTTGGTCCACTTGAGATTTTGATGTACCTTATTTTTGGGTTGATTTCTTAAAATGATCTAGAATAATGGATAGATGGTGTGGATAAAACAAATACATCATAGTGGGGTCCACATTCCATTGTTCATTTTGTATAAGTGGGGCTTGTTGGTTAGTGCAACTTGTCCTCGTGTAGGTCCCAAATCTGTTTTAACATACGGTTTTTTAAACACTTCCAATTTCTATTTGCATTGAGATTCCTCACGTCCTTAGGTGTTTTGAAATTGAGTGCCCATTGCATTGTTAACATATCCATTTTCAAACAGTCCCAAGTTCCATTTGCATCTAGATTCTTGTCAGTTGTCAAATGGTGAGAAATCGAGGGTACATCGAAGTGTTAAGATATCTGGTTTTAAACAGTCCCTTGATATTGGTCCATTTTAATAATGTCTCACTTTGAGATTTTAACTGCTAATGCAGAATTTGGTGGAAGCAGCTTCCTATGCTTGTGATTTCTCTTTAACTGATCCTTGCCAACAAGAGTCACTCCTGTGGGAAATTTTTGCTTGGATATATTACCTCAAGTTTTTTTTTTTTTTCCTACATTACAAGCATTTTGAAAACGTGAGCCCACTTTTATGGCACACCTATTGATTTGTTTAGCCTAAGAATCAACTAAACTATTCATTTACATGGGCTTGATAAAATGGAATAATTTTATCCAATCTTTTTACGTGTAAATCTGATTTTTCAACGATTCCCTATTTCAAGCTCTACTTAGCGTGAAATATGCAACTTATTACCTGTAATAAGTTACAAGTTATCCAAACACAAAAGTAAGTTACCTGTAAGTAAGTTACAACTTATATCCAAACAGGATTACCTGTAACTTACTTACACCTATAAGTAAGTTACATGTAACTTTCTTACAACTTAAAAAAGTTACAAGCATCCAAACAGGCCCTAAGGCTTATTCGGGTGGTGGAAAAAGAAGAGAAAACTGTACTAATTACCTAAAATGATGATTTCCCAAGATTTCCATGTGCATAGATTCCCATAGATTTCATTTGAGTGTCTTGTTTGGATAAAAAGTGGAAAGCCAA
>JAJHSJ010000010.1:16322046-16401062 GCA_021015155.1 Magnolia officinalis | reverse complement strand
GAGTCATGTCAACATGTGCTTCATGCCGTCATTTGCCACGTGGCCACCATTCATCTTTAAGCACTCCACATGCACCATGTGCTGATATGCAAATGTGTAACATGTGCCCCCAACCATCTTCAAGTGCTCCACATGTGCAAACATCCATCTTCAAGTGCCCCACATGTGCCAATGTGCCACGTGCTCCACCATCCATCTTAAAGCACGATGCATCTTCCAACATACCATGTATTATATGTGTCACCACCCATCTCCAAGTGCCCCATATGTCAGTGTGCCACATGTGCAACATGGGCCACCCTCATCTTCAAGCACCCACATGTGCAATGTACTACATGTGTTGTCGTCCATCTTTAAGCTCTCCACATGCGCCATGTGCCAACATGCCACGCATGCAACATCTGCCGCCATCCATCTTCAAGAAGCCAACGTGTGCTTGATTCCCATGTGCCCATGTATTACATGTGACATTGCAACATGGGCCACAATCCATCTTTGATGCACTCGTGTTACCTTCCATCTCTAAGTAAAATTTCATGACACACACAAACAACATATTTGGAATGGAGAAAAGAATTTTCAAGAAATTCCTCTTGAAAAATAATAAAGGGAAACTGCATTTCCTTTCTCACGGTTTCCTAAAGACAATGTTTCCTAAGAAACATAAAATAAATAAATAAAATCCAATGAATCCAAACAAGCCCTAACGGGAAAGTGCCTTGTGTTCGTTGAATCTCCGTTTCTCCCGTTTCTTACTAATATGGGTAGAAACAATAATCAAACTACCCCAAAGTGCAACCATACAAGTTATATTATGTGGGTGTTCTCACAAATATCACTGAATTTTGAAAATCTCGTGATACTTTTGCATAAAATTCATTAAATTATACAGTTGTGAGAATATTGCAAGGTTTTCAAAATCTCAACAGTTTTTACTTTTTTCACAATTTTATCATGAAATTCTCGTGTTTTTAATAAATAAATAGTTACAAGTTTAAATTAATTAATGTAGAAGTAACATTCTGAAACCCTTTTTTCAAAAAGGTTTTCAATAAGCTACCTCATTACTCTAAGTAATTATCAATAAGTACCTTCCATTTGATTTATTAATGGTAGTTCAAGTCAGCCGATGCAAGCAATGGGGTTGGTTGCTTAGGTGGGCATCATTGTGATATTTATATGAAATTGATGCAGGATGGTTTTCTAACTTAGGATGATAAATGAAATCAGATTTTCTGTTTAAAATAGGAGCAACGAAAGTATGAAATTTCAGCAACCTCATCATAAACCAAACAACTAATCAAATAAGCAATTACATGTAATCCTAGGCTTCCACATGCTTGTACGAAGGAACTAGTAAGATGTTAATTCAAAATAGGCCCAATGGAATTAAGAACTTCCATCTAAAACATGAGGGTAGAACTATTTTAAAGGAAATCACTTGAGTCCTAAAGGGATTCTAAAGGATTCTAGGTTTAGGGAAATTAGGGTTTATTTGAAAGGGGAATCTAAGGTTTTAGGTTAGGGTTTGGTTGAAGAAAGAGGAATAAGGAAGGCTGTAAGAAAATGGTTAAAGTGAGGTCCACAAAACAGTCCGTACGGACTGTCCGTATAGTCATATGAACGTACAGATCCACACGTACGGTTGGACTTTTTGTTTGGGTATAGGTTGGAATGATTTGGGTTTAAGAAGAATAGGAAAAAAAAAAAAAAAAAAAAAAGATAAAGGAGAAGAAGATTTGAGAGGAAAGAGAAGAGATGAGAAAAAAATACCATAGGAGCTTGAGAAGAGAGAAGATATGAGAAAAAATACATTTGAAGCTTGAAAAGAGAGAAGAGATGGATGAACAAGGCTTCACACCAATTTAGCTTTCATTCGGATTCATACTGAATGAGGTTTCACACCACATTCTCCATAAACACGAGAAAGAGAAGAGAACTTCAAGTTTTTTCATTAACATCGCATTAAAAAAAAAAAAAAAAAAAAAAAAAAAAAAAAACCGAGGTTGGACGTCCAAGCCTTTATAGTTTAAAAGTTGATCTTTTACAAAAAGACCATTAATAGAAATCATGTTTGTTTTTAACCCCCTACTTTGTAAATTACAAATACTCCCCTGTAAAAGCATAAAACCAATAAAACATGTAAATAAAATCTCAAAAAGTAAACTAAGTGCCAAAAACAAAAATCACTATAATCCTAAGAAACTAAGACTTATCTGATGAACTCCAAAGATGTCTACGATCATGATGGGCCACGATAAAGTCGCATCCAACGGTTCGATCATGAAGTCATCACGATCCAATGGTCCGAAAACATCCTCCGTGCAGCCCACATGCTATGTGGGGTCTTCGGCTCCTCATTGGGACTCGAACAACTAGTCGCCTAGCCATATGGGCACTGAGGCTCTGACCCCCCTCTGATTAGAGCTGTACATGAACCGAGTTAGCTTGGTTAGTTATCTTTACTCGACTCGAAAAAGCTCGATTCGACTCGGTTCGAAATTGAGTTCGAGCCGAGTCAAGCTGATTTTTTGAGCTCGAAAAAATTTCGAGTCGAGTTCGAGCTTGCTTGAGCTCGACTTGACTCAGATCAAACCCCAACTCGAGTTTAACTCGGATCGAACCAGTTCGGTGACTCGATTATTTTGATATTGATGTTGCTCATCAAGTGTTTGATGAAATGACTCAACGAAGTGTCGGTTGGTGGCGAGGAAGGTATGGATATGAAACAAATACCCTTGTATCTTGATTTTTATGTTGCTTATTGAGTGTTTGATGAAATACCTGTAAACCAATGCTGCTGCTTTACATTTCGTGAGAAACTGAAAGCGCACTCCATGTGTTTGAGAAAATGTCGCAAAGGCTTGATCTTGGCTCGAACTGCCTCGAGTTGTTGACCGAACCGAGACGAGCTGGCCAGTCAAGCTCGAGGACTGAGCCGAGCCGAGTTCGAGCTGGGGTCAACTAGTGGTCGAGCCGAGCCGAGTCGAGCTGTGCCAAGCTCGACTCGATTCGACTCGTGTACACCTCTACCTCTGATATATGTAATGGCGTCCGTAATGTGATGCCCCCATCAACTCTTCCCGGCTAAGAAGAAATCGCTTTTAGCGAAATAAAGCTCTGGTACCACTCAAGTAAGTCTGGATCGACACCCTGAAACTCTGTCTTTGTGATCCAAGCACTGTATGAAATCGGCTTTTTCTACCACTTCACGAGGAACTTCTGAAACTCTCCTTGGCGTGTAGAAATTACTTGCTCAACCAAGATACTCTCAATCTCCTCTCGTTTAGTAGGTATGGATGACAATGAAGGTAAAGGCTGGGAAGATAGGTCGGGTAAAGGCCATGGGTCATGTGTCAAGTCTGGATCACTACGATGGTCAGGTGAAATGTTGGTAGCTGCAGTTGGGGACCCCGTATAAGACACAAGATCTTCCACATAGAAGGTGGAAGATCTATAAAATACGCATTAGAACTAATTTGTTTCAATATCTTATAAGGTCCCGCGCTACGAGCCTGCAGTTTCTTAATGGTTCTGTGAGGAAACTGCTTTGGCCTAATGCAGGCCATCACATATACACCTACTTGATACTCTTTGAATCTATGACGAGAGTCAGCAGAAATTTTATATCGTTCGTTGCTCATATTAATGATTTGTTTGATTTCATTACGTAATGCATGAATGTGTTGTGCAAAGGACTCTGCAGACTCTGATGGCATATGTGATAATGACATGGGAATGAGATCGATAGGTTTTCTAGGCTTATAACCATGTACAACTTCAAATGGACTCATGCCTATGAACCTATTAATTGAACTATTATATGTTAACTCCATAACAAGTAATATTGCATCCCACGTCCTGGTGCGATCACTCACGAGACATCTCAACAAATTACCGAGACTCCTATTAAGTATTAACCGCCTCTATTTGGTTGTTAGTCTGAGGGTGGTAAGCCGATGAAAATTGGAGCCTCGTGCCACTCATGTGCCAAGTGTCTTTCAAAAGTAACTTATGAACCTGACGTCCTAGTTAGACACAATGAGGGTGGTAAGCTGATGAAAATTGGAGCCTCGTGCCACTCATGTGCCAAGTGTCTTTCAAAAGTAACTCATGAACCTAACGTCCTAGTTAGGCACAATGATTTTGGGCAAACCGTGCAAACGAACTACCTCCCCAAAGAATAGCTTCACGATATTGGAGGCATCTGAAGTCTTAAAACATGGAAGGAAGTGAGCCATTTTAGAAAAACGATCCACTGCGACAAAGATGAAATCATGCTTCTTAATAGTCTTGGGAAGCCCAAGCACAGAGTCCATACTAATGTCCTGCCACAGCCACCACTTCGGTCTTGGATTCCTCCACGTCCACCAACGTGACCTCCTACATCTTTATGCGCAGGGCCTTCCTCTCGGGACTGGCCATCCTCTCCGGTGTTGAGGTTAGCTCGTAGGGAGGTATCTAATTGATCAATGCGGTTATTCTGGGCTATTAACTGGTTATTGTTGGCTCAACCTTATGCCTCTATGGCTGCCAGACAGGTGTTCATAGATTGCATGAGCTCGGTGAGTTGTTTTAGACTTATCGTGGGTTGAAGACCAAAACCACGACCAGATTGCATGGGCATGTAGAGGGAAACCTAATGTGAAGACCCTATACAACCGCATATGACTCTAGACAACTCTAGATGAACCTATGTGACTCTATATAACCAAGGAGATAACTAATCCTAAAAATTCAGCAATGTAACTAATGAAATATCCTAGTGCTAAAATTCAGCAATGTAGCAAGAAGAATTAATGAGTGTTAAGAGAATTTAGCAATGGGATGAAGGAAATAATAGTGCTAGTTTTTCAGCAATAGGTCAAAAGAAACACTAACACTAAAATTCAGCAATATACCACGAGATATAACAAACACTCGGAAATTCCAACAATGTGGCATTTGAATTAACGAGTACCACAAATTTCAGCTGTACATAGTGAAATAACTAGTTCTATATATATATATATATATATATATATATATATATATATATATATATATATATATATATATATATATATATATATATATAGCAAGAAGCAAATTGTGCTAAGTATGATGATGAACACCTTAAAGCTTAAGATCGATCTATCCAATGTTTACCCTTCTCTAATGAGGAACTAGTAAGATGTTAATGAAAAATCTTGAAGTTCTCTTCTCTTTCTCTTGTGTTTATGGAGAATGTAGAATGAAAACTACCTTGCTGTGAAGCTTTGTTCATCCATCTCTTTTCTCTTCTCAAGCTCCAAATGTATTTTCTCTCATCTAATCTATCTTTTCCTATCAAATTTTCTTCTCATTTATCGTTTTTTTTTTTTTTTTTTTTCTTAAACCCAAACCATCCCAACTTATACCCGAACAAAAGGTCCAGCCATACGTATGAATCCATACACTCAGACAGTCCATATAGACTGTTTTGTGGGACCTCACTTCAGCCTTTTTTCTTGCATCATTCCTTATTTTTCTTTCTTCAACCAAACCCTAACCTAAAACCTTAGATTCCCCTTATAAATAAACCATAATGTCATATTTCCCAATTTCCAAACCCTAACCTTAATTTCTCTAAACCTAGAATACTTTAGAATCCCTGATGATGCGAGAGCATCTTGGTGCGGGCTCCAATGATGCACTGTATCTCCACATTGGGATGGGGTGGCCCATGAGGTGGGGTCTGTGAGATGCAGAATGGCCACAAGATGGGGCCCACTGTGGGACCATGTGATTTGGGGACCCATGCGAGGCGGGGGTTGCCCATGGGGAGGTCTTGCCCAGGTTTGCTTGAGAGAGTTGCATGTAGGGATAAATCGGTCCTTCCCCATCAGCTTTGAAGCTTTTGGTGCGTTGGTCGGTACTCCCTGCACTTAGATGTGGGCATCGAGCCGAGTCAAGTCGAGGTGGGTCAAGCTCGGCTCGGCTTGTCCATGCTGTACTCGAGTTCGAGCTCGAGCTCGGCCTCGAGCTCAACATTGAAGCTTGGCTTGTTTGCCAAAGCTGTCGAGTTGAGTTCGAGTCGAGCTAGTGGTTCGAGTCGAGTCGAGTTTACCTCGAGTCGAGCTCGAGCTTGTTGGGTGAGAGAGTAATGGATTTTGTTCTTGATCCTCCTCCATTGATGAAAAATTCAAAAATCATAGGAGAATCAAAGCAAAACCCGATGAAAAAACCAAACAAAGCTTTGAATCGGATTAGGAAACCTGTAAGAACCGATCTATTCTTTATCTTCTTCCACCATCAGAAATCCAAGTACTAAAAAAGAAACAGAGAGAACACAAATCAGAAATCCAAGTAAGGAGCTCTCGCCAATCAAATCATTGGATTTCCTTAAAGCTCTAACAAATTTGAGAAGAACTCATCTCAGATTTCTTGGGTTTCTCGCCCAAGAAGTAGATCTCAAGATATTGAAATCATACTATTGTGGAGCTGAAATGAAAACTGGTGTTGGTGGTCCGGGCGAGCGGGCGTGAGGCTGGCAGCAGGTAGAGAAAGAGAAGAAAGGGAAAGGGAAAGGGAAAGGGGGTACGTGCGGTCAGGTGGAGACTCTAGGGTTTGTTTTTTTATTTTTTATTTTTATTTAATTTTTAAAGTTAAAACTTAAAACTTATATTAATATAATATATATAATATAATATTTAATATCTTTATTAATCGAGCCGAGTCGAGCTTGAGTTTGAGCTTCGAGTCTAGTCGAGTTGAAATGCCCCTTGGTCGAAATCGGCCCGAACTCAACTCGAGCTTCAAATAATTAGCTTGACTTGGCTTGAATCGGTCATTCAAGCCGAGTCAATCCGAGTTGACTCGAGCCGAGTTGAGCGAGTTTTTCAAGCTAGCTCGACTCGTGAACAGCCCTACCTGCACTAAGTGGTATCAGGGTAAGAGCCCAATGTTCGAGTCTTCTCATCGATGTGGGTGGATGATGCAGGAGCATCTTGGTGCGAACTCCAAGGATGCACCGTATCTCCACAATAGGGTGGGGTTGCCCACAAGGTGGGGTCTGTGAAATGCAGAATGGCCATGAGGTGGGGCCCATTGTGGCACCGTGTGATTTGGGGACCCGTGCAACGCGGGGAGGTCTCACTTTCCTGGAAAAACCTGCATATAGCGATAAACTGGTCCTTCTTCATTAGCTCTAGAGCTTTTGGTGCATTGGTCAGTACTCCTTGCATCATAAATTCACCCCAACCACAAGGTGTTGTCACTCCCTGTTGTGCCTTAGGCCTAAAACTCAGCTCCACCTATGTTTTAGGTGGATCACACGATTGGAAATAGTGTACAGGGCAACAGTCACCCTCTAAATTGTTTCCCTTAGTGTGGCCCATGTAAATCACTATGGGCCTGACTTTTGGGCCCCAATCCTAAATTTTGGTGGTGTGGCATCTAATGGTTGGAGTGGATTTCATGAAATCATCACAATGAGCCTTGTAAAAATTAAGGTTGGATGTGTCTCTCTCAATTGTTACCTTTGGTGCGGCCCACCTAAATCATAGGTCAACTTGAATTTTTAGCCGTGGACCTAATGTGGGGTTACATATCTAATGGTCTGCATGCATTTCACATACACATCACAGTGGGCTCGGTAAAAAATCAAGGCAGCGTACCTTTCCCAACTGTTAAAAAAAACAAATATTTCCGCACTGATATATTAGGAAAAAGGAATTTCATGGGATGCCTATCCTTGATTTTTTTTTTTATGGGCCAACCATGATGTGTATGTGAGATCCACTTTGACCAGTAGGAGATGTGTAATCCTATGTCAAGCCCAGGCTGAGCTATGATTCAAGTGAGCCACACCAAAGGAAATAGTTGGGAGAGACACGTCGACCCTTGATTTTTACAATGCTTACCATGATGATTATATGAAATCCACTCTAACCAATTGATGCCACACCAAAATTTTGGCCCGGGCCCTAAAATCAGGCCCATTTGTGATTCAGGTGGCCCACAACAAGGGAAACGGTTTGGAGTTTCCAACATGTGGTCCACCTGAATCATCGATGGAGCTGAGTTTCGGACTCTAGGCCTAAAAGGGGGTGATGTACTTAGTAGTTGGGGTGAATTTCGCATAAACATCAGGGTGGGGCCGACCCTTTGCTCCCACCCAAATCGCCATTAAGAAATCTAATGGAAGGTACTCTAATGGTAATTACTTAGATTAATGAAGTAGCTTTTTGAAAAAAGGTAGTAGAATGTAAATTCTATTATAAGTAGGTAGTTTCTGTAAAATTCCCTAATTATTTTCCCATATTTCAACATTTTAAATTATTTATTAATTTCTAATAAATATTTCAGCAAGATTTTCCCAATAATATCATGAGAAAAACATCAGAAATCTGAATATCTCCCTAGAAATTCCCATGCTTATAAATTGTATAGAACGAGATTTTTCACTACAGAAATTTCTCAAGTATGCAGACCGCCACTAAACTTACTCATAATTCATTACCTTTACATCCTCCAGATTCATCCATATGCTGATACAGGATAGATATCAACTTAAAGTTTGTGTTTGATTAAAAGGATTATTATTGTTGTTGTTGTTGTTGTTGTTGTTATTGTTATTGTTGATGATCCTGTAACTCAATATTTATGCTTTCATCTTATACATCATTAAATCAAGACTCTCTATGCAGGTTAAGAAGCATCATATTCTTCTCTTGAATGTTTGACATTCTTCTCTCATCCCTCTTTAATATTAGAATAACTTTCACTTCCAATGCTTAAAGCACGCATATGAAACACGAAACAAGTTTTAAAACTCACTTGGCCAAGTAGGAGGGATGCAGTTTCAACTCAGTTACTCAATAAAATTTTGCTTGATTGAGTGAAATATTCGTCTAACTCAGGACAGTCAGTGAGGAATTCATTCAACTCTTTTGAGTCATCTCTGTGGCCTAGGCCAGGTTCCTAGCTTCCACACATATTTTATTACTCCACGACATTAGTGGGCCATTCAATTTTGTTGGAGAGGCAACGATGTCCCTGGACTTAATGGTTGAGTAAGGCAATCGTCAATCGACTCTAAGAATTAACTCAGTTTTAGAATTTTCTGGAACTATTCTATTGTGCACTTAATCTGACACCAAAACAAGGCTATGATGATGATTGTATTGTATATGTTAATACACTATTTCTATCTTTTGGAATTTATGACGATTCAAAATGATCACATTTAGGCTGTCTGACTTGCGCAAGCAATCCAAACAAAGACTGGAAGAGTTGATTGGCATGTTACATATCAACGGCTGGCATCTAGCTACGGTCAAATTATGTAAACAACGAGGCCCATGTAAGACTGATCATTGATGGCAGTCCATCCAGCCTACACCCTAATAAATTTGATGCTCGAGAATCAGATGCTTCCTATTAATGGTTGATGAAGGCTTTAATCAGTGGAATTGCAAGCATGATCTGCTTCTCCAAAGGGATATTTTCCTGAAGCTGTTTGGTCTAAAATGCTTTATGATCTTTTTGGGAAGAATGTACCATTGTAGTTTTCAGGAACAATGTAGAGACGTTGGGAAGTTCAACAGAGAAGATAATTTGGATGATCATATGGGCCGTAGTTCAAAAACAATTCCAAGCTGCTCATGGAGTGGTCCTAAAATGGTGAAGTGTTACAGTGAGGATGGTACACAACATAGTTCTAACCAAGGTGTTGTGCTTGCTCACAATTTGATGGAATTCCCTAGGATATGGAGAACCCCCTAAAACTATTCAAAGTAGTTGAAATGTTGAAAGGACAATGGTCTATATATTTTGTTACTTTTGCATAGTTAATTCCCATGGAAATGTGGGCAAACTAATTGTCAACATCGAGAGACATATCTTATTATCGTGGAAATGTCCATGGATTAACTTTTGGGGAGGAAATGAACTTAGTTTCTAAGAAAGGCATAATGATGACAATCAATTTCCATGAAAACTATTTTCATTTCCAACCATTTATAGCTTCCCAAACAATTGCGAAACAAATATGTTAAAGACGTTATATTGATTTTCAAGATAGAGAAGACACACGAGGTGAAGTGACTATACATGGTATCCAGACAAACAATGGATGGAAAATCAGAATATATAGTCTTCTATTTGCAGAGAACTCCAAGCCTTAAGCTTCTTTGGATAGGCGAAATCTACGGAAAAAGAAAATATTTTTTCCATGATTTGATGTTTTTTTTATTGTTTGGGCTTCAAAAAAAAACTATGGATTCCACAAAATAATCATTAGCATTATCCACAGTGGTAGTTTTCTATCACAAAATACGAGACAACTTTATCTAATGAATCTGAAATTTCTACTTTTGAAATAAATACTCCTAAAGATCAAATTTATTTTTCAACAGTGCCAATGGAAATAATGATTACTTTTTTCATGTTCACATCTTGGATTCCACCTATTCAAACATATAAATATGATTAGGTAAGATTAGTAGAGAAGTATCGATAGAGACTAGTAGCGGAGGCTCTTCACATGATTTTCCTCTAACAGTTTCCTTCGTGCCCCTGAAAGGAGAGAATTCTTTGGCATGTAAAAGATGCGATTCTTGCGTATCAATGTTCATACAACTCACCCTGCAACTAGTGCATATAAATTTGCAGTTGCTGGCCTTTCGTTGGCAGCTTCTTCCATTGATATTGTTCATTGCTTCTGTCATATTTGTTTAGATGTCTACATATGAAGAGCAATTTGGGCCATTTTCAGGAGTAAACATACAACTCATCTGTAGGTTAGCTTGAGCAACAACCCATCATATTGCAAAATCCTGGAAACTATGACTTGACTTGATGTTCAGCTGTAGTCTGTGTTCAGCCAGCTCGGATTGAGCCAACCCATCTTGACTCGATATTTAATAATCAAAGTTCTAAAAATTAAGGATAGGATGATGTTTAACTTAGTTAACGAAAATATAAGTAAGATAAAACAAATATTGTCATCAAACCCCTAAGCAACTCGCCTGTGGAGTTTATCTGTCCCTGTACCAAAAGGTTTTTGGTTTGATTCCTTCCCTCGTCATTTTCGTTTTATTAGGGCCTGTTTGGATACCACCAAACAAGTTGCTTATGTTAAGTTACTTTTCTTCACTTAAATTAGTTTGTTAAACATGATTGCAAAAGTAACTTGTGTGCTTTAAAGCTACTTATCTCCAAGTGTTTTTCTTTTCTTTATTAGCTTTTTAACTTTTAACTTTTCTACTTCTCTCTATCCTTCTCTCACAACCCATATCAAAGGAGGCCCCACATTGGCTGTCCACATCGAACATGGGGCCCACACGATGGATGGTCCACATCAAAGGTGGGCCCCACATGATGGGTCAAAGGTCGGCCCCTAATGATAAGTAGCCCACATCCAAAATAGGTGGGTATGATGGACAACCCACTTCAAAAGGTGGGGGCGCACAGAATCGATGGTCCACATCAAAGGTGAGCACCACATGATGGGCAATGGAAATTGAAGCTGGCTCCATACAATGGATGATTCACATCAAAGGTCGGCCCCTAATGATGAATGTCCCACATCCAAGGCGAGCCTCATATGATGGGCAAACCCACATTGAAGGTGGGGCTTGCATGATGGACAGTCCACATCAAAGGTGGGCTCCACATGATGTGTAATTAATAATGGTGGGCCCCACAGGATGGATTATCCACATCAAGTTGGGCCCTACATGATGGACGGTCTACATCAAAGGTTGGCCCTAATGATGAGTGGCCCATATCCAAGGTGGACCCTGCATGATGGATGGCCCACATTAGGGGTGGGGCCCACATGATGGACGGTCCACATCAAAAGTGGGCTCCGCATTATGGGCGGTGGATATTGAAGGTGAGCCTCAAATGATGGGTGACCAACACCAAAGGTGGGCCCTACATAATGTATGGTGCACATTAAAGGTTGGCTCCTAATGATGAATGGCCTACATCCAAGGTAGGCTAGCATGATGGACGTCCCAAATCAAAGGTGGTGCCTACATAATGAACGGTCAACATCAAAGGTTGGCCCCACATGATGGACGGTGGATGTGAGGGGGACCAAACAAACTTGAGGGATAAATACTTATGATATTAGAAACCAAACATGTTTTTCTACTTTTTGGCTGATTAGTATTGTGTTTACCAAACATATTTATCTATTGAATAAGTAAAAACCAAGATAAGCTACTTGAGGCATAAGAGGTGTGAGTTATTTATCATTAGGGGTCGACCTTTGATGTGGACCATCAATTATGTGGGCCCATGTTAATGTAGGTGATCTATCATGTGGGCCCCACCTTTGATGTGGATTGTCCGTCGTATGGGCCCCACCTTTGATGTAGACAGTCCATCATTTAGGGCCTCCGACCTCTTTGATATGGATTGTGAGAGAGTTAGAGAGAGGAGTAGAAAAGTTAAAAGTTAAAAGGTATTTAAAAAAAAAAAAAACTTACGGGGGAATAAGTAGTTTTAAGCACATGAAATACTTTTGCAATTATATTTACCAAACTAACCTAAGCAAAAAGTAACTTAGGAGGCGTTTGGATGGTAACTTTAGATAAGCTACTTGTGCATTAAAATAGCTTATCTTCGTATCTACTTAATAAGTAGATAAGCTTGTTTTGTAAACAACATGTTTGTCGGCTAAAAAGCAGAAAAAGCATGTTTTGTTTCCAACATTATACAAGCATTTATCCCTCAAGTTCGTTTGGTCCACCTTATTTACTGTCCATGTGGGGCCAACCTTTGATGTTGATTGTTCATTATGTGGGCCCCACCTTTGATGTGAGTCGTCCATCATGTAGGGCCCACCGACCACAGTGGATGTGAGCCATTCTTCATCAGGGGCCAACCTTTCATGTGCATTGTCCATTATGTAGGGCCTACCTTTGATGTTAGCTATTCATCATGTGGGGCCCACTATTAATGTTATTGGCCATCATGTGGGGCTCACCTTCAATATCTATTGCCCATCTTAAGGATCATTCATCATGTGGTCCCCACGTCCAACATGGACCATCCATCATGTGGGGCCTGCCTTGGATGTGGGCCACTCATCATTAGGGTTGACCTTTGATGTGGATCATACATTATGTTGGGGCTACCTTGATGTGGGTCATCCATCATGTGGGGCCCACCTTCATTATCAATTGGCCATCTTATGAAGCCCACATTTAATGTGGACCGGTCATCATGTGGGCCCCCTTCAATGTGGGTCGCCCATCATGAGAGGCTAGCTAGCTTGGATGTTGGTCATTCATTATTAAGGGTCGACCTTAGATGTGGAGTGTCCATCATGTGGGGCCCAACTTGATGTGGTCCACTACCCATCATGTGGAGCCCACCTTTGATGTGGACCGTCCATCATGTAGGCCTCACCTTTGAAGTGGGTTGTCCATCATACCGGCTTGCTTTAGATGTGGATTATTTACCATTAACGGTCGGCCTTCAATGTGGACCATCCATTATATGGGCCCACATTAATATGGGTCATCCATCATGTAGGGCCCACTTGTAATGTGGATTGTTCATCATATGGGCTCCACCTTTGACGTGGACAGTCCATTTAGTGGGACCTCCTTTGATACGGACAGTGTGAGAGCCTCCTTTGACATGGACTTTATAGAGACAGTGAGAGAGTCTCATCATTTGACATGGACCGTGAGAGTGAAAGAGAGAGAAAAGTAGATAAGTAATTACTAAAAAACAAAAAAACAAAAAAATAAAAAAAAATAAAAAAAATTAAAAAATAAAAAATTATCAAGATAAGTATATTTTAATAAATAAGTTACTTTTATAATGATGCTTACTAAACTAACTTAAGTGAGAAAAGTAACTTAGGGCCTGTTTGGATACCACCAAATAAGTTACTTTTTTCACTTAAGTTAGTTTAGTAAGCATCATTGTAAAAGTAACTTATTTGCTTTTTGACTTATTTCTTATTTTGATAATTTTTTTATTTTTTATAAAAGCTTTTTGACTTATTACTTATCTATTTTTATCTCACTCTCACGGTCCATGTCAAAGGAAGCTATCTCATTTTCTACATGAGGTCCTTGTCAAAGGAGGTTCTTTCACTATCCATATCAAAGGAGGTCCTACTTGATGGATTGTCCACATCGAAGGTGGGGCCCACATGATGGAAAGTCCACATTAAAGGTGGGCCCCACATGATGGATGACCCCATATTATTGTGGGCTCAAATAATGGATGGTGCATGTCAAAGGCCGACTCCTAATGATAAATAACTCACATCCAAAGCGAGCCGGTATGATGAACGGTCCACTTCAAAGGTGAGACCTACATGATGGACGGCTCACATAAAAAGGTGGACTCCACATCAAAGGTCAGCCCTTCATAATGAATGGCCTACATCCAAGGCGAGTCACATTAAAGGAGGGGGTCCACATGATGGACGGTCCACATCTAATGTGGGCTTCATAGGATAGGCAATTGATAGTGAAGGTGGGCTCCACATGATGGATGACAAACATGATAGATGGTCTACATCAAAGATCGACCCTAATGATTAGTAGCCCACATCCAAAGCGGGCTCCACATGATGGATAATCCTCAAGTTGGGTAGTTGATATTGAAGGTAAGCCCCACATGATGGACAATTACATTGATAGTGGGCCCTACATGATATATGACCAACATGAAAGGTGGGTCATACATAATGGACGGTGTACATTAAAGGTAGGCCCCCAATGATGAATGGCTCACATCTAAGGTGGGCCCTGCATAATGGATAACCCACATCGAAGGTGGGGCCCACACAATGAATAGTCAACATCAAAGGTTGGCCCCACATGGATGGTGAATATAAAGGTGGACCAAACCAACTCGAGGAACAAATAATTACGTGATGTTGAAACAAAATATACAAAACATGTTTTTTTACTTTTTATCTAAAAAGCATGTTATTTACCCAATAAACTTATTGATTAAGTAGATAAGAAGATAAGTTACTTAAGACATAAGTAGCTTATCTAAAATAACTTACCATCCAAATGCCCCCATAGTGACTTAAAATAAGTTAAAAACTAACTTATTTGGTGGTATCCAAACAGGCCCTTAGGGGGCGTTAGGATCTCAAGTTATTTGAGATAAGCTACTTATGCCTTAAGTAGCTTATCTTGGTTTCTACTTATTAAGATAAAGCGATTAAGTAACTTTAAGGAGCCCACTCGTGATTCAAGTGGCCCACACCAAGGGAAACAGTTTGGAGTTTCCAACAAGTGGTCCACCTGAATCACCGATGGAGCTGAGTTTTGGACTCTAGGCCTAAAAGGGGGTGATGTACTTAGTAGTTGGGGTGAATTTTGTATAAACATTAGGGTGGGGCCGACCCCTTTGCTCCCACCCAAATCGTTATTAAGAAATCTAATGGAAGGTACTCTAATGGTAATTACTTAGATTAATGAAGTAGCTTTTTGAAAAAAAGGTACTAGGAATGTAAATTATATATTAAGTAGGTAGTTTCTATAAATTTCCCTAATTATTTTCCCATATTTCAACATTTTAAATTATTTATTAATTTATAATAAATATTTCAGCAAAATTTTCCCGATGATATCACTAGAAAAACATCAGAAATCTGAATATCTTCCTAGAAATTCCCATGCTGATAAATTGTACAGAACGAGATTTTTCACTACAGAAATTCCTCAAGTATGCCGACCACCACTAAACTTACTCATAAATCATCACCTTTACATCCTCCATATTCATCCATATGCCGATACAGGATAGATATCAACTTAAAGTTTGTGTTTGATTAAAAGGATTATTGTTGTTGTTGTTGTTGTTGTTGTTATTGTTGATGATCCTGTAACTCAATATTTATGCTTTCATCTTATACATCATTAAATCAAAACTCTCTATGCAGGTTAAGTCGTTAAGAGGCATCATATTCCTCTCTTGAATGTTTGACATTCTTCTCTCATCCCTCTTTAATATTAGAATAACTTTCACTTCCAATGCTTAAAGCACACATATGAAAAATGAAACAAGTTTTAAAACTCACTTGGCCAAATAGGAGGAATGCAGTTTCAACTCAGTTCTAGACCAAATTGAGTTGGCTAACTCAATAAAATTTCACTTGATTGAGTGAAATATTCGTCTAACTTAGGAGTCAGGACAGTCAGTGAGGAACTCGTTCAACTCTTTTGAGGCGTCTCCGTGGCCTAGGCCAGGTTCCTAGCTTCCAAACATATTTTATTACTCCACGACATTAGTGCGCCATTCACTTTTGTTGGAGAGGCAACGATGTCCTCGGACTTAATGGTTGAGTAAGGCAATCGTCAATCGGCTCTAAGAATTAACTCAGTTTTAGAATTTTCTGGAATTATTCCATTATACACACAAGGCTATGATGATGATTGTATTGTATGTGTTAATACACTATTTCTATCTTTTGGAATTTACGACGATTCAAAATGATCACATTTAGGCTATCTGCCTTGCGCGAGCAATTCAAACAAATATGGGAAGACTGGAAGAGTTGATTGGCATGTTACGCATCAACGGCTGACATCTAGCCACGATCAAATTATGTAAACAATGAGGCCTACACTCTAATAAATTTGATGCTCGAGAATCAGATGCTTCCTATTAATGGGTGATGAAGGTTTTAATCAATGGAATTGCAAGCATGATCTGCTTCTCCAAAGGGATATTTTCCTGAAGCTGTTTGGTCTAAAATGCTTTATGATCTTTTTGGGAAGAATGTACCATTGTAGTTTTCAGGAACAATGTAGAGACGTTGGGAAGTTCAACAGAGAAGATAATTTGGATGATCTCATGGGCCGTAGTTCAAAAACAATTCCGAGCTGCTCATGGAGTGGTCCTAAAGTGGTGAAGTATTACAGTGAGGATGGTACACAACATAGTTCTAACGAAGGTGTTGTTGATGCTCATGTTTTGATGGAATTCAATGAGTAATATGGAACTGCAGGAATGGTGGAATATTTAGTGCAATATTACTGAGCTTGTTTTGGACTTTGGATAGGTAGAATCCAAGGCGTAAACATATAAAAGATAATAATTATTTACGTGGATATTATTGAAAAATAGATCCCATTTTTATTTGTTCGGAAGTGAAAATTTCTGATTCATTAGATAATGATCAACTCATATCTTGTGTCAGAGAATTGCTGCTATGAATAAAGCTAATGATTACTTTGTGGAATTTATGATTTTCTTTGTAATCCAAACAATAGAAATGTCAAATCAAGGGAAAATGTTTTCTTTTCCCACGGATTTTATATATTTAAACAGGCCTTAGCAAAGGAGGGATTGACTTACTTCTTAGGCTTGGTTATGATTAAAGATTTGAAAGAACCATTGAAAGTAGTTGAAATGTTGAAAGGTCAATGGTCTATATATTTTGTTGTTTTTTCGTAGTTAATTTCCATGGAATTGTGGACAAATGAATTGTCAACAACGAGAGACATCTCTTATTATCATGAAAGCATAATGATGACAGTCAATTTCCATGAAAACTAATTTCATTTCCAACCATTTATAGCTTCCCAAACAATTGTGAAACAAATATGTTAAAGACATTATTTTGATTTCAAGATAGAGAAGACACAAGAGGTGAAGTGACTATACATGGAATGTAGACAAACAGTGGATGGAAAATCAGAATATATAGTTTTCTATTTTCAGAGAACTCCAAGTCTTAAGCTTATTTGGATAGCCGAAATCTACGGAAAAAGAAAATATTTTTTCCATGATTTGATGTTTTTTTATTGTTTTGCCTTTAAAGAAAACTATGGATTCCACAAAATAATCATTAGCATTATCCACAGTGATATTTTTCTATCGCAAAATACCAGGCAATTATTATCTAATGAATCTAGAATTTCTACTTGTGAAATAAATACTCCTAAAGATTAAATTTATTTTTCAACGGTGCCAATGGAAATAATCGTTACTTTTTTCATGTTCACATCTTGGATTCCACCGATCCAAACATATAAATATGATTAGGTAGATTAGTAGAGAGTTATCCATAGAGACTAGTAGCGGAGGCTCTTCACATTATTTTCCTCTGATAGTTTCCTTCGTGCTCGTGAAAGGAGAGAATTCTTTGGCATGTAAAAGATGCGATTCGTGCGTATCAATGTTCATACAATTCACCATGCAACTAGTGCATATAAATTTGCAGTTGCTAGCCTTTCGTTGGCAGATTCTTCCATTGATATTGTTCATTGCTTCTGTCATATTTGATTAGATGTCTACATATGAAGAGCAATTGGAGCCAGTTTCAGGAGTAAACATACAACTCATCTATAGGTTAGCTTGAGCAACAACTCATCAATCATCATATTGCAAAATCCTGGAAACTATGACCTGACTTGATGTTCAGCTGTAGTCTGTGTTCAGCCAGCTCGGATTGAGCCAACCCAACTTGACTCGATATTTAATAATCAAAGTTCTAAAAATCAAGGATAGGATGATGATGATTAACTTAGTTAACTTAAAATATAAGATAAAATACAAATGTTGTCATCAAACCACTCAGCAGCTCACCTGTGGAGTTTATCTGTCCATGTACCAAAAGGTTTTGGTTTGATTCCTTCCCCCTCCATTTTCATTTTATTAGGGCTTATTTGGATACCACTGAACAAGTTACTTGTGTTAAATTACTTTTCTTCATTTAAATTAGTTTTTGGTAAACATGATTGCAAAAGCAACTTGTGTGCTTTAAAGCTACTTATCTCCAAGTGTTTTTCTTTTCTTTATTAGCTTTTTAACTTTTAACTTTTCTACTTCTCTCTCCTTCTCTCACAACCCATATCAAAGGAGGCCTGACACGGACTGTCTGCATCAAACGTGGGGCCCACACAATGGATGGTCCACATCAAAGGTGGGCCCCACATGATGGATCAAAGGTTGACACCTAATGATAAGTAGCCCACATCCAAAATGGTTGGGTATGATAGACGACCCACCTCAAAAGGTGGGGCGCACACAATGGATGGTCCACATCAAAGGTGAGCACCAAATGATGGGCAATCGAAATTAAAGTTGGCCCCACATGATGGATGGCTCACATCAAAGGTCGGTCCCTAATGATGAATGTCCGACATCCAAGGCAGGCCTCGCATGATGGATGGTCCACATCAAAGGTGGGCTCCACATGATGTGCAATTTATAATTGTGGGCCCCACATGATGGATGATCCACATCAAGTTGGGCCCTACATGATGGACGGTCTACATCAAAGGTCAACCCTAATGATGAGTGGCCCACATCAGGGGTGGGGCCCACATGATGGATGGTCCACATCAAAGGTGGGCTCCATATGATGGACAGTGGATATTGAAGGTGGGCCCTACATAATGTATGGTGCACATTAAAGGCCGGCTCCTAATGATGAATGGCCCACATCCAAGGTGGGCTTCGCATGAACAACCCAAATCAAAGGTGGGGCCCACATAATGAACAACTAGCATCAAAGGTTTGCCCCATATTATGGATGGTTGATGTGAGGGGGACCAAACCGAGGATAAATACTTGTGTTGTTGGAAACCAAACATGTTTTTTTTTTTAAAAAAAAAAAATTTATTTTATTTTAAAACTTTTTGGCTGATTAATATTTTGTTTACCAAACATATTTATCTATTGAATAAGTAAAAATCAAGATAAGCTACTTGATGCATAAGGGGTGTGGGTTATTTATCATTAGGGGCCAACCTTTGATGTGGACCATCAGTTATGTGGGCCCATGTTAATGTGGGTGATCTATCATGTAGGTCCCACCTTTGATGTGGATCTTCTGTCATGTGGGTCCCACCTTTGATGTGGACAATCCATCATGTAGGGCCTCCAGCCTCTTCGATATGGACCGTGAGAGGAGTAGAAAAGTTAAAAAATAAAAAAGTATATAGAAGAAAATAAATTAATAAAAAAAACTATTGGAGGAGTAAGTAGCTTTAAGCACATAAAATACTTTTGTAATCATGTTTACCAACCTAAGCGAAAAGTAACTTAAGAGGTGTTTGGATGGTAACTTTAGATAAGCTACTTGTGCCTTAAATAGCTTATCTTCATATCTACTTAATCAGTAGATAAGTTTGTTTGGTAAACAACGTGCTTGTCAACTAAAAAGTAGAAAAGCATGTTTTGTTTTCAACATTATATTAGTATTTATCCATCAAGTTTGTTTGGTCCACCTTCATATTCACCATCCATGTGAAGCTAACCTTTGATGTTGACTATTCATTATGTGGGCCTCACATTTGATGTGAGTCGTCCATCATGCAGGGCCCACCATGGATGTGAGTCATTCTTCATTAGGGGCCAACCTTTCATGTGCATCGTCCATTATGTAGGGCCTACCTTCGATGTTGGCCATTCATCATATGGGGCCCACTATTAATGTTATTGTCCATCATGTGGGGCTCACCTTCAATAACCACTACCCATCTTAAGGACCGTCCATCATGTGGGCCCCACCTCCAACGTGGATTGTCTGTCATGTGGGGCCCACCTTGGATGTGGGCTACTCATCATTAGGGCCGACCTTTGATGTGGATCATACATCATGTTGGGGCCACCTTGATGTGGATCATCCATCATGTTGGGCCCACCTTCATTATCAATTGCTCATCCTATGAAGCCCACCGTTAATGTGGACCGTTCATCATGTGGGCCCCCTTCAATGTGGGTCGCCCATCATGAGGGGCTATCTAGCTTGGATGTAGGCCATTCATCATTAAGGGCCACCTTTGATGTGGAGTGCCCATCATGTGGAGCCCACCTTTGATGTGGACCGTCCATCATGTAAGCCCCACCTTTTAAGTGGGTTGTCCATTATACGGGCATACTTTGGATGTGAGTTATTTACCATTAGGGGTCTGCCTTTAATGTGGACCATCCATTATATGGGCCATATTAATATGGGGTCATTCATCATGTGGGGTCCACTTGCAATATGGATTGTCCATCATATGGGCTTTACCTTCGATGTAAATAGTCCATCAAGTAGAACCTCTTTTGATACAGATAGTGAGAGAACCTCCTTTGACATGGACTTCATAAAGACAATAAGAGAGCCTCTTTTGACATGGACTGTGAGAGTGAAAGAGAAAAAAATAGGCAAGTAATTACTTAATTTATCAAAATAAGTAGATTTCAACAAATAAGTTATTTTTACAATAATGCTTATTAAAATAACTTAAGTGGGAAAAGTAACTTAGGGCTTGTTTGGATACCACCAAATAAGTTAATTTTTACCTTATTTTAAGTCATTAAGTTATTTTTCCCACTTAAGTTATTTTAGTAAGTATCATTGTAAAAGTAACTTATTTTCTTTTTGACTTATTACTTATTTTGATAATTTTTTTTTTTTTTTTTTTTTTAAGTTTTTTGACTTACCAGGCTACTTTTATCTCACTCTCACTGTCCATGTCAAATGAGGCTCTCTCATTCTCTATATGAAGTGCACGTCATGGAGGTTCTTTCACTATTTATATCAAAGGAGGCCCCACTTGATGGATTGTCTACATCGAAGGTGGGGCCCACACGATGGATGACCCCATATTAATGTGAGCCCAAATAATGGATGATCTACGTTAAAGGCTAACCCCTAATGGTAAATAGCTCACATCCAAAGCAAGCCGGTATGATCAATGGTCCACTTTAAAAGTGAGACTTACATGATGGACGGCTCACATAAAAGGTGGGCTCCACATGATGGATGCTCTACATCAAAGGTAAGCACTTAATAATGAATGGCCTACATCCAAGGCGAGCCTCACATGATGGACGGTCCACATCTAATGTGGGCTTCATAGGATAGGCAATTGAAGGTGGGCTCCACATGATGAATGACCCACATGATAGATGGTCCACATCAAAGATTAGACCTAATGATGAGTAGCCCACATTCAAGGTGGGCTCCACATGATGGGCAGTTGATATTGAAGGTGAGCCCCACATGATGGACAATTACATTGATAGTGGGCCCTACATGATAGATGACTAATATCAAAGGTGGGCCCCGTACATAATGGACAATGCACATTAAAGATTGGCCCCTAATAATGAATAGCTCACGTCCATAGTGGGCTTTGCGTAATGGATGACTCACATCAAAGGTGGGGCCCACGCGGTGAATAGTCAACATCAAAGGTTTGCCCCACATGGATAATGAATATAAAGGTTAGACCAAACCAATTACTGGACAAATACTTACATGATATTGGAAACAAAACATGTTTTCTACTTTTTATTTAAAAAGCATGTTATTTACCAAACAAACTTATTTACTGATTAAGTAGATAAAAAGATAAGCTACTTAAGGTATAAGTAGATATCTAAAATAACTTACCATCCAAATGTCCCCTCAGTGACTTAAAATAAGTTAAAAACTAACTTATTTGGTGGTATCCAAATAGGCCCTTAATGGAGGGCTTAACATGAGTGAAAAAGCAACATATTTGGTTGTATCGAAACGTGCAGGGGGCATTTGGATCTCAAGTTACTTAAGATAAGCTACTTATGCATTAAGTAGCTTATTTTGGTTTCTACTTATTAACATAAAGTGATTAATATTAATGGGGCTTTTAGATCTTAAGTTACTTAAGATAAACTACTTATTCCTCAAGTAGTTTATCTTGATTTCTACTTATGAAGTAGATAAGTCTGTTTGGTGATCAACATATTAAGTAAAAAAAAAAAATATATATAACTAATCATAAACCAAACATACTTATCTTAAATAAGTTACCTATCTACTGCTGTAAGTAGAAAAAGTAACTTATTTTCCGGTATCCAAACAGGCCCTATGTAGAAAGTTACCTATAATTGAACATAAACCAAACTCATCTTGAATTGTTTTTTTTTTTTTTTTTTTTTTTTTTTTTTTTTTTAATAACTGAGAATTTCATTAACAAACAGAATTTCATCTTGAATTAGTTACTTATCTAATGTTGTAGGTAAAAAAAAGTAACTTATTTGGTGGTATCCAAGCGACCTCTTAGGTGGCATTTGGATCGTAAGTTACTTTGGAAAAGCTACTAATGCTATAAGTAGCTTATCCAAACAAGCCCTTAGAGGGCATTTGGATAGTAAGTTACTTTGGAAAAGCTACTTATGTCATAAGTAGCTTATCTTGGTTTCTACTTATTCAACCGATAAATATGGTTGGTAACCAATATACTTATCGGCTAAAAAGTTGAAAAGCATGTTCGGTTTCCAACATTATAAGCAATTATCCCTCGAGTTTGTTTGATCCCCCTCACATCCACCATGCATCATGTGGGGCCAACCTTTGATGTGGACCATTCATTGTGTGGACCCCACCTTTGATGTGGGCTAATCATCGCTATGGCGTAGCCTTTAATGTGCACCATTCATTATGTAGGGCCACCTTTGATGTTGGTCATCCATCAAGTGGGGCCCACCATCAATGTTATTGTCCATCATGTGGGGGCTACCTTTAATATCCACTGCCCATCACGTGGAGCCCAGCTTTGATGTGGACCGTCCATCATGTGGGTCATCCATCATGTAGGGCCTGCCTTGAACATGTGCCACTCATCATTAAGGCTGACCTTAGATGTGGACCGTCCATGTGGGGCCCACCTTCAATGTGGGTTGCCCATCGTGCAGGGCTTGCCTTGGATATGGGTCATTCATCATTAGGGGCATGCGTTTGATGCGGATCATCCATCATGTGGGGCCTAGCTTCAATGTCATACCCATCATGTGGGGCCTAGCTTCAATGTCATACCCATCATGTGGAGCCTACCTTTGAAGTGAGTCAGCCATCATACCAGCCTGCTTTGGATGTGGGCTTTTTATCACTATGGGTAAACCTATGACGTGGACCATCTATATATGAGAGCCCACATTAATATTGGACCATCCATCATGTGGGGCCCACCTTTTATGTGGACCGTCTACCATGTGATCCCCCACCTTCGATATGGACAGTCCACCATGGGGAGCCTCCTTCTATATGGACAGTGAGAGAAAGCCTCCTTTGACATGAAAAGAGAGAGAGAGAGAGAAGAGAGTAGAAAGTAGAGAAGTAAAAAAGTTACAAGTTAAAAAACTTTTAAAAAAATATAGTTATTGATAAGTAGCTTTTTGACAAATAAGTTACTTTTACAATTATGCTCATGGGGCGTTTGAATCATAACTTCAGATAAGTTACTTGTGCCTCAAGAAGTTTATCTATCTTGATTTCTATTTGTTAAATTGAAGTGATTAAGTAACTTACGGTTGATCATAAACCAAATTTACTTATCTCAAATAAGTTACTTATCTGCTGCTGTAAATAGAAAAAGTAATTTATTTGGTGGTATCCAAACGGCCCTTACCAAACTAACTAAAGTGTGAAAAAACAAAAAAAAAAAAAAAAAGGTTAACTTACTTGGTGGTATCCAAACGGGGCCTACATGTCACTTACCGAGTGACTCAGTTCAAGTCACGTACAAGTAAGTCTGTCAGGTGGACTGAGTGGTCAGGTCAACTAGACGAGTTGTGCTGAGTTGCGACTGAATTTCCCAGCCACTTGGCTTGAAATCTTGCAGAGTTGAATCGACTTGACTAGGTTTCTGGTTGACCCGGCAAGTTTTAGAACTATATAACCCATTGCATGAGTCAAACATTTCCAAAGTGCTTATGACATGTAGAGCTATACACAAGTCGAACTGAGTCGAGCTAATTGAGCTTGGCTGACCCCAGCTCGAACTCAACTCGGTCCTTGAGCCTGACTGGCCAGCTTGGCTTTGTTCAGTCAACAATTCGAGCTGAGTTTGAGCCTAGGCAGCATTTTCTCAAACACATGGAGTACACCTTCAATTTCTCACGGTATGTAAAATATCAGCAACAATTTACAAGTATTTCATCAAACACTTGGTAGGCAACAGCAAAATCAAGATGCAAGGGTATTTGTTTCGTATCCATACCTTCCTCACCACCAGCCAACACTTCGTTGAGTCATTTCATCAAACACTTAGTGAGCAACATCAATATTAAAATAACTAGGTCACCAAATTGGTTCGATCCGAGTCGAGTCGAGCTTGGGCAAGCTCGAACTCGGCTCGAAATTTTTTTCAAACTCAAAAAATTAGCTCAACTCGGCTCGAACTTAGTTTCCCAAGTCGAATTGAGCTTTTTCGAGTCGAGTCGAGTGAGCTAACTTGGTTCGTGTACAGCTCTAAGAATTGACATGTCTGAGCCATGAAATAGATAGGTGCCATTAGGTGGGTCACTCCCTACAGGAACAATGAAGGGTGTGAAAGATACTTGCCAATGATCTGCATCAAAACTAGAGCTGGGCATGCTGACCTGATTCGAACCGAATCGACGGTCTGGATCGGTGCGGTTCGAGCAGGATTAGACAGATCCAACCGTTAATCAGATCGGGTTCGGGTCAATGTCAATTCGAACCAGAGCGACCCGAAATCCAATTCGGACCGGACCGGATGTATTAATAACTAATAATTTACTATTTTATCCCACACACACACACACACACACACTTTTTTTAAAGTTTTTACCCTACACGTCTCTCTCTACCCGCACGGCTGCACCCGAACACGCCAAATCCTAAATCCCCCAAAACCCTTTCATCTCTACCCGAATGCCGGCCACTCCTGATCCTGATCCGGCCATTTAGACTCGTTTATCAGGTAGGACCCACTCATTATTTATTTTTTATTATTATTATTTTAGGAGCGTGGCTCGTCGGCCAGCCATGGCCGCTGCCCGCTGGTGGTCCGGCCACCCTGGATCGTCAGTGGGCCGAATCGAGCTTTGGGTTACAAGAAATCAATGGAACGATCATGTCCATGATTCCCAACCCTGTCTATATTCCGCCTACATGTGTACGACCATGTCCATGGTTCCCAACCCTTTCTTAATTTTTCTTCAATGCACACAAAATACAATGGTGAAGGGCAAGGGAAATTTCCACCAACACCAGTACGCAAAATACAAGCATGGGAGAATATAGGCGAGAAGAGAGGAGTTTGATCTTCCGTTTGCACTCATGCGCACTGCTGCACAGCATCGTTCTGTTCTAGTTTTTTTTTTTTTTTTGTTGTTTTTCTAACATAGAATCCTCTATAATGCTGGTAGAATAAGCTTATTGTACAACTCGTACGCGTTCGGCCAGTGATGTTTCATTTCATCTAAACTGTAGAGAGGGACGATCTGAACCTTGCCCAATCCGATTCGACTCGGTTTTCCTGACCGAGTCAGACTCGGATCGGTTCGAGTCAGATGACCCGGACTCAGATCGAGTCCTGGTCAGGCCATATAGATTTCGGACCGAGTCAAGTTGGACCCAATCCGACTGAGTCAGTCGGATGCCCAGCTCTAATCAAAACTCGTGGCCCACCTGATTATTGGATTGGCTTGATTCTCAGGCCTGCTAATCTTACCCGCGGGGTCCCACATTTTCATGGCATTGATGTCATACATTACATGTTGGCATGTGTGGTGGTCTGCAGTGTAAAGATCTGATTCAACAAGCACGTGGCCCACCTGATGATTGGACCTCAGGCCGGCGAATTTTTATGTTGGGGTCGTTTGTTTTTTTAATGATGTACGTACACGCTTTACATATTGGTACGTGTGACAACTGGGTTGTATTTAAACAATCATAGGTAGACCCAAATATCCAATGCAAGGTTTTGATGCTGGGACGCGGATTTGGTGGTGTTGCCAACACCACCCCCATCGTGGTGGTCTGGTGATGTGTAAAGACTGCTGTGGGGCCCACCTTGATATATAGGGCTGAAAGTTGGGCGGGTTCAACCCAGTCGACCCGACATTGGGTTGGGCTTGGGCATGATGTATCGGGTTTGGTCTCAAGCTCGGGCTATATAAACACTAACATGATAAAAGTTAGATCGGGCTTGGGTTGAGGTCTCGGGTTGCCCGTCCCAACCTGAACCTGATGGATATACAAGTTATAAATTATAATAGTGCAGGTCGTTTGTGTTGAGGGCATGGAAAATTCTAATGTTGGGTCTCATTGGTCCACGCCATTTCCGATGACTCAAGCTAACAAGATATACCAGATTTCTCTCCCAAATATATATTTTAGCTTGTTTAGAAAAAATGAAGTTCTTTAGGATAACTAACTACATATATAATTTATAAATACAAAAAATAATACATGTATTGAAATATAGTAGACTAATGTAATAACGAAAATATTATTATGTATCCAGGTAAAAACACAAATATCTGCTTGATCCAAAACTCTTGTCGCCACCAAGAAGTTTTTAATGGTGGGCGTTTATTCACCACTGTTTCTTGTATTGTGGTCCACTTGAGCTTCGGATCTGCTTCACTTTTAGGTTCATGTCCTAAAATGAGCTGGCAAAACGGATGGACGGTGTGGATATAAAAACACATACATCACGGTGGGGCTAACACATCAACACCACCGCCGGGGTTGGTGTTGGCAACGCCACCTGATCCGCACCCTTGATGTTGATGGCCGTGATGGATATTTTCTTGGGACAACTAGCCCATCCCAGCTATGGTGATGATCCACCCCTCGGGAGTAGGATCTCAACAGGGCCAGGTCCAGCTACGATGGCTATGATTGCCTGTGGCCACCCAGACTGAAGCATTCCTGGAAAACCCACGAGCTGATGAACTGTGGGCTGGCCCGGCCCGATGGGCGGTTCTAAATAACTTGGCCCGATCTGCTCCAACACTATAAACCTTCAGGTGGACTCAAAAGGCCTAGTGCAATGGGCTATCAGGCCCAAAATGGGAATTGCTCACAAGCGTCTATTCTCTCACAGTATAATGGTTGAAATGACCATGGGCTAGCCATCAATCATAGGCCTGGCCCTGGCCAAGCTTAGAGGCCCAATTCGTAGCCATTCATGCTTAGGCCAGATGGGCCGGGTGGCATGGCTCATTGTCACTCACATGGTTTCTTAGTAATGGGATTGGACTCTCCTTTGCTGCAGGCCAAGGCTTATGCTGACAACATCAAGTGGAATGGCCCACCCAAAACTCAAGACTAGCTAGCTTTTCCTCATCTTTTGGATTCCTGTTTTCTTGTGGTTTTTGAAATGTCTTGAGAAAAGATGTTTCTCACTAATAATTTAAAACCAGCCTTGAATAAAATATCTCAGTAATTCTTTTTACTCCAAGTTATGGGAATTCGTTCATATCACAAATATAGGTAAGATATGTACAAGGTTTGATAAGTTCACACGTGTGATGGATCCGAGCTTTACATCAGGTGGGCTGGGCCACAGAAACAGACGGCTGAGGTTCCACAAGTATGTGGGCTTAGCAACATTTATCTATCTATAGACTAGAGACACTAGGATCATAAGCTTTTAGAAGTTAGTGTGGAACTTCCATGTGAATAGGTAGCCCTTGGATTCACATGAGAGTCTGACCACATCACAAGGAGCATTGATGAAGATCTTATGGCCATTGCTAGCCCACTCAATCTTCACCCTGCAAGAAAATCCATTAGATGAAATTGGCACCTCCATGGAGTCCGAAAGAACTAACGCCACCTCCCCACAAATCCTCTTCGGCCCTGTCCTTGATGTTCCATCTTCGCCAACCATCGAATCGAGCCATGGGCACTCGGGCTGGCCCACCAACTCCTTGTAAGCTGAATTAGCGAGCCGAACCCTGTTGTTTGAATCTGAAACAATGGAAGGCAACGCCTCCGATTCGACCTCTTCCTCCACTTCCTCCGGTCTCTTGGAAACAGGTGGTTTGAAACCAATACTCGGGCTTCCACTAATGCATTCGACGCTGATGCTCGAGCCAACAGGCCTCACGGGCAGAGGCGTGACGAGGGTCCCACATCCCGAATCGTCTGGACCCGAAAGGGGTGTCTGTAGTTTGTGCAGTAAGTCCTTTTCCTGTGGAATCTCAGCCCTACAATTCAAATTCAAGATCATAGCTTCCATATTAGAACATGCGTATGGAGGAAGAGGCAGTGCAAGCAAACCTCCACAACTGCTTGTTGGGCTCTCATGAAGCCCAGACCCTGGGATACCATGTCCAAAACTGTACGGAGGTGGGTCATGATGGGTGTTTTTTAGAAGAGGAGAAGCATAAGCAGAGAATTTCTTGAAATGGGGTTCTGGGTTTTTGTGGGTGAAGGTTGAATTGACAGTTTTGCCCCTCTTCCTGGGCCTACCGGGCCTAGTTCTAGGAGGGGAGATGGTAGGATATTGGTGGGTGTTTTGGTCATTTGGGTGGCTTTCAAACAAGAACTGAGGCTTGGGTGCAATGGGCTTGTATCTGGACATGATCTCATCAATGTTTACAGGCTTAAACATGGTTCCTTTGTTTCTCTCCTCTGGCATGCATGCATGGATATGAGAAGAAGAGAAAGAGGTGGGGGTTGGTGGGTGGATTCATATAGTGGAGATGTCAGATGAGAGATTGGATGATGGTGGATATGGTGCCACGTGGCATGTATAGGACAAGTGGAAGGCTGAGATGGGTTGTGATGGAGGTAAGCGGCGGATTGATGGTGCATGATGAAATTATATACATGCGGTTACGAGTCAGGGCTCGACTGACACGACAACGTTCGGCAGCCAACAGTCTTTCACTACGAGGGTAGGGCTCATGCGAGGATACACATAGAAAGAGGATTAGAAAAAAAAAAAAAAAAAAAACTTTGATACTCTGGCTAAGTGGTATAGCTGATACGCGGGCACTTAGAAATTAGTTATATGTTGCATACTTGTATACAAGTAATTCGAATTAGACCGTTTGAAATATGGGTAATAGCTTAGATGTATGATTTACCGGGAATTACGCTTATTTGTTTGTCTGATTATTAGATTTAGGATCATGTATTGGACGGTTAGAAATGGAGAACATCCGATGGTACTGTTTCAATAAACAAGTGTCCGAGAATCAGAGGTTAGAATGGTTTAAAGAAGTTGATTTTGGGACCATGACTTAGTGACAGTGTTTCACAATTTAGTCGGTTTAAATGAGTCAATGCATGCCACGTTTTACAATTCTGAAGTGCATGTGTATCAAGGGTCATGTCCGGCCAGAGTATAAAATAACTCCGGATCGGGTTTGGAGGTGAAGACACCAAAGTAGCCTTGGACGCCATTTGTGCGTAACAGGGTAACGTAAGGGCGCGGCTTCGGTGGATCCCCAGATCCACCAAGGTGGGTGGATCCCTGACTGTGGGGCCCACTTTGAAGTATATTCCTTAAATCCACGCCGTCCGTCCGTTTTTACAGCTCATTTTAGGACATGGTCACAAAAATCAAGAAGATCCAAATCTCTAGTGGGTCACACCACAAGAAACAGTGGTGATTGACCATTAAAAACTTCTTGTGGGCCATATAAGTTTTGAATCAAGGTGATATTTGCGTGGCACCTTGTAAACAGGTTGGATGGCAAATAAACATTTCGGTGGCCCCCAAGAAGTTTTTAATGGTGGCTATTCAATCACCACTGTTTCCTTTAGTGTGGTCCACCTGAAATTTGGGTCTGCTTCATTTTCTGTATCATGCTTTAAAATGAGCTGCCAAAACGGATGGACGGCATGGATGTAAGGCACATACATCAAGATAGGCTCCACAGTCAGGGATCCACCCACCTCAAGAGTACCCGGGATCCACCGAAGTTGCGCCCGGTAACATATGCCTCCGTGGAGCCAGTGCAACGTCCGTGTGACATCTACTCCGTCCATCAGTTTCACCGGATCCTAGGTCTATGTAACCCACTGCATTGTCTGTGTAACATTTACTCCATCCATCGTTTTCAGCTGACCATTTTAAGGATGTGAGCTCAAAAATGAAACAAATACAAAACCCAAGTAGACCACACTATAAGAAACAGTGGGGATTAAATGCCCATGGTTGAAACCTTTCTAGGCCCACTGTGATTTTTTATTTGCCACCAATTCAAAACATAAATATCATCCTGATCCAAAACTTATGTGGGCTGCAATAATCTTTCAATGATGGTGTTCAATTGCCACTGTTTCTTGTGGTGTGACCCACTTGATTTTTGTTTCGGCCTTATTTTTGGGCCTACATCTTAAGATGATCCGGTGAAACTGATGAACGGAGTGAATGTCATGCAGACTTCGCAATGACCCTGCATAGCTTCGGGTTGCCCAGGCTAAGTGCAACTTGCGTCCATTAGTCTGGACACGATGAGAAGTTCTTGCTGTAAGAAGCTAGGTGAGGCCCACACCATAATTCTTACCATCCATCTGTTTTGCTAGATTGTGTTAGTACATTAGCCCAATAAATACCTATCGTTAAAACCTTCATGGTCCCCCTTGATATTTATATGCGGTCCATACTATTCATAAGGTCATTCCTTTTGGGATGAACTGAAAACACAAAAATGATAGCCTTATCCAAAACTTCTGTTGCCATGGGAATGTTTCAACGGGGGACATTCAATCCTCACTGATTCCCGTTGTGCGGACCACCTGAGTTTTAGATCTGTCTATTTTTTGAGATCATGTCATAACATGATAGGACATAACAAATGGACGGGATGGATTTCTTACAAACATCATGGTTGGCTACGCCTATCTTCTGACGGTTTCTGCTGCAGGGTGTTCCGCGTTCGACCAAGTGTACTTTCGAGGTACTTACTGCTTGTACGTGCGGATATGTTCACATGTGCCTGAGATCGCAGCCGCTAGTCAGTTGAAGCCCACTGTGCACATTGCCAGGCACAAAAGTTGGGCTGGCGGGATCATCAGAGAAACGGATTGGCTACTCCCCCTGCCAGCAGCCAATTGGCTGGTGGTCAGTGCTCTGTGGACCCAACCATGATGTATATGTTTCATCCATGCTGCCCATATATTTTTCTATATCATTTTATAGCATGAGAACAAAAACGAGTTATATCCCACTCTCAAGTGGACCACATTACAGGAAACAATGTTGAATGAACGTTGACCATTAAAAACTTTTTTGGGGGCCTCAAAAGTTTTGGATCAACATGATATTTGTTTTTTCCCTTCATCTGGGTCTGTATGACCTAATCAACAGATTGGATGTCAAATAAACAGTACATTGCACCTTAGGAGGATTTTAATGTTGGATATCAAATCACTATTGTTTTCCTATGGTGTGGTCGGCCTGAGATTTATATTCCTCTTATGTTTTGTATCAAGACTTAAAATGATCTGTAAAAATGGATGAACCGAATGGATGAAACACATACATCATGGTGGGGCCCACGCAGCACCGACCACCAGCCACGGGGCTGGTGGCAGGGGGAGTAGCCAATCCGTTCTCGATCATCAGGTAGGCCGTACATTTACAAACGAAATTGGATTTTTTTCTTTTTTACGCACGCACACACACTCAGGCGTAGTGGAATTTCACCACCTATGGGTACTCGAACCCTTGACCAGGTGAGTCTACCACCGGAGCAAGAGTTAGGACCCAACGAAGAGGATGTTCAAACATGTTGACCAACGTACCAAATTCACCGTGGACATATATGACCCATTTAATGAGCATGCCGACCTTATTTTTCCTAGGGCAATTTAGATTTTGAGGCCCATTAGATGAGCAGCCTAGATTTAACATGTATGCCACGTCGGGCACATGCGAGTGCACCAACCGCATGCCTCTTTGATTTGGGATGGGGATCTCGAGGCGTTGAGACTCAACGTATTACCCACCAATTTCATTCGCCCAAAAGAAACCTTAATTGCGAAACTAGATCTCAGGTGGTATGGATGAACCAAAAAAGACCAAAATAGCCTTGCTTGTTTTAGCTGCTTATCCTAGCAAACAGGGGTATTTTGGTCAAAATATCAGAGTCTGAACCCTAAAAGGTCGCTTTTCAAGAAATAAGTTCTCGAGCGGAGAAAATAAAATAGGCATCGTACGAACTCGTCTACAGTTCTAATTATTTCTCTGGGATGTATTCGGATATGTTGAAATTACTATGTTTAATGGTATTACACATACAATTTCTATTATACAATGAGAACTAGACCTATGAAAGGGTCTTTCGTCATTGGAGAAGTTTAATGAATATGACTATAAAAATTATGATGAAAAGAGTCGATTGAATATTGTAAATGGGAGTGATAGTGGTAGCGAAATGAGAGTTAAAGTGTAGTTTATATGGTTTGATCGAATACAACGTGGTTGGCGATGCTACTCTTGCCAATGTTGTGGCAAACTATCTATAATTTAACATAAGTGGGTTGAGCTACATGAGCAAGAACTAAATGTATTTATTAATTGGAATTTACTTCATGGTTTAAAGTTTATTAATTTAGATTTGTGAGAATTGTCTGTTTGGAAAGCTCTGTAGAGCACATTTTTCCTCATCCACTGTCAAAAGTAAAGATATTTTAAATCTAATTTATTTTGATACTTGGAATGCTCCAGTCACATCCTTAGTATTTTATTTATTTTAATGACAATTTATCCAGAAATGTATAGGTTTATATATTAAAAAGGAAGAGTGATGTTTTTATTTATTTTAATAAGTTTAAAAACATTTGTGAACCTTCATTAAAGAATAATATACCTCAAAAGAATTCAAGATTTTTCGCAATGAGTATGGTATTGAGTCGTCGATACTCCACAGTAGAACGGAGTTGCTGAACGTATAAATCGTATGTTTATGAATCGTGTAGGAGTATGTTGAGTTCGACTAAACTTGAGGAGTGTTTTTGGGCGAAAGTCGTTAACATAGTTCATTACTTGGTAAATCATTGACTTACGATCGCATTAGATTGTAAGATCCCTGAAGAGGCATGGTCTGAAAAGCCTATTAATTATTTGTTTATTTAATTTTGGTTGTAATGCTTATGTGCGAATTCTCATAGAGCACAGGACTAAGTTAAAATATGAGGTTTAGAATTATTATTATTTTGCTATACTGATGTAATAAAGTAATACAAATTGTGAGACCATACTACTCACAAGTTAGTGATTAATGGATATGTAATTTTTAATGAAGATTCATTAGAAAAATATAAAATTGTTGAGCTTAGAGTTATAAGAGATAATTGAATTGGAATCTTTAAACAATGTTCAGAATCAGCATACCGGTTCAAATGGTTAACAAGTTGATAATATTGTTAAAGATGAAGTTGATAAAAAGTATGCAAATGAGATTCTTAGTGGTGAAACTCAAAGTGATGAAGGTGGATCGAAGAAAGCTACAAAACCTTCTGTTTGGTTCAAGGATTATGTTACGGCTTATGCTTACGTTATAGAAGAGCGTTAGTCTTGTTCATTCCGAGATGCATGTGAGTTTGTGGATGCTAGCTATTGGATAGTGTCCATGGAAGAGGAGATAAAAGCTCTCCGTAAAAACAAGACTTAAAAATTAGTTGAACACCCAAAACTCTGTGTTTTGGCCCGTAGAGAAAGCATATTGTTCAACTACTAAATCCCTACGCCTCTTATCTCATATTTTGGTTTGGTTGTTTTCTTTGTAGTTTTGGCTTCACCAACATTGATCGCATGCGGGTGGTTTTATATAACAATTAATATTAGAGCTAAAGGTTGAGAAGCCTTTTAGATGGCTAGATCAATTTCTATCAGATTTGATGTATCGAAGTTCGACGGATCCAATAATGTATTGTAGAAACTGAAGATGAGCATGGCGTTGGCGAATGAATGATTTGCAATTGTAATTGAAGGAAAAGAAAAGAAGCATGTAGAGATGAAAAATGAAGTATTTAAGGATAAAAACTAATTGGTTATGATATATCTTCTTCTTGCACTAGATTCGATTTTGTTCAATGTATACAATCAAACCACTACAAAAGTTTTGTAGGACAAATTGTGAAACATATGTGAAGGAAAATCGATATCAAATATGATCTTTTTTCGTCGGCAACTATATAACTTTGAAGATGAAGGAGTGATCCTCTTTGTAAGAACGTTTGAATGGGTTTAATACCAGAATTAGCAAATTATCAATGATCGATGTAAAAATTGACGATGAAAAAGAAAAAATCACACTTTTACTTTATTTGATGTCAAATTCGTGGGATGGTTTAATTATGAATCTCAGCAATGATTCAGATCTCAATATAGAGTTAACCGCCCTCCAAGGTAAGGCCCACCATATAAAAAGTTCAGATCATTAAAACATGACCTGATCCAACAGCTACTTTTCTATTGTATCTTGTCAAAACAACCTGGGATATCTTATAGCAAACATGTGGTATTTGATATTTGGTTGGTCTAAGTGGTGAAATCTACATGAACAGTCGTCCATTGGATATGCCAAGGCTGCTGCTCACTATCGTATTTCACAATCGACAAATGGTCTTTACAGGGTTTTGATAGGGTACGATGCCCCTACAATAGTGTACAAGGCTAGTTTCCACCTCCGAGTGCATCCTTAGATTAATCCAAACCATTCATGTTCTCATTACCGCTATATATAAAAGCTATATTCTTGTAATCATGCTACATTGTGCTTAGATCAAATTTGGTCGAATTGTGCATGTGTTGTGTCGGGCATGCAACTCGATTAGAACCAAACTCCTTTGACCCCAAGTGTCGAGATAGATCGTAGGACTGAAAACCTTAGGGTCAGTTGTCTATTTAGCCACTGATTATTGAGATTAGGCAATTTACAAAAGGGAGTGTTTGTTCTTCTATGAGTTCTTTTTGCCTTTCGGTCTAAAGACTTTTTAAAACAACGTTAAGGATGGTCATTGAACAATAACACGATAAAGATAAAACACTTAATAAATAAGAAATTTGGAATTGCATTGATAATGTTTACATAGAACATACAAATAACTTGATGAGTAATCACCCAATGGAGATAAGGTTGGTGATGAAATTAACTATAGTTTATACTCATTGTGGTCTAGCGGCTATGGCATAAACAAAAGAATTTAAAATAAACTAATAATCCATGTTGAGAGCAGCGATACGCTGAAGAGCGGTGGAGAACCAAACTAAACAATTATCCCTGCAATCCGTAAACATGGTGCGGACAAGCAGTGCTAATGCTAATAGAAACTAAATGAAACTACAATCTATGTTGAAAGCAGTGTTGCATTCACAAGGGTCTATAATATCTATAGTATGTTGGTATTATCTCCGCTCTCTTGGAAAGCATGCATGTGAACATATTGAAATATGGCTCATGCATTTTGTTGATGCAAAAAATCGGTGCATCCTCTTCCCACGTCCTACCGCCTGCACAAGAAGGAGATAAAGGAGACCTTGGCTCAAGCCGGGGATCCTCCGATGCTAAAGTCAGGGACAGGATCATGTAAAGGGGTTTTTGAGAGATTTTTTTGCGTACCTTTTATTGTAGAGGTTTCCTGTTCTTATAGGAATGGGAGGGTCCTGTCGTGCAGGGATTCTCTTCCGAGTATCTCGGAGATTTGGTTTAGTTGTAATTTGTTTCTGAATTTTACCCGATCCCGAGATCTTCGGAGTCGGGAATCCTTTCACAAGGTTTTCGGGACGGTATTTATATTTACACCGTCTCTTCGTTGCTCGGCTCAGCCTTAACCGACTCTGGCACTAACCGAGTCTCGGTTGGCTGCAAGGATGGGGCTTTTTGCCTCCTGTCAGATGAGATAGGGTCGGTCTATTACCGACATGCCTTCTTAATCCGATAGCCGACACTGTAACTGACCTAATATGGGACGGTTTTATGGTCGATCAGGAGACTTCTAGCATTTGGGCCTTAATCGGTCCCTTTAGATGTTGCCTCCTCGTTATCCGAGTCAACTTTAAGCGTCTTATAGATTTTGCTTATGGCTCATAACTCTGTAAAGCTCGGTCGGAGTTCTCTCCTTACTATCCGAGTTAAGTCTCCCCTTGAGGCATTCTTTTCCCTCGGTCGGGCTTATTGCCTTGGAATCCCGGGTAGTGTAAATAGAGTTGGTTCATTCCATAACCGGGTCTCTAGACTTGTCATATTTTTCCCCAACAGTAAGCCCCCTTACTCCTAGTGTCGCCCGTGTCGATGTTAAGGAGTAAAGAGTTATTGAATCGAATAGAACTGGAGACCGACATTATGATGGATCATTTAATGCTTCTTGCATTGTCCTTAACGTGTGCCGATTCGTTGATCGAGGTCGCACAAGCGGACAGTCGTCAGGGTGTCTTCTCCGCTTATGAGCATTGGATGCGTGGCGAGGGCGTTACTTGTGTCAGTTGGCGTGCGCCACGTGTCGGACGAGGGAGTCGAAACCGGTGTCGATTCGACTCCTCCCTAAATGCCTCTACCACATGGCAGGGCTATAAAAGGAGGAGAAGGGCACTGTTTTGCCATTTTCGCGCCCGTTTCCCTTTTTTGTTTTCATTTTCCATCTTCGTTGCTTCCCTTGTTCCCGCCATTTCCGCTCTTCTCTTTTCCGATCTCGCTATCTCCGGTGAGTGCTGAACTCTCTCCCTCCCTTTCCTTTTTGTTTTAATGGCAATCCACGATTTCCAGAGTCCTCGGGAGGGAGTTTCTGGCGATGAGGGCGAAGCGAGACATTTCTGGAATGTCTCGGAATCGCCCTCATTGATGGCGGAGATGGTTGTTGATGCCAACACTACCTTCCAATACTCGGAGAGGGTAGCTGGGTCTTCGGCTGAACGCCCTGCCTCTGTGGGTCCCTCTCGTGGAGAGGTGTCATTAACAACCGCCCGTGGTAGACCCAATCCTCCTGGGGAGGAAATGGAAGAGGAGGATAAGGAGGCCGAAGAGGCAGAAAGGGCCAGTGAGTCGATCCCCATACGGAGGTCGGCGAGGACCATTGAGTCAGTCAACGCCCGTAAACCGGAGGAGGTTGTCGAACCGGTGATCGAGGTTGAGCAAAAGGGTCCGGTTCCCTCTGTTTTAACTGAGGTGGATCTAGATAGGATTAGAGTCGGATATCATGTCCCGGACTCGGTCATACTTCGTCTTCCTCTGTAGAGTAAATTACCCGACCATCCTCCTGCTGGTATGGTTGCGATTTTTCAAGTTGCTTTGTAATGTGGCTTGCGTCTGCCCCTACAACCCGTTACTCGGGATTTTCTTTCCCAACTCCAAATCGCTCCCTGACAGATTGTTCCGAACGGGTGGAGGAACTTGCTCGGATGCGCGGTGTTGTGGGCTGAGACGGAGCAACCCCCACTGACTATCGACGAGTTCCTTTATCTGTACCAAGTACGGCCAAACCCGCAACAGCCCAGCTGGTACTTCTTGTGCGCTTGGCGGAACAAGGGCGGTCCTTTGATAACCGACCCCCTACCTCCAACAAGCACTGGAGAGAGAGATGGTTCTGGGCATGTGGTTGCTGGGAGACTGCCGAGACAGGGCTCTTCGAGCCTCAAGTCCCTCGGGCATTCTCTGAAATAGGTGACTCGGCATATCCTTCCTCTGTCTTTCTTTGCTATGATACTTTCGAGTCTGACTGAATGTGTTTTATAGATATCCTTAAGAAAAAGCCGAAGCTAGAAGCCGACGCTCTAGCTCGGATCAAGGATCTGAAGGTGCTAAGTCCAAAGGATCGGTCTTGGAAGGTCCTTCTTCAGCCGGAACGTATTTTTCTCATGGGTTTGGACTCAGTCGTGACAGGTATTCTTTGTAGTCTTAATGCATTTCCTTGAACTTTGTCTAACTCTGTGTTTATACTGATGCAAAGATGGCTGAGGCCCGACCCCTTCTAAAACTTATTTTCAGAATGAAGGCCCCTCTGAGGTCGGTGATTCTATCGGAGACTCGGCCTTTGAAGAAGCCGAAGGCGGCTCCAAAGGCCAGGGGGCCAGCTGCCCCAGTCATCCTGACCGTGGTCGTACTCTCCGACCCGGAGGAAAGGGCAGAGGAGGCGAACGCGGTAGCTGTTGAGGCCCAGGTGGCTCCTGAGCCAGGACCTGTTGCAGAGCAGGTCTTGGAGCCGAGAGAGGAGCAGAGAGGGGAGACCTCTGGAGGGGAGATGACTCAACAGGAGTCTTCGCTCTTCCGCAAGGCTATGTCAGATATGGTCCCTTGGGCTATCTCTCATGGGGATGAGAGAGACGTTGCTGGCCTTTTTAGTTCCCCCTCAAGGCGAACTCTCGCTCATGTGGCAAAGGTGCTGCTCGAGGTAATGTCTTCAATCTCGTGCTTTGTCTTGATCCTTGCGCTTGTCTCAACAACTGACCTCAAATTATTATTTTTTTCTTTACAGTTTGCCCCTTGTGTGCTTAGGGCTAGCTCGGATCTCGCCGACATTGAGAAGCGAGTGGCGGAACTGGAGGCACAACTCGAAGCTGTCATGGCTCGGGTTGGCTTGCTGTCGGGCAACTTGGGGCTTGCCAGGAAGGCCACCGACGATGTCAAGGCCAAGTGTGCCCATGTAGCCTCACTATTAAAAGAGGCTCAGGAGGAGAGTCGGCGACTCCGTCAGGCTCATGCCTCTTGCGATGAGAGGCTGACTCGGGTCATGGCAGAGGCCGGGGAAGCCATCGAGCAGGCCAAAGATCAGGAAAAGGACCAAGTCGTAAAGGCTTTCCTTGAGTCCCAAGAGTTTTCGAAAGAGAAGGATCACTTGTATCAGGAAGGGTACGTCGAATGTATCCGAGTGATGAAGCAATCCTTTCTCGACCTTGATCTCTCAGGATTCAATGAAGATGTCGCTGAATCTAAGGGTCCGGAGGCTGAGGCTGCTGAGTCTGCTGACACAACGGCTGGTATCGCAGTCGAGTCCGAGGCAGCTCCCAAGGTGGCACCAGAGGTTGCTCCGAGCGGTGGCAGCAGCTGAATCCGAGCCACCTCCTATGTTGGCTCCTGATGAACCTTGGGGCTAGTATGATGTCAAGCACTTCAAGCATACCAAGCTTTAAGGCGGGCTCGAGAGCATCTGCAACCGAGAGAGGATTTCGCATGTAACAGCCAACTGCTTTTGCCTTTATTTCTGTTATTCCTTCAATGTAATGCTGAGGTATAATCAAAATGTAATCCGATGTAACATTTACATTGATGAATAAATGTATTTGGGTTTTTCCTTATTCATTCGACTCAATTTACATGTTCTTCAATCTTAGCTTTTTTTAGTCTTCCCAAGCGCTGCAATCGGCCAACCTAAGGATAGTAGTTTTTTAGATGCTCGACATCCAAGGATGAGGTAGTAATCGCCTCGTTAGGTCTTCCAATCGATACGTCCCAGGTCGAATGGCGCTTGAGATGACATAGGGCCCTTCCCAATTGGGTCTGAGTGTGCCCGCGCCCACTTCCTTGGTGTTTAGGAACTTTTTTCGAAGGACCATATCCCCGACTCGAAAACGTCTGACCTTGACTCTGGCATTGTAAAATCGAGCCACTTGCCGCTGCCGAGCCATCGTTCGCAGCCGAACTCTTTCCCTCTGTTCTTCTATGAGGTCGAGTCCGAGAGCTAAGAGTTCTTCATTGTCTTCTTTATTAAATGAGATGACTCGAACTGAAGGCAATCCTATCTCGACCGGGGTGACAGCTTCCGATCCGTACGCAAGGAAAAAAGGAGTTTCTCCCGTGGCAGTTCGAGCAGTGGTTCGATATGCCCGTAATAACTTCGGGAGTTCTTTAGCCCATGCTCCTTTGGCTCGATCAAGCTTGGTTCGGAGATACTGTTTAATGATTTTGTTGACTGCTTCCACCTGTCCGTTCATCTAAGGACGATGGGGGGACAAATAGACATTCCTAATTCTGAGATTGTCACACATTTCCCGATACTGCCTCTTATCGAACTGCTTTTCGTCGTCCGATATAATGGTCTGAGGTATTCTGAATCTGCAGATGATGTTTTTCCAGATAAAGTTTGTGATCTTTTGTTCGGTTATCCTAGCAAATGGTTCGGCTTCGGCCCATTTTGTGAAGTAGTACACCGCAATGACGGCAAACTTGGTTTGTCCTTTCCCCAAAGGGAGCGATCCGATTATGTCGATTCCCCACTGTGTAAATGGCCAAGGACCGGCCATGGGAGTCAGTTCTTCAGGAGGTTGTCTCGGAACGGCCGCGAATCATTAGCATTTATCGCAGCTCTGGACAAGTTTGCGCGCGTCGTGCTGAATGGTCGGCCAGTAATATCCTTGACGTAGGACCTTGTGCGCGAGTGATCGTCCTCCTGAGTGATTTCCTCAAATACCTTCGTGGATCTCCCATAATACATAATCAGCTTCGTTGTGATTTAGGCATCGTAGCAAGGGATCGAAAAATCTTTTCTTATACAATACTCTATTGAGTATGGTATAACGAGAGGCTCGGATCTTCAGTCGGCGGGTCTTGGCACTATCTTCGGGCAACTCTCCACTGCCGAGATATTGATTGCATGTATGGTCGAGCAAACCGGTTCATCGATACTTGGTTTAGCAACGTACTCGATAGGAACGGACTTGGGTATGTCGTCCTCGTCGGCAGAGGCGAGTTTTGCCAAAAGGTCGGCCTTAGCATTTTTTGTTCGAGGTATTCAAGTGACAATACATAGTTGAAAACCTTCGATCAATTCTTTGGCTTTCTTCGTGTATATATGCTTTCAGCTGCTCTTTTCGTGTATGATACACACTAGTGACTTGATTGACGACTAATTGCGAATCGCAGAAGATGTTGAGATGAGTCACGCCCAAACTAGCTGCGAGTCGGAGGTCAAACAACAAGGCTTCGTATTCTGCTGTATTGTTCGAGGCTTGAAATCCAAGTCTTAAGGCATACTGCATGTAGATTTAATCGGGAGTTTCTAAGACGACTCCTGCCTCGCTTGCCTTAGAGTTGGAAGAGCCATCGATATACAGCTTCCAGGATTTTGGGTCGAGCGAGGACTAAGGAGAAGCTATTGTCGATTGATCGATTGATTTATCTCCAAGCTCGGTAAGTAGACTAACTGGTGGTGTTACTTCGGCTATGAAGTCGGCTACAGCCTGTCCCTTAATAGCTACTCTCGGCTTGTATTGAATATTGAATTCGCTGAGCTTGATCACCCACTTTGTTAGTCGGTCGGACGCTTCTAGTTTCTGAAGAATCTGACGTAGTGGGAGGTCGATCATAACGATGACCATATGAGCTTGAAAATATGGCCGAAGTCGTCGCGAGGAGACGACTAAGACCAAGGTCACCTTCTCCAAAGGCGGATGTCTTGTTTCTGCTGGTAACAGTGCTTTGCTGACGTAATAGACCGGCAGTTTCTTTCCTCCGTGTTCGCGTATCAGAGCCGAGCTAACAGCCGCGTCGGATACAGCCAGGTATAGTAGCAGAGCTTCTCCTGGCTCGGGTTTTGATAAGGAGGTGGGGATCCAAGATAAGACTTCAATTGCTAGAACGCTGCTTCGCACTCTTCTGTCCAATCTAACGTTTGTCGTCCCTTCAATTGTTTGAAGAATGGGAGGCATTTGTCAGTAGCTCGGGAGAGGAAACGGTTGAGTGCGGCTACCCGTCCGGTCAGCCTTTGTACGTCTTTGATTGTTCTTGGTGACTCCATGTCAAGCAATGCTTTGATTTTCTCTGGGTTCGCCTCAATCCCTCGTTGACTGACAAGGAATCCGAAAAACTTCCCCGAGCTTACACCAAAGGCACACTTGCTTGGATTTAACTTCCTTTGGTATTTGCGAAGGATTAAGAACATCTCTTCTAGGTCGGCTATATGATCGGCCGCGTGTATACTTTTGACAAGCATGTCATCAATATATACTTTCATGGTTCGACCGATTTGCCGAGCAAACATTTTGTTCACTAATCGTTGATAGGTCGCTCCAGCGTTCTTTAAACCAATTGGCATCACACGGTAACAATAAAGTCATTTGTCAGTGACAAAGGTAGTCTTAGATTTATCAAACTGATGCATTATAAATTGATTGTATCCAGAATAAGCATCCATAAGGCTAAGGAGTTCATGCCCTAACGTGTTATCTACCAGCTGATCAATTCTCGGAAGAGGAAAGCTATCCTTTGTGCAGGCTTTGTTTAGGTCGGTATAGTCAATACAGACTCGCCACTTTCCATTGTCTTTTTCACAAGTACGACATTAGCTACCCATTCCGGATAGTATATCTCTTCTACAAATTTGGCCTTGAGGAGCTTGCTGACCTCTTCTTCAATGATAGCGCACCTTTCAGGGCCAAGGGGACGTCGCTTCTGTTGGATCGGCCGGTAGGTTGGATCGATGTTGAGTCGGTGAGTCATCACCGACGGATCAATTCCTGGCATGTCTTCGTGGCTCCATGCGAACACATCAGCATATCGTCGGAGTAGAGCTATCAGCTTGTCTTTCAGGGGAGACTGCAGAGACGAGCCTATCTGTACTATTTTGGACACGTCTGTCTCGATCAAAGGCACCATGATAAGATCCTCCATCAGTTGTCCTCGCTCGTGGGTCTTGGTACGAGGATCCAATGATTCATTCATGGATACCTCAGCTGGAGCTTTCACGGCCGTGGCATAGTAGTGTCTTGCATCCTGTTGGTCGCCTTTAACAATTCCTACTCCTGATTCGGTCAGGAATTTCATAGAAAGGTAGTAGTCGACACCACAGCTTGGAGAAGACACAGAGAGGGTCGGCCAAGTATCGCATTGTAAACTGACGGTTGATCGACTATCAGAAAGTCGATCATTACTGTTGCTTGATGGGGAGGGTTCCCCGTAGTGAGAGGCAACGAAATGACTCCTTCAAGGAGTGTTCGTCCTCCCGAGAAGCCGATCAATGAGGTATGAACCGGCCGTAAAGCTGATCGTTTGATTCCCATTTTGTTGAATGCTTGAGTGAACAGTACATTTGCAGACGACCCTGTGTCAACGAGAATGCGGAATACCTTGCGGTTTGTTATAGCCAGCGTGATGACCAGTGCATCATCGTGTGGATGATAGATGCCTCGGGCGTCTTCGTCGGTGAAGGATATGTAATACCTCTCCATTTTCTTTTCCTTCGAGGGCCGAGCTAAGATCAAGATCTCAGATTCAGCGCGAGTGATACTTCTGGCATGATTTTTCTGACCATTGTTTGAGTCGCCCCCGCCTCAGGGGCCACTTACAATTGTTCAGATTTCCTCAATGGGTCGGTTATCACCCTGTCGTTCGTACGTAGTCCCGGTCCTCTCGACATGCTCTTTGAGTCGGCCTTCTCGGATGAGCCTTTCGATTTCTTCTATTAAGTGATAGCAATCACTTGTATTGTGTCCGTGATCACGATGATAATGACAATATTTATCCTTGTTCCGTCGGTTCGGGTTTCCTCGGAGTTTATTTGGCCAATTGACGAATCCGTCGCCCTTAATTTTCATCAGAACCTTCTCTTGTGACTTATTGAGAGGGGTATACGTTGCGAACTTACGGTCTGACCGTTTACCCGACTTATGCTCATCACGTGTCCGATCGTCTTTACGTTTTTTTCCACCAACCGAATCAACTTCTTTCTTAGCTGACTCTTTGGCTGGAGTTTTTGCGTTCTGAGCGGCTTCGCGCAGGTTCCAAGTTTCTTCAGCGTCTACATACTTGTTTGACCGGGCCATGAATTCTATTAGAGTCATCGGTGGGTTTTTATCTAGGGACGCCAGAAACGGTTTGTCCCTGACGCCTTGCATGATTGAGTTGAGCGTTGTTTCATCCAAGTGTTTCTGAACCTAGAGTGATTCGAAATTGAAGCGCTTGATATAGTCTTTCAACAATTCTCCTTCTCTTTGAACTATGTTGTTCAAATGCGCAGGCGGTTTCAGCTTCTTTTTCCCAGCAATGAAGTTAGTAAGGAAGGCATCATTGAGCTCTGTAAATGAGCTAATGGACTTTGGTTTCAACTGTTTGAACCAAAGTCGAGCTACATCCGCCAAAGTGAGGGAGAAAGCTCGGCACATCACAGCATCTGAGGCATCATGCAGCTCCATATACATCCGAAAAGAATCGATATGCTCTATTGGGCTGGTTTTGCCAGTGAAGGGTGTAATCTGTGGAAGACGAAACCGCTCTGTTAACCGAGCTTGCATTAACTCCTCTACAAATGGGGATGCTCATGCCTCGGACCTTGTTTGATGTGTATCTTGGCTTTGTTTCATGTCTGCAATCTCTTCTCGTACTTCCCTCCTGAAGTCCTGGAGGTAGGCTTTCCAGGGCTCATCGCTTTCTGCAGTCCCCTCAACCGGAGGCCTGCTGTGCCTTCTTCGATCTATTTCATGTCAAAGATCGGTGTCAGGCAGCGGGGCGGTCACGGAATGAGCGGGTACTGGCTCGGACGGGCCATGCTGCCGACTTTGCTGAGGAGCAGATTGCGGAACAACAGGCTGGGGGTCGGCGAATTGCTATGGAGCGTGCGTCGCCTGACCTTCAGTACGCGACGGTAACGGGAATTGCTGGTGATGAATTTGTTCTAACATTTGCTTCATGACGTTTATATCAGATCTGAGTTCTTGAACCTCCTTGTCCAACTATCCATTGTCTCAGTTCCACTGGGTATTCCTGGTCGCGGCAGAGGTTGTCGGGCGAGTAGCAGAACCCTGTCGATTGTCGGGTTGATTCTGAGCTCCTTGGGCTCCGTTCGTACCCGGTGGTCCTTCGGTTGCAGGCGGTCCAGTGACAGTGACCTCATTTGGTTCATCTTGAACCGTCCTTCTAGTTCTTGTCATTAAAACTTATTCGAAGCTTCTGGATAGAGCCTGAAAAACAACTTTTCGTATCGTTTCCCACAGACGACGTCAAACTGTTGATGCAAAAAACCGGTGCGTCCTCTTCCCACGTCCTACCACCTGCACAAGAAGGAGACAAAGGAGACCCTGGCTCAAGCCGGGGACCCTCCGAGGCTAAAGTCAGGGACAGGATCGTGTAAAGGAGTTTTTGAGAGAGTTTTCTGCGTACCTTCTACTGTAGAGGTTTCCTATTCTTATAGGAATGAGAGGGTCCCGTTGTGCAAGGATTCTCTTCCGAGTATCTCGGAGATTTGATTTAGTTGTAATCTATTTATGGATTTTGCCTGATCCCGAAATCTTCGAAGTCGGGAATCCTTTCACAAGGTTTTCGAGACGGTATTTATATTTACACCGTTTCTTCGTTGCTCGGCTCGGCCTTAACCGACTCTGGCACTAACCGAATCTCTAATGGCTACAAGGATGGGGCTTTTTACCTCCTGTTAGATGAGATAGGGTCGGTCTATAATTGACCTCCCTTCTTAATCCGATAGCCAACACTGTAACCGACCTAATATAGGACGGTTTTATGGTCGGTTAGGAGACTTCTAGCATTTGGGCCTTAATCGGTCCCTTTAGATGTTGCTTCCTTGTTATCCGAGTCAACTTTAAGCGTCTTATAGATTTTGCCTATGGCTCATGACTCTGTAAAGCTCGGTCGGAGTTCTCTCCTTATTGTCCGAGTTAAGTCTCCCCTTGAGGCATTCTTTTCCCTTGGTCGGGCTTATTGCCTCGGAATCCCGGGCAGTGTAAATAGAGTTGGTCCATTCCATAACTGGGTCTTTGGACTTGTCATATTTTTCCCCAACAGTAAATAGAGTGTGGTCCACAAGAAGTTTTTAACGCTTAATCACTGTTTTACCTATACTATGGTCCATCCACGATTTGGAACTTCTTCATTTTTTTGAACATGCCTTGAAATGAGCTTTCAATACGCAAGGACGTCATGGATGGAAGCGGATTGGCTGGTGTGTGTCGTGGGAAGACGAACACTAGGGGTGTATATCGAGTCCAACCAAGTCGAGCTGGCCTCAGCTCGACTCAGCTTGGCCACTAGCTGACCTCAACTCGAACTCGGCTAAACTCAGTCCTCGAGCCTGACTGGCCAGCTCGACTCGGTTCGATCAGCAGGTCGGGCCAGTTCAAGCCGAGTTCGCCATTGCAACATTTTTACAAACACCTGGATTGCACCTTCAAAATCTCATTGTATTTAAGACAACAATAATGAATTTACAGGTATTTTATCAAACACCTTCTAAGCAACATAAAAATCAAGAAAAAAAAAAGGGTGTTGCTTTCATATACATACCTTCCTTGCCACCGGCCACACTTCTTTGAGTCATTTCATCAAACACTTGGTGAGCAACATCAATATCAAAGTAACCGAGTCACCAAACTGGTTTGATCCGAGTTCGAGTCGAGTCGAGCTGGGGCTAGCTCGAACTCGACTCGAACTCATTTTCGAGCTCAAAAAATCAGCTCGAATCGGGTCAAACTTAGCTTCAAACCGAGTTGAATCGAGCTTTTTCGAGTCGAGTCGAGCGAGCTAACCGATCTAGCTCGGTTCGTGTACACCTCTAACGAATGCTAACGTTCCTCGAGCTCCGAGTTATACGAACGGTTCAAAGGATATCAAAGTTACATAAGCCCCACAGTGATGTATTTATTATATCCACACTGTTAATCCATTTTTCGAGATCATTTTAAAGCATTACGTAAAAAACGAATCATATCCAAAGATCAACTGGACCACACTATAAATAGAAGCGGGGATAATGATTTTCACCATTAACAAATTCGTAGGCCCACCATAACGTTTATTTTCCATCCATTCTGTTCACAAGGTCACAAATATTTGATGAAGAGGAAAAACAAATTTCATATTGATCCAAAACTTCTGTGACCCCAAAAGGGTTTCAATGGTAAATGTTCAATCTCCCACTGCTTTTTGCAGTGTGGTCGACTTGATAGTTAGATCCGTCTTATTTTTCTTCTCAAGCTTTACGACAAGCTCGCCAAATGCACGAACGGTTTGGATATAACACATACCTCATAATGGGACTCACATAACTTACTGACGTTAATACACCAGCTATATAGCAGGTGTGTGGTACACCAGCCAATCCGCTTCGTGCATGGATGTAGTCACACATACATCACAGTGGGCACCAAAAGTCAAGGTCCCACCCACCTCGGTGGATCTGGGGTGGAAGTAGATTGGCTGGTGTACCACACAACAACTATATAGCTGGTGTATTGACGTCAACAAGTTCTGTGGGTCCCATCATGAGGTATGTGTTACATCCAAACCATCCATCCATTTGGCGAGATCGTCATAAGGCTTGAGCTAAGAAATAAGATAGATCTAAAGATAAAGTGGACCACACTGCAAAAAGCGATGGGGGGTTGAACGTATACTATTGAAACTATTTTGGGGTTCGCAGAAGTTTCAAATCAATATGAGATTTGTTTTTCCCTCTTAATTCAGGTATTTGTGACCTTATGGACAGATTGGATGGAAAATAAACGTTGTGGTAAGCCCTTCAAATTTTTTAACGGTGAAAATCATGATCCCGCTGCTATCTTTGATGTGGTCCATTTGAGCTGTGGATACGATTCATTTTTTTGGCTAACTCTCTAAAATGATCTCAAAAAATTTATAAACGATGTGGATATAATATATACATCATTGTGGGGGCCATGTAACTTTGATCTCCTTTGAACCGTTCATATAACTTGGAGCTCGAGGAGCGGCACTCGTCTTCGCACAACACATATCTACACTAGCTATGTAGCTGGTGTGTGGTACACCAGCCAATTCGCTTCCATCCGGGGTCTCACCTAATCGGAAGCAGATTGGCTGGTGTACCTCACACCAGCTATATAGCTATTGTAGGTACGTGTCTTGCAAAGACGAGAATTGATGCTCCTCGAGCTCCAAGTTGTACGAACGGTTCAAATGAGATCGAAGTTACATGGGCCCCACACTGATGTATTTATTATATCTACACTGTTCATCAATTTTTAGAGATCATTTTAGAGCATTATCCAAAAAATAAATCACATCCAAAGATCATCTAGACCACACCATAAATAGCAGCGGAGATAATAATTTTCACCGTTAAAAAATTTATAGGGCCCACCATAACATTTATTTTACATCCAATCTGTTCATAAGGTCACAACTACCTGAATGAAGAGGAAAAACAAATTTCATATTGATCCAAAACTTTTGTGACCCAAAAAGGGTTTCAATGGTAGACATTCAATCCCCTACTGGTTTTTTCATTGTGATCCACTTGATAGTTAGATCTGTCTTATTTTTCGTCTCAAGCCTTAAGACATATAACACATACCTCATGATCAGACCCAGGGAACTTGATGACATCGATAAAACATCTATATAGCCGGTGTGAGGTACACCAGCCAATCACACCAGCTGTATATATCTGGTGTGATGTACACTAGCCAATCCGCTTCCCACCTAATCCGCTCCCTTCTTTTCATGCGCGGTGACTCGTAGGATGACTGCCCCAACCTATTTGTGCCACGGCCTGTACAGTTGGGACCCATTAGATGAACGGACACGAATTGCCTACTGACGCTGCCACTAGCAAGGTGGCCACTGGACAGTGCTATGTGGGTCGTACCATGATATATATATATATATATATATATATATATATATATATATATATATATATATATATATATATATATATATAGAGAGAGAGAGAGAGAGAGAGAGAGTCCCGATCTCCTGCGCCCAAGGCCGAATGAAGCTTTAATGCGAGCTTATATATGAGCCGTTAGATTCCACTCACGGCTAGGATTCATCCGTCATGAGAATGAGAGAGTCCGCCAAATAATGACTCGTGCCAAGATTTTCGCAATCTCACGGAATTGCATAGATTCTCTCGTGCTCACCGTAATGGCACCATGTTTGCAGTTATGTAGCTATTGGACAGAGCTTTGTGGGCTAGTTATGTAGCTATTGGACAGTGCTTTGTGGGCCGATCATGATGTATGTGTTTTATCCATGCCGTTCATCTATTTTTTCATATCATTTTGGAGCATAAGCCCAAGAATAAAGTAGATCCAAATCTCAAATGGACTACACCATAGAAAACAACAGTGATTGAACACCCATCGTTAAAATAGATGAGGCAGATCCAAGGCTTTGGGCCCCACCACGATGTATGTGTTGTATCAACACCATCCATACATTTAAAGAGATCATTTTAGAGCATGGTCCAAAGAATGAGGCAAATCCAAGGCTGGGGTGGACCCCACCACAGAAAATAGTGATGAGAGTGATCCCACTATTGAAACCTTCCAAAGGTCCACCATGATGTTTATTTGAGATCCCACCTGTTCATGTGTTAAAGCAGACATGAAAGAAGGGAAAACACAAATATTAGCTTGATCGAAAACTTTCATGCCCCCCACTATTTTTTTGTGGTGGGGCCCTCTTGAGCTTTGGATCTGATTCTTTTTTTGGATCATGCCCTAATATGATCTCTCCAAAATGATGGATGGTGTAGATACAAAACATACATAATGGTGTGGCCCACAAAACTTGGTGACATCACTTCAATAGGAGTCTCGCCACTCAACCTGTCGCTAGGTAATCCGCGTCCTTGTTTGTGAAGGACGCGGATTTCCTGCAAAACGCTTCCCCAGGAAGTTCCTGGACAAGGATGCTGGGTGGGGTCCACGGAGATATTTGTGAGAAATCCGCCCGGTTAATTCGATTTGAGAGATAATTTTAGGGTATAGGACAAAAACCTATATGTATCTAAAACTTAATTGGGTCACACGAAAGGAAACAGTGGGGATTCAGTGTGAATCGTTGAAACATTCTTGGGGCCATAAAATTTGTGTTTCAAGCAATTTTTTGATATTTTCACTTCATCCCAGTGGTAATGACCTTATAAACAGTTTGGATGGCATATAAACTTCAAGGTGGGGCCTAGGAAGGTTTCAACGGTAGGAATTTCTTTTCCCAAATTTCCCTTCCGTGTGACCAACTTGATTTTTGAATTCGCCTCATTTTTTTTAATCTAATTTCTTCGAATGAGCTCTTGAAACGGAAGGACGTGGTGGATTTCTCACAAACATTTCCATAGCCCTGCCTAATATCCTTATGCAGGAACTTCCTGCAAAAGCCTTTGGCAGGAAATCCGGGTACATGTGGGAAAGGGGGGGGGGGGGGGGGGGGGGCGCGGATTAGATACTATCCAAATTGCTACTGAAGTGACATCACCAAGCTTTGTGGACCCTACCATGATGCGTGTGTTGTATCCATACAGTCCATCCATTTGGAGAGATAGTTTTATGGCATGAGAAAAATAATGAGATAGATCTAAATTTCAAGTGGACCCCACCGTAGAAAACAATGGGGACAGTGACATCCACCGTTCAAAACTTCTTAGGGGCCGCAAAAGTTTCCAATCAAGCTTCTTTTTTTTTTTTTCACTTCATATATCTCTATGTTAACTTATGAATAGGTTGTATCTAAAAATTACATCATGGTGGCCCTATAAATGTTTCAACGGTGGGTGTGACTGATCCCACGGTTTTCTGCGCTGGGTCCACTTGAACTTTAGATCCATATCATTCTTTTTCTCATGCCATAAAACCATCTCTACAAATGGTTAGACGGTATGGATACAACACACGCATCATGGTGGGGTCCACAGAGCTTCGTGACGTCACTTCAGTAGCGATTTGGCTGGTGACCTTGCCAGTATCTAATCCGCGCCGTGCGAAGGAAGCAGATTGGTCGGTGTTCCACACACACCACTAATTGCTTGCCTCCAAGTGCAGAGGTTCGTAAGTCATATCCTGTGAATACAGGGTTGATCCCACAAGGAGATGAATTGCGAGAAGAAAAAAATTAAATGCAAAATAAACTAAGTAATAAAAACTAAACTGATTATTTGATTTTGGGATTTTTGAATGGATGTAATCCAACTGAACTAAAATAACACCCAAGCTTCAAAGTTCCACACATATGTTAATGTTACAAAATCATGATGACTTGGATAATACAACTAGGATCTGAGCACTATGGTCAGCCTAATCGGAAAATAAAACAGTTTAAATATTTTAATAAATGATATAAAATATTAGAAAATAATGGATTTGCACCATTGACATATATTGTCAAGCGCCAGTGATTTTAAGTATTCAATATCTATAGGATAATGAATATCAAAAAAATATAACAGGTTGAGAACCTCTCCTATCTAGGAAATCTGATTGATATAGGGTAAGCCTATCCATCAATGTGGATCTCATATGATGGAAACATATGGATCTCACGAGATAATAAAAAACAAAACCTAAATAATAGATAATATGCATATATCATTCTTCTCATCATTAAAAACAATCAATCATCAAAACTTAAAGAAATATTAAACCCATGTGCTTCCCTTTTAGCTTGGGCTAGAGGGAACTTGGAAAAACATAATTAGAATAGAAAAAGAAAGGAACAAAAAAGAAATAAATGCAAATAGAAAGATCTAAAAGGAAAAAAAAACTATTATAAAATTGAAAACCCTTTTAAAACTCTAAATATTGCTCTTGAATGCTTTTAATAATGTTTAGGAATGCCCTAGGAAACCCTATTTATAAGTAGGGAATTTCAATTTTCGTACAAAGTTGAAAAACCCTAGAAACCGCCTCAAATATATATATTTTCCCAAAACAGACTTCTCACTGCATAGTTCATTTAAAATAGACTTTTTACTGCGCAGTTTTCCAAAATAAACTTCACAGCTTCATAATACACTTTTTCAAGACGATTTCAGGATTCTTCACTTCAAATCTTCGATTCTCTTCATTCTTCACTTGGTTTTCTTGGATCTTTGGCATGTGAATTCTTCAATCTTGGTCTCCTAATATCCATCCCTTGACTTGGTGATTTTCGAGCATCAAATTCATGCTTTTAACACCCTTTTTCAATCCAAGCACTTAAATTCACCTTGCAACACATACATGAGTAAAATAGAATATTAAACGGATTCATGTTCATAAAACCAAGATATAAATGAGGAAAATTATGCAATATTTGAGTCTCAACACACCCCCCAACCAGCATTTTGCTAGTCCCGAGCAAAATAAGCAAAAAAAATAAAAAATAAAAATTAATTTTAGAAACAAAATTAAAACGAAAAGAAAAAAATTCTAACTACACCACTTTCACAGGTAATCTCGATTGCATTTAGCATATGCAACAAGCCTTTAAACTCCTAGGTTTCCCCTAGTGGACGAGTTATAGTCTCGTGAGGGTTTCCAGAAATGTTACCCACAAACATTGAAAACATGAAAAATAGTTCAACACTCAGAAATTTATACAATTTTGCCTCTATTCATCATATGAATTCCAAAACAAAACAATACTCACCCTAAGTCTGAAGTTAGTTAGAATCTCAATTTCTTAATCCATTACCTCCTTGAGTTCAGAGACCTAATCGAAATTTCGAATAGTTATGATCTAATATCCTTAGGTGCTCTGTGTCACTAGTCTAACTTTGAGAAATATGCATGTTCTCTATCCTAACTCCTTTTAATCATTCCACGAATATGAAATCTCTAGTTATTACATTTTCTTCATGTCATTTCTTCTTTTATCATCATATCCTCATTATTATAGACCATGCTTAGATGAAGATTCCCACCAGGTTTGCTTCATAACCTAAGGTATCGTACTTGTAATGGTAACAATAATGGATACTTAGGTATCCTTACTCCGAATTACTGACACGATTGTTATAGTCATTGCATTCATGCTCTATAATAAAATTTTCTTTTTCCATCACTCTTTTTTTTTTATTCAATATTTTCTCTTTTAAGCATATATCAATGATATTAGTTCATTCAACCTTGTTTGAATCAAAATTTGTTATTCTAGTTCACATATCATATTCCTCACTTAGTTAGCTAGGGTGTATTGTGAATTCAGTACATCAAATTACAACTCACTTTAAACTAGTGATTAAATAATTGAACTCAAGTTTATAATTTTTAGTTATCAGATTTCTGACTACTATCAACCTAAACTAAGTATTAACTTTGCCTTTGGAATTCACATAATATCATGTTCACATTCTTGTATATATTATTTTGAAAATGTTGAAAAAATTTCCCCATAAACCTTTAAAAAAAAAAAAAAAAAAAAAAAAAAAAAAAAAAAAAAACTCACATGGATGACTTAATAATAATAATAATAATAATAATAATAATAATAATAATAAACTGAAACCAAAAAAAGAAAAAAACCTCACATGGATGACTATCCACACCCCCAACCTAAAATCTACATTGTCCCTAATGTAATGATAATGTAATGCAGAAAACAATAAAAATAAAAGAAATGGTGGATAGTACCTATCATGAAAAACTCACCTGCTAGGTGACACTAAAAAAATTGAATACGATACAAATCTTACACAAATGTTCCATCAAACTAGGATTATCAATCTGAATATTCTGGCTCATGAAGAGGGACAAACTCTTCTCTCAAATAAAAGTTTTCCACATAAGGCTTCAATCTCTGACCATTAACCTTGTACACATTTCCATTATGTGGATTCTCAATTTCAACAGCCCCATGAGTATAAACATTCTTCACAATGAAGGGTCCTATTCATCTTGATCTTAACTTTTTCGGAAAGAACTGGAGACGGGAATTGTACAATAGGACTTTTTGCTGAGGTTCAAAATTCTTCCTCAGGATATTTTTATCATGAAAAGCTTTGGTCCTCTCTTTGTAGATTTTAGAATTTTCATAGAAGTCTCTCCTCAGCTCCTCTAATTCATTCAACCCTAATTTCCTTTGTCCACTTGATAGGTCCATATCAAAATTTAATTTCTTTATTGCCAATAGGCTCTATGTTCTAATTCCACAGGCAAGTGGCAAGCCTTCCCATACACCAATCTGTATGGAGACATTCCAATCGAGGTCTTATAATCAATCCTATAAGCCCATAAAGTGTCGGATAGTCTGAGGGACCAATCCTTCCTATTTGGCCTTATAGTTTTCTCTAAAATGTGTTTGATTTTTCGATTAGAAATCTCAGTTTGCCCACTCGTTTGTGGGTGGTATGGGGTGCTCACTTTATGCTTGATGCCATATTTCTTCATCAAAGCCTCAAATGTCCTATTGCAAAAGTGAGACCTGTCATCATTAATAATGGCCTTCGGAATTCCAAATCTAAAAAAAATATTTTCCTTGAGGAATCGTATGACGACTTTGTTGTCATTGGTCTTACTTGGAACTGCCTCAATCCACTTTGAAACATAGTCCACACCAACCAATATATAAAGAAATCCAAAAGAAGATAGAAATGGGCCCATAAAACCAATACCCCAACAATAAAATGGTAAAATTAGGGATAAAGGCATCATGTTGGGCCAAGACACTCTTCCCAACCTTTGACATCTATTACAAGCAACACAGAAAGCATGGGTGTTTTTAAACATAGTAGGCTAGTAAAAACCACACTGCAGAATTTTTGCAGTGGTTTTCTTAGCAGAAAAATTGCCACCACATGCTTCCATGTGGCAAAAAGAAATAACACTCTGAACTTCATCCTCTGGGACACAACGTCTAAAAATTTGATCAGTCCCATATTTATATAAATACGGGTCATCCCAGAAGAACTTCCTAACCTCGGTTTCAAAACACTTCCTATTTTGTAACTTCCAATGATATGGCATTTTTTCCGTTACAAGATAGTTCACTATATCCGCATACCAAGGCAATTTGGAGATCGCAAATAATTGTTCATCAGGAAAAGTGTCCTGGATATGCATCTCCTCAGTGGAATCATCTAACACCAATCTGGAAAGGTGATCGGCCACTATGTTTTATACTCCTTTCTTATCTTTTATTTCTAAGTCAAATTCTTGGAGTAGGAGGATCCATCTCAAAAGTCTCGGCTTTGCATCCTTCTTAGATAACAAATATTTCAAAGCCGAGTGGTCCGTGAAAATGAACACTTTAGATCCCAGCAAGTATGACCTAAACTTATCCAAAGCAAAAACTACTGCAAATAACTCTTTTTCAGTTGTTGAGTAGTTCACTTGGGCCGAGTTTAGAGTTCTACTCGCATAGTGAATAACGTAGGGCCGTTTATCTTTCCTTTGACCCAAAATAGCCCCTATGACATAATCACTTGCATCACACATTAGTTCAAAAGGAAATGTCCAATCTGGTGGATGAATGATAGGTGCAGTGGTAAGGGATGATTTTATTTTATTAAAAGCACTTGCATACTCATCTGTCCACTTAAATGGAACATCCTTTTGAAGAAGATTAGTCAAGGGTCTAGTAATGACACTAAAGTCCTTTATGAATCTTCTATAGAAACCAGCATGCCTTATAAGTTATCTAATATCTCTAACAGTTCGGGGGATAGGTAAATTAGCAATAATGTCGAGTTTTGAGCGATCTACCTTGATTTCATTTTTGGAGATAACATGACCCAAAACAATTCCCTTTTGAACCATGAAATGACATTTCTCCCAATTTAAGACAAGGTGTTTCTCTTCACACCTAGACAAGACAAGAGATAAATTGTTGAGGCATTCCTCAAAACTACTCTCAAATACAGAGAAATCGTCCATAAAAACCTCAAGAAACTTCCCAGCCATATTTGAAAAAATATTTAACATACATCGTTGGAAAGTTGTTGGGGCGTTACACAATCCAAATGGCATCCGTTTGAAAGCAAACGTGCCAAATGGACAAGTGAACGTGGTTTTCTCTTGGTCTTCCAAGGCTATCTCTATTTGGTTATATCCAGAATATCCATCAAGAAAACTATAGAAGGAGTGACCTACTACCCTCTCTCTAAAACTTGATCAATGAATGGTAGAGGGAAATGGTCTTTCTTTGTAACCTAGTTCAATTTTCTATAGTCAATGCAAACACGCCAACCAGTGGTGACACGTGTTGGTATGAATTCATTATTAGAATTCTGCAAAATAGTTATTCCGGATTTCTTTGGGACTACTTGAGTTGGACTCACCCAAACACTATCGGATATTGGGTGTATGATTCTCACATCCAATAATTTGATCACCTCATTTTTTACAACTTCCATCATGTTTGGATTGAGACGCCTTTGAGGTTGTCTAATTGGTTTGGCGTCCTCATCGAGGTGGATCCGATGAGTGCATATGGAAGGGCTTATACCCTTAATGTCAGAAATGGTCCAGCCCAAGGCTCCTTTGTGGTCCCTTAGAACATTCAACAATTTAATCTCTTGATCCTTGTCTAAAAATGAAGAGATCACCGCAGGTTAAGTTTTATTTTCACCTGAGTATACATACTTAAGCTCATTTGGTAGTGGTTTTATATCAAGCTTTAGAATATTAGTTGGTGATAGCAGAGGTCGTGAGTCCTCGATAAATAAGATTTGAGTGCGCGGTCTCCATTGGTACATACCAATGTCCTGGGTGGTAGTGCTCTATTATCATTACAAATTTCAGCAAGCACTTTTTCTAAATCAAAATTTTTCAAGTCTCCAATGACTTGAATCAATTCCTCAGTCAGACTAGGTTTCAATTCCTCTTCTTCTATCAAGCAGTCCATGAAATTCAGCTCATGGATTTCATTATTATCAATGGACTGCTTACATAGATTGAAAATATTTAGCTCTAGAGTCATGTTACCAAAAGACAAGTTCATCATTCCATTCCTGCAATTTATGATTGCATTTGAAGTTGCTAGGAATGGGCGGCCTAAAATGATGGGAACTTGAGCGCTAGCGTTTACACATGGTTCAGTGTCTAGTACAATAAAATCCACGAGGAAGTAGAATTTCTCCACTTGGACTAGCACGTCCTCTAAAATTCCTCATGGTACCTTAATGGAGTGGTCAGCGAGTTGGAGTGTAATTGTGGTTGGTTTAAGCTCGCCTAACCCCATTTGTTTGTAAACCAAATAAGGTATTAAGTTGACATTTGCACCCAAATTTAGCAAACCATGCTCAATTTGAAAATTTCCAATAATACAAGGAATAGTGGGACTTCTCGGGTCTTTGTATTTGCGTACAACCCTTTGTTGAATGATAGCGCTCACTTTCTCAGTAAGGAAGACCTTTTTGTGCACATTTAATTTTTTCCTTACAATGCACAAGTTCTTGAGATATTTAGCATATGATGAAATTTGTCTAATGGCATCAAGTAGAGGAATATTGACAGTAACCTTTTGGAGCACATCCAACACCTCTTGATATTTCATGGGGACAGTCGGATTCCAAAGTCTAACTGAGAATGGAACTGGAGGCTCATATGACTTAGTCTCTTTATCCTTTTGTTGTTGCGGCTCTTGAACCATAGTCGGTTCATCATTTTCTTGAGACAGTGGCTCATCCTCCGGTATTTCTACCGGTTGCATTATCTTGTTATCGACCTCTTTTCCACTTCTCAAGGTGATGATGGCCTTAGCTTGTTCATGATGTAGCTCATTTGGATTTGAGTCTCCAATGAAATGTATGTTTCTAGGGTTTGGCACAGGTTGAGAAGGAAGGGTGCCTTTTTCCCTAGCATTTAGTTGAGTCTTAATCCTAACCACAACTGTCTTTAATTCCTGATTTGATTAGATTAGAGACTGATTCATTTGATCTTGAGAGTTCATGAATGCGGTCAATGCATCCTCCACAGATGATCGCTTTGGCGGGGGCACATATGGTGCATTGTTAGGTGCCCCAAAGAAGTTGTTTTGTGGAGGCATTTGAGGTGCATTGGGCGCATTAATTTGTAGTCCATTCCTCCAACTAAGATTAGGATGGTTGCGCCAATTTGGATTAAACGTGTTTCTCATTGGTTGCATAACTGACCTTTAGTAGTTATTTATAGCATTTGTTTGATCATGCTCATGCGTGATATTTTGTACAACTGAGATTATTGGACAATCCTTTGTGTCATGGTCTGTACCACCACAAATGCTACAAAAATTACCTAAGGAAGTGTTTGCTTTAACCATATCAACCTTTCTAATTTCCAAGGCTTCGACCTTTCTAGCCAATGCAACGAATTTTGCATTAAGGTCGTCTTCCTCTCTTAGGACATACATCCCCGCTTTCTCTCTAGGAATGGGTCTAGTTTGGTCTGATTTAGCAGAGACATCCCATGTCTGCGTATTCTCTGCTAACATATCTAGAAAATTTCAAGTCTCATTATGATCTTTGTCAAGAAAGGTTCCACCACACATCATCTCTATGAACTGAGGGGTATCCATGGTGAGCCCCTTTCGGAAAGCATCAATCACGTGCCATGGTTCATAACGATGATGTGGACAAGTAATTAGAATGTCTTTGAAGTGCTCCTAAGCTTGAAAAAATATTTCATTCCCCTTTTGAGAGAATGACATGATTTTTTGTTTTAGTGTATTTGTTTTGTACTCGGGAAATAACTTTTTCAAAAACTCTCTACTTAGGGCTTGTCATGTAGTGATGGTATTAGGTCATAGAGAGTTGAGCCATGCTTTGGCTCTATCCTTTAGAGAAAATGAGAATAACTTAAGCTTAAGTACATCCCTATTGCCATTGTTTACTTGTAACGTTGCAATTACTTCCTCAAAGTCCTTGAGGTAAAAGTAGGGGCTTTCAGAATCTAAGCCATGAAATTTATGAATCAATTGAATCACGCCTGGTTTAAAATCAATGTTCCCTATGTGAGCAGGGAACACTATGCAAGATGGTAAAGTTGATCTCTCAGGGTGTAGATGTTCACGTAAAGTCCGTGATTGGTTTAACACATTCCTATGAACTTCATTTTCATCCTCAAGAGGAGGATTGGGTTGATTTTCTCTGTTTTGATTTATAGTTGGATTTGAAAGATTTGGATTTGGATTATCAACTGGGTCTGCCATGGAATCCAAGTGATGTTGAGTGCCTCTTCTAAGTGAATGATCAAGGCCTGAAATTAGTCCGCCTTCGGAAGAGAGTCGATTGTTTTGATCCCTACTCCAATGGGACATAAACCATCCACACGACATAACAAATACCACTAATTCAAATAGCAAGTGTGATACTTAAAATAAAAAATAAAAACTTAACCAACAATCCAGGCGGCAGGGCTGACCATGAGGGTTCAGTCCACAAAGCAAAAATAAATCAACAACCCAGGCGGCAGGGCCGACCATGAGGGTTCAGTCCACAAAGCAAAAATAAATCAACAACCCAGGCGGCAGGGCCGACCATGAGGATTCAATCCACAAAAAAAATAATAATAAATAAATAAATAAAACTAATGCAGAAATTAAACTATGTTAATCTGAAAAATAGATTCAGCGGATGATCTTTGTTATCAAACAGCAACTGTAGGACAACCATAACACTTGGGTGATAAAATCCCAAGTAGGGCAACCTTATGTCATAGTTAGTGCTTGAAAGACCCAACTGAATTTATTTTCAAAGAAAAAACAAAAATCTACACAAAATTTGGAAGGTTTAGAAGATAACTTACCCAAGAAAAAAACTTACCTTAGATATCTTGCACAGATCTGATCTCTCCAAGTCTCTCCCCGGCAATGGCGCTAAAAACTTGATTGCTTGCCTCCAAGTGCAGAGGTTCGTCAGTAATATTCTGTGAATACAGGTCGATCCCACAGGCAGATGAATTGCGAAAAGGAAAAAATCAAATGCAAAATAAACTAAATAATAAAAACTAAACTAATTATTTGATTTTGGGATTTTTAAATGGATGTAATTCAACTGAATTAAAATAACACCCAAGCTTTAAAGTTCCACACATAGATTAATGTTTCAAAATCATGATGACTTGGATAACACAACTAGGATCTGAGCACTATGGTCAGCCTAATCGAAAAATAAAACAGTTTAAATATTTTAATAAATGATATAAAAGATTAGAAAATAATAGATTTGTACCATTGACATATATTCTCAAGCGCCAGTGATTTTAAGTATTCAATATCTATAGGATAATGAATATCAAAAAAATATAATAAGTTGAGAACCTCTCCTATCTAGGAAATCTGATTGATCTAGGGTAAGCCTATCCATTAATGTGGATCTCATATGATGGAAACATATGGATTTCACAAGAGGATAAAAAACAAAACCTAAATAATAGATAATATGCATATACCATTCTTCTCATCATTAAAAACAATTAATCATCAAAACTTAAAGAAATATTAAACCCATATGCTTCCCTTCTAGCTTGGGCTAGAGGGAACTTAGAAAAACATAACTAGAATAGAAAAAGAAAGGAACAAGAAATAAATAAATGCAAATAGAAAAGATCTAAAAGGAAAAAAAAAACAGTTATAAAATTGAAAACCCTTTTAAAACCCTAAATATTGCTCTTGAATGCTTTTAATAATATTTACGAATGCCCTAGGAAGCCCTATTTATAAGTAGTAGGGAATTTCAATTTTCATACAAAGTTGAAAAACCCTAGAAACTGCCTCAAATATACGTGTTTTCCTAAAATAGACTTCTCGCTGCATAGTTCATATAAAACAGACTTCCTGCTACGCAGTTTCCCAAAATAAACTTCACAGCTTCAGAATACACTTTTTCAGGACGATTTCAGGATTCTTCACTTCAAATCTTCTATTCTCTTCATTCTTCACTTGATTTTCTTGGATCTTTGGCATGTGAATTCTTCAATCTTGGTCTCCTAAGATTCATCCCTTGACTTGGTGATTTTTGAGCATCAAATTTATGCTTTTAACACCCTTTTTCAATCCAAGCACTTAAATTCACCTTGCAACACATACACGAGTAAAATATAATATTAAGCGGATTCATGTTCATAAAACCAAGATATAAATGGGAGAAATTATACAATATTTGAGCCTCAACAACCACCGATGTGGCTGGTGTGTTGACATCACCAAGTTTGGTGGGTCCCATCATGAGGTATGAGTTATATCCAAATTGTCCGTCCACTTGGTGAGCTACTCTTAGTACTTAGCCAAAAAATAAGACAGATCTAAAAACAAAGGGGCCCACACTGTAAAAAGCGGTGGGGGATGGAACGCCTGCGATTGAAACCCTTTTGGGGTCACATAAATCGTGGATTAATATGATATTTGTTTTTTCTCTTTATCTAGGTCTGTGTGACCTGATGAACAAATTGGATAGAAAGTAAATGTTATGGGGACCCTACAAACGTTTTAATGGTGAGAATCATGCCCACCGTTAAAAGCTTCTTGAGGGCCACAAGTTTTAGATGAAATAGATATTTTTGTTTTCTCATCGCCCAAGTATGTATGATCTAACGAACAGGTTATGGCAAATAAACATTACAGTGGGCTTCAGAAGTTTTTAATGACGGGTGTTTAATCACAACTGTTTTCCTGTGGTGAGGTCTATTTGAGATTTGAATAACTTTGTTATTGGGCTTCTAATTGAAAATGATCGAAAACAGTTGTGAAGCTATAACCTATAACTTATAACCTAACCTATAACCTATAACCTAATGTGGATATCCCAATTAAGTTTTAGATACATATAGTTTTTTGTCCTATACCCTAAAATTATCTCTCAAATCGAATTAACCGGGTGGATTTCTCACAAATATCTCGGTGGACCCCACCCAGCATCCTTGCCCAGGAACTTCCTGGGGAAGCGTTTTGCAGGAAATCTGCGTCCTTCACAAACAAGGACGCGGATTACCTAGTGACAGGTTGAGTGGCGAGACTCCTACTGAAGTGACGTCACCAAGTTTTGTGGGCCACACCATGATGTATGTTTTGTATCTACACCATCCATCATTTTGGAGAGATCATATTAGGGCATGATCCAAAAAAAGAATCAAATCCAAAGCTCAAGAGGACCCCACCACAACAAAAAACAGTGGGGGGCATGAAAGTTTTTGATCAAGCTAATATTTGTGTTTTCCCTTCTTTCATGTCTACTTTAACACATGAACAAGTGGGATCTCAAATAAACATCATGGTGGACCTTTGGAAGGTTTCAACAGTGGGATCACTCTCATCACTGTTTTCTATGGTGGGGTCCACCCCAGCCTTGGATTTGCCTCGTTCTTTGGACCATGCTCTAAAATGATCTCTCCAAATGTATGGACGGTGTTGATATAACACATACATAGTGGTGGGGCCCAAAGCCTTGGATCTGCCTCGTCTATTTTAATGATGGGCGTTCAATCACCGTTGTTTTCCTATGGTGTAGTCCATTTGAGATTTGGATCTACTTTATTCTTGGGCTCATGCTCCAAAATGATATGAAAAAATAGATGAACGGCATGGATAAAACACATACATCATGATCGGCCCACAAAGCACTGTCCAATAGCTACATAACTAGCCCACAAAGCTCTGTCCAATAACTACATAACTGCGAACATGGTGCCATTGCGGTGAGCACGAGAGAATCTATGCAATTCCATGAGATTGCCAAAATCTTGACGCGAATCATTATTTGGCGGACTCATAACCACATTCCTATGGTGTAGTCCAATAACCACAAAGCTCTCTCTCTCTCTCTCTCTCTCTCTCTCTCTCTCTCTCTCTCTCTCTCTCTCTCTCTCTCTCTCTCTCTCTCTCTCTATATATATATATATATATATATATATATATATATATATATATATATAAAATTATCCACCCCATCTATTTATTTTTCAAAGGTCATTTGGGCATGACCCTTCTCAAAGGGACCACACCACAAGAAAACAGGGTGATTGAAAGCGCAACATTAAAATTTTTTTAAAACCCACTGTAATGTTTATTTTTTTTTATCTAACCTGTTGATTGAGTCACAAAAATCTGAATGAAGGGAAAATAAAAATATCGGAAGCAGATTGGCTGGTGTACCACACACCTACTATATAGCTGTTGTAGGTACGTGTTGTGCCAAGAATAGCACTCACGCTAGTGGAGCTGAGTGCTAGTCGAGCTCTGAGTTATACGAACGGTTCAAAGGAAATCAAAGTTACATGGCCCTACAATGATCTATTTATTATATCTACGCCGTTCATCTATTTTTAGAGATAATTTTAGAGTATTATCCAAAAAATAAATCATATCCAAAGATCACCTGAACCATATCACAAATAGCAGCGGAAATAATGATTTTCATTGTTAAAAAATTCATAGGGCCCACCATAACGTTTATTTTCCATCCAATCTATTTATAAGGTCACAAAGACCTAAATGAAGAGGAAAAACAAATTTCATATTGATCCAAAACTTATATGACCCCGAAAAGAGTTTCAATGGTAGACGTTCAATCCCACACTGCTTTTTTCAGTGTGGTCCAATTGATAGTTAGATCTATCTTATTTTTCATCTCAAGTCTTAAGATGAGCTCGTCAAATGGATAAACAGTTTAGCTATAACACATACCTCATAATCAGAACCACAAAACTTGATGACATCAATACAACAACTATATAGCTAGTGTGACAGCTAATCACACCAGCTATATTGTTGGTGTGAGGTACACTAGCCAATCACACTAGCTACATGGCTGCTGTAGATACGTCGCAAAGATGAGCACTGAAACTCCTTGAGCTCTGAGTTGTACAAAGGGTTCAAAGGAGATCAAAGTTACCTGGCCCCACAATGATGTATTTATTATATCTATATCGTTTACCTATTTTTAGAGATTATTTTAGAGCATTATCAAAAAATGAATCATATCCAAAAATCATCCGGACCACACCATAAATAGCAGCAGAGATAATGATTTTCACTATTAAACAATTTGTAGGGGCCCATAACGTTTATTTTCTATCCAATCGGTTCATAAGGTCATGAAGACTGGATGAAGAGGAAAAACAAATTTCACTTTAATCCAAAACTTATGTGACCCCAAAAAGGGTTTCAATGGTAGACGTTCAATCCCCATTGCTTTTTTCAGTGTGGTCCACTTGATAGTTAGATCTATATTATTTTAGTCTCAAGCCTTAAGAGGAGCTCACGTAATGGATGAACGGTTTGAATATAACACATACCTTATGATGAGACCCACGGAACTCGGTAACGTCAGTCTGCCCCTAGAAGTTTTTAATGTTAGGTGTTCAATTAGTTACTGTAGTGTGGTACACATGAGACTTGTATCTTCCTAATTTTTGGGCTCAATCTTTATGATCGGGAAAAATGGATGGACGGCAGGGATAAAACAAATACATCATGGTGGGTCCCATAGAGCACCGTCCGGTAGCTTTGGCAATCAGCGTCGCAGATGACCATCCCTGATCTTACACGTGTAGATGAGTAACCCTTCGCAAAATGAAGGGTCAGCGTTCCACCGTGCGCTTGGTCACGAATCGAGGTCCACACATTAGTAGGGGAACGCTGCTTGAGTAGGTGATCATCTTCGTAATCGTCCATATTTCTCGTGGACGTGAGGCCCATCATCTCGGCACGAATCGTTCACAGCGGGCCAGCGGCTAACGACCAGCCCTGATCTCTCACACATGTGCCCTTCTGGCACGTGTCGCGCTAATTCCATTTCTCTCCTCCCCGCTTAAATAGATCTTTAAAACCCTAAACCGGTCCCTCCTCTCATCTTCTCTGCCCAAACCCACAGAGACAGAGAGAGACAGAGAGAGAGTTCTCAAGGTTAGGGTTTCAATCGCTGTTTTGCTATTTTGTTTTTCCTCAGTGCATTTGCTCTGTTCTTATTTCAGGAATTATGCAGCTCCCTACTCACCTTACACGTTTGTAAACACGTGTGGGTGATCGGGACCGTTGAACTTCTGGCCCACTCTCCGAATAGGTTTTGGGCCGAAATCGCAGCGATTGGGGAAGCCCTGCCGTCAATTTGTTGCTGGCTGCTCTGGTTTAATTTCGACCGTCCTCTAACTGTTCCTTGTGTCAGCCATTGATGGGATGGATACCACAGTCCAATCCTCTTGCTCTTGAGTACATGAGACTATCCAATGGCGGCCCACCGTATTAACGGCCCCATCACTGACTCGTTTGCTTTGCGTTTTGGTCTATGAATGCATCTTCGATACTGTGAATGTATTGCTTTCTTATAGCTACTGGCTAGATACAACCTCATGACACACGTTGATGGTGATTGATTCCGTTGATCAGCTGCCATCTCATGGCTAATCTGACTGTATGATTGGTGTGGATTTGCCTGCTGAATGCACTGTTGCTAAAATTTTGTTTACAATCCATTTGTAGGCTGATGAGTGGATAGATGCAATAATCCTTTCGCTTCAAATTTTGGGGTATGACCCATCAATGTGATTGTCCAACTGGATCAGTGGTGTGGATGAACCGTAGCCAATATTGTTTTCATTAGATTAACTAAATGCATGATTGTGGATTTGTTAGTTGAATGTGGACTGTTGCTGTAATGTGGTTAATAACCCATTTACCAGCAGACAAATTCACAGGCTGAGCACCCAAGTTTTGGGGTTGTGGCCCATCCATGTGATTGTCCACCGGATCATTGGATGCAAATCACGATATGCATAAGCTAAATGTCCCTAGAGAGTTAATCTGGTGGGTGTTGGGAGAGAAAGGAGTTTGAAGAAAATATATTGAGATAATTAAGGATGTGTATGAGAGAGCAATACCAAATGTGAGCACCAATAGTGGAGAGACGAGCAATTTCCCAGTAGGTGTGTACCAAGGGTTGGCATTGAGTTCATATCTTTTCACATGATTATGGACAAGTTAATGATGCATTTCTGGGAAGAGATCCCATGGTTCATGTTGTTTGTAGATGACAGTATCTATTAATAAGATGAGGGTATAAACACAGAGCTAGATTATGGAGATTTGCTTTAGAATCAAAAGGATTTAAAATTAGTTGGACTAAAACAAAGTATATGGAGTGCAATTTTAGTAATAATAGGAGTGGGAACAAGGTATTGTAAAGATTGCTTACCAAGGAGTTTCCTAAATGACCACTTTTGATATCTTGGGTTGATAATTCATGAGAGTGGAGAGATTCAGAAGAATGTTGCCCATAGAATTCAAGCAGGGTGGAAGAAATGGAGATGTGCCTTTGGAGTTTTATGCGATCATTGTGTACTACTCAAATTGAAAGGGAAATTTTAGGGCCTGTTTGGCCGGACGGATCCCATGGGATTAGGAGGGATGGGATGGATTTTAAGGTAATGATGGTGGTGTTAGCGGATTGGTTTAAGATCCATGGGATTGCTATATCCCGGGACAAGTTTACCGAGTCTGTTTGGCACGCCTGGCATATCCTGGGATTTTACCTTCCAATCCCTTCCAATCCGTCCAACCAAACACGCCCTAGGCACGATTGAACAAATTAGGAGGGATGGGATCAATTTTAAGGTAATGATGGTGATTTCAATGGATTGGTTTAGGGCCTGTTTGGCCGGACCGATCCCACGGTATTAGGAGCGATGGGATCGCGATATCCCAGGATATGCATGACGAGCCAAACAAACCCGGTGAACTTGTCCCGGGATATAAGCAATCCCATGGATCTTAAAACAATCCACTGACATCACCATCATTACCTTAAAATTGATCCCATCCCTTGGTTGGATGGATTGGAAGGTAAAATCCCGGGATATGCCGGGCGTGCCAAACAGACCTAGTGAACTTGTCCCGGGATATAGCAATCCCATGGATCTTAAACCAATCCACTGACACCACCATCATTACCTTGAAATCCATCCCATCCCTCCTAATCCCATGGGATTCGCCCGGCCAAACAGGCCCTTAAGATCCATGGGTTTGCTATATCCCGTGACAAGTTCATTGGGTCTGTTTGGCTCGTTTGGCATATCCCGGGATTTTACCATCCCATCCCTCTTAATCTGCCCGGCCAAACAGGCCCTTATAGGATAGCTATAAGACTAGCCATGCTTTATGGGATAGAATGTTGGGCAGCTAAGGAACAACATATCCATAGGATGAGTGTAGCTGAATGGGGGTGTTGAGATGGTTGAGTAGCAAGACAAGGAAGGATAGTATAAGAAATGCATTTGAGGGAATTTAGGGGTACCATCAATAGGTAACAAGATGAGGGAAAGTATACTTTGATGGTTTCGTCATGTGCAATGGAGAGCAAGAACTGTGCTTTTTGGAAAGAGTGGGTTCGTACAAGTTGAAAGCTGTAAAAGGGCAATGGGAATGCCCGAAAGGACGTGGGTGGATGTAGTAAGAAAAAAGTTGATGACTCATGGTCTAACTGAAGTTACAGCCCTTGATGGAGCGGAATGGCAGAAATGGATTCATGGATTCATGTAGTCGACACCAATTGGTTTGATAAGGCTTAGATGATGATGATGATGATTGCTCAACTCTCTACTTGTTTAGTAGATAGGTTATTTATTGTTTATTTGTTTAACCTGTGTAAGGGGTTTCAGAGTTGCTTACCTATTGCAACGTGGTTGAGTCTTGTTGCCCTCAACAGTCTTGTGCTATGATTCTGTGATTGGTTTACTCTAGTTCAAGTTTTGAGCTGAAAATATTGCTTAGGTATATTTTATTTTTGTATGTTATAACTTGGTTTACCTTTTGCGTATGACGCATGGTGACACTTGACAAGTGTGTACAAGATCTACAATCTAGACTGCTTCTCCAGTGCATCTTGGACTCGTCAAGGCCCAAAAAATCAGGCTGGATTGGTGATCTAATCACTCTATTTGATGAATGATTACTGCCTGTCATTCAACCTTATTGTGTGCAGGTGGATCAACTAATATTTTAATCTTTGACAATTGACAAACAATATAGCATGATTATGGATTTTACAGTTAAAACTGAAGTATCGAATAGGAATCAATAAGTTACCTAGAGTATCTGCAAATAATTTTTAAGAGAATTTTGTATATAACCCCTCACCTTTCTAACATTTGTTACCCACTCACCTTCTGATTTTTATATTTGCCTTCCATGAGGTTTCCTGACAATTGTAAATACCACATGCCGTTAATGGCTATTCTCTTGGATTGCGTCTTTCTGAAAAGTGAAATGACCAAAATGCCATTTATTTAAGGAAAAGGCAACAAGTCAATGCTCTCCTACTTACCATGTTAACTTTATTTGTAAATGGTCTAATGATGGTGATCTACATTGGACCATCCAAATTAGATTCCTGTCAGCATGGAAAAAAAAAAAAAAAAGATAGATGCTGCTCTTAAAAATTCATGAATTTAGCATTTAAAAAGGAAAGAATTTAGCATTTAAAAAGAAAAGAACTAATGTTGATGTGATTCATGTGAAACTTTTAACAAATTTGTAACGACACCATAAACTGCCCCCTCAAGAAGACCTTGTAGCTGCAAACTTGAAATTTCAGCATTTGTACCCCCTAATAGTTAGCACAATAGCTGTGATTAGGGTGTTACCTGATGGTAACGGACTTTGATTGAATGACACCGGGACAGCCTGCTGCAACACAGAATATTGAGGATCACATGCGACTTGTTTGTATCAAATGCTTTGGTCCCAAATGGATTTTATGGATTATTTGTTGACCATGACAGCCAAATCATATCATCCTTCTTGATCAGTCGTGGATAACAACATACTTCTACGGAGGGCCCCATGCATCTTTAATGGTTTTTGCATCAATTCTTGACACATCACCTGGTGGATTTGATCAGAGCCTTTCAACAAAAGCACTTGTGATCATCTTTTCTTTTTTTTTTTTTTAAAGAACCTCCCAGATGTCCACCATGGCAGGCCATTTTGGCAGTAGTCATCATCTATCTCATGCTTGCAAGTAATTCTCAATGAAGACCATATTCATGAACATGAAGTGGCAGCCTCTGCTGATGTGAATTTAGTGCGATGTTTTTTTGCAGCCTAGTCTTCCAAGCAAATCTTCTATCAAAGGCCAGCCACCGTAGGTAGATTTAGCAGCTTTCTTAAGCATCCAAGCTTTTGTGAAGTTGTTTCTCCTCATTGTTTTGAGATGCAGTCATTTATAGACATGAAAATTGCTGATTGCATTGGCAGATTTCTATTCTGCACAATTTAGACACATTAATCTAGTGATTTGCTTATTCATCATTTGATAAAAAGTTCACTTTCTATGCTGGCATGATTTTCATCATGTTACACCATAGACATGCACGCCCATGTGCCTGCATTTTGCATGCAGGTTCTCTAGAACATTGAATATAATAAAATTGAGTAGATAAATTCCCACGGGCCAAACTTGAAGCCTTTTTGCTGTTGAAGAATGATTATGATTCTGCATGGGCTTGCACTTTATCACACATTCCTCATATACTTTGCTTTCTATTATTCATCAGTGTGGGTTATCATATACTTCTATTACCTCTCAAATAAATAAATATCTTATACTTCTATTATTAAAAAGAAGAAGAAGAAGCAAATAATTGACTATGATTCTGATGTTTCAGTGGCTTGCGGTAGTTAGACAACTACTCTGGAAGCCATTAAGGATGTTTATTTACATGCATCCTTTAGATATCATTTTAGCATTTTTACCAATGCATTGCCCTGTGTTGCTATCTGCAGCTGTAGCAAGGATGGTGAGAGTCAGTGTCTTGAATGATGCTCTCAAGAGCATGTACAATGCTGAGAAACGGGGAAAGAGACAAGTCATGATTAGGCCTTCGTCGAAAGTGATTATTAAGTTCCTACTGGTCATGCAGAAGCACGGTTCGCACCCTTTTTACTTGTTTGTTTTCTACTTCAATATTACCCTTGCCTCATGTATATTTCTTTCTTGTGTTTTGTTCAACAGGTTACATTGGAGAGTTTGAATATGTTGATGATCACCGATCCGGTAAGATAGTGGTGGAACTCAATGGAAGACTGAACAAATGTGGAGTCATTAGTCCTCGTTTTGATGTTGGTGTCAAAGAGATCGAACCCTGGACTGCAAGGTTGCTGCCCTCTAGACAGGTTAGCCAAATCCCATGCTTTTTATGCTTTGAGGAAATATACCATGTGTGCTACTCGGCGGGTTTGGCCAGGTCGTGGGCCAAACCTGAGCCCAGAGAGGACCCAACTTGCAACCCAACCCGACCCGAATTCCAACCCGAGGTGTCCAATCTGAATTCATCTATACTCAACTCGACCCAATCCAACCCAACCCAACCCAACCCAAATTTCCTCAACCTGAACCCAACTTAGTTTCAAATTGGGTTGGCGTTTTCCAAGCCGAACCCAACCCATTGCAGCCCCTAAATATTTGATGCTTGTTCAAGAATCTGCTTGAGCCAATGAACTGTACATGTGGGGTCCAACTTTTGTGACTCAAACCATTCATAAGGTGGGCCGCATTGATGGGAGATGCCCCATAAAGCTCCACCATTGAGTAATCCTGACAGTCCAATTTGATCCTGTTAAATGGGATCCATTTTCTCTATTCTTCCAATTTCATTGGATGACTTGAATGATATGATAGGGAAGACTATGGGGGATAGCCCATCCCTTAATAATGTGAATAGCGTATCTATAGATTGAAGGCTATGATTAACAATTAGCAGGACTGACACATGTCTGGCTCAAACGGAAAAACACCTCGAGTTATCCCTATCTCTACTATATGTCGAAGTTTGGGGCAAAATTTTCATGGACTGACACATGTCTGGCTCAAACGGAAAAACACCTCGAGTTATCCATGTCTCTACTATATGTCGAAGTTTGGGGCAAAATTTTCATGTAGTTAGTTCTGTGGATTGTTAAAACTGTGCATTCTTTATGAACATGGAAGGGTTTTAAAACTAAGTGCCTATGGGAATTTTTAGATATAAGAAAATTCTGATACTCTGGATTGCATGATAGTTGATATAGACTTAAACGTGGCCCAGAAGTTGCTAAAATTAAACCAATCAGATGTGAGCCATAATTTAGGTCAACCATAAACCAAAGATTATACTGATTTGATTATATAACTAGCTGATTGTTGGACATCCACAGTTCAAGAAAAAAAAATCTGATGTCCTGAATTTATACAAATATATCCACTAATCAAAGGTTAGGATTGCTTCGACAATATGATCTTTGACCAATGTCCCATTTGCAACTATTTTACCAAATTTAGCGGTTAAATTTTGAATAGTATACACCACGTGTACAAAATTCTAAATGCATGTGTATCAAGGGCCATACTCTGCCAGAGGCATCAAACAACTCCCTTTTACAATTGCTTCTCTACACCACCATGTCTAGCAAATCTCCCCTCTCTCCACATGCATTGCATGCACCGCTTTTCTAGTTAATCATTGAATGTATGGTAGTGCTGATATAACTCTAAAAAAATGTGCAGTTCGGGTATATCGTGCTGACGACGTCTGCAGGCATCATGGATCACGAGGAAGCCAGGAGAAAGAATGTTGGCGGTAAAGTCCTTGGTTTCTTTTACTAGATAGAGTTTCTCTGAGTTCCAGCGGGTTCCTTGCATGATGAATTTTTGGAATTCGGTATATGGGTTTTCTTCTATTCTTGTTATGTAGATGAGTAGTTGCCCGTCAGATGCCATTTTGTTTCAACGTCCATCTACTTATCTGGGTCTGCGCTAAGGTGTCAAAGTTTTACTCTCATGCGTGCATGGGAGGATGGTTTTGATTGGTTTTTGATCAATCAGTTAGGCTGTTTTGCTGAAATCTGTACCTAGTTTCCAAACATGGAATTCAAAATCACATTTGGTACTAGGGGTGGCAATGGGCAGCCGGATTTTGGGCTGACACTTAAGACCCAAGGCTGGAGGCCAGCCAGAGTCCAGTATGGGCCTAGACAGCAGACCCAACCCTGAGCCTTAAAAGAATTAATTGGGCCTTGGCCTAACTCAACCCGTCCTGAGAATTGATAAAATCCCTATTACCCACTTGAATGTTCCTAATCTATTTGTAGATCAAGTGGGCCCCACATATAGAAGAAATGGACATTTTATGGATGGGTTAGGATTGAATGGCATATTTGCAGGTTGTAACAGGTGCATATAATGTCAGGCTGGGCTCTGCTAAAATGACAAGGGCCATGCAATTGATGTAAAACCCAGCCCAAAATCGAGTGATGCAAGTGAGAGCAACTGGACCGATTGCCACCTCTAAATGGCACTATTTGAATGGTGTCGATTCATATACGCTTTTATTTCAAATAGAGGCTTTTTGTTTGGAAAGTGTGAAAACCCTACTCTGGATCTCTAGTGGGTGGAGCCTGTCGAACAAACTCAAAATTAGGCATGACCAAAATGCACCTCCCTTCTGAATTTCTCACTGGCCACTTAACTCAATGCAAATAAAATTACAAATCGCAGCGCGTTTGAAGTTCATCTTGCCTTGTTTCTGTTGTCTTTGAAGACTGAAATGGGCAAAGGTGAGGTTTTTGGGATCCTGCATAGGCTGGTATGGGCTTTTCCTGATTTTTTGATTGTTTAGCCATCCTAGCTTCAAATTACAATTTGATTTGTGTTTTTCTGGCAATCTGTAGTTATGCTTGCAATTTGGTTTATTCCTGATTTTTACAAGCTAATCGACAGTGGCATTTGCCGTCTACTATCAGCTTTTCTAAATTAAATTGGACTATCATATTGGTGAGAACGGTCCAACTGAAGTTATGGGCTCATAGAGTGAAATGGCGGAAAAGACATCAAAATGGTCGGTTGTAAATATCAAGAGTCATTACCAAATCAACTTTTTTTCAGGGCTCAAGGAAATTTGATCAGTTCTTTCTGAGTAATCACTAAGATTGGATGGCCATAAGCATATGAACTGCGACTGTAAGATTCCCCTATTGCTTTTATAACAAAAATTGCCCGATGGCGATGATCAATTTAGACCATCTATAATGTATGCCCACCGTAGGTTGCCCAAACGATTTGATGGATAGCCTCCGAGGCATATGGTTTGGATCAACTATAATAGTGAAGGCCAATGGTCAAAATGGATCTGCATTATATTGACCTCTGTTGGATTGCCCTTATTTCTCAAGAATTACTTGATATGGGATGATTCCTAACCATGTGATTAACGACCAATAAAACGAAATTTCTATAATTATTGCAAGGAAGAATGCCCAAATATCCCCCTCCTGAGTTAGCTGGGGATCAAAAGATCCCTCTCTTCTTATTTAATGTAAGCTGGATTAAGGGGATTTGAGGGTATTCTAAATCTATTGATTGTTTGGTAGGGTGGATTAGAGGGTCAAATCCTCACTTTTGGTGAGGATTGCAATTTCTTTCTTTTGCTTGGATTACCATTCTTCTCAAATTTTGCTCATTTTTAAATGGAGGAGAGTTATATGTGTAACATGCATTAAGCTACAAATCTATTGTGCATGTGGTTCGCTGATGATATCTCAAAATAATCAGATTATCAATTATGTTACCAAAATTATTTTAATAAAATGATTTGAGCATTCCAAACATAGGCCGTGTAAATCGACTGTTAAAAATTGTTGGTTAGTCACTCTATTGTAATCCTATACTTGTGACCCATCTGAGCCTTGTAATTTCATCATTTTCGGCTAAGTATACATTTCAATGAGCTTATTACAATCATTGCCTCAAACATCACATACATATCCTAATTAGAAATATTAAAGTTGATTTAGTAATTAAATTCAAACCCCTGTAAATATATTACATAATATAAATATATATAGCTAATATAATCATTTTGTATTAAGGGATTCCGAATCCAGGATTCTAGACAACGGGAGAATTGCAAATCTAGAATACTTTAAATCCAGGGTATTTCCAATCCAAGTATTCCATGGTGCCAATCGAAGCCAGCACTTGCTGCTGCATGGTGCTTGTTTTACACAATGAGCTTTTTGGGCCACTGCCATGTGCGTGTGACATCCTCCCCATCCATCAGATGCACCCCTTATTTTTAGACCATGGGTAAGTGGACCGCATCACAAAGAACAATAGGGCAGACACCAACCATAGGTTTGTCTTATGCTCATCATGGTTAGTTTGTTGTATCCAACCCATTAATGGGGCGTATGGACATTCCAAAACTCACTTGGAGGTTTTAGGCATATTTTAAATTGTTTCCAATGGTGCGGCCCACCTGAATTTTGGAACTGCATTTGATTTTTTATGTACGGTGAATATGAGAAGGAACACCTGATGGATGGAGTGGATGTCACACCCACAACTTGGTGGGCTCTACATAGCTCAGATGTTTTACTTGCTGTATTGTTGAGTATTCCGTTTTATCATCTCATACTTGCACATATGATGCAAGCATTAAGACTCTACGCATGTAATGGAAATAACTCAGACTGAACCGTTCAAATACAAGGTTCTAATTTTGATGGATCATAAACCAAATTTGAACTACTTCTATTTCTTTAATTGGACGATTGGTGGACATCCGTGGACGGTTGAAATGAAAAATAGTAAACGGTCCAAATGCAATAAACAAATGTTTATTAATAAGACTGTAGGATCACTCCATAAATTTGAATTTTCACTGGTGGTCTCTAGTTGGCAGTTCTCGTATTTTGAACGTTTTATTTGAGGAGATGGATACTATACGTACCATTCCTCAGTGCCTGTGTATCAACCATCCCACTCTGCCAGAGCATGGGATTATCGTATGACCCCAACTCTATATAGAGTCGGCTCATGCTTCTCTTTTCTCACAAATTAAGCTAGTCTAGCCACCATGTAGGCCACATGTGAATGTTGAATTCGTATCTTTGGTCAGTCTTTTATAATTATCCATTTTTCCAAGGAAGCTTTGGCCTTGAAGCTTTGACTTAAGCTAATTGTCCAACTGGCTAGATGCTTCCGGTTTATAAGAGAGGATTTGATTGAACATTCACGTGATGTTCCAACACAAGTGCAAATATGTAATTTAACTAACGGAAGTAGTCAGGTGCTTCGTGTAGATAAATTAGAGTTTATATATATATATAATATATATTATATATATTATATATATATATATATTATATATATATATATATGGGAAAAGGTACTATGAGCTCGAGCTCACGGGTCCGTCCCATGAGGTCAAGCTGTGTGGGCCCACCGTGATGCGTTTCGAACATCTACTACCCCATCAGTCAGATGCACACATTCGATCGTGGGCCTAGGTCCCAAAAATCAAGTCAATCCGTGACTTGTATGGGCCACACCACATACAAAAGTGGAGAGGGGCCGTACACCATTAAAACATTCATAACCATTTTTGAGGGCCCACCGAGATGTGGTTTGCAAATCCAGCCCATCCATTATGTGTGTCCCACTTGAATGAGGGTTCAGACCAAGTTTCAGGTGCATGCAAAACTCAGGTGGTGCCCATATGCTAGAACCAAACATTTTCGGTGTCCCCTCTAGTCATCCACAATATGTCTGTGGAGGCTATGACCCTGATGTCGCTAGGGCGTATAATAATCATAGTGCACAATACAAGATGCATGAGTCATACAATCCAGTCATGCATCAATCCTGCGTATACCGTGCGCTCATGTGAGATAACCTCGGCCTATCAGGGAGTTTCATAACAACACGCTCAATGACATATGCAATGATCAACCATGTCTCATAACAAACATGCAGATGATGCGTATGGGCATGTATCATGATGCTATGCTGTCACATACTCATAATCGGTATCAATAACTGGCATCGACAATCGACCTCGACAATGTGAACATTTAACCAACATTGCCCCCAAGGAATGACCCTCATGGATCCTAACATATAGTGAACCCATGACCTCACACAAGGGCCAATTATACAACACCATGGGCCTCTCTTAAGAGCTTACTACACATCACGATGGGCCTCTCACATGGGTCTAATATACATCATACTGGGCCTTACACACAGACTGAATACACATCGCAATGGGCCTCAAATACGGGTTGTATATACATCGCACAGGCCGAATACACACCACAATGGGCCTCAACTACGAGTTGCATATACATCATATAGGTCTCGACAATCGACCTCGACAATTCAGAAATCGGCTTCGACAAATCGGAATTGGCAATCGGCCACGATCGGTAACTGGTCACAATAATCGGCCTCGATCGGTAATCAGTCAATTGGCAACAACAAGCAGAATCGGCATTCGACCACGATCGGTAATCAGTCACGATAATCAACCTCGATCGGTAAATGGTCAATTGGCCACGACAAGCAGAATCGGCATCGGCCACGATTGGTAATCAGTCACGATAATCGGGCTCGATCGGTAATCGGTCAATTGGCCACAACAAGCAGAATCGGCATTCGGGCCACGATCGGTAATCAGTCATGATAATTGGCCTTGATCGGTAATCGGTCAATTGGCCACGATAAGCAGAATCGGCATTCGGCCACGATCGGTAATCAGTCACGATAATCGGCCTCGATCGGTAATCGGTCAATTGGCTACGACAAGCAGAATCGACATTCGGCCACAATCGGTAATCAGTCACGATAATCGGCCTCGATCGGTAATCAGTCTATACAATCAGTATCGATGAGAATGGGCCTAACTAGGCCTAAGGGAAGGTCACCATGCCGGCGTTTAACCATCATTACCCAAAAATTTGGACATTCAACCAACATTGCTCCCAAGCAGTGGTCCACATAGAGTCAAACATAAGGTGGGCCCAATTATCCAACAAGTGGCCTCAAATAGTCATCACAGGTGGGCCTTACACATGCGGCACGTGGGCTTACACATCACGGCAGGTCGATACATTGGGCCGCACCATTGGCCTAATATACACATCACTGTGAGTCGCATCATTGGGTCGCACCAATGGGCCTCATATCCAACAAGTGGGCCGCATCAATAAGCTGCACAAATGCATAATAGGTAGGCCCTACACATGCAGCAGATGGGCCCCACCAGATGGTTAGTATGGATATATAATGCATACATCTAGTGGGTCACACATCCCACGGACGGTGTGAATAAAACATAAATCGATACTGGCCCTATATGACCTGGACGGTTAGGATGGAACATATTAGGTGGGCTCTGCTCACGGGTTCCAAATACATTACAATGGGCCTTAACCCATGGGTTTTGAATACATCTCAATGGGCCTCAACCCATGGGCCCTGATATATGTCATAATGGGGTGCCTGCCCTGGATGGCGTGGATAAAAATACATCATGGTGCATCCCATCTAAATAGTTGGACAGTATGGATATGAAAACATATATATTACATGGGACCCATGTGTACAACGGATGCATCAAGGTGGGCCTCACACAGATGGACTGCATGGAATGAAATACATATGTCGCACGGGTTTCACATCCCACGGCCAGAGATTGGGTGGTGTGGATAAATACATCATGCTGGCCCACACTGCATATGGACGGTATGCTTATTCAACACATATAATAACATATAATAAGGAGGGCCCCACCGTCCAGTAGCTGATAGACGATGTGAATATAAAATGCATGCATTAAGGTGGGCACCTTGAATGGACCACAAAATACATCAAAGTGGGCCTCATAAAATGGGCCTCCTATATATTAAGGTGGGCCCCACTGGACGGGCCACAAATACACCACGATGGGCCTAGTCACATGGGCCTCATATATACTCAGGTAGCCTCAACAACGGGACACAAATGCACCAAGATGGGCCAAATCACATGGACTATATATATATCAAATGGGCCACACCACTTGGACCCATGCATATCAAATGGGCCACACCCAAATACAAGTGGTGATAATAATTTCTACCATTAAAATTCTCAAGGCCCACTGTAACATTTATTTTCTATCCAATCTGGCCATAGGGTCACACGGACCTAGATTAAGAGGAAACAAACTTCCTAATGATCCAAAACTTATGTAAATCAGAAGGTTTCAATGGCAAACACTCACACCCCACTACTTTTTCCTATTTGGTCCACTTGATCCTAGATCTACCTCGTTTTTAGTCTCAAGCTTATCAAGGCAAGCTTACCAAATGGTTGGACGGTTTGGTTGCAACACATGCATCAAGGGTGGGGTCCACATAAGCTATGGATCACTACAAGAAAGAGGGTTTTTAGCGACGAAACACGTGTTTGTCGCTAAAAGTCACTTTTAGCAACGAAACTTTTAGCGACGAAAATTTTCGCTGCTAAAAATCGTGGATTAGACTTTTAGCTACGAAAAGTTCCGTCTCTAAAGGCTCCAAACATTTCTTCGTTGCCTTTGAATAAATTACTTTTAGCTGCGAAAATGTTCGTAGCTAAAATTCCTGTATGAGACTTTTAGCGACGAAAATTTTCGTCGCTAAATGCTCCAAACATTTTTTCTACCATTTCCAATAAAGTTCTTTTAGCTGTGAAAATTTTCGCAGCTAAAAATTCAAAAATTTTCAACGTACAAAAAATCCTCTGTTTTTAGTAGCGAAAATTTTCGTTGCTAAAAATAAACTAACATATCTTTTAGCGACGAAAATTTTCGTCGCCAAAAGTTTCTTTTTTAAAAAAAAATATTCCAGCTCAAAATCCGTACAAAATTGCTGATATACACCTGTTAACAATATATTCCATCATATTCATCCTGATATACACATTTCATCATATT
>JAJHSJ010000010.1:16175592-16321946 GCA_021015155.1 Magnolia officinalis | reverse complement strand
TCAGTTGTAATCAAGGATAGGCAATGTCAGGTGATGTCCGGAATGGTTTTCGCTTCACCGACAGCACAACAGGACAATGAAGGATGGATAGTTGTGACATCTAAAAGATGAATAGTTCAATATCCTCCCATAAGAAGTATCGTCCCGCCAAGTACGATTAGAGGGTTGATTATGCGAAATGTTGCGAGACGCAATTTTGTCTTAGTTACGTAATCATTTCATTCAAGAAGGATTGAAAAGCCCGTCACTCCTGAATATCTTCTAGTACTGCCAACTACAACTGTAAAGACATCTTCCACATACTCATTATGAATTCAGAAGAATAAAGGGAAAGCCATTGTGACAAGTGAATGTTTGCTTACAACACCCCCCTCAAAGAATTTAACACGAACTTATGCACCAAGGATATTGCGATTCGAGTGAGTTGGTCCTTTGAAGCGGCACTACGTTGGTTTCGAATCAAACAACATTTCATCTTCCTCAACGGCATCAACAATGCAGCGCTCGCTTCCTCCTTCAATATCAAGACAATCGAATTATAAAGAAACATAAAACTTGTCGACAGATATAAATCAACCTAATCAGCTTTCGCCAGATGAGCACGTGGCTGAAGAAGTCCCTGATCTTCCGACTGCGACTGTCATAACAACATTAACCCATAAGCAGAAAGGCCACAACCACGAGTGGTTAGATTTCATGGACCGACACCTAATATTGTTTAAATCGTGACGCGGGGAGAAATCTGACAAATGGTCATCGAAACCATTCATTTAGAGAAGGAACGAAATCAGAATAAAAGGTTCCGATATCAGACACTGTATCACCCTATAATAGAATAAATGTCCATTTCCCGTTGATTTCAAATATCCAGACTTTCAAAATTTTAATGGGGACGGATCACCAGAAGAACATATGATGCACTTTATAACAATGATGAGAAATTTCTCTAGAATTTCTTAATATTTTTTGTGATTATTCGGGTCATCTTTGACAGGAAAAACCTTCAGATGGTATTTAACTTTGGATCCAAGGTCTATTCATACTTGGGAACAGATGCAAGATATTTTATGTCGAACTTTTTCTCTTTTGAAAGAGAAGTTAGTTTGACTGAATTGGCCTCTATTCACCAAGGGAAAAATGAACCAGTCAAAGAATTCATCAGTTGATGGAAGGACTTGGGGGTATTATGTCGATATATTCAGGGAGAATCAGAACATGTTAAGCTATGTTTAGGAGGTATAAGACTAAAAGTGACATGCAATCTAATTTGTGCAGATATACAGATCTTTCATGATCTTGCTACAAAGGCTTGTGCTCTTGAAAAGACGGTTGAAAAAATGTCTACTTTTTACATAAAGTCATTATATTATAATCTTTATGAAACATCGGACAACATCACTAGCAAAGAAGAAAATAAAGAATATTATCAAGATGACGAAAGAAATAGTAATGAAGAGATAGAAACGATCGTGCAATTACGATGACATATAAAAGGTCTAGACAATATAAAGACCATATGAAGTATACATTCGCAAGAAAAGACGTACTTCCTATGATGAATCAATTATTGGCTATGAAGAGTATTGAATTACCTCGGTTAAAACACATCGGATAAATTAAAAAGACAAGAAGAAAGGATTATTGTCATTATTACCGTACATTTGGACATTATACAGAAAGTTGTAATACCCTCAGGAAAAAGCTACAAAAGATTATCAATAAGGAAGAAATTGTGATGGAAGAATGTGACAAAAAGAGAAGAATGGTGAGTCCAAAACATTGATAATCTTTTAAGAAAGGGAACAAGATTCTATTATTGGTATGGTTCATCATGCTTATGTACAAGAAAAGAAGAAGAAGAGCCATGTAACAACATAATAGACAAATAATCTTGATACAGAGTAATCTTCAGTCATATATCTTTATGCGTTTTCATCCCTCAGCGAAGTAAATATGAAGAATGATTAACAAATGGAAGAGTCAAAGAAAGACGATTTCTAAAAATTTGTTCATATACTTTTTAAGTAGCGAGACAAAATTCTCAATCCACCTAATCCCAAAGAAGGTAATTATTAATTTCCTGATATGATAATTGTCAATATCAATTTTTACCGGTCAACATTGGGGTAAGAATCATTACCATTACTGAATTATTATATATTAACGATGAAGCCCGCGATTATTATTGTGATTGGATTATTGTTACGGTCGAAAAAATGGCTCCAAAATTATTTATATTATAAAAAAGAAAGTCATCCTAAAACTATTTCTCAGCTCTGGACATTTATGTACGAGATTTATGAAACGACAATTATATCCAGATTATCGGCAATTATCAGGCTTATAATATCAATTAAGACACAAAGAGATTCAACATATATTCTTCAAGAAAGATGATATACTAGGATTTATTAAATGTCACTTACAAGATCAGTGCCAAGTTTAAATCCTAAATGAGATAATCAATATATTATCACTGAAGATTATATCAACAGAACTTATCAAAGTAGGGATGAAAATGAATAAGGCATCGGAATGCCTGTAAATATTCATTATATAAAAAATTATTGTTCTCGAAAGGTAAATAAGTTTTGATTGTAAAATTCACAGAGAAAATCTCATCCAATCAAAATGGGGTAGATCAAGCAACAGTTATACAATAGCCGCAATAAGCATACTATCGCCTAAAGATTTATCAAAGTCATGCCCATATTATATCTTCGACAAGCGACGATTATTGATAACAAGATGATAGCCACCTTATATCATTCTTCATGATAAAATATTACATCGGTCAATCAGCAGAATCATTCTTACAAACTGTTAAAGAAGTATCAACTTATATACATTACAAAGCATTATCAATTATCAAAATATCGTTGGTCATCGCTGATATCGCCAATGATCATTGGTTCTGAAAATTATTACAAAGCATCGACGATCACTAAGACATCGTCTATTGTATAATATTATTACAGATCATCATTGATATTGCCATGATTGCTGTCAAGCTGGTATTATCACCTCGACAAAATGATGTTATCATTTATCAATGAGCTATTATTATCGTTAAGCACTATCAGAAGTCATCGCTTATTATCAACATAATGAAAATTGTATTCGCGTTAATGATATTGCCGACTATCGATCATCGTTGACTATCGTTGACTACATAACATTAATTATTATACGGCAGTAGTGGGTGCCCAAAAAGATCAACCACGCATAAGCCCTATATTATCAGTAATGACGATTCATTTATATATGACAGCAGTGAACGCCCATGAAGGCCAACCGTGCATAAGCCCTATATTATCAACAATGACGATTCATTTATATACGACAACAGTGAGCGTCCGAGCAAGTCAACTACGCATGAGACCTATATACAATGCTCGAACAACTTAAAGAGCCTAAACTATAATTGCTCCTCGAGCCCAACCCGAAATTGACGGTAAACTATAATTGCTCCTTGAGCCAAGCCCGAAATCGGCGGTAAACTATAATTGCATCTTGAGCCCAATCAAAGTCAAGTCTAGTAAAGGTCAAGTCCAGTTAAAATTAGGTCCACTCAAAGTATATCTAGTCAAAGTTATATTCGCACCAACACCTTAAGATCTTAAACTATGAACCGAAGTTGACATATTAATCATATTGATATGACTAATCTCACATAATAAATTCTAAAAAGAATGCAATAAATGCAATGCAAAGTACGCTGACAAACACAAAAAATGAAATGACCAAATCATTGTCATATTATATATCGCAAATAAAGGGAACATGCAGTTCAAATCATTATACATTCTAATTATTTCAAAGACGTCAATATGTTATGATTATTTCATAATGGTTAATAATTATTCTGAATCTATTTTTAAAATTATCAATGCTTCATGAGACTGAACTGGAAAGTTGTGATATCTTGAGATACTAATTCTGATTAATTTGGTAGGAAAGATTATCACCAAAAATCTTGGATTATACAGGCCATGAATAAAGGAGACATTCTCAAAGATTGTTGCAGCAGGAACAACAATAAAGAACAATTTTCTAACCACAGAGTTCAAAGAAAGAGTTTCTGGAGTTAATCGAAGAGATTGTTGCAGTAGGAGCAGCATTGAAGGACAGTTCTCTGATCAAGTTACTCAAAGATGAAGTTGTCACAACTGTTACAGTGGCAAGTTTTGATGAAAAGAGAATTGCGTGAATAAGGAAGTTAAAACCGTGAAGGATGCAATTGGGACCATGTTAATAGAAAGGCGTTCTATCCGATTGACTGCTGTGAAGACAGAGTGCTTTCGTTGTCGCCATTATCCTCCCTATTGAAGCATTCACTCGGTATTTCTGACTGGGGGCATTCAGTCTTTCGTCGAGCGTGATCATTCAGTCTTCCATTCAAGCGTGATCATTCAGTCATCCTTAAACCACAATTCATTTGAGCTCGATTCCTTCGACTGTGATTTATTCGATAGCAATCCATTCAAACACGATTCCTCCGAGCTTGATTCTCTCAAGCTCAACTCTTCAATTTTTCGTTCGAGCGACCCTTCTCCGTTATGCGACCAACTCTATTTTCATGAAGAATCATTCTTCGACGTGAAAGGATTTTTGTGCAGAAGGAAGATCAATCCTCCATTTGATTTCATAAATCAATCAAAGAAGGATCGAGGGGGCATAGAAAATATATGAGTCGATAGGTGTTTAGGTTGTTGCACATCAAGGATCTATGATAAGTAGCCTTTTCCATTTCGCGGCCCTCTCTATCTCCTTGCATCCCCCATTACGCAACATTCTCCCATTTGCGCGGCCCTCTCTTTATCATTCCTCTCTTTGAAAAATCTATTGCACGTGAACAATGTTGCGCAAATTTGATGGGTCTGTTGCATGGTCGCGCAATAAAAGGCCTCCACAACCCTATGCTTTGCAGTTTTGAGGGTTTCCTTTGCAGTTCGATTTTCGATATAGATACCTCTCAAGTGTCGACTCGAAGCAAATGATCTTGGACCCGCACAACCCCTCTGTCACTCTGACGGACATCAAATACACCGAAATGCTGTCGAAATTGCTATTGAATTTATTATCATTTCTTTCATTGTCCAGATTCATTGTACTTTGTTTCGGAATAAATGGAAACACGGGGATGTAAACGAACGCAAAATTAATGAAATCTATGATGATGAATGTTCTTCTATTTTTTTTGTTAATTATTGAATAAGATTTTCTCTATCAAACCGCATTCATTTCTTGTCAAAAATTATACTGAATGAATAAGAAAATAGTTTTATGTTTTCGCTGCAAACTCAATAATGTAATAAGCTCACATTGAGAGGGCATTTGATAAATTGTTGAATTCTTTTACTCTTATAAAATGATAAATACATTTAATTTTATTCTCATGAATGGTTACCTTTATGAATGTAACTTGATGTGATCTAAATGAAAAAAAATGGTGCGATTTTTAAAGCATCCAATTCGTTCAATTATTAATGCCCGGTTTTCTCGGGCATGAGAATAAACTATGGTCGTGAAAATTTGGGATGTTACAGGATATGTCACCCTTATCTTTCTAAGATCTCCGACGATGATCCAGGGGAGACCTAATCTTAGTAATAACATCTCCAAGTAGTCGGATATTGTTATGAGAAAAAATGAGCTAACCAAGTTAACCAACGTGAGAGAACACAAAAGCATGAAAGAGGCGATCAGCTCAGCCGTTGCTGTTGAGCACTACTCCTGTGACCAGCCCGAGGACTGACCACAGGTGTGACCTCGACTCTAGGTAACACCCCACTATCATGACCAACGAACGCTTTAGTACTAACTTGGCCTCGAGGTGGATGTCGACCACAATCAATGATTCTACTTGGTCCGTAGGACCTCAACCAGCTCGACCTTGAGGTTAGCCTCGGTCATTCAAGACTGACCACAAACCTCGGCCACCTCGCTTATGAGGTCGAACTTGGTCATCTACCGCGTGCCCCTAGGGGGTCGACCACTCGGAGATGTTGTTAGTAAAATCAGGTCTCCCCTGGATCCTCGTTGGAGATCTCAGAAAGATAAGGGCGACATGCCCATAAGGAGATCCCTTCCGTGATATGCGCCTGCTAAGTAGGGAAGATATCATCTACGTAACTGGCACCATGCAACTATAAGTAAAACACTCACCTATGGGAAAAGGTATGAAAAAAGACCCCAACCCTCCTATGCCCAGAGCGCCTGATCTAAATTTGGCATCGGAGGGTCCCCTGTTGTAGCCTAAGGTCCCTATTGTCATTCGGTTTTTACAGGTATACGACGGTCTGGAAGGGACGACCAAAAAACAACATCAACAATACACACACACACAAGGTTTATATATATAATATAAGTTTTAGGGTTTAGGTTTTTATTATTTTAAATTGTATATTATATATATAATATAATATAATATAATATACTCAATAATGTTAATCCTAGGCGGCTATGAACAATGTCTGGCTAGGGTGCCATGGCCGCCCAAATACAATGAAAAATGAGAGAGGGTTAGATTGTTTACCGGACGAATGGACAATGCAGTGATGAGCTGAGCTCGGACTAGAGACTAGGACAGTCGGATGAGGACAAACATGACAGTGAGGGATGGGCTTGGAAGTCAGACCAGAGGTTAGGAGGACGGATGGACAAGTGTCTCGGGTAAAGAGAGAGGAAAAAGGGTTTGGGGGGTAGTTATTATTATTATTTTTTTAAAAAGTTGATATTTATATCAACTGATTAAGGGAGCTAAGTTGGACCGATTCAAGTCAAGTTAAGCTCGGGCCAGCTCGGACTGGTTCAAAATTTTTTATTTTCAAGCTAAAAAATTCAACTCGATTTAGCCCAAACACAATTTTGAGTCAAGTCGAGCTTATCCGAGTTGAGTCAAGCTTATCCAAGTCAATTCGAATGAGTTAATTGAGCTAACTTAGTTTGTATACAACTGTACTTATAAGTAGAGTTGTACATGAACCGAGCTAGCTCGGTTAGCTCGCTCGACTCGACTCGGTTTGAAGCTGAGTTCGAGTTGAGTCGAGCAGATTTTTTGAGCTAGAAAATGAGTTTGAGCTGAGTTCGAGTTGGCCCCGACTCGACTCGACTCGGATTGAACCCAGCTCGAATCAAAGTTAGATAGAAATAGTTCGGTGACTCGATTACTTTAATATTGATGTTTCTCACCAAGTGTTTGATGAAATGACTCAAAGAAGTGTGACTCGTGGCAAGGAAGGTATGTACATGAAACCAACACCATTTTTTTCTTCATTTTTATGTTTCTTAAAAGGTGTTTGATAAAACACCTATAAAATCACTGCTACTGTCTCAAATATAGTGAGATTTTGAAGGTGCAATTTAGGTGTTTGTAAAATGTTGTAATGACGAACTCGGCTCGAACCGGCCCAAGCTGCCGACCGAACCGAGCTAAGCTGGCCAGTCAAGCTCGAGGAACGAGCCGAGCCGAGTTCGAGCTAAGGTCAGCTCAATGTACACCCCTATTGATAAGTAAGTGATTTCTCACCCTCGATCCTTTACCGTTCGGGAACAAATTTGCTTGTAAGTTACTTATAAATAAAGAAAAATAAATTTTTCTTGTTTTATGGGCTCATGTTCTCGCATGGGCTGATGAAACTAATGAGCCTGGGTGGGTGCCACAGAGCTTACGCTTGATGGGCTCTCTTCAACCTCTATTGGGCTCTTAGGGCCTGTTTGGATGCCTGTAAGTTGGGTAAGTGGGAAGTCACTTACAGGGAAGTCACTTACAGGTGGTGTTTGGGGGAGAAAAATCGCCTGTAAGTAACTTACAACCTGTAAGTCACTTACAGGCAAATCTACCAAAAAACTGCAGGGCGAGGAGGGTCGGAAGTCACTTCCCTGTAAGTCACTTACAGGCTCAACGGTCATATTTTTAAAAAGAGGGGAAGAGGGAGAAACGCACCAACCCACCAACCACCATTATAGCCATGAAGCTCCAGCCAATGAAGAGGAAGCAACAGCCATTGAAGGAACTCCAGCAAGCCTTCTGACCTTGGTTGAAATTGTAAGAACGGTAGGGTAGTGCCTTCCGTCTCTTCTCCTCTCAAAACGGTAGGGTTTCATGCACCCTTTTTTTCTCCTTTGAAAACGGGAGTGGTTTGACGGAAGTGGATTGCGTACTGAGTAACTACGTACTGAGTAAGCTCTTCGAGGTTCACCATGATTTATATATTTAATCCACTCCGTCCATCCATTTTAACTGATAACTTTAGTGCCAAAAGATGAATCATATCCAAAGCTTGAATTGACCATGCTACAGGAAACAGTGTGACTTGAGCGTCCACCGTTGAAAATTCTTGTGGGCCACAGAAGTTTTTTTATCAAGCTTATATTTGTGTTTTCCTTTCATCCATGTCTGTAAGATCTTATGAACAGGTTGGATGGTAAGTAAACATCACTGTGGGGCCCAGAAAGGTTTCATCAGGTGGCCTCACCATGTAGATGTTACTGTCCAAAGATGAAGGTGATCCCCATGATATTAGAAATAAGTTGATGGCTAGAAAACTTAGGTGATTTATTTTTATTTTTTTTTGCAAATTGAACAATGGGTGAAGTACTTCAATTCGGTACAGGGAGATGAGGGAAGCAGTTCTTGCCACAGGCCGTTCATAACCCCGGATTGAAGTTATAATGGTTCCAAGTCCATCTTGAAATGCATGGAACTATTAGATTTGGTCTTGTGAATTAAACGTTGCCAACCCACTTCTGTCATTTATTCTACATTGAATTGGGTTATGCTATCCAGTTCAAGGAAGTATTCAAAAGCACCCTTAGATAACCAAAGGACTAGTCATTTTAAATTTCCAAAAACCTATGATTTGTGACTGGCACGCAACTGCACACAACCATGTTTGGGACTTTACATAGGCAAGCATTCTTTTGCAAATTGAACACACGCTTCTTTCATCACCACATTCTATGAGACCACATCCCATCCACCCTAAAAGGTAGAAACAACAAGCATTCTTTTAGTATGTTGGCTGTAGTGCAGTTTTAAGCCTTTTGATGGATGGCTTGGATATTGCAAACTGTCTGCCATGCTGGCATATATGGTGTTGTATGCATTAACTGTCTTGGACACGTGCCGGCTTAGCAAAATCTTATATACGCTCAGCCAAGTCTGTGGTGCAATCTTTTAGCTTTACAGTCTTGTACAAAGTGGGGCCTATGGTGTAGTGATCCAAACTATTTTATGGTGGGGCTCTCCCTGGACGGGCCATCCACCAAAAACCTCCCAAATTGGAAGATCCTAGCGCTGTTAGAAAAATATGATCTTATTTTTGTTGATTGAAATTGTAAGAACTAGGAAGAGCTCTTAGAAGGCCACTATTCTTTTTTCCTTGGAAACATTGCTTCTAGACAAAATAAATTGTTCCTTGCTATGTTGTTTGGTTTGTATGTGCATTGGAATAATTGAATGGTGGTGGAATTCGTTAGCAATTGCTCAATTTCTCGACAGAATCCATTGATTTTAAATTAACATGAACTTTTCTCACCTGAATCAGTTCCAATTAATGTGCAGAAATGATCCGAAATGGCAGCTGCATCATAACTCATTAATAGAGCTGAAAAAACAAGTTAAACATGTTTGAATTGAGCTAGATGGAAAAGATAATTGCTTAATAAGTTAAACATGTTTGAATTCGTGGACCCACTTTTATAGCCCACTTGATGATTGGTTTAGCTTAATAATTATCTCAAATATTCATCTTGATGGGCTTAACAAAATAACATATTTGATCATATGTTTTTTTTTTATATGATTATAACATTTTAGAATGATTCCCCAATCTAAGCTCTGCTCGATGTGAATATACAGCTTTCTACCTGTAAGTAACTTAGAGGCTATCCAAACAGAAAAACTAACTTACCTGTCAGTGACTTACAACTTACATCCAAATAGGTTAGCTGTAAGTAACTTTCACCTGTAAGTCACTTACATGTAAGTCATTTACAACTTAAAAGAACTTATAGGCATCCAAACAGGCCCTTACATGTATTAGATGTAGCCCGAGCCCCACTGGCTTAACGAACGGGCTTAAATTTTCAGCCTTGGTCCGTCTCCCCTGCCTAGCATTTCAGCCCAAGCTCGATAAGAACCATGGCTAGCACGAGCATGATGGGTCAACCCGGCCCATTGGCAGCCATAAATTCATCTCCCTCCATGAATTCTTCCGACCACGTGGAGCTTGGAGGAAGAAAGTCAGGCTCCCAGTATACCTCCGGAAGAAAGAGAGAGAAGGTTAGAGAGAGAATGGGAAGGAGAGGTAGGGCAGCTGTGGTGGTCCTCGGCGATCTCGGCCGCAGCCCTCGGATGCAATACCACGCTCTTTCCCTCTCCCGCCAGGTATTCTCTACCGTTGAATTTTTTGTTTTCTTTTTCTGGATTGATGATATCACTCGGTCCCTGAGTTTGTAGTTTACACACAAGTGGTATCGACTGCCCGGTGATCTAGACCGTTGATGTGGTGGGCCCCACGTTGATGGATTGTGCTACGGTTATCTCTGCGATGCGAAACCCCTAACTGTCCCGGTGGCCTTCGCATAAACAGTAGAGGAATGAATGGGTCAACGGCTCACATTCAATTGGAAAAGGCAGAAGATTGGGTTTCTGGGACCTGCCAATGCAGGAGGTTTTTGGGTGGGCCCCCCTTCATATCAATGGTCTGGATCAACCAAATCTGTTACACGCTGCCAGGAAGTCTGCACAACCTGACAATGAAAGAAGGGAAAGAAAACTGAAGGTTTTTTTTTTTTTTTTTTTTTTGGGGTACATACCTAGCCCAAGATCATTACTCGACTCATATTCTTTTCAAATGGTAATAACTATAGGTTTACTCAATGAAATTGAGGGGGAAAAAGAGTTGGGAATTGAAATCAAGAACTATGAATTCAAGTACCTTTGCTTAGGGCCCATTTGGCAACTCTCTTGCGGCAGCAGATGGATGCTTTATTGCACTTGTGCAGATTAACCTATATTTTTAGCAAGAGAATGGAAAATAAAATCCTGTTTGATGCGGTTTCCGTTCTGAGGCCAGATCCACTACAAAGCTTCGTGGGATAAGCTAATCATACAAAACTCTTTGTGGGACCCATCGTGATTTGTAAGCATCCAATCCGTCCATCATGTGCGCCTCCTCATGTTCTCCTTGGCGGCCAAAAATTGGGCAGATCCAAAACTCAGGTGTGCCACACCAGGGTGAAAAGTTGGGATGGGAACACCCACCATTAAAAGCTTCTGGGTTATGTGTGGGGCTTGCCTTGTCTTGTGTACGCTGTCCAATCCATTCAGAGATGCGTTTGACCAGGATGAATGGACGCCCCAAAAATCAGGCCATTCAAAAACTTAGGTTAGGGCAAGAAAAATGTGGTTTTGGATTTTTTGGCATGATTTTACATGGTGTAGCACACCTGAGTTTTGGATTGGTTTGATTTTTGGGCTCCAAGGAGAAGATTATTGGGTGCACATGGTGTACATTAGATGTCATTAAAACATCATGGTGTGGGCTCCACAAAAAGTTTTGTAGCATAATCTTAACCTACAAAGCTTTGTAGTGGATCCACATCTACCCTTTTCTTTTACTGCCACAAAAGCTCAGAAGAATGGTTCAACCAAAGAAGGCAAACGAAAACTGGTTAGCCGTTCATCCAAAGGTGTCCTGTTAATTCCTCACTATGTAGGTTTTAGTATTCTTCTTTACTTTGATAGATTCTGGAAAGATCTATTTTGAGAATGCAAAGAAAAGAAAAAAAGAAAAAAAAGAAGAACAAGAAAATGCAATGTAAGAAATCATTAAAAAATATATTTGTAAGAATAGTAACAAGAAAGGCAATTAGCAAAAGTTCCAATACAGCGGGAAGCTCCAATACATATTAGCCTTTTCGAAAGTGTGACAATTATTCATCCTTCCTGATGGAGAGAAATCTGAAATTTATAGCTTCGATGATTTCAATCTTAAAACAGTTCATTGACGTACCTTATTCCACAAATCTAGGCTTCCAAAAGTAGATCAGTTGTAGAATGCTTTAGTCACCTCAATCTCTCCAATAAATTCATAAACTGGGTGTTGTATTGTATAGGAAGAAAGACAGTAGAAAAAACAAAGGATGAAGAGATAAAAGAGTTTGCCCTCAATGGAGGAAACTAGATGAGTCACAGCTCGGGATCCATGGAAGAGTCACTTCTTAAAAATGTTCAACTGCAGGAACTTACATAAAACGGGCTTGATAGTACAGCCTGGTTTATCCAACTTATTCAACACTATTGGATAGGGTTCTTTGCTAGGGGGCCAAGCTTTATTAGCGGGCTGGGTTCAGCCTGGGGCCAGGTAGTTAGCTTACGGGCCAGGCTTAGACAAGCCTTAACCTCTCCTTTTCACAGCCTCAAATAACCAGGGCAGTTGACTAGTTTCGAGGGTGGTTTATTATAGTTACTTGTTTTAAGGAGTCAATAAGAAAAGTGATTAGTTGACCTTTTTGCTAGCGGGATTAGTTCACTCTTTTGTTTGGGGATCAGTTGACTCCCTTTTCTTTATCCGTAATGATGTCTTATTAAAATGAAAAAACAAGGTAGTTGCATTACAGAGAGACCATATTCATAAACAAAGGGAAGGACTCTTGGGTCCATTCCCAGCTATTGGAAATTTCCTTCTCTAGGAACATGAAAACAAGACGTAGAAATGTTCATGCAAACTTCCATAATCTCTTCTACTCAATTACCCATCCTCCAAAGAAACCTGCAATTTGGAAGATCCTATTTTATTGAATTAGTATTTTGTAGTCTCCTTTGATGATTATTGGATAAAGGGATGTCTGGGCAACCTCTTTGATCCCGGCTATAATGATCTTTTCTCCGCCTCATCGTAGTCCACTGTCCCAGTGAATCCTGACTAGACCTGTTGGACTCCCCTGCCGTGGTGAATTATGCCTCCAATCCCACTGAACTAGATTTCAATGCAAAATGTCTTTAGCATCCCAACTAGAGTAGTCTTCCAAACCAGATGACTTCCCATGCTGCTTTTGTCCTCAACAGCCTTCAATGACCCCTCTTTTGAGATCATCCTACTAGTTTCTTTGAAATCTTTGCAGACAAGCCGAAGCAATAATTCTTTCTTTTTGATAAGTAACACAACTTTTATTAAAAACCACAGGCTGAGAAGCACTCAACCAGGGAGACAACTACAAACTAAGGGAAAAAGGATACAAACATCCTTGGGATTGGCCACGGAGGCTCAATCCCTAACATCCCTCTTAACCCTTCTAACAACATCCAATTTTGACCCACTTTGCTTCCAAGAACAACGATTGTTCCTCTCCCCCCAAATTGCCCATAATACCGCCATAAGAACCAACCTCCACACAAAGGTCCCATCCTTTCCGACCCCACTCCCATGCCAAGTCCAGAGGAGGTCCACAATCAACCTTGGCATAACCCACGGAATTAGAAACACCTTGAGGTTGCCGACCTACCTAAACTTCTGCCGCAAACTGACAATAGATGAAGAGATGATCCACCAATTTTGCATCTTTCCAGCACAACAAGCACACATTGGGGAGCACCATTGATCTCGCTGGAGATTATCTAAGGTGAGAAAGCGATTCCTAGCAACCAACCACACAAAAGCTGTCACCTTAGAGGGAGCACTGTAATGCCACGTGAAGGGGGTTGAAAAGTTAGACCCATTCACTAGAGGACGGTTGAGCATCTTGTAGAGCGAACAAATTGTAAACCTTTCCTTTTTTTTTTTTTAAATTTTTTTTTTTTTTTTTTCTCTACTCCACACCATCGAGTCCCCTATCCCCATTGTAGGATAACAACTCTTGAGCCGATCCAAGAGTATAACAAACTACGCAACCTCCTCATCCGATAGATCCCTACAGTAAGGAGGAGATTAAAACCACACTACTTCCACTTACCAAGAAACATTAGGCAACCTCAATGTCCTTCTTAACCCTAGTAAGTTGAGCTAGCAATGGAAATTACAAGAGAAGTGATCTCTTGCCCACCTACCAATCTTTCCCAAAACTGGATCCGCTGGACGTCACCAAGGGAAAAAGGATACCCCCTTTTCAAACCAGGGATGCCCCCAGTGAGGAGTCTCGAACACGAGACCTCCCACTTTGATACCACTTTTGACGCAGGAGAAGTAATCATTTGCTCTATGAGCTCGAATTGATAGTGCGTGACAAATCAATCCCTTTATCTTATAGCCTAGGTCAGGCCTTCGGCCGAACCTCCCTCGTGGGCCCCACTTCACATGAGTCCTACCTCACACGAGCCACCCGCCTCAAACAGGCCGCCCACCCTGAGTGTGCTTAGGGGTGTACATCGGGCCGAACCGAGTCGAACTGGGCTCATCCTGGCCCGGCCCGGTCACCAGCCAAACCAGCCCGAACCCGGCCCGGTCACCGGGCCAACATGTCAAGCCCGAACCCGGCCCGGTCAGCAATTAGGCGAGTTCGGGCTAGTTTCGGACCCACGATTTGGACGGCCTTGATTTTTTGACTCTGTTCCATCTACTCCATGGGAAGAGCTTTGGCAGGTAACGTGAACGGTCTTGATTTTTGGAAGGGCTTTTGTCATAGATTTTTGGGACTTTGCTTCATCTACAAAGGGACCCACGGTTTGGATAGCCTGGATTGCTGTAAATGGTTAGGATAACTGGGTAAGAATTTAGGATATATATATATATATATATATATATATATATATATATATATATATATATATATATATCTATATATATATATATATATATATATATATATATATAGGCCGAGTCGGGCCAGGTCGAGTCGGGTTTCGGGCCAAGTCGGGTTGAACTAGAAGCTATCCGAACTCGGCCCGAACTCAGTTTTGGGCCCAAGAAAATGGCCCGTCCTGACCCGAACTCAGTTCCGGGTCGGGCCGAGTCGAGCGAGTTAATCGGGCTAGCCCGGTTCGTGTATAGCCCTAAGTGTGCCCCCACTTCACACATGTCACCCCACTCGAGCCCAATGTGAAAAACTGAAAATGCCATTGCATTACATGGCCTCCTTCTAAAGGTTACCCTCTTTTGTTCTGAATTGCCACACCCATTTTCCTAAGATGGCCTTGTTCATAGTTTCCAAGTCCCGCGAACCAATGCCTCCTTCATTGATAGGCTTGCAAAACCTCTTCCCACTTAAGTAAATGGAACTTGTGATTGTCTTTGGTTCCCCTCCACAATCATTCTCCCACAGGCTCTATAAAAAATGACACCTGAATTCTCCATCTTGTCATGAGACATTTATTTTATTTATTTCTTTCTAAATGGACCACATCATAGCAAGAAGATCTAGGATCCAACGAATGCTCTTGTGGGAGTTGGAAGTCAAAATCGCATACTTGCATCAACTTAACAGGGGGTTCTAGCATTGACCAAGCTACTCCAAACAATTTGAGTAGATAATGCATTAGGGATGTGATGGGTCGATGTGTGAACTAATAATTTACATATTCAGTATCAATCAGACAAAGGATGCAGCAATTCTAAATGAGTACTTGACCCTTTTTGGAGGGATTAGTCGATCACTTTGTTGCCCCAAAATTGTCTTAGGTCTCCTTGTGCATTAATTGTCCAATATTGAAAACATGGCAGGTGGGGTGATGGATCTAGGTTGTTTGTCTAGCGGTATGTTATAATGTTACCCTACTTTACTCTTTGGATAAAGAAAAAGTAAAATGTGAAGGGCAGAAAGAAGGGAAACCAGCACACAAATTGTTTGGAGACCCATGTATTGTTGCTGCTTGTTGGGTTTGTATGCTGTTAGCGTATTTGTATTTCTTTTAATTGTTATCATATGTCAGATTTTATTTCAGCTATTTTGTTGAAGCTATTGTGATTCCGAGTCTATTGGTCTTGCAGGCACTTTTAGAGGTGGATGTTGTCGCGTATGGAGGTATGCTCTATGCCTAATGCAAGAATAGAGTAATAGTAAACATAGTTCTCTCTTTTGAAGAGTTTATCTTTTACTTGACTTACTGGGAGTTGCTGCCATCTATTGCTTCATGCTATTTGTCATGCTATGTTGTTTGGGTTTTTCATTTAGTTTGTGTATAGGAAGGCCCGTGGAGTGACCATAGAGATCTCCTTTAATTTTGGTTTTAAGATCCCTCTGGTAGACTTTGTGGATTTCCTTTAGTTTTGGCTTTATGAAGGCAATGCATGGGGAGCACACTTTTTTTGCAGTCACCTTCATCTAGTTGGTGGTTAATGGACTCCTTAGAGCCGACGCGAAATTTTAATATTTGCACCATCTCTGCATCCACTTTTATCTCGACAAGCTCCATGGTTGATCCTTTTATTATTTCCTTATGAAAGCATACTTTTTTTTTTTTTTTTTTTTTTGTAGCTTTCATTCTTCATCTGGATGCAATTTCATTACGTTAAAACTGGTCCTCATATAATAGAAATTGGGAAAATATGCTCTAAGGAGGTTTATAAGACGTCTTTCCACTCTTTATGGGTGTCAACATGCTAAAAATAGCATTCTTTGAGGCATCCAACAGGGTAAAACGAGACAACATTATGCAGGTGGCAGCCGGGTGCATGGTGTACCTAAGCACACCTGGGTGTTAGGCGCTAGGCATGTGACTAGGTGCAAGCTGGGGGATAGTTCCTTAGTTGGGGGCCAGGTAGCCCAAAACGCTAGCCACATGCCCAGAACGCCTTTGAATACACTGCTCCTAACAATTCTACAAATTTATAGTCTTACTGCATCAATCTCCCTTCTAATTTGGCTCACCAAATATTTATAAGTTCCATATTTGGACAGGTACTGATCCCCATGGTGCTCTTTTAGAGAATGCATCCATCCATCTTCACAAAATGGTATTGTACATCATTTTTGTCATATTCTATCTTACATAACTTATATATTTCATCTCTTTCTCTCTCTCTCTCTCAAAAAAAAAAAACTTATGTATTTCACTTTAGTTCTTGTCATTGAATATGTTGGTTATAAAAATTATGTAATTTACTATTTGTTATTATTTTAAAATTTTTGCAGAAGCCAATAGTCATCAGGGGCTTGCCGAGGCTATTGCATTTGTTGGTGCTTCCACTTAAGGCATTGGTTCAATTTTTTGTGCTTCTTTGGTTTCTCTGTGTAAAGATACCTGCTCCAGATGTTTTTATTGTGCAGGTGAGGGCAAATGTTTCCATGCATTTAGATTTTTCGTGTTCTTTATTATCACCACTGGCATACTGGGTTTTGTTTCACTTTTCACTAACATTTATGTTGCCTTCAGTGTTGTACTATGTACTCTTTTTTTTTTTTGTTTGCCCCTATTGATTATTCTAATGCTATTTGTTAATGTTTCTTTGTACTGAACTTTATGTATTGTGGCGTATGGATGTCGCGGCCTGGGCCTGGTCAAGGTCAACACGAGCTTGACCTGAAAATACAAGGCCTGTTAATCAATTTCTACCAGCATACTAATGGTGTGTGATATGCATATGGCGCCAGGCCTGACCGGCAGCTGACTCAATGGACCAATGATCTTGACCGATCTAGGCCTGATGACTAATCAGGCCTGAACCTGTAGTGCCAACCTGATCTGTAGGCCAACAACTCTAGGCTTGAGCCCCTCCCTTCATGGGGCTGGTCTTGAAGACCAGACTGGATTGTTTGACCTGCTATTAACTTTATTTGAGGGTACCATCGGTTGAGGCCTGTCTATGAACACAATGTAGCAACATATGCCATGTGATGCAGGCCTGTAACTGGCTAACCGCATCAATGAGAACTTGATGACCGAATTGCTAGAATTGATTAAATGCTACACACAGGAATATTAGAATAAAGAGGGATAAACGGCCCTTTCTTGAACTCTTCACTAGTTCCTAGCACTTATAAAGGAACTTAGGAAACACAGAAAAGTGTTGTCCCACAACCTAGAGCAATCCTTTTTGTAGATCCTGTGACGCACCCTAGAATCCCTATGAAATCTTCAACCAGGATGTTCTGACTCTTAGATGGATCCCAGATCAATCAAATGTTTCCAAAATATGATACTAAGTAGCAGTATGTCACGGACATGACACTTCCAAGAGACTAAATCAAAGACCTTGCTAATTTGTGCTCATTTGTACACTAAAGGCTTTGTACATAGTGTGTGGAGTTGTGTAGAGAATTTTAGAGAAGGCTAGACTCATGTAGAGTTGCATAGAGTAGTGTAGAGATCTCTAGAATGTTCTAGGGTTCTCTAATGGGTCTTCGTAGGGGGAGAAGAAGTGTAGAGTTATGTTGAAGGTTTCTAGAGGATTTTGGGTTGTTAGCCACATGGCCTCATCCTAGCCATCCATGTAAAGTAGCTAGAAGGTTCTTAGGTCTATAATCTATATAAAGAGGAGAGGTCCTTGTTTGTAAGTTGTAACTAGTGTTTGAAATATCGGTACCGCTACAAGTTTCGCTAGCCAAGGATACATAAACAATATCGATATCGTTGATAATATCGCTGATAACCAGCAATGCAGGGAAACATGGGAAAAACGGTGAAATTTTTAGCGAAACTTTAGGAGATGTTAAAATGTACATATTTGCATATTTAAAATTTCTTTTTGCAAAAGGAATGCATAAATAACAAGTTTCCATTTAATTGGGCCTTAAAAGTATATGCTGTTGTAAGAAATCAGTCCAACCATCCCATCCAGCCTATTCAACCATCCAACCTTTCATCCAAACATCCATCAATAATGCAAAATATCAACAACACATGATATTTCACCAAGAAATCATCAACAATTGAAAATGAAACGAAAGATTGTGGTCTCAATATGGCGCATGTTGCAATATCAATAATATCGAGATATTATTAATATTATCAATGACAAATTGAACACTACATACAACCATAAGCCCATAAAAAAATTGAAATAATTTTTTTTCTAATAAACAAAATTTTGATGATATCAATACGTTGGCGATATTATTGAAATATCGTCATACTTATGATACAAGCATTACCTAGAATTTACATTGTAAAAAATATTGGCGATACATTGGCGATACATTGGTGATATTGATGCATTGACAATACAAGCGACACCTAGAATTTACATAGTTGAAAATATTAACGATTACATTAGTGATATTGATAGTTGGCAATACTTAGCGATACGTTACTAATACTTGGAGTTTCTGATACTACTAGTGTTTTCGGTATCGCTATTAGTGTTATCAGTATCACTGAGGTGGAGATAAAGATAATATCGGAGATATTTCGATAATATCGGAGATAATTCGAACACCGGTTGTAACCATGCATAGAACCCTTGAAATCCTTAGAAAGTTGTTTAATAGAATCACTTTTCTATTCTCACTTATCTCTATCGCATGTATCGGGGTTTAGTGCACAACATTTGGTGTTTGCACTTGGGGTAGTTTAACTCATCCATGACAGAAATGTGGGTAATGAGTGTTGCACATCCATGCTTGGGGAAGCACTTGGACCATGACAAGTATCTAAATGCCTGTATCTACAATGTTTTGTTTAAACTGCAATTGCCTAAAATAAGATGTGTAGATTCAGAAAATTACCTCCAAAATCATCAGAGAATTTGGACAAAAATTACATGTGTAGATCCAGTAAATCAGCCTATCCAGAAAATCAACCCCCCAAATCATATCAGGATCAACAAAAATCAGCCATAATAGCTTTCCAAAAATAATGGCTGCCGTCAAGAAGTTAAAACCCCAAAAATCATTAATGAATTGTCAAAAAATTCACTGCATGGTGGGCCCTACGCTGTGCCTTGAACCTACATCATTTCCCTAGAGTTGGAGATGACTCTAACGAGTTTGCTAATTCATGGCATTGATGTCTGCATCTAGCCTTTTCAATTTGTTATCCATAATATAAGTGCATTTGGAATGGTGCTTTTTTTTAAAAAAAAACTGCTTATTCTTCCATTTCACCAGGTACTGCTTGTATTAGCCTTGTCCAAGCCCTGCCAAGTAAAGGCTTCTTCAATTTTAAGAGAGGGGCAACTGCCATGTGTCTAATGTATTATAATCAGCTCCAAAGGAGCTTTACACCTTTCCTTCTGCCAAGACCAATGTTGTTAAATCACATATGCGATCGCACAATCGCATATGCCATGGCATATATATATATATATATATATATATATATATATATATATATATATATATATATATATAAATATAAATAAAATTTGAAAAAAGGAAAAAATAAAAATTGAAAAAAATCTTAAAAAAAAAGGAAAAACTTGCCTAATTAGTACACATGATTGGATTGGGTTATTTTACTTATTTTATTATAGTTTGAGTGTTTCAGTAAGTTATATATTTAATTACTTATATTATATTATATAAATTTTAACAAAACAATCAACAAGCTACATCAAAAGAGAACTAATTATTATAAACCTCGAACAAAGAAATTTTACTGATAAATGGATTACTTGAAACAACTTACAAGTTATAACTTACTACTTAATTTACAAAAAGTAAGCACAACTTATAAAATACAAAAAATAAACATACTTGAAATAATTGTAGAGAGAGTAGAGTAAGAGAGATAGTAAGAGATTTGGAGCTTTGGAGTAAAGAAAGTGAAAATGGAGGGGATATGAGTGCTAATTTATAGGCAAAAGTTCTCCAAATTGAAAAAATAAAAATAAAATTGCTTCCACTGACTATTGGGAAATATGCGATCGCATATGCAGTATGCGATTGCATACTCGCATATGCGATTGCATATTGGTCGCATATAAAAGTATGCCATGGCATACTTACTAGGATCGCACATGCCATCGTGGCATATGCGATTTGATCCACAGTATGCGCATATATGATCGCATATGCGCACATGCGATTGCATTTGACAACAATGGCCAAGACAACTCCTAGAAAGGGCCTATGCCCTGCTGACGCATGTATTTACGCACAGTATCCCATTGATCTTGTATTTCCTTGCACTACCATAATGGTGCCATGCCATTAAATGAGGGTCACAACCTAGCCTTTATCCGACCTTTGATAAATGGGGGTCTGCCATATCAGACTCCCTGAGTACATAAGTACTTGTTGTAACACCCAGGACCGAAGTCCTACGAAAGGAGTACTTTTGGAATGTCAGGCAGGCAGGGGGTTGGCAACCCATCGTCTTCCCAACAACGACTTGCCACCTGGTCAAGCTTCCTTTCTAGGAAGGATTTTCCTTAAAACCGTTAGCAAATGCTTATTCAATATAAAGAGAGTTGGAGGGTTGCTACTTGGACCTTTGGTCTGGTTCCCATGGCCAAGACCAACCTGAGTTTGCCACGTGGCAAAGTTCTTCATTTAATAGGCTCTATGATGGGGACATCACGCGCACACGCACGCCCCCCCTACGCACGTACGCAAAGGAGGGCCCTACCATCAATCTGGATCGATGATGACATCCATGGAGGGCCTCCTAGTTAGAGGGCTATGCTATGGTTCCTTGGAGTGGACCCGATCATCATGTGGATCCCACCATTGGATCTCATGATCGTGGCCCACTACCCTAGATAATCTAGGACTTTGGATTTTGGCTATTATCGTTATTAAGAACATCATGAACGGTTTAGATTGCATTGATTAGTTGTTAGTTTTGTTACTTCGTCTCTAAGTAATAGTTCGCGTACATGACACGACTTTTGGGATATAGAGTTTTCTTATAAATGGGCAACCCCTTGTAGGTTTTTTCTCATTGAAGTTTATGAATAAAATTCTCTAATTATCTGAGTTGAGGAATCCAATTGGGTGCGAAACCCTCCCTTCTTCAAAGGGTTAACTACCGTAGTGCAAAGCTACACCCATCCCAAATCGCCCCCACCTCCTACCCTCAATATTCATCATCTCCCACAATCATCCCATCATCAAATCCACCCCCTTTTGCAGCCAATCCTTCCTCTACAGTAGATTTGTAGAATCAGGCCCTCCAGGAGGGCTGAAACTTCGGCGGAGCACCGTGCATAGATCGGACATTCGATCGGCTTGAGATTTGGTGTGTGGGTGGCTCACCCCTGGCCGACTAGACCCAAGCTGTCCTTTTTTGGGTTCGTGGGCCCCACACACGTGCGGGCAGGATCCCACGCACGTGCGTCAGGGCCTGATTGCTGTCCACACGCGTGGACTATTTTCAGATTCTCTCTCCTCTCTATTCCTCTCCTCTCTCGCATTAAATCCCTAACCCTAACCCTAGATAAACCTAAATTCCAAGTTCTATTCCACTTTTGCAAACCCTAGACTTTCCCGAATTGAAACATGGTGAATCCCTTGGATTGGGGAATAATCCTTTGCATGTGTGGATGAATCTTACACTCCTGTGGGCATAATGTTTGGTTTATAATTTTATTTGATCCAGTCCTAAACGAGTGTAGGCTTGGACCCCCGTAGATAACCCTGTTTGAATGTTTGATCGTATGTGGGACGTGGAATTTTGTGATTGTTTAACATTGGTATGATCTATAGCTTGAAATCTAGCATGTCATATTTAATTTCATGTCTGCATCACTCTACCACCTTGGCTTTAGACAGAGCTCTATATGAACCCCGTAAGAGGTTCCTTTGGAGGGATTCCAAGTCCTTCCCCTAGCTGGAAGAGAAGGAACCAGACTTATTGGGTTCTTCCTTCTTCTCCAAAAGGCATTTGCCTTTGCTCCAACAGAGTGCTGCCATGCCTCTGGCTCAACTTAGCCTATGAAGGTGCAACCATGCACCAAATTTGGGCCTAACCCCAAAGTTAAAACCAAAGGTGCAAGCCGGGACACCCATCTACACGAAGACTAAGGAGTTTGTCAAAATCAACATGGTTGTGGGAGTGTTTCCCTGTTATATGAAGTTGTTGAACATAGGGTACTGAGAGAGAGAAACATAAGGGTTGAATTACACGCTTCCCAGTCCCCTCCTCTCATATCTTTATTAGTAAAAAGAGAAATCCCTAATTGCAGCGCAGAGGCCAAATTGCCTCATGTGCTTTTACTATATGTGCAGCTATACTTGTGAGGCATGCACACACTAAAAATAAAATTTGGTGGGATATACAGTAGCATGGCTACATATCTGTGTTGTATGTATGTAAGCTCACGTATTTGGTCCATGTGGTTGTATGACTGCAAATCAATACTCCCCCTGAAGCTGGTGCGTAGATATCATTGATACCTAGCTTGCAATAAACTCTCTAAGATTGGCGACAACTCAAGGATATTGAGGTAATCCATATGATTGTTGTCATGTGTGTACAAATTATGAGTTTTGCTAGGTTCAGAAGCCTCTTCACACACACACACACACACCTCTACACCTGGTTGTATGTCCCCACCATGCATGAAGTAGGATATGTGCAAGATGACAGTCTGCTAATAAGGTGGGTCATATAAATGTAAATTAGCATACCTGTCACGGTTTGGGCAAATGGCTTTGGTTGTGGGTTTGCTTTGGTTGTGGGCTGGCTCCCCAGAGCCACGAGTTTGATTCCCCTCCCCGTGAATTACCCGATCCACGTGGTTGGTAGGTGATTGCGTGCATCCGCAGGAAATAGTCTCACCTCGAAAGGGGGCGGGGACACCCTGTTGTCATTAAAAAAAATGTAAATTAGCAATTTTAAAACTCTGTTGTTTCCATATGGGCCACCTAATAATTTGATCTGCCTGTTTTTGGGCCAGTTAGGGCCCACTTGTTGCCCGCTTGGCATGTGTAGCCACGTGGAGCACGTCTATGTTTCATGGAGATCTACATTTGTCCACCATGCTTCAATCTAAAGTAAATCAATGAATTGATGGTTTTGTCCTCAAAGGATATACTTTGCAACACATGGTTCATTTATGGAAAGGTCTTTTTTTTTTTTCCCCTTCTCATACATTTTGTTTCAAATTATCAGCATACAGTTTTCATAGGCAGAACCAGAAGGTTCAATAAACTTATTTATATTTCTCACTTGAGATACGGTAGTTAGTGCCCAACAAGTCCAGCTGCAGTTCTCAATTTGGTTATCTTATTCTGTTTTTTGGGCTTCTGCAGAACCCGCCTTCTATTCCAGCATTGATTGCTGTCAAATTTGCTAGCTGGTGGAGGCAGTCTGCATTTGTAGTAGATTGGCACAATTTTGGATATACTTTGCTAGGGCTATCACTTGGGAGAAGTAATATCTTGGTGAAGATCTACCATTGGTATTTATTGATTTTGCTCCAAAAACTCTCACTTTGTTTATGAATAACTTCCATTGGTTGCAGGGAAAATGAACAAATTTGTCTCTTCTTTTGTAGGGCTGAGAAGCATTTTGGGATGAAAGCTGATGGGTCGTTATGTGTTACAAAGGCAATGCAGCATGAACTAGCTCAAAATTGGGGAATCAAGTAGGCAGGGTTAAAACAAATGCATTCCTTTGGCTTGCACCTTAAAAATCACAAGTGTTCTTGAAGTGAAATTTCTGTTAATTACCTCATTTAAAATGATTAGGGCAACAGTTCTATATGACCAGTCTCCTGAATTTTTCCATCCTGCTTCGCTAAAAGAGAAGCATGAGGTGAGTCGGTTGTGTTTTGTCAGCTCTTCTTCAAGGAAGTTTTCTTTTAGAAGCTTTTAAAATGTGACATTTAGATTCCTTTGTAGTTGTTTTGCAGATTGAAAGGAGATCTCAGTAATCTTCGTGACATTCGTGATTGTATCAGCTTTGGTAATGTTGGTAATTAGTTAACTCAATTAGTCTTTAGGTATGATTGGAATTCAGTCAAATATGAATGTTCTTTGTGATACATTTTAAACTTTTCTTCAGGAAGAGATGGCAATGCTGCATTCCAAACGGAGGAGCTGAATGCAAATAACACTCTCTTTACCACCCAAGTTGGCAATGACATTTTCTTAAGGCCGAGTAGGCCAGCCCTCATTGTTAGCAGTACTAGCTGGTGAGGCAAACTTATAATTTGAGTTTGATTTATTTATTTATTTATGGTATATATTGAAAATGCAGAGTATAGAAACTTAATATTTTCCGAAGTTTGCTTGTTACATTCTTATCCTTTGAGGTGAAATCTACCGGTTATTTATAGAAAGTCACCTAAGAGTCTAAGAACTTTATCTGTGATTCCATATGAAGGGGCTTTGATCCGCTAGTGGAATATATTAGCTAGTCTAGAGGTTGTGTCTATGCACATCGGAGCTCTGGATCTTTTTCTTTTCTCTTCTTTTCTTTTATTATTATTATTATTATTGTTGTTGTTGTTGTTGTTGTTGTTGTGGTTATTATTATTATTATTATTATTTTAAGGAGCTCTAAGTCTTATCAGTGTATCCCAACTCATTAAATATGGGATATTTTTGTGCTTTCCTATTTCTTATATCTTATTATGGTATTGGTAGATCTGCTTTTGTGTGCATGCGTGCGTGTGTGTGAACTCACTTTCCCTTTCCTGATCATATATCATGATATCGGAGTGGCTTAGATATTGTTTTAGTTATTGGTTTGTCTTGCTATGGTTTCATCTGACATATGCTATGTCCATTGCTGCTCCCTTTAATCTTTGCAAAGAAATCAAAATCACATGGTGTGTTTGGTGTCCATTTATGGATTCGACTGACACACTGCACTGACATCCTGTAGGAACTTTGCCCATCAAAAAGTGAAATCATGGTAGTCGTTGTTAACCATCTTTTGATGCTAGATTCAGCTTAATTTTGCACTGTGTGCTACAAAATGCTGAGTGCTTGACTTTGTCCGACCTAGTGTTGACCAATGTTCTGTTGATGCAGTGAAACACATTGAAATTCAACTTTTCTTCGCATGTTGAAACTCGACTATTGTTCGCCTAATAGTCTTGACCTACTTGTAAGCTTGCATCCTGAAATTGAACTGTCTACCACTTAAATACATATATGATCTACCTAATTTGGATTTTTTTTTTTTTTTTTTTTTTTTGGGTCAGTTCATCTACAGACATGACCCACTGGATGTCCAACATGTGCCAAGTTGATTTCTGACATGTGAGATCATGTTTAGTGGTCCATGTGGAGAGGTGTGTGTGGACTTATAAGACTCTCCTCACTATCTACAGAACTTAAGTCTGATTTCCTTTGGAATAAATTTTTTGACTGCACTAAGGGGTTATTATCAGACAACCATTGCAAATCTCAGACTAAATGTCGATATATGTGGGTGGGCAATCCAAGATGACAAACCAGAACTTTAGAAAGAATAATTGTAAATTTTAGATGTTCATGATGGTTTACTTACTCCTTTTTTCCACTTTAATTCCTCTGGAGATTCTTTGTCATGCAAATGACTGTAAACAAAGATAAACAGACGTAATCAATTTGAAATCAACGGGTCCAAGAGGCAAGAATACCTTGGGTTCACAGACATGAAACATCTTAGAAATTGACTGCTTTTCTCAGGACTGCAGATGAAGATTTTAGCATGCTTCTGGAAGCAGCAGTTATGTTTGATAGGCGTGTTGCAGCTATCCTAAATGAGGACGACTCAGTTAAGGAAGAGATGCTTTGGATGGACATTTGTAAGGGGAAGCAATACTTGTACCCAAGGCTACTATTCATCATAACCGGTAAGCATTAGTTCATGAAGACTGCAACTTGTAGGTCCCATCTGCAGTTACAAAAGCCAAATGCTCCATGTGCAGATGTGGCACATCTGTCTAAGATCTGGCCTGTTGTGCCACAGCCCAACACTCATCAAGTGGGTAAGACATGTATGAAAATATCATCATCATCATCATCATCTAAGTCTTATCGCAATTGATTGGGGCAGAATACATGAATCCTGTCCTGCCATTCCACTCAATCAAGGGCCAGACCTTCAACTAGACCATAGGTCATCAAGTCTTTTCTTACTACCTCCATCCACGTCCTTTTGGGCCATCCCCTTGCCTTTTTAGCACCTTCAACTTGTACCAGCTCACTTCTTCTAACAGGTGCGGTTCTTGGTCTCCGTTGCACACAACCAAACCATATGAGTCTACTTTCTCTCATCATATTACGTATTGGTGCTACTCTTAAGCTCCCTTGAATGCATTGATTTTTAATTATGTGCTTCCTCGTCTTGCCACTCATCCATCTCAATATCCTCATTTCAGCTACACGTATCCAATGAACATGTTGTTCTTTAACTACCCAACATTCTGTCCCATAAAGCATGGCTGGTCTATCCTATAAAACCTCCCTTTCAATTTAAGCGGTACATGATGATTGCATAAAACTCCAAGGTCACATCTCCATTTCTTCCACCTAGCTTGAATTCTATGGGCAATGTCCTTTTCACCCGCACTACTCATGAATTATCGACCCAACATATCGAAAGTGGTCATTTTGGGAAACTTCTTGGTCAATAGTCTTAACTAATTCCTCGTTTTCGCTCTTATTATTGCTAAAATTGCACTCTATATACTTTGTTTTAGTCCAACTAATTTCAATCCTTTAGATTCTAAAGCATCCCTCCATAAATCTAGCTGTGTTTACTCCCTCCCTTGTCTTGTCAATCAAAATTGTTATCTGCAAACAACATACACCATGGTATTTCTTCCTGAAAAGTCCTCATGAACTCCTCCATTACCAATGCGAAACCCCTGGTATATATGCCTATAATGATTGGGAACTCACTTGTCTCTCCACTAGTGGTCCTCACATTGGTTATCTCTCCCTCATACATATCCTGGACAATGTCAATATATCCTCTTGAGACTCCTTTCTTTTCCAACATGTACTACATTTACTCTTTGAAGACCCTATCATATGCTTTCCCTAAGTCAATAAAGACCATGTGAAAATCCTTCCTCCACTCTTTATATTTCTCTATCAATTGTCTAAGTAGGAAAATAGCTTCAATGGTAGACCTCCCAGGCATGAAACCAAATTAATTTTCTGATACGTTCATCTCATGCCTTGGTCTTTGCCTAATCATTCTCTCCTAAAGTTTCATAGTACGGCTCATAAGTTTAATCCAATGATCAACTCGATACAATGAAAAGGGTGGTGGCGTGGTGTATAAATTGGACTTGGAGAAGGCTTACGACCATGTCAATTATAGTTTCTTGGATAATTTGTTGCAGTGGTTGGCATGTGGATCTAGATAGAGGGGATGGATAAGGGAATGTGTTAATTCAGCTTGGTTCTCTGTTTTGGTTAATGGGTCCTCGAAAGGTTTCTTTAAGCCATCAAGAGGTATCAAGCTTTGGGTATATGAAAGCTGTCAACTCTATCGGTCCCTCGTTCAAGCAAGGATTGGTGCTCTCTTTTGAAGATGGGACTCGCGTCTGATTTTGGGAGGACCCTTGGTGTGGGTATAATCTGTTGGAATGAGAGTTTTCATCACTAGCAAGACTAGCCCCATAAAAAAAAATGATTTTAGCTAGTTGTTATTTCCTTCATGGTGGCAACAACGTTTAGTGTCCTTATTCGAGGAATTTATCTGACGAGGAGGCAGTTGATTATGCCAAATTATTGGAGTGATTGCAGAATATTCATCATTCCTCGGTTCTTATAGATTCTCCAATCTGAAGTTCTCCATCAGGAAAGTTTATAGTTCAAGCTTTCTACAAGTTGATCTGAAAATCATTGATCTCTCCAAGTCAGGAATTTTTTCATGGTTTTTTGTTCTATGCAGCTCCAACTAAGGTGGCAGCTTTTGCATGGCTGGTCGGGAGAAAGAGTCTTAACCATAGACGACCTCCGTAAATGGTCTATGATTCTTCCCCAACATTTGTCTCTTGTATATGAACGATGCAGAGTCGATGGATAGTCTCTTTCTTCATTGTCCCTTTGCGAGGCAAGTTTGGATCGCTTTTTTGGCTATATTGGAAGTTGATTGGGTAATGCCTTCTTCAGTAAATGCACTTTTTTGGGGTTTGACATGGAGGGATCCTAGGAAATGATGAGTTAGTCATTTGGCACATGGTCTTGCTAGCAGTTTTGTGGAACATTTGGAAGGAACAAAAATAGAAGGTGTTTCCTTAATAATAAATGTTGTTGGGAGGAGGTAATTTGGAAGTCTAAAAGAAATGTGCTAGAGTGGGTATCCAGGGTTCAAAGATTGTAAAGTTTTATCTTTGGTCAGGTTGTAATATGGGGTTGTATTCTTCTTTGCTATGACTTTTCTTGTGGCTTATCAATAAAATCAAGTATTCATAAAAAGAAAAGGCAAGGAAATCTGTTATCCTCCTACTTGTTCGTAGTTGTGGCCGAGGCTTTGGTCATGATGTTATCTAAGGGCAAGAAGTTGGTCTTTTTCGGAGGTTCATAATGGATAGGGTGAAACCGCCTATTTCTCATCTCCAGTTTGCTAACGACACTCTCTTATTCTGTGGAGCCAACGAGACCATAGTGGAAAGATTGAGAATGGTCATCCTCGGTTTTGAAGCGGTTTCAAGTCATCCTGTGGAATGACTAAAGGGAATGTTGCTAAGAGCGAAGTGCTAGGGGTGCATGTCCCGAGGAGTTGGATCGGTTGGCAGGGGTATTGGGGTGCAAAATGGGTACTTTCCCAACAACCTATCTCAGCCTCCCGTTCTATATTCGGAAGCCAACTAAGCATTATATAGTAGTGGAGAGATTCGGAAAGGAAATTAGCAAAATGGAAAGGTTGTTTTTCATCTTTAGGTGGATGGACAATGCTCGTCAAGTTTGTTCTTTTGAGCCTGCCAAATTCTGTCATCAACAAGCTTGAGAAGTTGAGAAAGGACTTCCTTTTGCAAGGGTTGGATTATAGAAAAAAAGTTCCACTTGTTGAAGTGGGATGGGGTTTGTAAATCTTTGAAGGATAGGGGAGCCGAGATTTGGAATTTGGAGTGGATGAACAACGCTCTTTTAGGAAAATGGATGTGGCACTTTGGGGAGGAAGAAAGCTCGTGGTGGAAAGAGATCATTTCCAGAAAGTATGGATGCTAGAATGTGGGATGGTGGGTTAGTGACTCTTCTATATATAGAGCTTCTGGTATATGGGAGGGTATTTCGGTGCTTAAGAAGCGAGTTAGAGAAGGGTTAAGCTTCTCCTTAGGTGATGGTGAGAGAATTTGCTTTTGGGAAGATGTGTGGGTTGGCGCTTAGCCGCTTACCCTCTCTTCGGCTAAAGACATTAAGTTTCCGACTGCTTCTCCAACATGGAAAATAATATTATTTGGTGTCACCCTTGTCGCTGCGACTTAAATGATGAAGATGTAGAGGAGTTTAGAGTCTTATTAACAAACTTCTCCTTTATGTTATAGTTCATAATGAGCTTGACAAGATGATTTGGCTTAAGAACAAGTTGGGTCGTTTCTTGGCGCAATCTTTCTACGAATGTATGTGATCTTTGTCTGTAGCAGTGTTCGAAATATTGGTATCGCGTTACGTATCGCATTCTTGGGATACAGATACATATCGGTTATCGCGTGGGATATCGGTTGTATCGTGTAATGTATCATTGTTGTTGGAAACATGGGGAAACATTAGGAAATTGGTTGAATTTTTCAATGAAACTTTGTCGATTGTTAAAAAAGACATCAATACACACTTATAAATCAAAACATCACAAAAAACAATTACACATAATAGGTTTTCTTTGTATGGGGTCCTAATCTATGCGTTGTTTAACTGAATTGATGCAAATATATTCAATGTCTATTCATATAATTTATAAATGTAAGAAGACATGTGGAAACACAAGCGATACATTTAAAAGCAAAAGAAGAATCACTAGATTAGGTTACATACATGTTTGATTTGATGTTTGAATAGAAAGATTGCAAACGATTTGCGAGAAATTGAGAAATTTTGATTTTTTTCAATTTTCCTCAACTCGGCCTATCTCCTCCAAATCTCAAACTTAAAGTTCCCAATCCATTATTTTTCATGCAAAACATGAAAAATTGAAAAATCATGGATTTGTAACAATTTGACACTAATTTAACATAATTTACAGAAAATAAAAGGATAGAAATTCAAAAATGCTCACCAGATTGAACATGTGGGATATATCGCACTACTTTTGCGTTTTGTATCGCACTAGTGGGATACAAGATATATCGTGGGATATGTCGACTAATATCGTCGATATTTAAAACACTGCCTAAACCTACCCACCACCAGGGTGTCCCGTCTCCGTTATGATACGGCCGTACGACAGTGGTTGTTACGCGATATGGGGCCGTAACGCCCCCCCCCCCCATTCTGTAGCCGTTACGCCCCGTAACGACCGTTACTGCCCATAACAGTCTGGGCGTAACGGTCAAAAAACGGCCTTTTTTTTTTTTTTTTTTTTTTTCCTTTTTAAGGTCTGTTTTTTCGCTTTAAAAAAAAAAAAAAAAAAACTTCTTTCTTCCAAACTCTTCCTAAATCATTTTATTGCTATTTTCGACTACTCTTAGCTTGATATTACTGATAAAAACAACTTATGTTAAGGATTTTCTTGATTCGAAGCTCCGTGGGCCATTTTCTAGAAATTCCTCAAAAATAAGTATTTATATTTTTTATTCAATGTTTTGTTGTTTGAATGGTAGAATGTGATGTGTTAGTCATAATAGAAGATATTAATGTTCATTTTACAGATAGTCGTTGTCATTTTATATTTTTTTATAATTTTTTTCTATTTTCGCACTATTTTCGCCCCCCCACCCTTTTTTTTAATTTATAAATTCGAAAAATCATTTTTTATTGAATGTTTTACTGTTTTAATGGTAGAATATGATGTGTTAATCATAGTAGAACATGTTAATGTCCATTTTACAGATTGTTGTTGTCATTTTATATTTTTTATAATTTTTTCCTATTTACGCACTATTTTCGGCCTTTTTTTTTGTTTAAAAAAATCGAATATATTACACATGTAAGATATTTTCATATTACATTCATTATAATATATCTATCATTGATAGTAGATAGTTAGAAAATTAAATATATGAGTTTTGCAGTCAAATCCAGGTTGCCTGGTTCATAAATTCATCAGACAATCCGATACAATTTCTCACCAAAGAGTGGACCGTTACACCATCATAAACATGTTCCAATTTATAAACGAATGCATATTTGGAATGCTTAGAATATTCCGGATTTAATCCATATTTTTTCATATATTTTTTTTTTGGCAAAAATAAAATAAAATAAAATTGCACCGTTACGGGCTGTTACGCCCCCGTATCGCCGTTACACCCCCGTATCCGTATCCGTATCGGTATCGGTATCGGAGGGCACCATTATGCGAACCGATACCGATACGAGATACCTTGCCCACCACACTTGAAGCTCCGTTCCACAAGCTTGACGCCCATGCCTCACTGGCAACTACCTCTCTACAAAGGTTCTCCTCCTTTGTTTCATATCTCTACAAGGTTCTCTCAGGGATACTTCTAACCAACTACCTAAGGACAATGTTTTAAATATCGACGATGTCGGCTGATATATATCGTATCCCACTTGTGCGATACGAAACACATAGGTAGTGCCAATATATCCCACATGTTTGATCTGGTGAGCATTTTCAATTTTCGTTTCCTTTTATCTTTTTGTTGAGATTATGTTAAATTAGTGTCAAATGGTTAAAAATCCATTGGTTCTTCATGTTTTCCATGAGAAATCATGGAGTTGGAGCTTTGCTTTTGATATCCATTGGTTTTTCATGTTCTCTATGTTTTTTTGAAACTTTCCTTCAACCAGCTGTCAATTGTGACTAATTTTGAAGTATTTGATGAAATGATCATCACATACACTCTAATTTCAAAATTTGAGTATAGGTGGTCTAATTTGGGAAAAATTCAAAACTTACCAATTTCTCCTAAATCGCTTGCAATGTTGCACTCCAAACATGAAATCAAGCATGGATTAGGGCTGATCTACTGATTTGATCAGTTGTTAATTTTTGAAAAATAAAAATCATTTTTTAATTAAAAATTATTAAATTATTATTATTTTTTGAAATTTACCTTCAACCAGCTGTCAATTGAGACTAATTTCGAAGTATTTAGGAGTGTTTGATAAAATGATCATCACATACGCTCTAAATGTTATGCAATCAATTTGAATATAGTTGCATTAGTTCAGTTAGACAACGCATAGCTTAGGACCTATACAAAGAAAACCTATTATGTGCACTTCTTTTTTGAGATGTTATGATTTAAAAGTGTGTATTAAGGTCTTTTTTAACAATCCCTGAAGTTTCATTGAAAAATTCAACCATTTTCCCATTGTTTCCCCATGTTTCCCAAAAAGTGTGATAAATTACCCGATACAAACGATATATCCTGTGCGATAACCAATACATATCTGTATCCCAAGGGTGTGATACGTAACGCGATACCGATATTTTGAACACTACCAAGGAGAGATAGCGGCTCTTTCGTCTCAACAGCTTCATTTCCACCTTTTCAATTACCTTATCCTATGGATGTTTTGCCAGTTTGTTGATGCAAAGAGGGAGCTTGAGGTATGATGAGGGGGAAGATCTCGTGTCACACTCAAAGACCCTCATGAAATCCTCCACTTCTTTCGTGGTCAAGTACACACCCAATATCTCACTTTGGAAATATTTGCTTTCAACCCATAGACTATTTCAAAGAACCTCACTGCTTTTCTTAAATTATCTACCATAACACTATCTGCTTCACAAAAGAGAATAGTATCATTTGCAGAAGGTGGGAGATCTGAAGACCCGCGTTTGCTATCCCAAAACCTCAAAAGAGGCTAGCCGCTTGACCCTTGTTCAACATTTTATTGAAAGCTTCCACCACCACAAACAAAAATGGTGAGAGTAGATCTCCCTAACGAATTCCTCCAGAAGTCTTGAAAAATTCTTTTGGGGCCGACTGGATGCATTTTCAAATCTAGCCTCTCCGTCTCCCTAACATGTAGTCAAAGAAGTCCATTGATGTGATTATATGCCTTTTCAATATCCATCTTGCATACAATATCCTTTTTTCTTGTCTTATACTGAGAATCAATGCACTCATGTGCAGTAAGTGCACTGTCGAGAATTTGCCTACCTGCAACGAACACCTTTTGGACCTTAAGACTCACATATGAGAACCACCCAAACTCTTGATGCTACAGCTTCCGCTATCTTATACTGAGAATCAATGCACTCATGTGCAATAAGTGCACTGTTGAGAATTTGCCTACCTGCAACGAACACCTTTTGGACCTTAAAAATCACATCTGAGAACCACCCAAACTCTTGATGCTAGAGCTTCCGCTAGAATCTTATACAGTCCCCCGCTCAAGCTAATCGGTCTAAAATCCTTTAGACGTTCTACATATAAAGCATGGTGGAGACAAAAGCTCTCCACCACTCTTCTCTAACCCTTTTCTCCCCACACCCCACAATGAATCCATCATCTTCTAGTCACCAGCTTGCAGCGCTTAGTTTCTTGGAATGCCACTAGTTGAACTTTTGATCCACGGCAGAGGTTTTTCACCTTTTCTCTTCTGCCAACACCCCATTCCCTTAACATTCCAGTTGAGGATCTTCATTGAGACACCGGCCTTCCCTGTCTTCACTTCATCTTGCTACCCGAGAGGGCTCCAGCATTATAACTGACAGAGGACTCGAGCCTTTCCAGTTCCCTCTGTCCTTTTAGAGATCTCTGAATTTTCTTCTGGAGCTCGACCATACTTTTCTGGGCTTCTCTTTCTTTCATGAACTCGAACAACGCGTAGTGCTCCTTGTTGCAATCTCTGAAAGAGATGCCAACCATCCTCCCAATGTGACCCAACACATTTCTGATTCAGTGTGTACCCCTGGCCATCGAGGCACAATCACCAGTTCTCCCCTCCAGTAACCCGCTGTAGTTCCCTGGGGATCAATCCCTGATAAGCTCCTCCACGCCTTCACCACCAGATGCTTGTAATGGGGAATGGTGAGCGCCTCTGACAAGGGCTCCTCAGCACATTGCACTCCTTGAACTACTATGGATTCACTGCTCTTGCCATTCTTGCTTCCGGCCTCTTGCTTCACCACCACCAAAGCCTGCCTTGACCTTCCATTGATTACATATATCAAAATATGGACTGTTTAAATGAGAATGAGAACTAAAGGTCCACATTCAACATACATGTGTGGTCCACTCAGTGACGGAACCAGCCTAATTGTTGGGCAGGGAATGATAAGGGTGGGGCTGTCCTGATAATGATCCAGATTTTGCCCACATGTGCCATGTTGGCACATGCAGATGCACTTTGGCAACTAGCATATTTCGCTTGCTATTCATTCCTATGAATATTTTGAAGTTCTTGTGCAAAATCCAACATTTACTGTTATATTTCTGGAGTCGAGATCTTACACCACTAATCCTTAAAGGTAAAGGTCCGGAAAGAGAAAAATATGAAGAGCAAATTAAGAAGTTGCATCTCAAACGTGTGGCCTTCCGTACAATGTGGCTGTCAGCAGAGGATTATCCATTGTTGCTTGGTAAGTCTTTGTTTATGGAAAAGCCAGTGTTTTTTCACCTATATCTAGGTTATCAAGTACCCTATCACCACACAAGTGATATGCATTTATGAGATATGAACAGTTCATGTGACCTATCTTCAATGGTATTTACCCTCAAATTACACTGCCCAAATGATCCTATGCACCAATTGGGGAGATTTTAGGGGATGACAGAGAGACCATCTTGAGTATTTCCAACCAGAAGTTGACATTAAACGGGGAAACATCCTCTACTTGGCAGCTATGATCATTTGACCACTGATTTTCAACAGTCCATCTACAGTAGGGCTCAACAAATGAACAGTCTGGATCTCATATCTGTGCCGTGTCTACAAGGGATGCTTTTAACTCGGTCTTTGTAGATACATGCATTTAAGATTATGGTCCAGCCCTTCTTTTCTTATGCTTTATTGAACGTCATTGTTGGTGATGAACTGCACTCTTTATGTCTTATATATTCGCAGGATCAGCAGATTTAGGTGTATGCCTCCATACATCTTCATCTGGCTTAGACCTTCCCATGAAGGTAGCTTACTATGATCAGAGCCCAAATTATTTCATGCTTTAACTGTTCTAACTGATTTCTTTCCTCCTGAAAAACTAATTATATTTGATTCCTTGAAAATGAATGGTAACAGGTTGTAGATATGTTTGGTTGTGGATTACCAGTTTGTGCTGTTTCATTCTCATGGTAATCTCTTACTGCTAATTTCCTCAGTAAGCCTTGATCAGATGTCCAATGCATAGGTGACACTTACCGCACATTTTGATACAATTTTGCATCTTTTAGTGACGATTCTTTCATTGCTTGATTGTATGGAAGCATTGAGGAGCTTGTGAAAGTAGAGAAAAACGGCCTTCTCTTTTCATCATCTTCTGAACTAGCTGATGAACTCCTGGTAAGCTTGTTTGGTTTTGATAGGCTGTTTCCGATAGTTAAAAACCATGTGACAAGGATGCTTCATTTCTTAAAGAAGTGCAGTTCCAAAACCCATGTTACATGTGCATGTTGGACACATTGACACTCCAGAGGAAAATTTTTAATTTATCTTCTCTTCCCTTTTATCTGAAGTTGTATACTTCTTCTATGGTTCCTAGTGTATCTTTTGTTAGATGGATACATTTTTCTCTGTATTGTTGTGTATACGAAATAAAATTTAAGCCATGATAGTTATGTATCTGTTTGGGTTCATGAGAAGAGGAAGTTTGGACATGTGCAATGGAGACCAAGAACTGTACTGGTTAGGACTCAGTTGGTTCTAGTTGAACGCTCAAAAAAGCCTAGAAGGATGTGGCTAGACGTAGTAAAAAAAGACTTGATGGCCTATGGTTTAACTGAGGATATGGTCTATGATAGTGGAATGGTGGAATAGGATTCATGTAGCCAACCCCAATTAGTGGGGATGAGGCTTAGATGATGGTGGTGATCTATATGGGTGTGTTGTCCTATTAGTTTTTCAAGGTCCTTCTGGCCAGCAGTTTGTGATAATTTCCAACACCAAATACACGCTTGTGTCCATGTTACAAGTAGATTAAACAAACATAGTATACCTAACTAGCTTGTGTGATCTTGGATGCCCCCCCCCCCCCCCCCCCCCCCCCCCCCCCCCCCCCCCCCCCAAAAAAAAAAAAAAAAAAAGAAAAACAAAGAAAAAGAAAAAAAGAAGCAATGAATACATTGCCATGAGCAGTGTTTGAAGTATCAGTATCGCTGGCCGGGGTTACAGAAACAATATCGATATCGTTGATAACTGGAAATGAGGGGAAACATGGGGAAAAAGGTGGAATTTTCAGTGAAACTTTAGGAGATGCTAAAATACACATACTTGCTTATTTAGGAATAAAAAAATGTAAAAAGAATGCATACATAATAAGTTTCCATTTAATGGAGGCCTAAAAGCATGTGCTATCGTAAGAAATCAGTACAACCATCCATTGATATTTCAGAATATCGATAACACATGATATTTCACCTAGAAATCATCAACAAATGGAAATGAAACAAAAGATTGTGGTCTCGATATCGTGCATATTGTGATAACGATAAATCGATAATATCGATTTATTATCAATATTATCATCAACAAATTGAACATTGCATACAACCATTTGCCCATGAAAATTTTGAAACGGAATATTTTTAATAAACAGATTTTTGTGATATGGATATGTTGGCGATATTATCGATATATCGCTGATACAATTGTGATACAAACGACACCTGGAATTTATAGAGTCAAAAATATTGGTGATACATTGGCGATATCGATACATTGGCAATACACACGACACTTGGAATTTACGCAATTGAAAATATTGGCTATACCCCCCTCTACAATTGTCATTTTTATGTTAAAAGAGTTTACAAAAGATAAGGATTCTAAGTTACAATGATAAGCATGATTAAGCATAATCTAGTAAGATTACCCTAATCTACTCTTAACATATTCCCTTTCAAACTCAAGGTGCTCTTGAAGGAGTAACTTGAGTTTGAAAGGTACAGTGAACATTTATTCAAAAGAATGAAAATTTTAATGGTAACACGGTGATGAAACAGTGAGTAGCATGAGGCGAGCATGCAAACTTTTGGTATGTGAACCATTGGCACATCTAATAATTAGCGAATGATCTAGTGACACTTTCGGTGGAGGTGATTTCAACAATTGCTTTTCAGGTGGATACACATTTTCGGGGGCTGGGAGTTTAATTGTTATTCTTCTGGTGGCTTTAGATGTTTTGACAATAAAGAAAAAACATGTCCAATCCAAATGTCTGACACAATAACAGGTCCGGTCTAACAACCAACACAATTGTAGAAATGAATGAATCAGTTGCCCTCGTACATTTTTTAGATTACATCGAACGAAATACGAGCGCATTAATGGCCCGATACTCCAGTGACAATGACAGTGACAGTTCATCAGAAAGCTGAAGTGACAACGCGGCTATAGACGGCTGGACGATCTGTCAACATCAAGATGACAGCTGTGAATACTGCCGACGCGTCCTAACAAAGGAACTTATTTCTCATGACAGGTGGCCTGATAGCTGATGCATCACACCTCTATAGATAAGATTTTCAGATTCTAATGCGTTTGAAGTCCACGGATTCGAAGACTCCTGTAATCCGCAAGCACCACCTCCATCTATAAATAGCCAGATTGCTTATGTAATGGGCAGAGTGTGCCTAAGTCGAAAAAGGTCTTTTCTTCTAGTATGCTGTAATGTTTATGAGAAAAAAGAACTGTTTTAAATTTCGAGTCTGTCTTAAATGTCTATCAGGCTTTTGAATTTCGCCTTTTGTTTTTATTAAAGACATAATCTTCTACACCCCTTGTCCCCGTAATATTACCCTTCGCCATTACCAACTTCCTTCTTACCCATGTGTCCGCCATGTATTGTCGCCTGTGTAGGATTTACAGTCTGTATAATGGTCATACTGTGTGGTTTACTTCTCCGATGTTTTATGAAAAAACCTTAGTAGCTTTGAAATAAATGTCTAGGTTCCAACAGTTTCAGCTTAGGGTTTAGGGTAGTTTAGGGTTATTTATTGTTTAGGGTTTAGGCTTTATTGTTTAGGGTTTATTGGTATCAGAGCCATGAATGGCTAACTTTCGGAGGAAAGGATTTATACTTTCGAAGTGATAGCCTCTAGTAAGCTCTACTCTTTTGCATATTTGCATAGTCTATTACCTTTTATTAGTAGTTAGATATAGTTGCCTTGATTAGTATGCTCTACAGATGCGCTTCGTGCGATCTTCTGTATCAGAATACAAGGTTTGACAGTATCTTTCGAACAACAAGGTTATAGGACTCCTTTGCACCATTCAATGAATTTTTTGTGAGTTTCCAGACCATTTTGGCCAAAGATGGCTTACAGGTCTTCCCTTGTAGCCAATAAATTCTTCCCTCGTAGCAATGAATATGTTGCCATGAGCAGTGTTTGAAGTATCAATATTGCTACAAGTTTCATTGGCCAGGGTTACAGAAACAATATCGATATTGCCGATAATATCGCTGATAACTGAAAATGAGGGGAAACATAGGAAAAAGGGTGGAATTTTCAGTGAAACTTCAGGAGATGCTAAAATACATATTTGCTTATTTAGGAATAACAAATTGTAAAAAGAATGCATACATAATAAGTTTCCATTTAACAGGGGCCTAAAAGCATGTGCTGTCGTAAGAAATCAATCCAACCATCCCATCTAACCATCCAATCATCCATCGATATTTCAAAATATCGATAACACATGATATTTCGCCTAGAAATCATCAACAAATGGAAAGGAAACAAAAGATTGTGGTCTTGATATCACGCATGTTGCGATAATGATAATATTGATATATTATCATTATTATCATCGACAAATTGAACTCTGCATACAGCCATGTGCCCATAAAAAAAATTTGAAATGGAATATTTTTAATAAACATATTTTCGTGATATCGATACGTTGGCGATATTATCGAAATATCGCCGAAACAATTGTGATACAAACGACACCTAGAATTTATAGAGTCAAAAATATTGGTGATACATTGGCGATATCGATACATTGGCACTACACGTGACACCTAGAATTTATGCAATTGAAAATATTGGCGCTACATTGGCGATCTCGATACGTTGGCAATACTTAGTGATACATTGCCAATACTTGGATTTTTTTATAATACCAGTGTTATCGGTATCGCTGAGCTAGAGATAGGGATAATATCGCGGATACTTCGAAAAATGGTCGTGAGCGAGCATGGAGTTGCTTTTCACCAAGAACACTAAACTTAGAAGTCACTTAAACCTTTACGGAGTTGATAATTGCATGTGGGGGAATGATTGTATGCAACAACTTTCCCCCCATTATGGTGCAAATAAGTTGTATTGGATACTGAAATAGGAGAAGAGGAAGAAAACAAAGAGAGACCATGTGGAATGGAGAATATATACCCCCCTCTACAATTGTCATTTTTATGTTAAAAGAGTTTACAAAAGATAAGGATTCTAAGTTTACAAAAGATAAGCATGATTAAGCAGAATCTAGTAAGATTACCCTAATCTACTCTTAACATATTCCTTTTCAAACTCAAGGTGCTCTTGAAGGAGTAACTTGAGTTTGAAAGGTACAGTGAACATTTGTTCAAAAGAAAGAAAATTTTAATGGTAACATGGTGACGAAACGACGAGTAGCATGAGGTGAGCATGCAGACTTTTGGGATGTGAACTATTGGCACATCCAACAACTGGCGAATGATCTAGTGGCGCTTTCAGTGGCGGGGATTTCAACGATTGCTTTTCAGGTGGATACACATTTCCGGGGCCTGGGAGTTTAATCGTTGTTCTTCTGGTGGCTTAGATGTTTTGACAATAAAAAAAAAACAAACAGGTCCAATCCAAATGTCCGACACAATAACAAGTCCGGTCTTAACAACCAACACAATAAGAAGTTCAGTCCAAACGACCAGCTCAATAAAAGTTTGGTTCAAAAGCCTGGCACAAACGGAAAAACACATCCTAGTCAAAAAGCATGACACAAAAGTTACGGTAAAAAAAAAAAACAAACAAACGATGATGGGTGGTGATCCAAGGGCAATGATGGTGTGGCAACACAGGTGTTGGGTCATGGTGACTATAACAGTGGCTGAAAATGAATTTGCACTAGAAACACAAATATGCACACTGATTAACCAATGTGCATGGTGATAGGAGTGTATGTGCACGTGGTAGCGGATATGCGAGTGCACATGCACAACAAATGTGCACAGATAGAGCACCAAAGGAAGACCTTAATAAGACAACCATTCTTCTTCTTGTTGCAAAAGAGAAGAAGAGGTCTCAGCTGCGAATGTCAAGATCTCTGATGATATGGGAGATCTCTAGCTGGAGACGATTGTTCTATTGTGGATGACAAGGTCGGGATCAAGAAGATAGGTGCGGTGGATCAGTTTCAGGTTTGGGATGAGAGCAGAGTGGTGGAAACAAAAAAAGAGAGGATAGAACGGTGTGAAGGAGAACCTGCTCAATCATGAAGATGTTAGGCACTGGATGGCTGTTTCGTGGTGGTTGGCTCGATGCAGACCCTAGAAGGAGAAGATGGATGTTGGGTGGAGAAGAGAGACGTGATGGTGCAGGTAGGAGTGCCGGAAACCACGTTGTGATACACTGATACGGGACCAGATCCGGCAACTATGAAGTAGGTTGCTAGAAATAGAGATGATGGTGGCTCAGAATGGTTGCAGTTGGATTTCGTTAAGCAAATCAAACAGAGAATGGGTTTCAGATCTGGATCTGAGATGGCCAGCCATAAATGATGGGTTTGGGTGATTAGATCGGCTGTAGCAGATAGCGACAAGTTATAGTAAGGCATACTCTCAGGTTCAGCAATGATGGAGATCCCTGGGCCCCGGTGGTCAGATGGATGTGACGGGAAGTTGCCCTCGAGCGGCAATTACAGCTGTTGCTGCAGCTTGCAAGGGAAAGTTGCCCTTGAGCAGCGACGGGCACGGTGATGGAGGCGACAAAAGGGCGCTGGGATTAGCACCACACTGATCGTTGGAGATGGTGGTTTTGCTGGGGATAGTGATGAAACCAGTGGGGTCAAGATTGAGATCGGACGGCCAATGATGGTGATTTACAGAGGGGTTCCCTACGGTGGTGTGATAGATATCGATGATTGTGCTGGTGAGTTGCCTTGGGCTGGCTTGATAGGAGATAGGATCAGATGGTGGTGGGGACACGGTAAATCAGAACCATCACTCTTGTACCATGTGAAATAGTAGAAAAAGGAACAAAGAAAGAGGGACGGTTGAATGAAGAAAAGATATCTCCCACTTTCCCTGGTGGTCCTTTTATAATAAAGGAGATTAAAAACGATGAGGATTCTACCTGCCCGGGGTTTGGGCGAATGGCTAGTGTTGTGAGCTTGCTCCCCATGGACGCGAGTTTGATTCCCCTCCCGTGCTTTACCCGATGCACGTGGTTTGTGGGTGATTGCATGCATCCGTAGGGAATAGTCTCACCTTAAAAAGGGGCGGGGACACATTGTCGTCATAAAATAAATAAAAGAAGAAACAAGAAGAAGATGAGGATTCTAAGTTACAACGTTAAGCATGATTAAGCACGAATCTAATGACACTGGTTGAGGTTATGATCATCCGATCAAAGTGATTCTTGAGAGAATCAATCTTGAGGGACATAAGCAATCCACAGTGGGGTGTACCTTATGCACTGGATAGTTTCATGCTTAGATGTCTTTTACTTATCAGTAATGCCCATCTTGCAAGCTACTGATAGGATGGTTAGGATTTTCCAATAAGCGTGATTTGGCTTGAATAAATGTTGGATTGACTAATTTGCATCATAATATGGTTCAAACTTGTTGCATAAGATCATTCCCTTTTACATGTTAAGGTTTGATTGTCGTCAAAGCTTGAATAAATAAGGGAGACCTTTCCTAGACTAGCTGGGTGGTGCAATTCAAGTGGGGTGGAGGCAGTGTCTCTTTCTGAAGGATTGGCATGTGTTTGACATCTTACTTGGGGTCCTATTCATGGAATGAGTTTCCTAGTAAATGTCGTGTGGGCTGCCAAGAATGGGTTTGAGCTGTGGAGACTTTCTTTCATATTTGATATGAGAGGCTAAGATGTAGTCTCCAGGATGAACATTTTGTCTGCCAATGCAAGGCTTATGGGGTTGCTGATTCTTTAGCTAAAGGGAGTGGGACAAGATCCGATTTTTCATCTGTGTCAGGAACAAGTGTCCCTTAGTTTGATGTATTCTTTTCCCCTTGACTAATGAGTAATCTATGAGAAGGAGAAAAACTGGAGATTTTGTTAATGGTGGCATTTGCTCTAATGCTGACAAAAACTGCCTGCCACTGTAAAAAAGAGAAAAAAAGAAGACGAAGAAGAAGCGGCATGATATGATTGCTGACCTGAGGATGTGCACAATATACTTGGAAAGCTTTGCCAAGCGCACGTGTGTGAAAGCTCATGTACATGCCACATATGTGCCAGCATGGCATTTGCTCTAATGCTGACAAGAACTGCCTGCCACTGTAAAAAAGAGAAAAAAGAAGAAGAAGAAGAAGAAGCGGCATGATATGATTACTGACCTGAGGATGTGCACAATATACTTGGAAAGCTTTGCCAAGCGCACGTGTGTGAAAGCTCATGTACATGCCACACATGTGCCAGCATGGCACACAAGTTTGAGATCCAATACATCCATCAGGTTGGTCCGATCTTCTACATGTTTCCCAATAATGAATCTGGGTTAGTCAGCATTTGGGCCCTAATACTGGAAACAGGTGGATGGGTTAGAAAACTTCAGCCAAGTTTTTCAGAGCCATATATTCGTGACTCACCTAACCAGTGGATTAACTTGATTCTTGGGTTAGGGCATCAATATAGTGTTGCTGTTATGATGGATGGGTTGGATCTTGGACCTATAATCACTTGTGGCACATATATGAGTTCTATTAAACATGCGTGTGGGCTTAGCAAAGCTTTATACTCGATTCTTTCATTTTCATGCCCATCATTTGGTTCTTCAGACTATTGGTCTGTTGCTTCTGATTGTGGATGGACATGACCCAAAATTCTTTCCAATAGGACAATCCTAACCTTTCAATTTTTGGCCTGCAAGTTGATGGCAAGAAGTGACATAAGCCAATGTGCATATTCAGTTGACAAAAGGTCTAAGATTGATGGTTAGGATCTTCCAATCTTGGAGATTTCCTATGCATAGCCCATCTATGGCTGGGACAACAGATCAATGGTCTGGATCATTGAACCATTGGCTCCACTCCTGGAAACCTGAGTATAGTGTGCATATCCTCGCCTCAAGGATTGTATAATTCCACTTAAAGAAAAGGCACGTGTAAACATGATGCAGGAGTTGATTATAATCTAACAAGGTTCATTTGCCTTCATTTACATGATGCATCTGTTCTATGCTCGAGCCTATACTACCATATTTGTCGACAATGTTGCTTCCCCGTTTCTTCGTTTTCTTTATAACCTTCTGTTTTTTTCTTTTTCTTTTTCTTTCGTTCTATTTACAGTGAGATTGTTCTTGGAAACTCAGGTCAATTTTGTTATTACGTTATCTTTTAATATTTTTGCTGGTGAAACCCATGCAGATGCTCTTCAAGGGTTTCCCAGATCAATGCGATGCTCTGAAATCTCTGAGGGACGGTGCCTTGGAAACAGGGTCCACTTCAAGGTGGGCTGCTGAGTGGGAAGATCATGCTTTGCCACTTATAGATGAGGCAAGTATCATCTTCTTTTTACAACTTGACGACTTTCCTCTGTGCAAATTGATTAAAGACTGCTGGAGTGTCAAATTATTTGCTCTTCATGGATCAAATTGATGAAAATGACGGATCCACTCAAGAATGATGGGGACACATGTAATGAGTTGTGGGTCCCCTCCAAGCATGGATGAATTCCATTGTCTTGAGCCCATGAGAACAGTGATCTAACTAATTGGGGATGTCAAAATGGACATTAGAAAAACAATCAAATGATCTTTATTTGGCCTTGCATGATGAAGATACGCCATTTATAACCAGAGGAATTACATGACGGTGTGGTATGTACATGTTTTTAATTTGAGCAGGGGGACCCATGGTTCAGTGTTCCAGATCGCTGGTCTGTTGCATCTCACTCAGGATGGAATATGGGCCCCACTTTTCCGAATTGAAAACCTTTGTATGCTGTGCAAAGTTGTGGGTGTAGCATGTAATTCCTCTATAAAGGGCATGTCTGTCCCTCTGGACTAGGTCTTTTTTTTAAATTTTTTATACTGCAATCCCTTTGAAATGAAAACGATATCCGCGGTATCCTACTTTCCACCCTTTGTGAAAAAAGAAAGCTTGGAATCCATTTTCCATTTCCAAGTATATCTGCAAAAACACAGATATTCATGTTGCCCAAAAAATGTTTTAAATTGATTTCTGAGGTGCTCAAAGGGGCCTGGCGACTGCTTGATGGCTAACATTTTTTACATTTCCACATGAATCGACACTGCAAATGAAAAGAAGTCCTCATGGAATCCATTCTTTTCCATTTCTAACTGATTCAATGTTCTTTTTCCACAATCCACATATTGGATTCAACAAAAACAAACATGCCTTAAAGGAGTTATAAGTAATTTCTCACCACTTCATATATCATTTTATTTAGAACCCATTAAGCTTTCTGAATTGTCCATCTGCACTGTCCATTGTTCTCTACAGCATGCCTGCCTGTTAGGGCCCGTGAAAGCACGGGCTTGGCCTGCAATCGGACCCTTAGCTTAGGCACTGGATGGTCATCCCTGCATCCAGGCTCATATATTGCTGTCATGGCCTGAATTGGTCTTGTGGTGGGCCAAGGGGGTTGGGTCTATTTTCAGCACCAGAACATAAACAGGCAGCACTTGGGCCTGTTTTCGGGACTGAAACGTAAGGGTCCACTTGGGTTGGGGATCCCGTATAGTCAGGATTCTAATCCCAATTTTGGTGGGCCCCATGCCTTCCGTGTCGGATTCGCTGTACCAAATTGGCGCTTTCCTCTGTTGCATAAAACACAAATAAGGAAGTTTTAGAACCAAAAACCAAAAATCCTGACTATACGGGTTGGGGATCCCGTATAGTCAGGATTCTAATCCCAATTTTGGTGGGCTCCATGCCTTCCGCGTCGGATTCGCTGTACCAAATTGGCGCTTTCCTCTGTTGCATAAAACACAAATAAGGAAGTTTTAGAACCAAAAACCAAAAATGCCACTAATTGCATGTGTGGAGGAAAGTGCCGCTTTAGTGCGGCAAATCTGACTTGGAGGGCATGGTGGTCATCAAAATTTGGATTAGACTTAAATTCTGATTATGCTAGATTCCCTATCTAAATGAACTCTTTAAATAAATGGGGCTTGTCCTTGCTAGTTTACCTAGGCCTATTTATTCACCTTCCATTAATGCATGATTTGGTTTGCATCTGTGCTCACTTATGCTTTTAACTAATTGGAAAGGTTTGGAATTAATGTGTAGGTTGTTTTGGGGAAGAACAAAGCAAATGTTCGAGGAAAAACATCCTGATTGCAGCAGTAAATTAAATTGTCTTTTCTTATACATAGATGATTGCTTTGGTAAATTTCAAAAAAATATCTGATTGTTGCTAGAAGTTTCTATGGGCGTAATCGGATGTACTCCAAGCAAAGGCAGTTTTGGACTCTTTTCAGGATCAAGCTGTGCAATGGAGGCATCATAGAATACATGGAACAACATGTCCGCGATATCCAACCTGCTCTAAAATGGGAAGTGCTTGGGAACCTTTTTTTTTTTTCCCTTCAAACATTATCACTGTATTTTTGTTGTTTTTTGTAGGGATAATGTGAGAAAAAAGGGGTTTTGATATATAATCCCCAGCCTTTTGGTCCATTTCCATAGAACTACCATATATATCTGCATTCCAACAAACTCTCTTTTCCTCATATGGTTAAAATTTCCCCTCAGGACGACGTTCTGTCACAAAACTCAATGGAAAGTTGCAGTGGAACAACTGTGAATTTTCCTTCATGACAATGTATTTGATCCCATGGCAGAAGAGAAGATGCGGGCCCTAGCCGATTCATCAGGTAGGGTACAATGTAAACTTTTCATGGACCAAAAATAATGTTGCTCCGCTGATCAAGTAGGTCGAAATTGTATGAGAAAAATGAGCCGTTACAAAAATAGCCCAACATTCCAAAGTGAATGTTAAATGTGGGGCTCACAACTCACTCGATGAGTGGACAACCTTGAGTTTTGGTATATGGCATGTTCATAGTGCCTGCTACCTGATGAATGGCCTGAAGATTTGACACTTAAACCCGTCTTTTTAGATCTTTGAGGTTCACTAAGGAGTTGAAGTCCATTGCATAATTTTAGGGCATGGGCCCAAAAATGACAAATCTACCCTAGGATTTGGCATTTGATTTTATGGCATGAGCCCAAAAAATGAAATTGATAAAAAAGCTCAAGTGGCAGTGGGGTTTGAAAGCCCACGGTTGGAAATTATAACAAATCCACTCAGTGCATCTGTGTTTTCAAATCATTTTAGGGAATGGGCCCAAAAATGAGGCACACCGGCAGCTCAAGTGGGCCACATGACAGGAAAGAGTGAGATTGACGGCCCACCTTTGAAACATCTGTGGGCCCATTTTAAGCTTCAGATCTGTATCATTTTTGGGCCCATGACCTAAGACGAGTTCGAAAAACAGATTGACAGGGTTTAGTTGGCACAGCAATCAACCTCAATCTATGAGGTTTGGTTAGGGCTGTCAATGGGCCTGGCTCAGGCCAAGCACAATCAAAATTTCGAACAGTCCCAGCTCAAACAGTTCCAAACCCGGGCCCAAGCCAACCCCAGGCCGGGCGGTTGACAGCCCTAGGTTTGGTGGGCATTAGACTCCATTGGGCGAGGTTTGGGCCCACCATGACATTTGTGACAAATCCACTCTAAGCATCTGTTTTACTACCTCATTTTAGGGCATGGGCACAAAAAATGTGGGTGATCTAAATCTCAATTGGGCCCAACGAACATGAAACAGTGGGGAATTAAACGCCAGCCATTGACACATTCGTGGAGCCACATGATTTTATTTTTGATCATAGAGTAGCTTATTTGGGCCACATTGGACTGATCTATGGTGATGGCCCTTACAATGATGGGATGAGTGGTCCAGCTCGCTTGTTGCCATACATTCTTATCAAACTGCGGTGGGTCCCACTGTTTCTTCCACAGCTTTAGTATTGCATATGGTTTCATTCCTTATCATCCATGCTTAAGGAAAAGGACTGATAGCATCATTTTGGGCATGTGCCTGCTTTTTTTATGGGTGGGTTTCACCTTGAAGCAAATCTAGACCGTTCATTGGATGGTCCACACCATGGATTGGAAATGCTGCCAAAACCTTTCCCTATATATCTAGAAATTAGGTGGTTTGGATCATGGTTTAAAAACTCAAAAACTCCACTTGGCTCAGAAACTGGGGTGAGTTGACCCAGTTGAGTTTTACGAGTCGGTTCAACTAAGTCACCATTCAAAACTCGTTACAATTGAAGTTTTGTGACCCACAATATCAATAATGCCTGAAATCATGCTCGTTGAACAATCTTAGAATGGTAGAGTCATCCAACGACTGCAGTTTTTGGGCAATGGCATGAAGGATTCATTAGAATCACATAAACTCTGTAAGATGATCAGGGCCATTCAATTAAAAGACCTTTCAATGGACATAACTAGAAAATTGAAAATAGCTGCCATTATTTCGAGAGCAACAGCATTTCTTCATTACACAACACCATATAGAGTGACCTTACTACTTTCTCAAAATGCTACGTAGTTCTAAAACTTGGTGACTCAACTCAACCAGAAATCAATCTGAGTTAGTGGAACTCACTGAGTCAACCCAACACGACTATGTTTCGAGTCAAATGAGTTTTTAAACCATGCCTTGCTCAAAATGAAGCTGCCACCCCCTGATGTACTCCACCAAAATTCGATTTTGGTGTAACATCCAAACGCCACTCTAAATTGCAATTTCAATATGAACTTAGAAAGCATCTAACCCAGGTTATGCAGTGCACACTTCAGTTCCTAAACACACATGGAGCCCTTGTATATTTCCTTCAGACAACTAAAAAAATCATTCTCTTATTTCTCTCCAAAAATCATAAACAAAGTACTTTGACCTTAAACTCTCAGCAAGCAATGAATTTTCTATATCCCAAGTATTACAATTTCCGTTAGGTGTTAGCACTCTGCAATGTGGCCTCTCTGCACAGTTATAATTTTTTTTTTTTTTTTAAAAAAAAAAAAAAAAAAAAACAGACTAGAGATCACCTACAACCATCTGCAGGTTAGCTAGAGCTAGTGATCAGGCCTCTTGGCAGTGATTAGACATTTTCAGCCTTCCTAATAATCAAAACAGGCTGTATTCTATCATCTAGTGATCTCGCTGGTAGGGCCCACATTTTGCATGGCCTGGATGTGGTATAACTTTATATGTTGGAACCCGTTGTCGCTTCTAGCTTAACCAAAATTATGACCGTTTGTAGGTGATCATCCCTTTCAAACAAAATGGAATTTGAATGAAATAATGAAAAAGATGGAAACTACAATGAATCATGATATCATCCCATGCATATGTCGTCTCTTGATCCTACCGAAGCATGTGTGCGTCCTATCTAAAATGGACCGTGTCTGTTTGAAACTAGAACCTTGGATTAAGCTCCATGAATGACTCCTGCTCGAATCTTCTAAATGTAATCTGTACAACCTCTGAAAAACGGCAATGTTTTTCATCCTCAAAGAATCTGCACCCCATACTCTATAAGTGATTGGCTTGATCATATCTTAGTTGCTGATACATCATTATCATGAACGGGCACTGTTGCAAGGCCCCAATGGAAGTATCAGTAAAAGATCTTTGTGTGTATATAAGGAGGCCAGACCATTGGGTTGGTCCCACTCATAAGGTGGACTACTGTGCACACGACATGTGGGCAGCTAAAAGAACCTGTCCAAGCTAAGTCCTTTTTTTTTTTTTTGGTATGCTGGCCCTCCTGATTCCATCAACAAGGTGGGGCCAGGGAAGGACGGCTCAGATATGATGTCCCACAAACGTGCCAAAGGTTTAGAAGGGCTTGGACACTTCCATGCGCATGGAATTAGCAAGCCTCTCAATCTATGAAGTTAATTTAAGAAATGTAAAAGAAAACATACTCGACAGATATTTGCTTCGCCTGTTTGCTCTGTTTGGTTAGCTCAGTTTCTTGAATAAAGGCCTTGGGACTTGAACAATAATCACCACTTGCTGAGAAATGCACAGGAGTCTCTTCACCTGTACCAACTTCTTTATGATTGTTGGATACTGGTTCATAAGGATTGATGCTCTGGATTAGTTTAGAAATGATATCATCGCAATCCATGTCTTCATTTCTTCCGTTGTTCCCATCTAGGATTTCATCCTTATTTCCTGTAGAATGTTGTGTGGCAATGCAATATAAATGACTATTATATGCAGTGGAAAGACACCAAAAATTACATATATTCTCTAACATTATTTCTTTTACACTTCAGCGTGTCAATCTCATGGTTTAACAAAAAGGGGGAAAAAAATCCACCAACATAAAATGTTCAAATCATGGGTGCCAACTTAGGTGTTATAATGGGGAGTGCATCCATGTGCATGGCACGTGCAATATACTATTAAAATGCTTAAAAAAGAAAAAAGAAAAAAGAGAAAAAAAAAAGATGGAGGTCTCACAAGCATCTATACGAATTGTCTGCGGGTGCCATTGTGCAGTAGATAACTGGGCTGAAAGATTATTAGGCTAATCCACTAATCAGATAGGCCAAGCATTATGGAAGCAATGGATGTTTTGAAAAATTCTCATCAGCCAAATTCATTTAACACATGTGGCCCACCTAAGTGGACCCGCCTTATTTTAGGCTAAGTTACATGGTGGAGAACCAAATATACATGGCTTTGATGTTCCAACTGCGTATGCCCAAATCTGTAACGTGGCTCCTTGGCTAAATTCTAGCAAGTGTTTTAAATAGTGAATACTGTATCATGTATAGTTTGCTCCTCTAAAGGGCGAGGTGTAAGCTACATGTTGTGTAACATAATCTACACTAATTCTAAATTTTATTTAGAATATGAGAAAAATAGGACAGAATAATATAAAGATAAAAAAGTAACAGAACTGATTTAATACAGTTGCTCACATTATTTCAATAAATAAATAAATAAAATCATTGCAAACATGAACTATTTCTTGTTTCTAACAAATCATTGAAAACATTAAATGAGTTTAGTGAAAAATAGCATCTAGCATAGGCCATGGTGTGTGTAGGCATCGGCTAGTACATTACGTGTAGCACATATTACATGTGACCTGAGCTATTTTCGTAAACTACGGGGTGAAAGCTAGGCTATAGAGCAAAAGCCATTTTAAATACTGATTCCGGAATGGAAAATGGAAGTTTGCATACCTGCAGATTCTACTGTTTTCATTGTGGCAGGTACCGTCAAGAGTTTCTGGCACAAAACAGTCTCTTGAAATTCAAGAAACACGTGATGCAAAAATTCTAATCTTTCAGAACCTGTCATTTTGGTGAACCCAAAGGCAGTAGTCCATGTCTCTAGAGTCTGAGGAATCGCTGGCAAAAACAGCCTCTCCACCCCCATATAAGAGAGCATCTACATAACAAATAAACAAAACAACTAGTAAGCATCCGATCTGGAGTTAAAAGGAAATACCACCTTTTGTTGGCAACACAACCAAGCACATGCAAATCTAATACAAAGGGAAAGCTGGTAAGAAGGCATTATGGGGTACATAATATCTATTCCTAAAAATTTTAGGCCTATTGTTTGACAGTTGAGATTGTTGATCTGACGTAGGCCCAACATCTCCCACGTAGGAAGAAACTGACCACTCAAGCAGGGGGCTACAAGTAAGATGTTTGAGAATAAAAATTCAGCAACTGTCTATGTTCAACAGAAAATGGGCCAAAGAATAGAAAGGCTAGTATGACAATCGGGGCAATGGAGCCATAGGCCCCCACATGTATGGGAACCCATGTTTAGGAACCTACAATCCCTCAACTATAGAGCCTCTCACCAACAATGAATATACCTATAAAACTTTACATGATTCTCCTGAGCTCTATATGGCACTGTGTTATTGAACATCAAAAGCCTCCGTTTATTGCTAATGACAGATTATTGTATTATGGACCAATATCTATTTATGAAATTACCTTTTCCAATTCATTCATGAGAAGGCGGCACATCCCCTGCCGGCGATATTGATTAAGGGTACAAATTAACGGCACTTCTGCAACCTTTCCACCAAAGACCCTACAATGGGAACATGGCAAAGCCCAAAAAGAATCATATTTCATGATAGAATACCCAAGAGGAGAAATACAACCACTCTGCTAAGCAATGTAGAGAAATATAAATAAGAGATGGAGCAATAGATACCGAATTGTAGCCACAGCTACCGGTTCATCAGCCTTCTCCAAAAGCACAGTATAGAAACCCTGAAAATTCAGCCGATTTAGTTGCGACCTGCATTTAGAAAAAGATCCTCAATATAATGAACATGGGAACACTAGTATAACGAGTGAATTTACAGTTCTGTGTATCTTTTAGAAATACAATGAAGATGCACAGTATTGAGTCTGAGCTCAATACTGCATTCAGATGCACTATTGAATCAAGCTGCAGCTAGTCCAATTGTAAAGTAAAAATGACCAGATTGTAGTTTCTTTCCCTGAGCATTCGCATTGAGAGTCTGGGCTCATGCCACTTTGATGTGTTGACTTTAAAAGGGATGTAAATACAATTTGAGAGCTGCTTCCGCATTATGAATATACTATGAAAAATCATTAGCCTTTTGTCATTTCTTGATATTACTAAACTGAATGTTCTTTTTTACTTATCATTTATTTATTATCTTATTATTTTAGTTTTCTTTATTTTTTATATTTATTTTCACTTCCATATACACATATTGCCCAAATGAACCAGTGGTTTCAATAATGCTTTAAAGAGACAAAAATGTGAATTAATTAAACAGTGATTACTAATCTATACCAAGTTAGAAAAAGGGCAGAGCTGTAGATTTTTTTTTCAGGAAGGTGATTCTTAATGCAAATGAGTGGGCAGAAGTATCGAATTCTTAGCTTCAGCTGGGAGTTTTGATAGGGTGTTCACTTGTACGTTTGTATATTTGTATATTTGTAGCCTTTGGCTTCAGCCTTTTTTTAATGAAATATCATCATTGTTTCAAAAAATTAAATAACAAAAAAGCATTGCATTGCCTTTTTACCAGCTTCCCCTCCCATCACTAAAGTTAGCCACTGTATTTGTAGACAAAGGCTCTTCTGTAGATTTGAACATATTGAAGCAACTCAGAAAACTAAGAAGCTGATTGAGGACATGGTCAAGAAAATTAGAGCATGACCGGCTAGCTAAATATATTCTCAGAGTCACGTTCGATCCACAGTAGCTGCATAATCTCCAAAAGTGTTGTTCCAGTCATGTGATGACATTTTCCCTGTAGAAACTTTTTTATTGCTTGGAAAAGGTTCAGTGATCAGCTGCCTATCCAAATCCTCCTCTACCCAAGCTGGTGAACTGCTTGGGCATGGTACCAACCAGAGTTATAGCTCGTCTACATAACCATCTTAAAATGTGGATATTCTGACCAATATATTGGTTTTTTTATTATTATTATTTTTTTATTTTTTTATTTTTATGGGTAATAATACCATTAATGCTAACTCCATTTTTTTTTTCCTTCACTATTTAAAGGCCACACCAGTTTGAAGACGTCTTCAGTCATTCAAGCAAATAACACAATTTATATAATAATTATACAATCTAGAAAAGAGCTTGCACTATATGAGTTAACAGTTTTATAGGCAGAAAGGAAAAACATATCTAACGCATAATGGTCTGTTTGGGTAGGGATCCTGCAAATCAGGATTGGTGGGCCCCCAAGCCCTCCACATTAGATTCTCACAGTGGAAGCAGTGCCATCCTCTGCTTAATCACAATTTGGGAGTTTTTACTATAAGAAAACAGTTAAACATTGTAATTCAGCAGAAGAAAGAGCCACTAATATGATGTGAATCTAATGGAGGGTACGGGACAAGGTTACCTGGACCATGGTCTCTGCAGTGTGTGCTATGGGTGTGGGAATGCAGTATGCTGCTTCCTCCCAGGCACGGTATGCTAGGGGTAGGACATGTTTCACTACAGTACATACAATAAATATATCATATATGCAGTGTGGTATATATACAAATTGACAGTATAATTATCGATAAAATAATGAATGTCACTATCATAGATTCCACATGCCTATATTCATGCTATTGGATAAATCAAAGTATAAATTTTTCTTTTTGAAGATGATAATTTTATTATTAAACAAAAGGGCCAAAGCCAAAATAATTACAAATCTGACCAAGAAGAAGGAAAGGAAGAGCCTTCAACTAGAACCTTTAAGGCTAGAGCCCACCCCCATTACATTCACTTTTGCCCTATTAAACACCACCCATACCAGTCCCCTATTGTTCCTGAAACAACAATTATTCATTTTCTCCCAAAGGAACCAAATGCCGCCCAAACAAGGAAAGTATCCAAATTGACCTCCCTATCTTTACCCAAACCTCCCCCATGCCAAGCCAAAAGGAATTTCTCCATTAAACCCCACCATACAACAAGCAAAACGAAAAGGCTATCCCAAAACTCTTTGGCAAAAGGACAATGAACGAAGAAATGATTGATTGACTCATTGCTAAGGTATTCAAAATCGGTTACGTATCGGCCGTAACGGCCAATACATAACGGTAACGGTTGACACCATTATGCGATACAGGGGTGAAACGGTGACCCCTTAAAATTTGGACTCGAAATGCTCGTTACCCCCATGACAGTCAGATAGTAATGGTCTTTTAAAGTTGCGATTTTTCTCATTTTTGGCACTTTTCTCTTCCAAATTCTTTTCTAAACTATTTTACTGCAAATTTCGACCACTCTTAGCTTGAATTTGAGGATCAAAACAAGTTATTTTAAGGATTTTGTTGTATTGAAGCTCCGTGGGCTATTTTCCAAAAAATCTTCAAAAATAGGTATTGAATCTCTGTTGTTATGATTGAATATGATGATTTATTCAAATTAGAACATAGGAATGTGCATTTGATAGATTATGCAACTGAATCGTTTTTTTTTTTTTTCCCCTTATTTTGAGTTTTTCATTTTCGAATTATTTTTGGCTGATTTTTTAAAATTAAGAAAAATAAATTTTTTCAATCCCTTTTAGTTTTAATGGTTGAATATGATGTGTTAATCATAGTACAATATATCAATATGTATTTAACAGATTATGCAACTAATTTTATATTTATTTGAATTTATTTTTTAGACTATTTTCAGCCGATTTTTAAAAATTAGGAAAAATTATTATTTTTCAATTTATATATTTTTTAATGGTTGAATATGACGTGTTAATTATAGTAGAGCATATCAACATGCATTTAACAGATTATGCAACTGATTTTATATATTTTTTAATTTTTTATTTTATTTTCAGCCGATTTTTTAAAATTAAGATTTTAAAAAAAAAAAAAATCTTTTTCTGTTTTAATGGTTGAATATGATGCATTAATCATAGTAGAACATATCAATGTGCATTTAACATATAATGCAACTGATTTTGATTATTTTTTTTTTTTTTTTTTTTTTTAAAATTTTCTCCATATGGAAGGCCAGAGGACGATCATGTGCGATAGTTGGACTGGCCCAACTAGATGTGGCATGATCAACTTCATAGTATACCGCCACTTTGGAACGATGTATCATAAGTCAATTGACACCTTAAAAGAAACAAAAAAATGTTAATTATATTTTTTCCCTAATGGATAAAGTGGTAGATGAGATTGGAGAGGAGAATGTGGTGTAGATTGTGACAGATAACAACGCAACATATAAGGCTGAGGGACAAAAGTTGATAGTAAAGAGACTACATATATTTTGGTCACCATTGTTGCCCATTGTATTGATCTTATATTAGAAGATACTGGGAAGAAGAAGAGTGTTAAGGAAATGGTTGAAAGGGCAAGACATGTGACGACATTTATTTACAACCATAATCAAGTAGTCACAATAATGAGAAAGTTCACAAAGGGACGAGAGTTGTTGAGGTCTGCAGTGACAAGATTTGCAACAAACTTTATAGCCTTGGAGAGTTTATACCAGCATAGGGGAGAATTGAGTGAGATGTTTGCTTCCCGAGATTGGCTCAACACAAAACATGGGAAGAAGATATCAGGGACACTAGTTGATGTTATGAACACCATAAGGGACAACAAATATTGGAAGAAAGTCCAGAGGATCCTAAAGGTGATGGAACTAATAATGAGGGTACTCTGTCTTGTTGAAACCGACGATGTATCTAACATGGGCTTCATCTACGATGCTGTTGATAATGCAAAGTTAGCAATTCAACGTGATTGTACAAGCTGAAAGTTTTATTGGAAGATGATTGACAAGAGATGGATAACACAACTCCATCACAATCTTCATGTAGCAGGTTACTATCTAAATCCTAGGTACAAATATACTCAATCATTTGTTGCGGATAATGAAGTTCGTGTCGGGCTAAAGAATGTGATAAAGAGATTAAAGCCTAACTTAGATATATAAATAAAGGAGTTGAATAAATTATATACATTTGAAAATCACCAGGGTAGCTTTCGAGATGCTCTTGCATAACATGCAGTATCTAGGTTGTAACCGGTTGAATAGTAGATGACTTTTGAAAAGAGTACGAAGGCTCTTCAAAAAATTGCAGTAAAAGTTTTGAGCCAGACATCTTCTTCTAACTGTGAAAGGAACTGGAGTTGTTTTGCACTTATTTATTTAAAGAATAAGAATAGATTGCAGACTAGGACATTGGATAGACTTGTCTTCATGCACTATAATATGACGCTAACAATGCGGCGACATCATAAGAGCATTACAGGCGCCAGTAACGCAGACTACTATCCAATAAACTTAGACAATATTTATGATGAGGACGACCTGCTTATACCTTGGTTGGAAGAAAGGGAGAAACATATTGAAGAGGATAGTAAAGAATTGAAAGTTAATGACCCAATAATATGCATAGCGCAACAAAGTCATACAACTAGAAAGAGGGGCTAAGTTCAAGCAAAGTCCAGCTCAACGGAAGAGTACGAGCAGTAGTAGCAGCGAGACCGAGTCGGATGATCATGATAGTAGTGGTGATGACACACCTAATATTGGTCCCGGTTCTGGTGTTTGCTCAGCACACCATACAACTGTCTACAAATTGCGAGGCCGATGAATATCAACAGTCACACGAGGTTGGACTTATGAGTGTACTGAGTCACGATACAACCAACAAGAGGAGGTTAGGTCTAGTGGTGCATCGAGAGGTCCGGAACATCAGCAAGCGTATAGTCCCGAGCATTATGATGGATATTCTTATAGCCAATGGGATTATAGTTATAAGAAGCATGTTCCGTCACATTCATGTTGGAGTAGTCCTCTCAATCCATGTTCATATGATTATAGTTATCCAGATCCAAATCCAACTTACTCAATCACAGACACATTCTCAATCTCAAGATTCTCAACAGCCTGAGTACGGGCACTAGTACGACTATTCGACGGGCACTGATGGATATCCTGACTCGGGGTCGGAGTCATTGCTTAGTCAAGATCAATCATCCTCTAGTTTCGTTGACCTGGTCTTTCCATCTGGCATTGGATATTATGGATATGAAGCACCATTCCATAGCTGCGGCCTAATTATGACGATGACGTGGAGGTTGAGCAACCACAACAAAGCAGATTTTTATTTTGGTGGTGACTTGAGAATTTTATTAGGGTAAGTATATATTTTTATAAACATTACTTACATTTAAGATAAGTATTGTTAAAATAACTCGGGAATTTTATTAGGGTAAGTATATTACCCATTACCCATACATTTACCAAGTAAGTACACACTTGACACCGCCAAACTTGTACTTAAAATAACTCCCCTGACAACCAATCAAGTAATCCTTAATCAAGTTACAGGAGGGAATATCAGACACTACTATATATATATATATATATATATCTTGACTTGAGGATGATAGAACAAGAATCATAGGATACAAGAAGTCTCCGACATGTTAAAGACTTTAAATAGAATGAACATTGTAATTTATGCAAGTCCTTAGGTATGTAATATAGAATAAATTATGAAAAATAATAGCAAACACCTTACATATGTGAGATATTTTGATATTACATTAATTCTAATATATTTATCATTGATATTAGATAGTTAGAAAATTACGTCTGCGAGTTTTGCAGTCAATTACAGGTTGTCAGGTTCATAAATTCATCAGACAGCCTGATACAAATTTCTCACCAAAGAGTGGACCGTTACACCCAAAGTGTTCCAAAACGGTAACGGTGGCCGTAATGGCCACCACCATTACCGTTATGATACAGGTCGTAACAACCCTTGTATTGGTCGTTACAACCACTTTTTATTTTTTGAAAAAATCGTTACGGGACCATTACAGACTGTTTTTTCTGTAACAGCCATTACGCCCGTTTCGACCCCGTAACGTGCAATGGTTATGACCGTTATTGCTACGCAATAGCCGTTATGTAACCAATTTTGAATACCTAGGTTACACCACCATAAACATGTTCAAAATTATAAATGAATGCATATTTTGAATATTTAGAATTTCTGGATTTAATGAATATTTTTTCAAATTTTTTTGACAAAAAAAAATAAAAATTGACCGTTATAAGGAGCGTATCGGCAGTTACAGCCCGTATAGGCCGATATGGCCCATAACTGTATCAATAACACTAGGGACCGTTACGCCCACCGTGACTGCAACGGTACACCTTGCTCCTCGCTTTTCATACACATGACACGTACATTTTGGAGCACCATCATCCTTAGAAAAGAGTTGTCCACCATCAGCACCTTGTTACTTACCACTAACCAGGCCACAACTGCTACCTTGGGCGAGACACCGTAGCACCACACAAAAGCTATCAAAGTATAAATATCTACATCCTAAATTACTTCCACATCATAACCTAATAACAATCAGAGTATCGAACAAAAAAGTCAGGCCAGTAAAAATAGTGAGATCGCAAATAACCCATAAATCAGATTGAATGATAAAAACGTAGGGGGGTAGGTAATTTATGTAACATTGGTATGTGATGTACCAAACTCAGGTTTCGTGTGAGCTCCAACCAAACAGAGCCAAATACAAGTCGATAATATGCAAAAGAGGTTTGTTAATTCTATTGGCCACCCTTTACACATCAACCTACATGTTGCCTTTCATGGTAGTGAGATTAGTGTTTTAAATAGCTTCGCTATGTAGTGTGTAGCTTATGCTACATAGCATAGTTGAGCGTTAACGCCATGTAGCTCATGAAAATAGCTCAAGTCACGTGTAGCCAACGGTACATGCTAATTTTGAATATGCTGAGAGCTATATAGCCTATGTTACACACCACGTAGCTTACAGTATAAGTTATTTTTCACCAAAACGTTAAAATCAATTAATGTTTTCAATGATTTGTTACATTTTTCATTTTTAATGAAAATTAGTTAATCTTTTTCTTTGATTTTAGTAAAATAATATAGTAATAGTATTAAATCAATTAAGTTGCTCTTTTTTACCTTTATACTTATTTTTTTCTTATTATTTTAGGCTGTGTTTGGCTGCACTAACTGCCATTAAGTTTCATTATTAATCAGACTAATTTCGTGCAAAATATCTTGAAATTTCATGATACTTGGCACAACCAAGCACAACTCAACTAAAAATCTAGAAGTAGCATGTAGCTTACGGTGCATGCTATATAGCTTAAGCTTCACGCTTCAGAGGAGTGAATGCTATGCTACAGGTCATTTGCTATCTAAAATACTGAGTGGTATATATGTATGCTCCATTCTAAGACACGCATCTGGTGGTGCCTAATGTTTATAGAGGGATAATCTACAATAGAGGCTTGTTAATTCAACAAGCTACCCTTACACTCCCACTAACATGTTGCCACTTACGCTAGTGTGGTACATGTGTGCCACATCGAAGCCATGTATCAAGTGGGGCCCACTGTGTAGAGATGATCTGGCCCAAAAATCAGGCCAGTCAAGTCGTTGGGAGGGCCACACATGCATTGGATGTGGAATGCTGGAGACTTTTTAGCCATCCATTTTATTTGTACATGTGTGGTCCACCTGTTGATGAACTGATTCTGTATTGGGCCATGGAATCAAAATAGTGGGATCCAAACTGCCATACTTTGATCTGGCACGGGTAGGTGGGGTGTCTCCAGAGGGTGGACTTAAGAATCTGCAAACGTCACAACATATCATTCCAAACAAATAAGGATTGTAAGGATTCCTTCTATTGAAGACGAATATATCTCACCCTCTATTGAAAACCACATCTGTGAGAAGATCTCTCTTTGTGAGGGGTTCAATGACTGGTGTGAAACATTCATGCAATACTTTAAGTGCAGCATAGAGCTTGCTGCTGTTCCCGGTCATAGCCTCAACATCGGATATATCAAGATTGCCGCCATTCCCTTCCCTTGATCTCAACATAGTCCAAGATACACCTTCTACACATGTTGAATTTGACTTCCCAAGAAGTTCGTGGAGACAAACATATACCTGCATCACGACAAGTATGTTACAGTGAACTGAAACTACTGTGATTGAGCACATACAGAAAATACTGACATCAGTAGATTAATCACCTGTCTCTACAGAAGCCCATGGCGAAAAACAAATTCCAAAAGCACATTATCAGGTATTTAAGAGTTCCCACTTTAGAGAAAGAAAGACTGGTTTTTTATGATAGAGCAGAATATATATATATATATATTATATATATATATATATATATATATATATATTATATATATATATCTATATATATATATATTTAAATGCAATTGAATGTGTGTCCTGCTTCTTGATGGTTTAGACCTGGACACTGCAACATTGATCGTCTATACAATGTGTATAGCCATATAATGTAATGCTATTTTCTATATTACAGACAATCTAATATTATATTATGTGCATGGAAATGAATACAGAGTAATAATAACAGTAGGATAGCATGGAGTGGTAAATAATAATAATAATAATTATTATTATTTTACTTTTCATTTTCTAGAATTTAATTAGTGTTTTTGACATACACAGTTCCCCCCCTCTGGCCATTTCCCAAAAAGAAAATCCTACCATTTTTCCACATACGGTTGAAACAACCTGGAGAACAATAATGGAAAACAAAAGCACTGCTAACTTTTGACTGTTAGGGCATGCAAGTGATACTTTTGCCCCCATTCTTTATAAAGAGCACCAAAAGGCAGATTTGTCCTTTGTGGGACTACCATGATCTATGATCGGCATCTGCTCCGTCCATCATCTGCACCAGTTCATGCTATGACACTAGCCCTAAAACATGGCCAATCCAATACTCAAGTGGGTGCCAAAAAAAAAATGGCATGGCGATGCCTACAATTTTAACCTTCTCAGGATGCACCATGATTTTTTTTTTTTTTTTTTTGAAGGGTAACTTGTATTAAGAGGAAAACAGAAGAAAAAGAAAAAAACAGGAGACAGGGAACTGCTAAGATAGCAGATCCTATGACACCGGAAGAAACGCTAGATCAACATTAAACCCATCCATATGGGAGGCCCATTCAGCAATGAAACACTTAACAAAGGAGCAGACTAAGAGAGGGGGCTTGGACTCGTTCCGAAAACACCGATTGTTCCTTTCGATCCAAACAGCCCACCAGGTTGCCAAAATCGCCATACGCCATAACCAAGATAGAGGTTTGCCTAGTCAAACACCATGCCAGGCCTTGAGAAGCGTATCCACATCTCTAGGGAAGCACCAGTTAATTTTGAAGCTAGATAGAATGGCTGCCCGGATTGAGCTGACAAAGGATGCACCATGATTTTTATAAGCCATCCAAACCGTTCACGAGATGAGCCCCACCAGGATGTAGGGAAAACAAAAATATCAGTCTGATCCAAAACTTTGGTGGGCCTACAGAAGGTTTCAATAGCAGTCATCCCCATCCCCACTATTTCCTATGGTGTGGCCCACTTTGGATCCGCACCCTTTTCAGGCTTGCGTCCTAACTAACATGACTGTCAAAAACCCATTTAATTATTTGAATAAATGACCATATAACCCGACAGACCCACGTTTTGTGAAAACCTTATGCATCTCTGCAACTGATGCTAACGTGCATGTCCAAGCAACATAAATTATAGCAAATTCATGTAATTAAATAGCTCCAACCATACCAAGAAAGAGGACTAAGTATACATGAATGGGTTGATTAGATCACTGTTGGGCCCCACCCTGATGAAATCAGCATAAACAATGACAAGCTACAGGCCTGTCATTCTGGGATCATTTACAGTCCTTTCCATCTCTTGTTCGGCTACTGGAAATCCCGTGAAAGCTATCTATAGAGACATATTGGGGAGGTGAATAGCACTACAGATCTAGAACTAGTACAGATTGCAATGTTGAATTCAGAATGATTTGGATTTCATCTTTGATATTTTTATATGTTAAAAACCAAAGCAATTGGATGCATGCAACATGATACATTATTCCAATTGAAAATAGAATGAAGAAAATCTTTTCAACACAAGCAAACATGTTATCTAAGTATCTAATTCTCAGTTCTGCCATTTGGAACGTTCTAATATGAGTGGCATTTCAGATTGGACCAAATAAGAGTTTACATCAAGTAATCAGCATACGTCAAAGGATTCAGAATAAGTGAAACTAATGTGCAAGTAGAACAAGACACTTTCCTCTTTCCACATGTTATGGTAGTACCTCTGAGCATTTTTCACTGCAAAACCAATTTCCTCTGGGACAACTATCTACCTCTTTCGTTCCTCTTGCTCTCAAGCACCCCACATGATCTAAAGAATTTGGAGAAAATTGTAAGTGTAGGGGATTTTGATGTATAATGTCACTAGATAGGGAAAGAATAAATGGATCTAAACTCACATTCACGCTCGCATTGATCGCAATAGATAACTGTTTTCTCACTATACTGCTCACCGTCACTGTTGAATTCTCCCTGACCACATATGCCACATCGACAACATGGACAAAACCATTCTCCTTCAGGCAGTTCCTACATAAACATCAACATCCAATTGCTTAGTAGCGAAAATGAGAGACAGGCAGTTTCTACATAAACATCAACATCCAATTGCTTAGTAGCGAAAATGAGAGAATGTTTATTATATGCAACATTCCAAAGGGAAATAAAAGAACAACGACAACCCCACTGAATATCTTGCAACTACTATTGCTGAAACATTCATATGCACTCTTTTCAAAATCTTCCGAAGAAAGAAAAGAAGTATTTCGCAGACAAATATGTACCACAACACAATCAGCAGCATTTTATCATTCCTTGTGCTCACTAACAGCACTTATGCATGTATACATAGTATATGGTAGTAGAGATGAATTCTATTGAGCCCGTATGCATACAGGATGTTAGACGAAGCATGCATGAATAAATCTATGGGATCACATGTATGCACATCCAAGTACTGAAAACAATAATTGGACTGTGAGAACCTGTTTGCAGAAGGTATCACCTGCAAATGAATTATAGGCTGTCATGCATGAACTCATTGCACTAACAAATCTCAAGTTAGAACTTAATTACATTGATTCAGGAAGATCTTGACTGGATGAGTTAGAAATTGTTTTAGAAAGCAGAGTAACTTCAGAACGGACCAACTCTTGTCTAAATACAGATCAACTGGAGGAACAAATCGTCAAGGTTCCTAGGTTTCTCTTTTTTCAGTAATTGGCTGCTAATCTTGTTAGGAAGCTTGAGCAGTTTCCCATTTGCCCGTCATATTGTACGAAAGATGTTCTACTTTCATGTAGAAAAGGGTTCGAAAACAGAGAATGTGGCAAACAAATTTCTAAAGATTTGTTTGGCAGCTTGGATCATGGGAACATGTGGATTTGAAATCCAAATCCAAAGATTTTCTTTTTTGTGGCTGCTAATATGATTGAAAATCCTCAAAAGGCCACCTTTTTATTTTCTCTAAAAGATGGGATGCAAAATCTGAGGATTTTCAATCCTCTCCAATTTTCATAACTGCTCTCTCCTCCTCTCAATAAAGTGGCCCTTTGGAAAATCCAGATTGCCAAACACAGTTCTCTGAATTCTACAGGATTGAAAATCCAGGCTGCCAAACAGAACTGACAGAATGAAAATCCCAGGATTGAGAATCCTGAATTTGGATTCATAAGTTAAAATCCAAATCCAAGGTATAGAAAAAATAGACACTACAGTGACAAACAAAGGAACAAGCATGCACTACATACAGGATAAAAAAAATAAAAAAATAAAAAAAAACAAAAAAACAAAAAAAAAAAACTAAAACAATGTAAATAAGCAGGAATTTCTACAAAAGATGAGATGAGAAGGAACCCAAAATGTACCTTTAAACCAATACAGTTCAAATGAAAACACGATGGGCAGTGATCACATAACACCAAGTCACCCCCGTCATGACAGATGGAGCATATGCTGTCGCCTTCGAGAAGTGATCTGGTGCTATTCATTTTCCTGCCTGGGAGCTTATTGTCATGCCCTATCTGCATTTGGCAATCTAACAGTGATCTGCCATCTTCTAAGAAAATGTGGGCAGCAGGTCGGTGATTAGCGCTCTTGGCATGAGCCTCAAACCTGCTAAGAGCAAACACCATTCTGCAACAGTCGCACTCAATTCCCTCACGAGTTATCTTCCCTTCCGCCATCGCAGTATGACCATTCTTATGCATGTAGCGCACCTTCTGCCCCGGCAGTACCATGCCCTTATCTATCAGCAAACACAGGCGTGCGTTGTGCTTGCTTCGTGGTCTCTTCTGTGGTGGTTGCGCCAGGTGCTTCGAGTAACTGCATTCTGATTTATTGTCTTGTTTGGTAAGAGATCGAGACGCCTTCCCCTTTTCCAGAATCTGAGAACCATCAGAGCAATCTAATGTATGTCTTAGCTTTTCCTGGCAAGAAATAGCAACTGCCAGTCCATTTTGTCTATCGTTTGCAACTACAGAAGCATTCTGATGACAAAGAGGTTCAAAAGAACTTCCCCCGAACTCAGGACATAACATTTCAGTAGATTGATTACTCTCTTGTTCCATACTGGTTGCAAGTTCCTCGAATTCATAAAGAATTCCTTCATTTTCCATCCACGCCTTGCAAGCAGTCAGAAGAGAACAAAAGATCTTCCCTTTGGGTGAACAATAACGTAACTCCTGCTTCGTTGTTTTGTATACATGCCAAAACTTCCATCCCGCGGATGAAAGGTGCTTCTTTGCATTTAATCTTACTTGCTGCATGTCCACATTCAGGTCTTTGTTCTTAAACGTCATACAGTAATCTATTATCGCTTGAGGGCAGAATGCTGATTTGATAGTCAAATCCTCAGAACGTTCTAACTGCCTTTTCATGAGAGGATGAGGATCATAGCATACAATGCTTCGTTCTTCAGCTGCTCCATGCGAAGAGACTCGTTTTTTTCGTCCAGATGGAGAGTGATTACTAATTTCAACTACTCGCTCTTCTTCAACAATTCCATGAAAAGATGCCCGTTTCCTCCTGCCTAAACTTCTACGTTTTTTTATGCCAGATGGAAGGTGATTACTAATTCCAACTACTCGCTCTTCTTCAACAATTCCATTCAATGCCTGTTTCTCCCCGCATAAACTTCTACTCTGACTGTTTCTTTCATATTCCTTCAAATATGTGCAAACCGTATGTAGAGAGTAGAACGGACTTCCATCAGGTGAAGTGTAACGATATCGAGGTTGTTTTCCATATGCTTTGAACGCAATCTTCCAACCCATGGCCAAAAGATGCAGCTTCACATTAAGAGTGATTTCAGTTTTCTGCGCCTTTTTTGTGGGATCAATATAATCTGCTACTGCTTGCAGAGAGAATTTGGGTCTTGGAAAAGAATTCTCATCAATGGGTAGCCAACAACCTTTTGTTACTGTAAATTCTTTTTCGCTGTCTCCATTTACAGTATCTTCAAGCATTCCTTGTTCTCCTTCATCTTCTTCGCAGTCATCTATCACTTCTCCATCCAAGTTTTGGAAGTCTTGGTTAGTATAACCACACATCTCCTCAAAAGCATGAAAATGAAAAGCTCCTCTCAGTAGACTGCACATGATAAAAAAATCACATATGAGTCTGACTACTCATGATATACACATTTCAGCAGGCAGGTTGGCCCATGACCCTGTGAGCCCCACCTAGGTGAGCCACACCCAGGTGAGCCATTGACAAGAATTCTCTCTGATCAGATAATCCTACTCTAACCATCTGATCGGTAGCGTACACATGATAAAAGATCACATATGAGGCTAAGTATGACTTGTCACGATCGAATACATCTCAATGATTTGGCCCATAACCAGGCAAGCCCCACCTGAATTAGCCATAGGCAAGAACTTTCAAGACCAGTTAATCCTATTCTGAGAGTGGATTGCCTACTGAGTAACCCATTACGCTATAGTGTACTGAGTAAACTCTGTGGGGCCCACCGTGGATGTATGTGTCTTATCAATGCTGTCCATCTGTTTTTCAAGATCATCACCCAAAGCTCAAGTGGACCCCACCACAGGAAGCAGTGGGGATAATGATGTCCGCCGTTGAAACCTTCCTAGGGCACACAGTGATGTTTTTTTTTTGTCATCCAACCTGTTCATAAGGTCACACAGTTATGGATGTAGGGAACTAACAACTATTAGCTTGATTCAAAACTTTTGTGGCCCCCAAGAACTAATCAACAGTAGGCATTCAATTTGCACTGTTTCCTGTGGTGTGGTCCACTCGAGCTTTGGATATGCTTCAATTTTAGTTCATACCCTAATATGAGCTGTTAAAATGGATGGACAGCATTGATAAGACACATATATATCATGGTGGGCCCCACAGAATTTACTCAGTATGCAACCCCCTTCCTCCTATTCTCACCATCGATCGGTAGCCTGTACATGATTAAAAGTAAAAGGAACAGAAATGCAGATTCAACAGATAGAAATCGTCTTATCAGGAGGTCAACTATGGCTAATTCATGGTGGTTCTGATACTGGACAGCCTGCTGAAATTGGCCAATGACTGGTATCATTTTCTCAGACTAATACCATGATATTAAGGAGCTGAGGATCAGATGTGCAGAGAAACGAAAGGAAATGGGAAGTGGAAGTATGTTCAGCATATGAAGGGCATAATGAAGATGGTCTTGGTCCCATTACCACATTAACCAAATGAACTGAACCTCCAAACTGTGGGCCACGCACAGCAACAATTAAAGAGGAAAAGGATGAAATTCTTCTGGTGATGGTTTGTTGATCGAGACAATTATTGGGTACGGCTCATCAAAAATGAATTCATCTGGATGAAGGGTCAGCGGTTCTTTCTTGTGTCTCAATGTGCACACCATTGTTGGCAAAAAACCAAACAGCAAAAAAGGGTATGGGAAATGCTAGTGCTTGATTTGATACTTAAAAAAAAAAAAATTTAAAAGAAAATCTGTAAAAAATAGAACGTAAAAATTTGAGAACGAGAAGATTTGGGTTCAGCATGGTTTTGAGGTTTTTTTTTTTTTTTTTTCAACTAAGTGAAGAAAATGGCTAATTATAAAAATTCAATTAGAACAATTAGATTTATATTTTTGGTCCATAAGTAACAAAATACATAGGTAATCAAATATTGGGTTAATGTCACAAAATTTTCCCACCTTCCACTCAATTCGTTAATCGATGAAGACAGCATCTGTCTTTAAATCACCCTCAAAAGCTCCTTTTATGAAGCAAAATAGTTTAATAGGTAATCAAAAACTTCTTTTTTTGGCAATGTTAACCCTTTGGGATAATTGGGCATTCCTTGACACACTGACTGATACTTGCGTTCTTCACAGACTTCTATTTTAGCCTTTGTTGTTTTGATTTTTCTAAGTGTTTGGGAGCTTGGACCGTCTTTGGGTGGAAAATAATTTCCAAGAAAATGACATTTTTCCTGATCAAGATTTTACTTTTTGGTTGAGAACATTTTTAGAAAAATATGTTTTCACAGCAGTAAGTCCAAGAAAACCTTTCCAACCCTCCCCCAGTAATTCTATCTCCCAATGCTTTCTTGAATAGCTAATTCTTTGATTATGCAAGCTTGCACTTTGCAAGACAAGACGAATTTGTAGCCGAGTCACTGAGTTGACTCAGCCTGACCGAGTTTCGAGTTGAGTTGGATTTTCAAGTTCTCAAACTCAAGCTTACCCTCTTAAGTAGGTTAATTGCTTCACAAAGCAGGAAAAGTAACCCTCTTGGATTTTAGTTCTTGATGATCTTGGAGATTGCAACTGAATGTGGCCCATCGAAACTTTCCTTTCAGCCATCCATTCGATTGCCGGTACTCAGATGGGTAGGAATCGTGGGCCAGTGTGATTTTTAGGCCACAATACGGATAATGCGATCTTGTCCGTCTGATCGTTGTACATTCTGTACGGTGGCCCATCCATGGAGGGATTACAAGAACTACACCGTTCCAAACGCCGATCCGATCAGGAGATGGGGAGTAGGGCGTACGATTTTGGGGGCCTTTCAGGACACCATTATTTTCTTTATTAAGGAAAGGGAAAGATGGGGTGGGCCCCACCGAAGAAAGAGAGTAATGCCAATAAAGCAAAAGTAATAAAACGAGAAAAAAACGACAGAAAGCGATCCTGCAACGTTGCGTCCGTACGAGAGAGAGAGAGATGGCAGGACCTGATAAGAGCTTCTCGAAGGAGATTGAGGGGACTGTGAGAGCTTCTTCCGTCGTCTTCACGCGAGTTAGGGTGAGAGAGAGAGAGAGGACGTTTTAAAGGGAAGGCGTAACAGGTGTAACCCGGTAATACGTCAGTGGGTGTTTCCCGACCGTGGGGCCCACATTGATGTACGTGTTGTATATCCACGCCGTCCATCAGTTTTTTCCAGATCATTGTAGGTCGTGGTCCAAAAAAAGAGACAGACCCAAATCTCAAGTGGACCACACATTAGGGATTGTACTCTCACCGTTAAAAAACTTAAAAGTTTTCTATCAAGCTGATATTTGTGTTTTCCTTTCGTCGATATCCTTGTGACCTTATCAACAGGTTGGCAAATAAACATTACGGTGGGCCCTACTAAAGTTTTAGTGCTAGACCTTCAATGGCCACTGTTTCCTGCAGTGGGGTCCACTTGAGATTTGGATCTTATGTGGACCATGCACTAACAGCATGGATATACAACACATACGTTAAGGTGGGCCTACGGTGAGGGAAACACCCAGTAACGGACGTGGATTGCGTGCTACTCTCACCGGTATCTAGCCACTGTGGTGTGGTCCACTTAAGCTTTGGATCTGACTCGTTTAGTAAACATACCTTAAAATGATATCAAAGAAGGGAATGACGGCGTGGATAAACAGATACAACATGGTGGGCCCGCCCACATAACTGCCCCTTCGTGGGTATAGAAGGGCAGGGATCGGGCGCAATCCGCGCCCCCTTTAACGTTTTATCCAACTTTTTAAAAGGAAATCGGATTGACTATGACGTGGGGAACTTTAATATGTCAGTTCCTGGGGCTGTGTTAGGCCAACAGAAATGTCCGTGATAAATCCACTCCGTCCATCTGTTTTGAAAGACGACAGTAGAACTGGATTCTAAAAAATCAGATAGATCCAAAACTCATGTTGGCCACACTAACGAAACAGTGGGAACAGAAACATGCACCGTTGAAACCTTCCTGGAGCTGACCATGATGTTTATTTGCCATCCAAACCGTTCATCGGGTTAAAACCACTCAGATAAACCGTAAGAACAAATATCATCCTGTTGAAACACAATTTATGTCACCCTACTCGTTCAATCCTAATGATTTAATTTGGTATGGCCCACATGAGTTTTAGAATCGTGGTTTTTCGAAAATAGACGAACGGACTGGATTTAGAAGGGACATATCTGTAGGCATCATGTAGCCCCGGGCACAGGAATATCTCTAATTGCTTTGCTTCGTTTTAAAGAAACACGTAAATAAACAAACACGTAATAAAGAGAGGTCTGCGTACGAACAGACGCGCTATAAATACGTGTTTGGGAAATCGTAACATGTTTTGAAGGATTATCATTATAAGCTTTGGAAATTAAATGTATCTCAAAATTCGGCACTGCTTTCCAAATCTATTCGAAATTCAAAAAACCGAGTATATCCCACCCTACACACTGTGAATCTAATGAATAGGTGCAGAATCCACATCAGCATGTTTTGTAGGTCCCACCATGATGTATGGGTATATCCAGACCGTCCATCCATTTTCCGAGATTATTTTAGGTTATGAGACCAAAAATCAGAAAATCTAAAGGTCAAATGGACCATACCATAGAAAGCAATAGGGATTGAACGCATGATATTGAAAATTTCTTGGGGGCAACAAAAGTTTTGGATTAATCAGATATTTGTGTTTTCCCTTCATCCAATTCTGTGTGAAATTACGAACATGTTGGATGGCAAATGAACATCACACTAGCCCCAGGAATGTTTTAACGGTGAAAGTCATTGTCCCTACTACTTTTTAGTGTGATCGACGCAAGCTCTGAATCTTCCTCATTTTTGAGCCCATACCATAAAATGATCTCACAAAAAGGAGGGACGACACGGATATAATACATATGTTATGGTGGGGTCCACAAAACTTATTAACTCTATCTAAACCCAATTTGAAAGTAAACCATATTATTTACTTTTTTAATATTTACGTTTCAAACATAGCATTACAACCATAGGATAAATCCAATTCCAAACAATACCTCACGCGTTCATTTATTGCAACTTTTGTAATTCTATTCACCTTAATCTCACATAATACAGCTGCCAAACGGTCCCTTATGCATTAGTCTTTACACAGAGCACACGTGTGAATCGACAAGCGTGTGAAGCATCTAAGTGGTGCATAAGGTGGGGTCAGTTAGACGATGCAGAGAACTAGGCTGGCCTTCTCATCATGGTTTACTATAGAAAAAATTCCAACCTTCCATGTTCTTATGGCCCGCCAGATGTATCGGGAGATATAGGTAGGTAAAAATCATGGTACACGTGGCAGGGGACATCAATCAGGATCATGTACATAGTTGAAGATCTCATGGATGGTCTAGGTATCAAATATTACACCTATCAGACAATCATAGCCATGGATTTGATTCAATTTCAAGCCAGAATCTGAACTGTTGAACATCTTTCTCTACAGTTTATTTGAAGGCCACTGATCAGATAAGATTGAACAATGTTGAATGAATGACTCTTTTAGAAGCTTATATTTGGTATAAATTAAAATTCAAATCACATTCCATTTGGAGTCTAAAATTTATGTTTAGCCGTGTGTAATCCCTTGGAATTCTGCTGAATATTTATATATCAAAATTTTTTTTTGATTGAATTACAAACTATAAGGCCCTGTTTGGGCAAATATTTTTAGGTGTATTGAGGTGTATGGAATTGGCTGATATGATGTATTTAATGCTGTCAGTGGACTGTCGGTGGTTTGGGTGTAGTCACCAATTCCATGACCAATGTCTGAACGTGTTGGAGTCGTGGTATTGCAACCATCCCACCACCTAGGCGTGTTTGGGCAGTGGGATTAGAAGGGATTAAGTGCGATGGGATTCATTTGGTCCCGTCCCAATTCCACGCCATGTTTGGAAAATTTTTTTACACAGTCCAGACCTCTGGATATCACGGGTCATGCTTTCGGTAGCCCATGCACTACATGATAAAAAGTCAGATCCAATCCGTGCATCACGTGGGTCCTTCCATATATTTCCCATAAGGAAAAATTCTGTAGGGCCGGGAGATCGGGTACACAACTTATGTGTGTTGCATCTACAAACAGTAGTCGTCCATTTTTCCAACTCTTTACGGTTAAACGGATGCATCCAATCCATCCACCAACCTGCGATGGGATGATTGGCTATGAGGTCCTTGTGAAACTCTAACACACGGCTAAGATAAGCTGCATTGCTCGCCAACTAGCCAGCCTGGCAAGAAAAATAAAATGTAGAAGATAGAAAGCAGTGGGAAATGCAAGTACGTACACATGGATTGGATGTGACACAGTTCATGTGGACCAAAATGCTGTGGATGTCCCTTCATCATGCTTTGTCGATTTCTCTTCTTCAAAAGCTTGGAAAATGATCTTTGAGCCATTCGCAGGAGTAGCTAATGAGTAACATGCTTGGATGAGATCCATGCCGTTCAACAGTCGGCCATGTTGTGTATGTGACGTGGCCCACAAAATTAGTTCATCCATTGATCAGGTGGGCCAGTTGGACGTAAAAAGGCCATCGATGGTTCGAAAATGCTAACAATACATCTATGTCACTGGATGACTAGAATGGCCCATGCACCAACACAATCAAAAGTCCATATAGTGAAGAGATATCAAGGATCCAAAACGATCGATATCACGGTCAATCCATAAATTTATGGCTCAGATCTCTGGTGGACTATTGTCCACGGTGGACGCCATAGTTTCAACGCTGTAGATCACTCAACCATAAGCACTCATACAAAACCCAAACACACATCTGTAGGGTCAAACGCATTATACAATAAACTGAGAAAATAAATGCTCGCTCATTGGTCCCTAAAATAAACTGAAAAGACTAGATGGTCCATTCATCACGATATATACACAATCGAGTCTACCGTGTATTTGATGTGGCCCTTCCAATGAAGATATTGTTTCAGCTACTTCACCACGTGTTTTCAGTGAGGCTATTCTACCATTTCACAACGGCGTAGATTCTCCACCCATTGACGTATTATCAAGAAATGAAGCCGTTGTATGAAAACAAAGTTGATGTCCCAACTGTCAACCACGTAAGATAATCAAACCGACCTGCACACAGAATGTTCGCTTCAGAATAAACAGAAATGGAATGGGTCCAAGATGCACGAAAATAGCAATCAGACAAAAAATACAAACAGGGCCTTAGATTGCACGACAATTAGCAAAATAGAAAACTCAACCTGAATTGAGCCGTGGGGATTTTATTTTATATTTAATTTTTTCATGAAAAAGGCTCTTTGAGAAATGCTACATCAAAGGCCCTATCTGCAACCATTAAAGCAAGTGCCAAGTTGAAGATTAAATCATTCTGGTTTTTGGGTGGCTCATCACCAGGGCTTTGTGCTGAGTATATGCATTGGGTGGGCCACACTCAGTATATTGAATGCCCATGTTGGCTAACTTTCTGCTTTTAAACCATAAGTGGTCTCACATACTCGTGCCCAATTGAAGATTAAATCATTCTAGTTTTTGGGCTAGGGAACATCACACACGGTACTGAGTACCCATGATCCTGTGTTGAAACTCTTGTGAGTCTACCACTGAGGCATGAGTAAGGACCCCTCCTTTCAAGTTCATTCCTGTATATAGGTGACTTAAAAGAGATATGGGCTACTTACGTCTTGATTGCTTCTGGAGAATCAGATGAGAGAGAGGGTCTGGAATTTGCGTGTTCATTCTAATCTGCTACTGCTTCTGGTGATTCTGACTTATTTGAGGGCCTCCCTTCAAACATCTGCAAGTAAACAACCACACATTCACAAAGTAAACATCTGCCAGTTAGTTGTTTAATCACTATGTCAGGCACTGACAACCAGTGATAAGAAAATCAAACGTTGTGCTTTCATAAAAATGAATCTACACCTCTTGGACTATTAAAGCGAATGAGAAGACATCTACACTCTTTCAGTGGGATGCAAAAGACGGTAAATATTAGGTGTCGTTGTTGTAGGGATCTGCCAAAGCATAGTAAAAATCACAAAAGATAATGCAACCTAGGTAAAGCCTGCATATATTAAGTTCCCCCGGCTCCTGACATGGTGGGATTTAATTGTACAATAAAATATTGTTAGAGATAAGGTTTGATTGAATACTTAGCTCATTGGAAAACTTTTAGCCCATGCTTTGTGTGAGCTCTATTACTAATAGTGGCAAGTCGATTCAATCAAATAGTACCATGTCAAGGATAACTAAAACATTTAACCAGCATTCCTTTCAACGATCCTTTGCGTGGACTGAACCAGCCATCTAATCAATCAATAGCAGTAGCAGTAGTAGCAGTGCCTAATCTGTGTGGCCGTTTGATGACCTACATGTTAACAAAGACAGTTCTCTGTAATTTAAAAAGAAGCTGTGGGACCACTTTGGAAAAACCATTAAAGCTGCGTTGTTGAGAGAAGACACGCCGGAAGTGAAAAGATACATTATTGAGTGCGGTGGTCCATTCGTGTTTGGTCGAGGTTGAGGTCCATCTTGACTAATCAAAATGAGGCTCAAACAGCTGCATAGATGGCCGATCTGGACCATTTATTTAGTAGGCCATACAGCCAATAGCCAACTGTACACAAATAACAGTCTGGTCAGACAATTCAGCCCATGTGAATGGTGGATCTCAAACAACATGCTAAAATACAACATCTTCGTCCCATGATCCTGTGTTGAAACTCTTGTGAGTCTACCATTGAGGCACGAGTAAGGACCCCTCCTTTCAAGTTCATCATGTATATAGGTGACTTAAAAGAGATATGGGCTACTTACATCTTGATTGCTTCTGGAGAATCAGATGAGAGAGAGGGTCTGGAATTTGCGTGTTCATTCTAATCTGCTACTGCTTCTGGTAATTCTGACTTATTTGAGGGCCTCCCTTCAAACATCTGCAAGTAAACAACCACACATTCATGCAAGTAAACAAAAACAAGTTAGTTGTTTAATCACTATGTCAGGCACTGACAATCAGTGATAAGAAAATCATCATTGTGCTTTCATAAAAATGAATCTACACCTCTTGGACTATTAAAGTGAATGAGAAGACATCTACACTCTTTCAGTGGGATGCTCGACGGTAGATATCAGGTACCATGTAGCAATCTGCCAAAGCAAAGTAAAAATCATAAAAGATAATGCAAGGATAGAAGTGTTTGTTGCAGAAGAACTATATGATCCATACCCCGATGTAAATGCAAGCTTTGTTCATGCAAGGCCCATGGTTCATTGATCCACACCACTGAATCGATGCAGAATCATAGAAAAAAGAATTGGAGTCTCCTTTGAAAGTGATGGAGGCATTTTAACTCACCTTAGTGATGATTTGTGGCAAAATATAGTGTAAGTTTGGAAAGAATAAAGTTCACTTTCGGCTAAGATGTCCGGGTTGGCAGTTGCAGACCCGCAGATAGCTTCCTAGATCTTTTCAGGGTGACAGTGCAGTGTTAAGCCCTGGTGATAGGGTGCAATGTGTCAATTGGTGTTAGCATGGTTTGGAATCTCACCTTCATGAGTAACCTCAAGGATGAGGAAATTGTCAATCTAGCCAATTTGCTGCATCTCATTGAAGTCGATTAATCTTCCTGTTGCCTCCAAACACACATCCGTTGCCTACACACAGAAACAGATGTTACCCACGAAATGATACAGGTAACCAATCCGGGTTTCAAGTAGTCATACCTGACCCTTGGTGCAACTGGGAGCAAGAGGCTGGACTTCTAAAATGAAACCTCATAGTAATGGAGGTTAAAGGAGGTATGGATAAAAGAAAGGATCAATGCATGCAATTCAACCAAATGGTACACTCCAATATACAGATAATGAGATTTGTAGTTAAGATGCAGTTATACATGCCATATCAAAGAGTTCGAACATAAGTTATCTATTGTCTACCAAAATTTAAACAGCAAGTTCTTCAATCTGATCTCCAAACCTACAGCTTAATTATTATATACAATATGAAGAATAAAACCAAGATTGCAACTACTAATGCAACCACCACTTGCCCGAGATTCAGGGTGGCATCATCTACATCATGGTTCTCGAAATTTCTTGGACAGAATTCCGAGCATCTGTAGGTGAATGTACCTCACCACATCCCCTGTTAATTAATCCACTACTTGAACTTGCATAGTTTGCATTCCACCATGCGGTCGCATCTTGGAATGTTTTGAATGATCGATGTCTGGCACCGCTAAATCCCTCCACATGCAGTCATGCCTCATCCCAGGACATATATATCCCGGTCGTCGTCCATGGATTACAACATAATATTTATTGTTACCCATCTGCATTCACATAAATATGACAAGGATAGGAGAAAAAGCATGTTATAACGTTTGAAATGAAAACATGTGAAGATGATATATTAATAAAACCGCATTTAAGCAAGCATCATAAATATGTAAATGCAAGCAGAATGTTATACTGGCTAAGTATCCAATAAACATTTAACATGATTATAAATACATCACAAAAAGATTAGAAACTAAACTAACTGTTCATCTCCTTTCAGTATATAGTTATTACAAAACCACAAAATAAATTTTTCGGTTTCGATGCGTAATAAAAGTATTTTAATCCATCAAGAAGAACCCCACCATTCCTCCATTCATATCAGACAAGGTTTTTTCAAACCACTCACCCTCCGCTCCGGGCGAAGATTTACGAAAAAGGATGCTAGCTGCTTATCCCGAATCAACATCCGACCAACCTCTATAAACTCTTTGTTGGTCAGTCCCTGAATCCCGAGGAGGACATCCAGCACTTTACCAGTGCGGTTCATCTCCTTTCCAAGTCCAAAGTTTCGCATTGCCTCCGCCACCACACCATCCAGGGAAGTGCCAAGGACGTCACAGGACAAGCAGCACGCATCCGTTTCGCAGAAGCACTCCCACCACGACTACTCTCAGAGTCACTCACTCTGTTGGGAGTGCTACGAAATGAACGATTTCCAGTTGCCCGACGAGACTCATTTGAATAGTCATAATCCCTAATCGAATCTCCGAGATGATCCTCGGAAGTTCGATGGGTACATCCGTATCATCGTCATACGCGAGGAAGACGCAGCCATGTTTCGGTCTTCCCTTCGCGTAGCGGCCTGTTGCATGGTCCGAACCAATAATCGCCGCCAAATCATCCATTCGCTCAATCCGCTTTCCACGTAACCTTTCTGCTCTTGGATGCGACTACAATCAAGAAATATTTTAGTTCAGTAAACATATTTGATACAATCCTGATTTACAATATAAAGGGTTGTACGCAATGATTACCTTCAGGTACTCATCCCAGACCTCGTCGGGTGCGGTTACTACCATACGCTCGCTGTCCCAACCGAAACCACTTGCGGCCAGCATGTCCTTCAGATCGTTGTACTCACGCTTGTGATACCGCATTCGATTTTGAATGTTTTGCCAGTTCATCGTAATTTGCGTCTTCCTCGACACCTCCGCAGCGGCCTTATTATATGCCTCCTTCTTAAAACTGTTTTCTGCTTTTCGGCCTATAGATATCTGTTCAAGCAAAGCATCGAATAAAATTGAATCCATGGCCCAGGTCCATTTGATTTTTGCAGCTCGTGAAAGCGGCTCAGCAAGTGATTTAACGGTCTTCTCACGTGGAGAGCATCTTGTCGGCAGAATTACAGTTCTTATTGGGGACTGCGTCGGAGTTTGTGTATCTCTTACAGAATAATCAGACATGTCACCTACTGCGTGGATTAACAAACAATTAAAAACATCTATAAATAATAATGAAGTTCAATAGTATACTAGCAACTACGTATTACGAAAAGAGCATTTAATTGTATCGAGCAAATATGTAAGTCAAAAAATGACAGACTTCATATCGACTGTCTTCTCTTACACACATATATATATATATATAGTGTGGTGTGTGTGTGTGTGTGTGTGTGTGTGTGTGTGTGGTGTGTGTGTGTGTGTGTGTTTGTGTTTCTAAAAAAAAACATCAGTTAATGTATCTTTTAAATAAAGGACTCTATGTATGTAACACCCCGTACTTTTCAGTACTCGGATGTTACCATGTAACCAAATTTAGAAATAAATATGAACCTAGCTTAGTAAACATTCACGTACATCCTAGTATTAAATTTGACCATTGAAGGTGATCCCTATCCATGTATCAAACCACCTAATAGTCAAATAATGTATATACTAAGTGTATTATTTTATCTATTCATTATATTATAAATTTTACACAAATATGGATTAAAAAGGTTATGGACGTATTTTGATAATTTTATACAAAATAAATAATATATGAAAATGTATCGAATAGTAGGAGTGACATGTATGTAATTAATGTACATGAAATATTGTGAAAATAATGTTATATTAAATAAACATGAGGAATAATAATTCTACATTATATAATTGAACTATAAATATTTATGTAGTATTAAATATCCTTTAGAAAAATGTATACAAAAGATTATTAAAATAATATATGAAAATGTATCGTAATGGAGTGACATGTATGTAATTAATGTACATGAAATATTGTGAAAATAATGTTATATTAAATAAACATGAGGAATAATAATTCTACATTATATAATTGAACTATAAATATTTATGTAGTATTAAATATCCTTTAGAAAAATGTATACAAAAGATTATTAGAAATTGAAATAAAATTTTATATCATCTAATAGTATTACTCAATACTAATATGATTTTAATTCATGCATACATATGTTTATTTATAATGTGATGAATTATATATTAATAAATATGGATTAGTAGCATGATGTAGAAGTAGTATGTTGATATTAGGATTTATGTGGTGTATATATATTATATGTGTGTGTGTGTGTTGTGTGGGTGTGTGTGGTGTGGTGTGTGTGTGTGTGTGTGTGTGTGGGTGTCTGTGTGAATGAGATTTTAAATGTTGTAATTCTAACTAACATATAAAAATAATAAAAAATTGGTATTAATATTAGTCTCTGGGTAGCCAATTCATTACAAAAGCATACGAACAACCAATAGGACCCTTTTAACCATTTGACGTTCGATCTCGGGAATATGGCCATCAGATTGTCACTAGAGACACTTATAAATCCTTGTTCAATCAACACGACCCCACCTGAGCATTGGATCTACCTCATCTCGGTCTAGATGGCCCAATAAGCCATAAAACGGAATGAACGGAGTGGATTTATCACAAGCATCATGGTGGGCCCCACCTCGCAAAGTGAGTGCATGACAGAGGACGTGCACCCGCAGACCAATGACGAGCCAGCTCGGTCAGCAGCGGGTTTGACCCGCATTTCCTTTAAAAAGGAAGGACTTCTCCTCCTTCGTTTTCAAACAGCAGCGGTCGGGTGACCGTTTGGGACGCTCGTGGCCCACCATTGCAATCCTCTAGCAAATCCAAACTGTCCATCGTGTCCAGGGTCTGGTCCCACCAAAACATATCTCGTATCACGCGTGGAAAGGCACCCACGTGCGTACGAACCTTGCCGCAAACAGACCTACAAGCACACAATTTTCGGAAATGGAAAATGTCTTCCCACGCCAGCTCAGCAATCGTGTAAGCCTCCTTTTCTTGCATCTCCCGCCGTTCAATCGGAGTGATCTGGACTGTCCTTAGCTAGGTTTTTTATTATAAGAGAAGGAGAGAGAATGAGCAGCCGTTTCTCCCCAAAAATCTCCCCCACCAGCGAACCCTCCCCCAAGCTTCAAAAACTCACACCCCTGAGCTTCATGAAGTCTAAACTAACCATCCAGCGGTCGGATTTGAGAAAGAAACCGCGGTTGAGAGTCTGCCATTAGAGCTCGCCATCTTCACCGCCGTTCCAAACTGAGACAGATGCAGTTCAGGATGCGGTTTTCAGGCCCTCACTGTCTATTGATGGTGTTGGGAAGAGAAAGGCAGAGGTAAGAAGAAGAAGGAAGTAGAATGGAGAAGAAAGAAGGAGGGTGGTGCGGCCGTTGCACACACCACCGTGCCGCACTCCCGTCGAACTGAGCCGAGAGTTGGGGCTAATCCACTGAGTCGGGCCTGTCCCAGCTGGTCGGGCCTGGACCAACCCAGTTACCTTAGGGAATACAGGAAGAAAGAAAACAAAAAAAAAAGAAAGAAAGAAAGAAAGAAGAAAGAAGGAAGAAATGGAAGAACTGGGAGAGAGAAGTGGAGAGCGGGAGGTGAGCTTGACTCGGGCTATGCTGCACCTGCCGTTGAGTGGTGGCCATGGGCAGTCCAAATTAGACTGGTGTGGCTTGCGTCTTGGCTTCGAAAAGGCCAGGGAAAGAGTGACAGAAGGAGAAGAGAGGAGACAGGGAGGGCGGTGTGCATTGACACTGACTCGACTCAAACGAGCTGAGTTCGACTCGTTGGTGAGTCTGAACTGAGTTCAGGTTCAGCAGGGTATAGGCTTGGCCTAGTCCAACAGTAGGAGAAGGAAGGAGAAAGGAGAAAGGAAAGAAGAAAGAGAGGAGGGGTGTGCGGCTGCACCACGCTGATGTACAGCGAACTGAGTCGCTGACTCGGTTCAGGTTGGGGCAGGACTTGCCGGGGTTGGCTAGTGAAAGAGAGCAGGGAAAGAGAGAGAGAAAGGAAAATGGAAAAGAAAGAAGAGAGAAACAAAAAGAGAGAGAGAAAAGAAGAAAGAGATAGGTGGGGTGGTGTGTTGCTACCGAGTCAACTCGACTTGAACTGAGTCGACTAGGTGAGTCTCCTTTCTGACCTGATTAAAATTATTTCGAATATCACTGTTGTTATTTATTTTTCTTTGGGTTATTAAATTTGGATATAATTAACCATTTGTAAATTAACTATACTGATATTGGATAATACATATAGAAATTATCATTATTAAATATTAATATTTATTTTATTTTACCGCTCTTAAAATAGTAACATTACGTTAAAGCATACTATTTATTTTATTACAATAACTATTAGTACCTTGATGAGCTAATAGTAAGTATTGTTAATATTACGATCGTTTTGAAAATTTTTGTAGCGTTGGCCATTAGTCCTTACCATATAGAATATAGAAGTCCTATTATTATTACTTGCACTACTTAAAAGATCATCATCGTTATAGAAATAGTAGATAGTGTCGGTACTTTTAAATGGGAACTTAGAAACCATCATTATGAATGTTGATGGATTAATACTCTATAATAAATATTATTCGACCAGTTGTACAATAATAATAATATTAATATTAATAATTCAGGATTCAATTTCTAGAATCTAAGTTTAAGACTAAAACCTAAGATGAAAACCCTAATCCCACATCAAAACCCTAAACCTAGGTTAAGACCACAACCTTAAATGGTGAATAAGCTTGGATCCAATTGTACAACCTTACGATTTATGGTAGGGACCGATTCCAAGGGAACACACATTTGTAGCGATGGTGTAGGTGATTCAAACATAAGGTGATGATTCTTCCCCTTGAGCTTTCCATCTTCTCATTAGCTTAAGTTATAGTTTTTATTAAAAATCATAATTGTATCTCTCTCTTATAATCACATGTGTTAGCTGGTGGAAATTGAATTGCTGTATTGCTGCTTAATGTTCATCTTGTATATTTGTTATACTTGTGGATTATCTGTGTATTGTTTATGGACTTTAAACTGGTACATTAGTGGGGAATTCCCCACATGAATGTTGCACCCATACTTGGGATGCAACTGACTAGTTGTGATCGTAATGGACCTTCGACTTGGTGGTTATTGAGTGGGGTCTAGATGGATCATTGATGTGGGCCTACCATTCAGGGTTGTTGTGCTCAATGGTTTTAAGGATGGTTTCATCGTATGGTTTTGATATTCGCCTATGTGGCATACTTTAATATTCGCTCTACATGGTTTTATTTGATGTTTTTCTTATATGGGTTTGATGTTTTATACTGTGCACCATGCGATCGTAAGCCCCATAACAGTAATATGATGACTACTAGTCGACAGGGTTCCATTAAACAACCTAGGTGGTAGGTCTCATGGGCGGGGATGGTGGGAATGAGACACTATGCCCGAGCCGTCGGACTACGCTGGGCCATGTGCTCCCAGTAGTGACCTTTGAGCTTATTTAATTGGCTAGTTGTAAATGGACTAATAACGACTTGGTAATATGCATACATGGCACGTTATTGTTCTGACTGGATGATATTCCAGGTTCGATGATTCAGACTGATATATTTCCCAGGTTCGATGACTGCAGGGGTGACGGTCCACTGTCCGCAAGATGAGCATCCCGGGGCGATGATTGCATTCACGATCCAGCATCTAATAAGACTGCATTTACTATGTTTTGGTGTCTGGTGGATGTTTATACTATTTCTACCTAATGCGGCGGTGTGTAAACTTGAGTGGAATTGATCGGGTCAAATATTGCATATCAGACCCCAGTAATTGCATAAATTTACGTACATGATAAGGCTTAATGGGGGTATTAATGTGTTTTATTACAGGATGAAATCAATGAGTGTGTATTGAAAAATGATGGTTAAAAGCATGGATTTGACACTCCGAAATTACCAAAGCACAGGATGAACCTCAGAGACCAATAATGAAGAATTTACATGCCAGGGATCCGAGAAATCAAGCGTTCACACCAAAGGGGCCCGAAAAAGGGTCCAGAATGCAAGATCACATGGTTCCCTCCATTTGATTGGCTCAAAACTTCATACATGGGATTAGGGACATAAATTAACCGTACATTTCAAATTTCAGCCCTCGGATCACTATGGAAGTGCCCCAAGGACAAATCAGCCCACAAACCATCCATTTGGGCCCACCTATAATCTGGATATGCTTCAAATTCGGTCTCATCCCGTTTTATGAGGTGAGAAAACAGATGGTCGGATTAGATTTGCATAATTATCAAGATGGACCCCACATGAGTTGAGAGTACACAGTGCATAAGTGCACTCGGTGTACACTGGACCGAACGAGCTGTCAAAGTCGACTTTGACCGACTTCTTCAGCAAAAGAAAGCTCCAGCGTCAGCGAACCGACCCACGGTCGTCGGTTGTGGGTCCACAATGCCCATCAAAACCATCAATCCGGGCCGTTCATCAAGTCTAAATGAAGACCATTATCATGCCTAGGTGGCAGATTTGCAAATGATCATCATGAGTGAAATCTAGCCGTTCAAACATGGAATGGACGGTGTGAAACGAGATCTTCCGTGGCCCGCACCAAAATGGATAAAAAACTATGGTTTCCGACCGGAATTCGAGAGAAATTCAGTGGACGGAGGGGATTTCAATTCACGAGATGGAGGGCCCCACCATTTTCGCAGCAGTCCGCGTCCCTGTTTATGCGGCAACGAACGAACGGACGCTGTCCATTTTTGCGAACGGTGTGGGCCCCACACATGCCTATACGGCCGATCCAAACCGTTCATCTTGTAGAAGGCCCGAGCACTACAAACCATGCTGATATTCCACTCCCATGCGTACACACGTGCATGATACAGAGGCCACAAAAGGGCTGCCCTGCAACGTTCAAATCGGATTCTGTATTTTCTTCTCTGCGTCGCGTCAATGGACGTTCAAAACCCACCATTCTTGACTGAAATTTCGTCCTGAATCCATGGACGGGTGGATTTCCAGAAAATACCTCTGTGGGGCCCACCGATCATGGCTGCAAAATTTCCATTCCATGTCCTGCTACAACTCTGCCACTGATCCAGCTTTCCAGCAACTATAAAAAAGAGTCTTGGACATGGGAAAAGCATTCAGAAATTGAGGATTTCCAGATCTACAGCAAGGGAGAGAAGAAAGAGAAGAAGAGAAGAAAGAAGAGAGAGAGAAATTGGTTTGATTTTTCTTTTATGAATTTTTATTTTTATTTCATCTGTTTAATGGATTTTATGGGTAACTAATCTCTCAGCTAGGGCTGAGATGAAACCCCTAATTTGAACACCCTTTGTTCTATGTTGATTTTACTTTAATTAGATTGTTTGTTTCTTTCCCTAGTGTGCTTGATTGCTTTAAATTCTATACTTCTCCATCTATGAACTTGATCAGAGTCTATGGATGGATGTGGTCTGGATGCTTATTCTAGGTGCTTGTATCTGATCATGAACAGGTTCCTGTAGAGGAAGAAACAGGGTGCTTTACTGAACTGCATATTCCATATGCCCGATTTGGACATGGGATATGTTATTCATGGCATTGCTTGAGGAATTAGACAATCTGTATGCCCGATTAAGGACACAGATTGTGCTTTCTCTAGATAAGTTAGATCAATCTAAATTAAAGTGAATTAACGGACAAAACAAAGGTTAGGAATTAAGGGGGATTCGAAAGTCCTAGTGCTCTCTCTGATTGAATTTTCTTCCTTATTCTCAATAGTTTTTTTTAATATAGATTTGTGTTAGTAAATTGCTCCATTATTTGTTGAATTAGTTAAGGAGAATCACAGATTTGAATTGTGACGACCAGTCCTCGTGGGATTCGACCTCGATCTTACCGAGTTTATTACTACATCACAACCCTATACTTGGGGAGTGAACAAGTTTTTGGCGCCGTTGCCGGGGACTGTTTCGGTCCAAATTGAATTTAGGATTCTCTCTTATCATAATTCATAGCTTAGGATTTTACTAACTTAGAGTTCTTTTCTTTATTTTAGAAATTAACCTATTTCCTGTTTTGTAGGGTCCTGAGATAAACTTCTAATTTGGTAATCCCTTTCTAAATTCTTTACTTTTTCTAATTTTTATTTTTAAAATTAGGTTTTTACTTTTTTAGAAATTTTCTAATTCTAGAATTTCTTTTGAATTTTAGAAATTACTTAGATTTAGATTTTTAGTAACTTTTAATTCTAGTTCTTTCCTTTTTTTTTTCTTTTTAGAAACTAACTCTTCTTTTTATTTTTAGAAACTTTCTTTTAGAAATTAACCGTTGCTTAGGATTTTTTTTTCATTATTTTAGGAAACTTGATTTGTTTTGTTTCTATTTTCAGGAATTGAGGAAGAAAGCTACTAAGTGAAGGAGGAGCTTCTTAAATCTTCTGACATCAATCATCTCCTTTTCCGGGTTCTTTTTCCCATTCTTACTTACATAGTTTTAACTGTTTTTTTGAATATCAAGTTTCTAGTTCTAGTTTTCTTTTTCTTAGGTTGTTACTTAGTTTATGCTAGGACGTAGATCTCTAGATATAGAACTAGCATCTTTGATCCTGAAATAGAAAGAACATTCCATAGAAGATTGAAAGACATCCTAGTTGAAATGGCAGAAGAGAATGGAACTAAAACTCTTAGAGATTATTCAGCTCCTGTCCAATTCAATGCGCCTTCATGCATAGTGTTGCCCACCACCACGGCAGCACACTTTGAACTCAAGACTGGGGTCATACAGTTGTTGCCTTCCTTTTATGGGTTAGACAAGGAGGACCCATATCATCATGTGAAAGAATTCCTAGACATTTGCTCCACCTTTAAATTCCAAAACTTCTCAGACGATTCGATCCGCCTACGCCTGTTTCCTTTTTCTTTGAAGGATAAGGCGAAAGCATGGTTGAATTCTCTAGAAGTTGGGTCTATCACTACATGGGACCAATTGTCTAGGAAGTTCTTAAACAAGTTCTTCCCTGTTCACAAAACTAATGCTCTCCGTAGAGAAATCACTAATTTCACACAAAAAGAGGGAGAGCACTTTCATGAATGTGGGAAAGATGGAAGGACTTGCTTCTTAAATGTCCACACCACGGTTTTGAGAAGTGGCAACAAGTGCAATACTTTTATGACGGTCTGACACCCCAGAACCGTCGCATGGTTGATGCCACCAGTGGAGGGTCCTTCATGACCAAAAGCGATACGCGAAGCGTGGAAATTCTTTGAAACTTGTGTGAAAACTCCCAGCAATGGACTATTCAGATAGAGGTGAAAGAAGTTCCCAACCACAAAAGAGAGGTGGCATATATGAGATAGGAGTCACGCAGATCTCCATGCCAAGATTGATGGCCTGACAAAGAAGGTTGATGCTCTGATGTTGCATAATGGACCTCCACAAACAACTCAAGCCGAGGCTTGTGCCATATGTTCTAGTCCTTCCCATCCTACGCAATCTTGCCCATCTGGTACAGCATTTCCAGAATTCCTCTCTGAACAAGTTCATGCTTTGAACACCTTTCAGAAACCTGGGAATGATCCTTACTCGAACACATACAACCCAGGGTGGGCTAGACATCCAAATTTTCTTGGGCAAAAGGACCGCAACAAGGAGGACCATCTGGAAATCCTCCTATGCAACCTCAGCAGTTTCCGCAATATCAACAACTGCCTGCACAATCAAGGAAACCATCTCTTGAGGATACACTCCATCTTTTTATGCAGAGTTCTCTCCAATTCCAAAAAGACACCCAACAAACCTTACTAGCCAACCAGCAAAGCTTACATGCAAATGCACAATCCATTGCCAAGCTGGAAGTACAAATGGGTCAACTAGCTGCCACATTGAGTGAGAGAGAGAAGGGTAAGTTCCCTGGCCAACCTGTGGCTAATCCAAAGGGACAGTATGAGATTGGCTCTAATTCCAACCAAGGGCAATATCATGAGCAAGCCAAATCGATCACTACCCTTAGGTCAGGCAAACAGATTGACAACAGAATAGAGATGCCTAGGGATGAATCAAATCTAAAGCAAGATCAAGTGAAGAGCAGAGAGACACACCAATGCATCCAAAGTCCAAAAACTCTCTGACTCTCCAAGAGCCGCTGACGTGCCACCTTACGTGCCCAAAGCACCCTTTCCTCAACGTCTGGCACCAATGAAGAAAAGAAACAACTTTGATGAAATCCTGGACGTGTTTAAAAAAGTGCAAGTCAACATCCCGTTGCTTGACGCTATCAAGCAAGTCCCTGCTTATGCTAAGTTTCTTAAAGATTTATGCACTCAAAAGCGTAAGCAGAATGTTCATAAGAAAGTCTTCCTTGCAGAGCAGCTCAGCTCCATGATTCAACATAACACCCCTCCTAAATTTAGGGATCCAGGAGCTCCCACCATTTCTCTGCGGCATAGGAGATCATAAAATCGGGAAGGCATTACTTGATTTAGGGGCGAGCGTCAATTTGTTACCATATTCGGTTTATGAGCAGCTAGGACTTGGTGAGTTGAAACCGACTAAAATAACATTACAACTAGCTGATAGATCTGTCAAGGTGCCCCGGGGTGTTATTGAAGATGTGCTAATCCAGGTTGATAATTTTATTTTCCAGTGGATTTCATAGTTATAGATACTCAGCCTGTCCAGAATCCTCATAGTCAGATCCCAGTCATTTTGGGTCGTCCATTTTTGGCCACATCTAATGCTATTATAAATTGCAGGAATGGAGTTATGAAGTTGTCATTTGGTAACATGAATATTAAACTCAATGTTTTTAATGCAGGACAACAATCCGCAGATTTGGACGACATATTTGAAGTGGACATGATCGAGAGTCTAGTGCAGGACTCCTTCCGAAATCTTTTGAAGATCCACTTGAGACCTGCTTAGCACAACATGGCATGGATTTTGACATAGATAGTCCCATCCACGAAGTCAATGCACTGCTCGACTCTACTCCTATATTGGAGACTGAAAAATGGAGAGCGAAAGTGGAACCTCTTCATCCCTCTGAGACTCTTCCTGACAGCACAGTTCTAACTCTGAGAAGGCAAAAGAGAGCAGGTTGCTTAATGTTCTTCGAACATATAAGGCAGCAATTGAACGGAAGATAGCAGAAATACAAGGAGTGTGCCCCACTGTAAGGATCATGCTGCGAAATGTCACGTAAAATGCAAAGGAAGCATGATCCTAACATGGAAGAAGTCGTTCGAGCAGAAGTCCTTAAATTATTTGACGACAGTGTCAGTTACCTCATTGCAGATAGCACAGCTCATGGGATCTCACATCACTTGTCTGGGATTGGTTAACCACGTGTTGAGGTAAGTTCTTTGGCGGACCCTGGTCTTAAAGATTAATGAATTCATGGTCCGTTCTTGTCTGGCTGAAGACGTTAAACTTAGCGCTCCTGGGAGGCAACCAGCATTTCATTGATTTCTTTTTCCTTGTTAGTTAGTTCAATGTTTGTGGGTAACATTACTGCAAACCCTCACGAGACTACAACTCGTCCACTAGGGGTAACCTAGGGGTTTAAAGGCTTGTTGCATACGCTAAATGCAATCGAGAGCACCTGCGAAAGTGGTATAGGTAGGGTTTCTTTTTTTGATTTTATTTATTTTACTGATTCTCTTGTGCTGACTACTTTTACGTTGATATTTTTGGGAAAGCTTCTTGATTCTTCATCCAGGTACTATCTTTCCCTCACTCTCTTTTTTTTTTCGTTATCTCATACATCGCATGCTTATTTCTTTTACATTGAGGACAATGTAGATTTTAGGTTGGGGTGGGAGATTAGGTTACCTAATCAGTATTTTCTTGGTCTTGAGCAAAATTGTGAAAATTTTTAAAAATTTTTCTGGAATTTCTGTTGAATTCAAAGTGATTTTGAAGGATAGTTGTGATTTTGAAATTACAAGATACAGAATGTGAGTAATTTATGACTCTTGGATTCGGTTGTCTGGCAGATTTCACACTAAGTTTGAATTGTTAATCCATGATTAGAAGTTGTAAACATTGATTGAGCCATGATTGCACATATCAGATCTCACTTACACATTAAGTTTTCAGTTCGATATTAAATGGTAACTTGGTAATCACTAAGCATGAAAGAAACCAACCTGAAAAACAAAAATTTTTAGCATCAGTTATAAAGAAGAATTGAAAGAGTAAGTCGCATAATCGTCATCATAGGTTTGCTCCCTATAGATGAAGATTCGATTCCCCATAGTTGACATGAGAAAAGAGTTAGGCGACAAGTTTTCACCATAGGTTTGCTCCCTATAGGTGCAGATTTGATTCCTCCTTGGCACCACTATTTATAAAGGAAATCAAAGGCTGATAGAATGAAAAGATGATAAAATGCTAGTGTTGGTTTCAGGTTGGTTGTCACGAATTACTAATGATATCATGAAATTGACAATTGGATCTTTTAATGATTGTAAGCGAGATCACACTATACACTCATGGAACTCAATGTTTAAAATTGTTCTAATTAATGGATTAATATTTTGAACTTGATTATGAAGTTTACTGAAGTGATTTCAGGAGAAAAATCTTCTCACCATTCACGAATTTAGAATTTCACATCTCAACTATCTGTTCACAAGTCACTTGATTTACAGGAATTGTCTTTTATTTCTGAAATATTTTTTTTCGCATGTTTTGCTCGGGACTAGCAAAATGCTGGTGGGGGTTGTGATCAGGGTCAAATATTGCATATCAGACCCCAGTAATTGCATAAATTTACGTACATGATAAGGCTTAATGGGTGTATTAATGTGTTTTGTTACAGGATGAAATCAAGAGTGTGTATTGAAAAATGATGTTAAAAGCATGGATTTGACATCCAAATTACCAAAGCGGGATGAATCAGAGGACCAATAATGAAGAATTACACGCCAGGACCTGAGGAAATCAAGCGTTCACACCAAAGGGGCCCGAAAAAGGTCAGAATGCAAGATCACATGGTTCCCGCCATCCGATTGGCTCAAAACTTCATACATGGATTAGGGCCATAAATTAACCGTACATTTCAAATTTCAGCCCTCGGATCATATGGAAGTGCCCCAACGGACAAATCAGCCCACAAACCATCAATTCTGGCCCACCTATAATCTGGATATGCTTCAAATTCAGTCTCATCCCGTTTTATGAGGTGAGGAAAACAGATGGTCGGTAGATTTGCCATAATTATCAAGATGGACCCCACATGAGTTGAGAGTACACAGTGCATAAGTGCATCGGTGTGCACTGGACCGAACAGCGGTCAAAGTCGACTTTGACCGACTTCTTCGCAAAAGAAAGCTCCAGCGTCAGCAAACCGACCCACGGTCGTCGGTGTGGGTCCACAACGCCCATAAAACCATCAATCCGGCGTCATCAGGTCTAAATGAGGACCATTTTCACTGCCTAGGTGGCAGATTGCAAAGATCATCATGAGTGAAATCTAGCCGTTCAAACATGGAATGGACGGTGAAACGGATCTTCCGTGGCCCGCACCAAATGGAGAAAAAACTATGTGTTTCCGACCGGAATTTCGAGAGAAATTCAGTGGACGGAGTGGATTTTCAATTCAAGAGATGGAGTGGGCCCCACCATTTTCGCAGCAATCGCGTCCCGTTTACGCGGCAGCGAACGAACGGACGCTGTCGTTTTGCGAACGGCTGTGGGCCCCACACGTGGCCTGTACGGCCGATCCAAACCGTTCATCTTGTAGAGGGCCGCGAGCACTACAAACCCATGCTGATATTCCACTCCCATGCGTACACACGTGCATGATACAGAGGCCACAAAAGGGCTGCCCTGCAACGTTCAAATCGGATCTTTCGTATTTTCTTCTCTGGGCCGCGTTAATGGACGTTCAAAAACCCCCATTCTTGACTGAAATTTCGTCCTGAATCCAATGGACGGGGTGGATTTTCCAGAAAATACCTCTGTGGGGCCCACCGATCATGGCTGCGAAAATTTTATTCCATGTCCTGCTACAACTCTGCCACTGATCCAGCTTTCCAGCAACTATAAAAAAAGAGTCTTGGACATGGGAAAACATTCAGAAATTGGAGGATTTCCAGATCTACAGCAAGGGAGAGAAGAAAGAGAAGAAAGAGAAGAAAGAAGAGAGAGAGAAATTGGTTTGATTTTCTTTTATGAATTTTTATTTTATTTATCCATCTGTTTAATGGATTTTATGGGTAACTAATCTCTCAGCTAGGGCTGAGATGAAACCCCTAATTTGAACACCCTTTGTTCTATGTTGATTTTACTTTAATTAGATTGATTTGTTTCTTTCCTAGTGTGCTTGATTGTTTAAATTCTATACTTCTCCATCTATGAACTTGATCAGAGTCTATGGATGGATGTGGTCTGGATGCTTATTCTAGGTGCTTGTATCTGATCATGAACAGGTTCCTGTAGAGGAAGAAACAGGGTGCTTTACTGAACTGCATATTCCATATGCCCGATTTGGACATGGGATATGTTATTCATGGCATTGCTTGAAGGAATTAGACAATCTGTATGCCCGATTAAGGACACAGATTATGCTTTCTCTAGATAAGTTAGATCAATCTAATTAAAGTGAATTAACGGACAAAACAAAGGTTAGGATAATTAGGGGTGGATTCGAAAGTCCTAGTGCTCTCTCTGATTGAATTTTCTTCCTTATTCTCAATTGTTTTTTTTTTTTTATATATATGTGTTAGTAAATTGCTCCATTATTTGTTGAATTAGTTAAGGAGAATCACAGATTTGAATTGTGACGACCAGTCCTCGTGGGATTCGACCTCGATCTTACCGAGTTTATTACTACATCACAACCCTATACTTGGGGGGAGTGAACAGAATTCACAATGAGTTGGCCACTCATCATAAAAAATAAAACCGTACAGGTAGATAGGTGGCTAAGTGATTTCTAGGTTCAGGTGATAAGGAGCCGAGTCCAAGTGCGAGGGTACATTGACTATTGGCCTGGAGGAGCTGTGCGAATCTTGCAGCTTATATTTATGTCTTTATGTTATTCTTCATGTATTTAGATCATATAATCCTTGTATTACTATTTTTGGAGACATTGGTTTGTATAAGTCATTATGGCAGCTTCTGTACATTTGAATGATAATGAAATTCCTTTATGTCGATTTGTCCACACTACGCCTCATCGGTACTCTGATAAAAGAAAAGTATTATATCTAACCATCCTTTAAGGTTAACACTCAGATTTTTGGAACACGGGTCTATACTCGGGTCTGAAGATTGGGTTGTTACAGTGGTACTAGAGCATATTTCGGACAAACTTGGCCTTGGGAAATGATCTTATACAAGCTTTGAAATGTCTCAAGTTATAATATTTGAAACTAGAAGTTTGAACTTAGGAAAATTTCCCCTTAGACTTAGAAGAGTTTTGAGAATGTAGAAACCAAAACTTAGGTCCATTTAGATATTATTAGAGTACCCATTTGAACATATGTGAACTTTCCCTGTAGCTAGGAGAAGCTGAGTATATAGGAACTCAAAATCTTAGGCCCTTTTGAACATCTTAGGTTTAGTCATTTGAACTTGGGAGAGATCCCCGTGGAACAAGAGAAATTGAGAATATAGAGACCCAAAAACTTAGGTTCCCTTAGAAGTGACCTGGATGGCAATATAAAATTCCATCTAGGCGAAGAACAATTTGAGAATGTAGAAATTCAAAATCTAGGTCTCCTTAGAAATATTGGAGCAACTATTAAGGATTTCCTCTGTAGCTAGGAGGAATTGAGAACATAGGAAATCAAAATGTTAGGCCCCCTGGACAGTTATTGGATAACCATGGGATTTAGAAGTGATCTTAGATTCCCTTGAAAATTTTAGGTTTAGTCATTCAAACTTAGAAATGAAAACTTTAGGTTCCCTGAAAATTTTAACATAGACTTTTGGACTTTAGACTCATATGAAATTCCCTTAGAATTAGGAAGGATTTAAGAACGTAGGTATCCAAAACTTCAACCCTCTTTGAAATCTTAGGGTGAGCCGTCTGAATTTAGGAATAAGAACTTTGGTTCCCCTATAACTTACTAGAACATCTGTTTGAAACTTGGAAACTAAACCTAAATGTTGTGGGTAGACAAATACCATTGCAACGTACATAGGAACTTGAGGTTCTAAGCTCCCTGTAGAATTGTTGGATAGTCATAGGACCTAGAAATGAACTTACGTCCATTGAACATTTTAGGTTTGGTTATTTGAATATAGAAACAAAACTTTAGTTTCCTTGAAAGCTACCAGAATTTTCATTTGAACTTAGAAATTAAATTCATGTGCATGGTAGGACAAGTACCCGCTATGATGCGATTGAACTAGAATAAGAACATTCCTTGAACGAGACTTTTGACGAACAATTTTCTTAAAGACATAGTCTTGACAATTATTTATTTAATTATATATATATATATAAAATAAAAAAAATAAAAAATAATAAAAAAAAATAATAATAAATCCTCTTAACTAGAAACAACATTGTCGCAATAATCAGCAAAGGTGACGAACTTAGACTTCGTAGGAAATTCCTTATCCCCTAGGTTGTACATAGGATCAAGCATGAACGCTCCCTGAACTTAAGAAATCATACGAGGAATGAAAATTGAACTCCCTAATACATCTTCTTACTTAGATGTAACATTTCCCACAAGTTTCGGCATGAAAAAGGTTAGTTATAGGTGAACTTATAGAATCTTAGATAAATTTTCAACCATAGGATGATCATGTCAAAGCTAGATTTGAAACCCTGGATGAACTTAGCAAATTTCAAACTCAAACTTCCATATAGGAAATTGGTCAGGAATTTTTTTTAGTAGTGCACTAGGTGATCAGAGTGCGCGCTGGAAGCGTGATGGTCATTCACGCCCTTTCACGTAAACTTTCGGGCGCTCTCATTGAACATTTTGATGGTCACATGATATTTTCCCATGAGTCTAGAATAATCAGGGTCACGAGTTGATGGAATCATACTTAAGCAATGTTGCGCTGTTTGACTCAAATTCTAAGTCTTAGCAAGTCTCAATGATCTCAATGCCCTGATCAGGCAGAAGATCGAGATTTAACAGGATTGCGAATTGATACCGAAATCCTCTGTCCTGTAGGCAGATGATCGGCGTATCGGGCTCAAACCCACTACAACCATCTGTCCGTGACAGATCGAACACTGAAAACCAGGAAATTGTATTGTACTTTAGATGTTGGGAACTATCATTCAAAGTAAAGGCAAAGCTAGGAGGTTCGTATTCGCCACCCAAATGAATTTAAAATCTTAGTCAATGCTATGAGAAATCCTGAAGTTGACAAGCGTTAGTAAGATCCCCTAGTTCTATTTAATACTGAAATGATTTCTAAAATTTAGTAGAACCTAAACACATCAATTGATTTGCAAGGATGAAGAGTTAAAGGTTGTGGTAGATTGGAATATAGCATTGAAATTTCACAACTTAGGCATACATGAAAGAGGGTACACCTTGTTACCAAATCTCGGGGACGAGATTCTTCTTTAAGGGGGGTAGATTGTAACGACCTCAGTTTTGGGCGCCAAGTGGCATATGTTTGTGCATGTAGGAAAATAAGGGTAATTATCATCATCCTTAATAATAATAGAAGCACTGAATTTCGGGGACGAAATTCTCTTTAAGGGGGTAGATTGTAACACCCCGTACTATTCAGTACTCGGATGTTACCATGTAACCAAATTTAAAAATAAATATGAACCTAGCTTGGTGAACATTCACGTAAATCCTAGTATTAAATTTGACCATCGAAGGTGATCCCTATCAACGTATCAAACCACCCAATAGTCAAATAATGTATATACTAAGTGTATTATTTTATCTATTCATTATATTATAAATTCTACACAAACATGGATTAAAAAGGTTATGGACGTATTTTGATAATTTTATACAAAATAAATAATATATGAAAATGTATCATAATGGAGTGACATGTATGTAATTAATGTACATGAAATATTGTGAAAATAATGTTATATTAAATAAACATGAGGAATAATAATTCTACATTATATAATTGAATTATAAATATTTATGTAGTATTAAATATCCTTTAGAAAAATGTATACAAAAGATTATTAGAAATTGTAATAAAATTTTATATCATCTAACAGTGTTACTCAATACAAATATGATTTTAATTCATGCATACATATGTTTATTTATAATGTGATGAATTATATATTAATAAATATGTGATTAGTAGCATGTATGTAGAAGTATGTTGATATTAGGATTTATGTGTGTGTGTGTATATATATATGTGTGTGTGTGTGTGTGTCTGTGTGAATGAGATTTTAAATGTTGTAATTCTAAGTAACATATAAAAATAATAAAAAATTTGTATTAATATTAGTCTCTGGGTAGCCATTCATTACAAAAGGCATACGAACAACCAATAGGACCCTTTTAACCATTGACGTTCGATCTCAGGAATATCCGACCATCGGATCGTCACTAGAGACACTTATAAATCCTTGTTCAATCAACACGACCCACCTGAGCATTGGATCTACCTCATCTCCGGTCTAGATGGCCCAATTAAGCCATAAAACGGAATGAACGGAGTGGATTTATCACCAGCATCATGGTGGGCCCCACCTCGTAAAGTGAGTGCACGACAGAGACGTGCACCCGCAGACCACTGGACGAGCCATCTCGGTCGGCAGCGGGCTGACCCGCATTTCCTTTAAAAAGGAAGGACTTCTCCCTCCTTCAGTTTCAACAGCAGCGGTCGGGTGACCGTTTGGGACGCTCGTGGCCTACCATCTGCAATCCTCTAGCAAATCCAAACCGTCCATCGTGTCCAGGGTCTGGGTCCCACCAAAACCTATCTCGTATCACGCGTTGAAAGGCACCCACGTGCGCATGAACCTTGCCGCAAACAGACCTACAAGCACACAGTTTCCAGAAATGGAAACTGTATTCCCACGCCAGCTCAGCAATCCGTGTAAGCCTCCTTTTCTTACATCTCCGCCGTTCAAATCGGAGTGATCTGGACCGTCCTTAGCTAGGTTTTCTATTCATAAGAGAAGGAGAGAGAATGAGCAGCTGTTTCTCCCCAAAACTCTCCCCACCAGCGAACCCTCCCCCAAGCTTCAAAACCTCACGCCCCTGAGCTTCATGAAGTCTAAACTAACCATCCCATGCGGTCAGATTTGAGAAAGAAACCGCGGTTGAGAGTCTGCCATTAGAGCTCGCCATCTTCACCGCCGTTCCAAACTGAGACAGATGCAGTTCAGGATGCCGTTTTCAGGCCCTCACTGTCTATTGATGGTGTTGGAAGAGAAAGGCAGAGGTAAGAAGAAGAAGGAAGTAGAATGGAGAAGAAAGAAGGAGGGTGGTGCGGCCGTTGCACCACACCACCGTGCCACACTCCCGTCCGAACTGAGCCGAGTTTGGGCTAATCCACTGAGTCGGGCCTGTCCCAGCTAGTTCGGGCCTGGACCAGCCCAGTTCACCTTAGGGAATACAGGAAAGAAAGAAAACAAAAAAAAAAAAGAAAGAAAGAAAGGAGAAAGAAGGAAGAAATGGAAGAACTGAGAGAGAGAAGTGGAGAGCGGGAGGTGAGCTTGACTCGGGCTGTGCTGCACCTGCCGTTGAGTGGTGGCCATGGGCAGTCCAAATTAGACTGGTGTGGCTTGCGTCTTGGCTTCGAAAAAGGCCAGGGAAAGAGTGACAAAAGGAGAAGAAAGGAGACAGGGAGGGCGAGTGTGCATTGCTACACTGACTCGACTTAAACCGAGCTGAGTTTGACTCGTTGGTGAGTCTGAACTGAGTTCAGGTTCAGCAGGGTATAGGCTTGGCCTAGTCCAACAGTAGGAGAAGGAAGGAGAAAGGAGAAAAGGAAAGAAGAAAGAGAGGAGGGGTGTGCAGCTGCACCACGCTGATGTATAGCGAACTGAGTCGCTGACTCGGTTCAGGTTGGGGCAGGACCTGCCGCGGTTGGCTAGTGAAAGAGAGCAGGAAAGAGAGTGAGAAAGGAAAATGGGAAAAGAAAGAAGAGAGAAACAAAAGAGAGAGAGAAAAAGAAGAAAAAGATAGGTGGGGTGGTGTGTTGCTACCGAGTCAACTCGACTCGAACTGAGTCGACTAGGTGAGTCCTCATTTTCTGACCTGATTAAAATTATTTCGAATATCACTGTTGTTATTATAATTTTCTTTGGGTTATTAAATTTGGATATAATTAACCATTTGTAAATTAACTATACTGATATTGGATAATACATATAGAAATTATCATTATTAAAATATTAATATTTTATTTTATTTTGCCGCTCTTAAAATAGTAACATTTACGTTAACGCATACTATTTATTTTATTACAATAACTATTAGTACCTTGATGAGCTAATAGTAAGTATATTGTTAATATTAACGATCGTTTTGAAAATTTTTGTAGCGTTGGCCATTAGTCCTTACCATAGCAATATAGAAGTCCTATTATTATTACTTGCACTACTTAAAAGATCATCAATCGTTATAGAAATGGTAGATAGTGTCGGTACTTTTAAATGGGAACTTATAAACCATCATTATGAATGTTGATGGATTAATACTCCTATAATAAATATTATTTGACCAGTTGTACAATAATAATAATATTAATATTAATAATTCAGGATTCAATTTCTAGAATCTAAGTTTAAGACTAAACCCTAAGATGAAAACCCTAATCCCACATCAAAACCCTAAACCTAGGTTAAGACCACAACCCTAAATGGTGAATAAGCTTGGATCTAATTGTACAACCTTACGATTTATGGTAGGGACCGATTCCAAGGGAACACACATTTCGTAGCGATGGTGTAGGTGATTCAAACATAAGGTGATGATTCTTCCCCTTGAGCTTTCCATCATCTCATTAGCTTAAGTTATAGTTTTTATTAAAAATCATAATTGATATCTCTCTCTTATAATCACATGTGTTAGCTGGTGGAAATTGAATTGCTGTATTGCCTGCTTAATGTTCATCCTGTATATTTGTTCATGCTTGTGGATTATCTGTGTATTGTTTATGGACTTTAAACTGGTACATTAGTGGGGAATTTCCACATATGAATGTGCACCCATACTTGGGATGCAACTTGACTAGTTGTGATCGTAATGGACCTTCGACTTGGTGGTTTTGAGTGGTGGTCTAGATGGATCATTGATGTGGGCCTACCATCCAGGGTTGTTGTGCTCAATGGTTTTAAGGATGGTTTTCATCGTATGGTTTTGATATTCGCCTATGTGGCATACTTTAATATTCGCTCTACGTAGTTTTATTTGATATTTTTCTTATATGGGTTTGATGTTTTATACTGTGCAACCATGCGATGGTAAGCCCCATATACAGTAATATGATTGACTATTAGTCGACAGGGTTCCATTAAACATCCTAAGGTGGTAGTCTCATGGGCCGGGGATGGTGGGAATGGGACACTATGCCCGAGCCGTCGGCCTACGCTGGGCCATGTGCTCCCCGTAGTGACCTTTGAGCTTATCTAAATTGGCTGGTTGTAAATGGACTAATAACGACTTGGTTAATCATGAATACATGGCACGTATTGTTCCGACTGGATGATATTTCCCAGGTTCGATGATTCCGACTGGATGATATTTCCCAGGTTCGATGACTACATGGGTGACGGCCCACTGTCCGCACGGATGAGCATCCCCGGGGCGATGATTGCATTCACGCATCCATGCATCTAATAAGACTGCATTTGCTATGTTTTGGTTGTCTGGATGTTTTATACTATTTCTTACCTAATGCGGCGGTGTGTAATCTTAAGGGGAATTCACACTGAGTTGGCCACTCATCCATAAAAAATATAACCGTACAGGTAGCACAGGTGGCTTAAGTGATTTCCAGGTTCATGCTGATGAGGAGCCGAGTCCAAGTGCGAGGGTTACATGACTGTATTTGCCTGGAGGAGCTGTGCGATCTTGCAGCTTATATTTTTGTGCTTTATGTTATTCTTCATGTATTTAGATCATATAATCCTTGTATTTACTATTTTTGGAGACATTGGTTTGTATAAGTCATTATGGGCAGCTTCTTGTACATTTGAATGATAATGAAATTTTTCTTTATGTCGATTTGTCCACACTACGCTCATCTGCTTTCTCTGATAAAAGAAAAGTATTATGTCTGACCATCCTTTAAGGTTAACACTCAGATTTTTGGAACACGGGTCATATACTCGGGTCCTGAAGATTCGGGTTGTTACAATGTAGTCCTACTATTTGTTTACGCGTCAAACCACATTCGCTCTGCAATCTGATCTCGAACATTAATCCACGCAGATTTCTCCTGTTGTGTCCTTGCACTATTCACTGGCGTTCATCCATTGTTGATATCTCATTTGGTGTAGGATTGTTCGCTGCATCTCCCACAGTTATACCAGCATCCTCCAAATCTTGTCCATCCTCATATTGTTGATGAATGAAATTATGTAGTATACAACATGCTACTACAATCTTCGCCTGGGTTTCAAATGGATATTGCGCAGCTGTCTTCAAGATAGGAAATCGCCTGGGTTTCAAATGGATATTACTCCAAAACAACGTTCAACTACATTTCGCAATTGCGCGTGTCGGTAATTGAACAACTCCTTCTTGTTCATGGGTGCTCTCCCAGTTCGATATTTGTGCAAGTGGTTTCTCACACTGCGATACGGCGCCATAAACCCAGGCGAGTGAGCATATCCTACGTTGACGACAAAATATTTTCCTACATTGCGTAAAAGTTAGGGTCATGGGGGTTAGTGTGTTGAGAATGATGTTTAGGGTGAAGAATGTTGTATGTTATTTTTGAAGAAACAATTACCATTTGGTACAATTAGTGGATCATCACTTCGGGTCAGCGCGTTATGTAGTACCCGTGCATCCGAAGCGGAACCCTCCCATCCAGCTAGCACGTATAAGAATGTCATGTTAAATGAACAAGCAGCAAGTACATTCTGAGACACGATACCCTTTCGGTTGCGAAAGCTTGGATGTTGGGATGATTCCACATGAGCGGGAATATGTGTGCCGTCTAATGCACCAACACAATCCTATCGTCGATTTGGTACAATTTCAGATAACTTGTTAATATGACAAATATTAGCTTCTTCAAAAACGGAAAATGGCCAACAGTGACGAGACTGTAACCTGAAAGTATGTTTGCCAGTAAAGATTCGATTGAATCTCCGGGGGGGTCTCAGTACCCGCGTGCTTCACAAAATCAGGGTACAAGGACACTATCCCATTAAGGATACGATGAAAGTGACGACTTACCGTTTCGCCTGAACGTATGAATCTGTGTCCTATCACACGATTACACACGTTATGTCCTATGGTATGGAGGAAGATCACTACTTGCTCCTCAAGACTAACGTGTCGAGTATCGTGTAGGTGCGTTCTGTCACGCAGTACGTCACATAATGAAAAGAAACATTGTCATCTCATTCTCAACTGTGTAAAACAATTATTGTCACTCGCACGCACGATGGAGTTTATAAACCTTGCCCGCTCGTCATCCCCTTGACGCGCCGGTTCTTTTAACATATAGTGACGACAATATTCACCAACAACAGCTACGCATGCGGCCACTGCTTGCACCACCATGGTCTCGGCTACGTCGTCTTCATCGTCACTATCCATCTCCTAAAGTAGAAAAGAAAGTTGATGTACCTTGTCAACAACCTAGTATGTGATCAGGTATAATTTCTTCCAAACCCAACTAGATATTTCATGCCTACATCCCCCTTTTTTTGGATAAATATTTTCGTCAGCTTGTTAGTACACACTAACTGTCAGTATCCAACACTATTCAAAAAAACGTATGTTTTAAAAGAAAACTCAACCCCGGTACACATTCAATCTGCACATATATACTTCATCAATAATAGGCAAGGCTTCTTTTCATATTTTGCCACTCCAGATTTGTCTCCACCATATTTTCGCCTCATATGCTACAAACACTGTCCAGGCTAGCACGTGTAGCTGCGGGTATTGGTGGACAAACCTCTCTTCAAATATGGGGGAGTTTATATGATACTCAGGCAGTATAGGACAGTTGATACGTAAGCACTCGGAAAATTGTACACATGGCAGGTATAGACTCAACTTAAACCGACCAAATTGTATAAACCACTGTGGTTAGGTCACAATTAGCAAACAGTTTGGTTGAGGTTTAGATGTTGAAATAGGACCAAAACAATGTCTACCAATTTGATTGGTGTAAGTTTTGGTTCATGATAGATCCGAGAATCACAAAAGACTTTATGTAATGACACGTATCACATTTCTAAGTAACTTATAAGTGCCTGAGTATCATCCATCACATAATGCCCGAGATTTAAAGTTATCTAGTACATATAATATATATGGTTGGGCCTTTACAAGAAAGCTGCATATTTCAGTTATTCATGGAAACATTTAGGACAATAATGCCATCACCTGAGCTAAAAGAGTAGAAATGAACCTGAGCCGAGCCAAGGGAAGAGGAGAGAAGAGGACGAGTCTAGTTGTAAAGAGAAGAGGCTAAAAACAGAAAAAAAAAAAAGAAAAAGAAAAAGAAAGAAGAAAAGAGTCAGTAAAGGCAAGAAGAGGGTAGTAGAGCATATGATATAAAACGGTGGAATATCTATGAAATTCACTTCTGCATGCCAACATGGCCGACTGTAATGTTGCCACTTGGACAATCTTCAACAGAAACTCATCTATCCAGGGCCTTATCAACCAAATGGTGACACTGCACTGTTGTTAGTCTAGCAAATAACAGACGAACAGTTCCATGAAACATCTTTTGTCCTGCGTGTAGCCAATCATCATCATATCCATGAAATACAATAAGCAGTATGTTGTATGCAAATGGTATTGTGATTGGAATGGACAATTTCTGCCGTTGTTACATTGCTACTATGAATTTCTAATGCATCTTGACTGTCTTCTGGTTTTCAAGCAAGCTCTTACATTGTACTTTTCACCACGCCTTTAAAGTAATTTTTGACGTAGTTTTTTCGTCCCACAATTATACAAAGAAATCTAAGTATGATAGAGTTGATTATAGTGAAGAGAATATGTCTAAGAAAGAAATCTAAATGGTCCGGGAAACGGCATTTATGATCTCTACTTCTAAAATGGTACTTCTCTTCATTGGTGGAATAAATCCAACAAGCAGTATCTTTAAATGCCTTAGAAAATCAGCAAGCAGAAGAAATTGAAATAAAGTACCAAACAAGGAATATGTAATGTTGCCACTTAGACAATCTTCAACAGAAACTCATGTATCCAAGGCCTTATCAACAAAATGGTGACACTGCACTGTTGTTAGTCTAGCAAATAACAGACGAACAGTTCCATGAAACATCTTTTGTCTTGCGTGTAGCCAATCATCATCATATCCATGAAATACAATAGGCAGTATGTTGTATGCAAATGGTATTGTGATTGGAATGGACAATTTCTGCCGCTGTTACATTGCTAAAAAGAATTTCTAATGCATCTTGACTGTCTTCTGGTTTTCAAGCAAGCTCTTACATTGTACTTTTCACCACGCCTTTAAAGTAACTTCTGACGCAGTTTTTTCGTTCCACAATTATACAAAGAAATCTAAGTCTGATGGAGTTGATTATAGTGAAGAGAATGTCTAAGAAAGAAATCTAAATGGTTCTCTCTCTTAGGCAACCAGGAAACGACATTTATGATCCCTACTGTCAGTATGGTACTTCTCTTCATTGGTGGAATAAATCCAACAAGCAGTATCCTTAAATGCCTTAGAAAATCAGCAAGAAGAAGAAATTGAAATAAAGAAATTACATGGAAAATGTAATGTTGCATTTCATCAACTTTAACAAGGTCATTATATCTATTTTGCATTGACATTTCATTGGTATCAAAAGCAAAAGAATCATACCGCCATCATTTGAAAACACAAGATAGTCCATGTAGTGTTTTTTTTTTTTCCAAATGAATTACCATAGTGAGAAACCCAAAAAGGCCCCCACTTTTTTCAATCGAGTGCTTCTAACATCTCATCATCAACTCACTTTCAAATGGGGGTTTCTGGCAGCCCATTGAAAGCTCGTTTCTAATGGAAGTTTTCCAAGAGCTATATTATCAAAAGTTGCATGTTTACTGTATCAAATAAAGTTATCCATTCTATTACGTAGGAAATAGTTGATAGTAAAGTTGTAGAGATTAATCCATCATATATTCAGGTCCAAGTACCTTCGGTCAAGTGAAATGGATCCATCTATCATATTAGCTTGTAAATCTGTGCATGAGTTACAAACTATAAAAGGACAATAAGAGTATTTAATTGGAAGTAAACCCAGGCATGCATGCATTCAGATAATGCACAAATTGGTCTAGGAATTATAGCAGAACATCTGCAGAATGGTGATTCAAGCCCACTTGAATACATTAGGAGAATCCCCATCAGCAAACATTTTAATCAATAAGGACAACATGAAGAGGCAGAGGCAATATCACAGTTATACTCATGAAAAAACCAGCCTTCAAAGAACACCAGAAGCCTCAAATGCCTCAGCACTTTCAAGTCGATGCACAAATGATCACTAAATACAGGGACAAAATTCAAACCAAGAAGCATACATTACTTCTGGAGAATCATACACAAGGCTTGCAAAGGATTCAAAAACCCAAAACTTGTCAACATCAGAGATACCAATATCCAGCAAAAAATGCAATAACATCCGACACTAGAAACAAATTATTCACAAAAATAACTGTAATCTTCTGTAACTTTTCAATGTTTCAATATACAATTTGCATGTCAGATACCTCCACCCAATACTAACAATACTCATGTCTATGAAGCCCAGAGATGACCAACTCGAAGCAAAATTAACCAAAGAAACAACAAAAGCCATATGAAGAATTCCATGAATCCGACATGTAAGAAGCCCATATGAAGCCCGGAAAACTCCAACCAGAAGTAAATCCACAGGTGTCTCAAACCAGGAGATTGGATAACAAACAACAAGCATGTCTGATTTTTCCAAAATCGGAACAATTTTATAGGAAAAATGCCCATCTGTAGATTGGAGATCGCCTATATCCATGCATAAGAAGCCCAGAAATCTCCAACCACAAGGAAATTCACCATCTTAAGAACAAAAGACATCAAAAAATTTCCTTTTTGGCCAAACATTCTCGATATCGAATCTTATTTGCAGTATCCAACTCTAAAACAGCAGAAATTTCAAAAGAGAACAAAAACCATTTCGTAAAAAACAAAACCCCTAAAATGTCATACCCATTTGCAACTTTCCATTGGTTCAACAACAAAATAGCATACAAGAAACCGAAACCACTGCAACATCTATGTACACCAAAGAGAGAAGAACAAAACCCATATGGAACCCAAAGCCTCTGAAGATTCCAAAATTATTTGAAGAATAGTTTGGGAACACCTACCTCACGGAACGCCCATGGCAGCAAGCGATTGTAATACCTCTCTACCCAACTAGATGCGTGGAGGAACATGCATCCATGTATATAGGTCCGATTTGGCGCAAAACACCTCTGCCATACCCTCTCTCCCGCCAAACCCTACCTCCACTTCTTCGTTGTAGGTTTGAGAAATCCCATCGAACGCCGTACGATGGCTTCTGATTTCACAAGATATGGGAAGGATGCGAGAGAGCCGGCATCGTTTCCAAGGAGGGATTTCGCAATCCCTCCATATCTTGCTGAGTACATTGAAGAAGTCTCCAGTACCTGCAGTCGACGCCGCCCAAACACGAGAGGGGAGTGGGTTTGAGGGATTTGATAATACTATCCCTCATAATACCCTTTAATACGGCTTAAAACATTTGCCCAAACAGGGCCTAAAATTCTAAATTAGTGTAACATATGATGTTTCGGGAAATAATTGTAATAAGTCTGTTGAAATATATCCTTTGGCTAAAAATGAGAAACTTATAATTTTTAGATGGTTCATAAATGTAAGGATCTTATATGACTCGATTGACCAGCATTTTTTAACAATCCGTTAAATAGCTAAAATTTTGATAGTTTAGATCAATTTATTAGTGTGATTTTAACAATGTGGCCAGTGATAGAATTATTCAGGAGTATCATCAGTTGTCTATGCGACTCGTGTATATATAAAAAAAAGGTAGTAAAGGTGTTTCTGTTTACACTTGATATAGCCAGGTTAGATATAGGGATTCAAATTATGCAAAATCTTGATAAGAGATAAATGGAAGATTTCTTCAACTGTTTGACTGCTATATTTGATTAAAGTTTGAAAGGTTATGAGTAGCCCAAAAGAGATGGGTTCGGTTGGCTACTGTCATGAGATGTGTGTCATGTATCTCGCTTCCATGGTATAGTCGACTATTCACCATGATGGCCTCATGACCGATAACAAATTTGACCAAAATACAGTCATGATTAGTGATAGATTCAGCCAGTGCACTACACCATCGCATGGAGGAAACCTTTATAGTCGAAGCCCCCTTAAGAAACTATGAAGCAACATAATAATATCGTCAAGCTAACCAATTTTCACAACGCATAACAAATGTTCAAACAAAGGGAAAGATAATGATCACCAACACTTGACATTACAAGAACTCTCCTCCGCATTGTATGCGTAGGACGTGTGCATAACCAATGGTCAACCCACAATAAACGAGTAACACACATTGCATTGCATAATAGGCCATAACCGTTCATGGGCCTAAATAACTATTTCCACATCACCAAGTGTGAGGAGTGGTTATGAAAATCTCTCTCCAACTACCACCTAAAAGCTCTATAAATATGAAGAAGATCAAAGAGCTTTAGATCCTTATCAACCCAACATAACGTAACATTATAGTGCAACATGTTTATCCTAGTTTATCTTATCTCTGTATATCTTGGTTTAGCTTAGTGTAATCCAGTTAATTTATGCTACTATGTTGGACTGACTTTAGCTTAGGAGTAGTATAGTTTACTCTCAAGTCGCTGGACCACAAAATACTCTAGCTTTCAAACATTGCCATCTACGCTGCAGTTGTTGGATCATTGGTGATTTTCTTTTATAAGATTTTATCATTTTTTTTATTAATGCAATTATGTTAGTTTTACTCTCACATTATCATAATCGATCAATATTTATTATCATGGTGAGAAAAGGTCTTTTCGGCTAAAAGGAAAAATAATTCATTAGAAGTACGAACCCTCTCATTCACAAATCGTTTAATTTCTTTTACAGGTGGTTGAATAAACAATTGAACTGCTTATTTCTTGATCATCGACAACTGCCCCCATAATCTCTTTGCATATCTTGATGCTTGGGATTAAAGGTGTTTGGTTCGTATTAAGCCACATTTAGTTTTAATACGCTTGGCATCATGTACATGTGCTAACAATTGAATTTTGAGGCAAACAATTTCACACTCAGGTTTTCATTCACCACCCTTTAAATGATGTCAAACCGACCAAAAAGGTGCAATTACTATCGATTACCACCGGATACCACCAAATACATGGTTTCAAACAACATGTTATAGAGGTCAACTCATCAATGGGTTACCTTGTAAAGAAAAATGGATAGCTTAAATAAAATTTTCAATCACCACATCTAACTTAAATGTGTGGCAAGCCTAATGCACCAACCTGATCTCCTCCTTATAATTGAACATCATTGTTGTGTCAATTCAATCAAACATGAGACCACACGTGTGAACAAGGGCTTGTATTCAGATTTTGGGTGTGTGTATGATGCATGAGTGTGCCAAAGTCTACTCGACTCAATATTTGATTAAACCACTAGTGTCCTTTGCGTCGAGTCAGACTAATCAAAGACTAGACATCCTCTTAACCATCGATTATGATCAGTGATTAGGTGACTTGTGAAAGGGTATAGGTTATCCCCTCTGAATTAATTCATTTGCCTTATGTCAATGGATTTAAGGACTTGTTCTTTTAGCATGATTTGCTAGTATAATTCAACAATAACAATAGAGAAAGAAGATATAAGCTTAAAGTATTATTCTATTAATGATATTTACAATAGTGGCACTCACAATCGCCTTGAGGGATGACGATCCATTTGTTGTCCAATCACAGGCTAAGTTTCATAGTGGGATGGTGGTGATGTGAGGGATGGTCATCTATTCATTGCTCGATTGGGAAGTGAGTCTCATGGAGAAACAACCGATGGAGGATAGATCTTCGACATTTGGTCGTTGCTTGGTCAGAATTGGGCTCTGTGGCGAGATGGCCGGCGATGTGACAACATGTTTGTGGTCTTAGCAGGAACCAAGCACGTGGAAAGACAATTGTAATTCAATTATCCATTTATCATCTAGTATGGACCAAACTTTATGGCAAGATGATCGGCAAAATCACCTAGTATGCAACAGGAAAGTCCCATAGCCTTTTCGTTCGAAATTGAATGATATTCCTTACAATCCAGCGAGATATCATGGATGAAGAGTGGATAGATAAAGAATGAATTGATAGAAGTGGACAAACTAAGTAATACGCTACATTAATAATTGCCCATGGAGGATGAAAGGGATAAACAATGTAGCGCTGTAAAGATACTAATTGATTTGTATTGGCGAGGGCATGGAGCTCTTATTCAAATGCTGCTTTTATAGACTTCTAAGAAGCAGTGGCCATGCGTAAGGTTCCGTGACTTGTGTGTGAATCTTCCGACTATGTAGCGGTCATATCCCATTGACATCTAGATAATTCCTTACCGTGTTTTGCCATCATATGCGATCCACTTTAAATTTTGGATGGCTTTCCATTGTTTGCTCCTAATTCCTTGTGGCTTTTGAGAAAGTCTCAGATATTCCTTGCAAAAAATTCTCTTTTAAGTTAATCCAGATGACTATGTCATGCATATGTTAACTACAAAGGATTTAGCAACAATATTAGAAACTTCCTTGATATGCTAAGAGTCGCACTATGTACATTGATCATATGCTATGTGAAAGATGACATACTTTTCGGGTGTTAACCGTGTGTACGATTTTGAGCATTTACTCCTTTTAACAGTCTACCTGTCCTCCGCAGATAAACATTGACAATCTCTCTTAACATGAGTATGTTTCTTTTTCTTTCTTTGTACTAGTGTGCTAATACATGGCAACTTCTAGTTGTCCGATATGGATTGCGTCAAGTTAGGTATAAACGCGTTCAATGGATCATGCCCATGTGGGCAATCTTAACCTTTTAAGTGGTGGCACCCAAATTTATCAAATTTACAGTTAAAATAAATACAACAATGGTCCACATTCACTAAGAAAAGGCATATGAGCGGATGGGTTAGATGGAGAATTTTGGAACATAGTCCACCCAAGGCCAAATACATCCCCACTCAATCATTGCGGACAATGAACCGTGGGCCCACTTGCAAAGGATGGATACGACCCTGACATGTCCTCAAGGATGATCGGATAATTCCTCGTGAGCAGAGTAGGTGTTACCTCGGTAACATATTAGTGGTTGTTTCCATAATTGTGGGTCCACTTTGATGTACATGCTATATATCCACATCGTCCACCGGTTTTGCTAGCTAATTTTAGAGCATGTGCAAAAAAAAAAAAAAAAAAAAAGAAGCTGATCCAAATCTTAGATGGACCTGTAGACACCCCACCCCGAGTAGATAAGTTGATTGAGTTCGAACTAATGGATGGTTAACTAAACCCAAATCGTGAACTCTAATCTTAGAAGCTTAAACCTTAAGAACCCTAATCCCAAACCCGGCCCATTCAACCCAGTAAACCCAACAGTGTAACCCGAAACCGTAGGAACCTAAAACCCTAGAGCCTTGAGTTAGCTTGATAAGTCAACTCACCCCATCAAACTGCTGAGTCAATTCACCCGATCAACCTACCCAATCCAACAATGCAGTCAATTCACTTACGTAAGCCCAAAACCAAGCCCATAGCTCAAGTGGTAGACTGAGTGAAAGATACCTCGTTTCAACACTGAGGTCTTGGTATCGATTCCTAGTGGGGGTGGTGAATAGTGAAGTGTGTGTGAACTGATAGTGTTGTGTACTAACAAGCTAAAAAAAAAAAAAAAAAAGCCCGAATCTAAGCCCAATCGGAGAAATGTGCAAAACCTCAAAGTAACAACCTTCACAGTAGAGCCTCCACACACTTGGAGTAGGCTGCCTACCAAAATAGGAAGTCTAAGTGGGGACCGGTGGCGACCAGGTTGTTGTCGTCCACTTGTCACTCTCCCTCTTTGAGGTGGCGTCCCTCAAGCATGTGGAATCTCAATTTTTCAGACCCTAAGTGTACGGTTGAGGTGTATTTACTCTCATGCCCATATCCTTATCTAAACTTACCATTTTACCACTTCATCCAACCCATGAGATGATGCTCTGTGGCTTTACAAGAAAACCAAGTTTAGAGGCTATAAATAACCCCCTCCCATTCTCATTTCAAGCATAAAAAATTCAGAGAGAGTCTCCCATTACATCTATTAGGTCTCGATCCATTCCTCCACTAAGGAGAGTAAGAGTGAGAGTTTGTTTTGAATGTATGCTCTGTGGCTTACCGATATAATCAGATATTGGCTATAAAAAATTTGGATCGGTCAATCGTTATTGTCATCACATCGAATTACCTTTCTACACGTGATAATTAATCATATTCTTCAGAAATTAGTCAGATCTTATGAAGTAAAAATAATACATCTATATAAGCAGAGTGAGTGCTAACACATTCCCTCTTTGTAACCGCGGTCCCTTAATCAGAATCTTTGGAACACGAACTCGCAAGTCATTTTAAGGTTAAGGATCTTCGGCTTCTCAATCTTAGGCGTTTCTATAGAGTCTAACCGATTGTAAGATCGTAATAATTGGTTAGTGGCAACTCTGGTAAAATACAACATATTTTTTTAAAACCCTAAATGAAAGTCTTGACAACCAGTGGAAAAGAGACGATCTCTTGTCCCCTCGAAAATTCTGTTCATCAGCATCCACGAGACCACACTATAGAAAACAATAGTTATTGAACACACCATTAGCTTGATCAAAATCTTTTGTGGCCCTCATGAAGTTTTTAACGGTGGTCATTCAATCCTAACTGTGTGGTCCACTTGGGGTTTGAATCCGCTTCATTTTTTGGACCATGCCCTATGATGAGCAAAAAAATTGATAGACGGCGCAAGGTGGGCCCATGGAAAGCGAAAATACCCACTGATGTGTTCCCAGGGGAACACCTAAGCTGCTCCCTAGATGCTCGGATGCTTTGAATCATCTAGTCATAGGCTTCGGACTGAATGACTAGGATCATCTAACGAGTGTATCTTTGGGGACATGGCATCGACATGGCCCATTGGATCACCCGTGTGGGAAAAAAATGGTTTTTAAAAAAAAAAAAAAAAAAAAAACTTCACAGGAGCATATGCATGCGCTCAGCCAGTCACACACATAACATAAATGTAGCTCAATCCAAGCCATCTAGATGGTGGGATCCACTGTGATCGAGCATATCCCCAAGAGGATATTGATTGGGCAATCTTAACCTTTGATTGATGGAATATCTCTTTAAAGTTCTCACTTTAACAACGCATTAGATGGCCACCAACCAACTAGTTAGGTTAGTCCCTCTAGTGTAATATTCAGGTGACAACGCCGTTCGAGTAAATCTTCAGATGGTTTGGATTGAGTTAAATGAATTTCACATTGTCACGCCCTGAAAAATGGGGGTCGAGCATAAACTCAACTCCCGAGTTCCAACGCATCACATATGCAACAAAATGAATGATGATTGAATGTTGTCCGTAATAGTGCATTGAACATGAGTGACATTAAGCCAAAACAACATATCATACTCCAGAGACAGTTAAATTGCCAGCGGAAGACTGTGATAGATATATAACATATATAAATTGTGGTGAGTCCCCAGAGTGTGATAATGTTACCAGGTTAATGAATTATAAGTACAATTTCAAATTATACCAAAGGTGTAGTGTCATCTAGTCAACATCCTTGTAATCTCGTCGGTCAAGACACGACTCGCATGAAGCCGTCAGCACACAGCAAATACGAACAAGCATCATTGTTGACATAAGGTCTGGCTCTGCCTCAGGAATAGCGTCGCCATCTGTAATCAGACAAAGTCTGGTGGGTGTTCGGAACACCGTCCCGTAACGTGGGAGTGAGTAGCTAACTCAGTGGGACAATAAAGCATAGGTTAAAGTGTTATCAATTCAGTCAAGCAATAATGATAAAGCAGTAAAATCAAACACTTCTACATACTCTTGTTAATGCAAGTATGGAATGCAGTCATGATGTATGCCCTCACCGACATACTCTCTCATGCGACACCATCTTACGTTCGTGGCATGCTTGCTTTCCTCTGCGCTCCACATCTTCCAGGCACATGTAATGCATGATGAGCATGATTACCGAGTTGTTATTAGTCCATTTCAAACAATAGGATTGGGAAACTAAGGTACCTCCCTTGTATCATTCTCAAACATGATCCATTCTAGGGTCGTCAGTCCTATACGATCTCTTACGATGGTGTGTTTCTAGGTCGCTGCAAGGGCTGCCAGGGCTATTACACGGAATCGTTGCACCACTCCCCCATCACCTTATTAATACAGGCCTAGTTTATACTTTGTTACTACGGGAAGGCTCATCGACTCACCGCAGATTAAGAGTATGCTCGAGGTCACTACACCGGGTATGGTCAGGGCTGCTAGGGCTGTTACACGGAATCGTTGTACCACTCCCCCATCACCCATCAAGCAGTGTAGGCTGACAGCTTGAATATAATGTCCCATACCACCATAATCGGCTCACGAGTCTGGTTGCTCACTGGTCACTACGGGAAGGCACGTGGCCCCAACGTAGGCCGACAGCTCGACCACGGTGTCCCATACCACCATGCCCTGCTCATGAGTCTTAGCGGATCGAGGTACCATGGTTAAAAGAGATTTCACTGGTAATTTTGGTACCCTAAGTTCAAGCAGTAGCGTCCAAACATGGTGAACATACATTAGACAAATCGGGTTACTTGATGAGCTCGGCTAGCTCGAGTGCACAACAAGTTAAACGATATGAAGCGCATAAGCACTTCGTGTGGCCAACCACAATTGCCAACCGAAGTACGACTCGGGTTCATCGAACACACCTCACGTGGCAAATGAATCCCAGCCACGAATTCAATCCCGTTACCGATTGCCTGGACTATAATCATAGCCCAATCATATTCAATTGCAGATAGTTAAAGCAGTAATGGATCAAGATTCAAATCATACAATCAAAGCCTGATAATATCCGTTTAGGGCTGCCAGGGCTGTTGCACGCACTCGTTGCTCCACTCCCATCACCCATGACGGATCATACAACGTAAACATGAATTTAAACATATGCATTACATAGATAAAATCATACAATAAATTGAGCATGTTATGAAATACAACATAAGCATGAGTTTGTACATATTCAATTCCTAATCACACAGATGTCTAAGGAAATCATACACATAGTTAAGGAAGTCGAGAATCATATCTCAACACCCTTAAACATTACAATTTACTAACTACTACTCATTCAGATATTTTAACAAACACTTTAAAATACATACATCAACATACATGACATATGTTGATCACATAAGTATTAAGCTAAATCCTTTCACTAGGGAGTTACCCCAATCATAACATGCATACACCCACGACGGATAATCATGGCAAGCAGGAATCCAAGTTCCATATTCATTCAGTCATTTCCATAAACACTTGGGCCACACATTTTAATATAAGTAGTGTATATTGGCCATGGCGTGATTTAGGGCAAATCCTTTCGTCAAAGGGGTATCGCCAATACAACAATCATAAATCCATGACAATTAGTCTTGGCGAGCACGAATGAGAATTCTATACTCATTCGGTCATTTTCACAAACACTTAGAATATATTATTTTAACATACATAATGTATATTAACAAAAACATGTATTAGGGCGAACCCCTTCGCCAAACAAGTATATTATCCATATATGATATATTAATACAACAAATAATCATGGCAAACACATTTCTAAAATTTATACATATACGGTACTTTCTACAGATACCTAGAGTATGTAAAATTCCATATTCTTCATCTTTAATCGAAACGGAAAACAAACAACACTTTATACATGTGCAATTGCATTTAGATAATGAATCTATCATTATCTGACATTGAAAGCGTTGAAAACCATAACCTATACATCTAAAGTCCGCACCTTTTGTCGTAGAATCGAAACGAAGTCGATAGGTTTGCTAGGATTTCGTATATGGCAGTTTGGCAACCTATAGAACGAAATAGGTTAGCTATTTCATAGCCTACAACCTATACAACCCCAAAACAGATTAGGGTTAGGGTTTCTTACCTAGAAACGAAGTCGGAATCGCCGGGAAAGTGATGAGAATGGTGCGGTTGAGCATGGTTAGCAGCAGGGAAGAGTGGCAGGGAGATTCTCCCACTTCTCTCTCACTTTCTCTCTCTTTTCTCTCTTCTCTCTCTAGGGTTTCTCTCCATTTCGTATGACTACAATGAGAGAGGGTTTAAGGTCCTTATATAGCCTAAAAACTCACCGAAATAGACTCCAGGTCAAAGTATACTTAGGTTATGACCAAAGCGGGTCAGTTTCAGCTCAACGGAGGACTTCTGGCTGGCCTCCTTGATGTTACAATCTACCCCCCTTAAAAAAAAATTTCGCCCCCAAAATTGACTAAGGGTAGTAAGAGAAGATTTAATTATTTCTTTTGTCGAAGTTTTATTGATTTCGAGTTTCTACGCGTGGTAGGGTATATACTAGCCTGTTCATTTTAGTTACCCCCCTTAAAACTTATTTTTTTTATCCATTTCTCATACCCTGATAGTTCGCTACAATTTATTTCTTTACTTATTTGGAGTCTCGACGACAATCCCCAATTATCTAGAGTAAGATAGCTGTTTTTATTGTTTGACCAATACGGAGAGACGTTTATGGTAGGCTTAATCCCGATACATCGATCATCTACCGGGCCAGGATACGAAGCTCATCGTATACCTTCCGAATCCTGGTGGATCCTGGTCTTCTGCTTGGTTAAGCAGTGAGTCCATTGGTAGTCGCCTAGGATTGAGAATTGGGTCAAGCCGCGAATGTTTCGCAGTTGTATATTTCAGTAACTCCGTAGTTCGATCACTCTAGAAACGTAGGGAATGTCCATCATTGAAAGGCTCAAATTGTCTATGTCTAAGGTTGCCCTTTAGGTCTTAGTCTAAGAGAGTCCTTGTTATTATCTATGTCCAAGGAAATGGTGAATCAAATCTTACTAGATGATCCTTAAATGGTTTCTCATAGTAGAACTTGCTAGGACTTCTATAATGTTCGTATTCAATGAGCACAGTTTCGATCCTGGGCCAGTAGGGTAGGGTCCACCACACTTTCGCTGTGCCACCCAGATCAAAGGTGTAATAGGTGACCTAACAAGATTGGACTCATAATGTTCTACCCCCCTTAAAAATTTATTTTCACCCTCAAGGCTCAAGATTTATGTCCTGCTCCGTATATCGGAATAAGGTGTAATTTAGGACCTATCCTTGACATGAAATGGGATGCGGTCTCCCACTACATTGGTCTTCTTTTCATCGATGATGTGTATTATGGCATTGGTACCTATAGTTATCGAAAGGAGCTAAAAATGATGGGTAATATGGTTGATTTCAGGGGCAGGCGTGAGTTTGAGGCCAGATGCCTAAGTCTACCAAAGGAGGACTATCATCACGGTCCCGACCTACCTTATTTACTCATGTCAAGCCTAACAGGCAGGCCATCTTTCTACGTTCATATGCACCATATGTATGCCAACATGGCATGTGATTTGAGACCTAATTCCTAACTGTCTGTTGCTCACTTGGGAAATTCCTTAGGCCTAAAAGGAAAAATCTCTATTGGCTATATATTCTTACACTTCTCAAAGACGAAGTTATAAACTTTTGGTTGTAAGTGGTCGAGCCAACCGGAAGGAAAGTTGTATAGTGGGTCAGAATCGGATACATGGACCTTCTGCCTCGCGACGATAAAAAATTGTCGTATCAGTTCTGAATCCTAGTTGATCCCGACTCTCTGCTTAATCAGTGCATAGAGTTCATTGGTAACTACCAGGATTGAGAATTTAATTCAAACCGCGAATACCTCGCTGATATATATCGTTTCTCTACTTTGTGTTCCCGGTTGTAATAAGTCCTCGAGAAGGCAATTCTAAGGGATGCATTGATTTAATCTAACATTAAATCCAAAGGATATATAAGTTTCCTCTAAGCATGACTAGTTCTACGTCAAACAACTTTTCTAGGAGTTATCAAAGAAGCCTATGAGCAATAAGGGGATTCAACGAAAGAACGGGGTCTCGCTCCAACCTACTTAAGCCGACTAATTAAATCTATCTTTCAAGTATCTTAGCATAATGAATCCTTTACATTCTTTAGTGCCAAGTCGCAACGTATGAGTAGCGTAATCCCCTAGTTGTAATCCAAAGTCTATGCTTATACACTATATGATTTTACACCATTTTTAATAAAGGAAATTGTTTGTTTGTTTGTTTGGAATTGAGTTGCCCGAACATGAATATAACTACGCTCGAACACTTTACATATGCTCAAACCAACTAAGGGGTTCTAGAGTTCACGTTCTTAATTTGTTGGATTTCCTATACTGTCAGGTCTGTTGAAGCACCGCTCTAGGTCCAAACTCTATGGGCCTATTTGGCCAGTGATCTTAAGTCGTACTAAATGGGACTGCATTACTAATCCTACCTCAGGATTGGGAAGGACATGTTTGGTAGGAGGGTGGGTGGGGATTAAAATTAATGGTATAGGCTTTGGAAAATGAGCCTTGTGTGGGACAGTGTGAGATGGGATTTTCAAATCCCAAGATGATGAATTTCTGAATGTACTTTGAAAGGAATCTCGGAGTTTACGTTTAATTGCATACATTTCAAACATGGTATTGGAAAACATGGGAGATAGGAGAGGGGTTGTTAGGTTTCGGAATCTTGAGCCTACATAGGCTCAAATGAAAGGGAATAAAGAGGAAAAATGGAAAGATGGGATGGGTTGAGGGCTTACACATTTTTGAGCTCCAAATGGGAGGGGGGGGGGGGGGTGGGGGGGTGTAGGAGCTCAAATGAGAAAGAATGGAGAGGATAGGGAGGTAGGGATTGCTGTGAACGATGGAGAGGGGTGGGTTGTGACCGAAAATGAGATTTTTGATGATTGAAAGGGAGAGTTGAGAGAGAGAGGCAGCAGTTTGGAGGGCTTGGAAGGGTGAAATGAGAAGTGGGGCTCCAACCGGAGAGAAATAGGGCCCCCCCTGAAAATTTTACACGCACCAAACGGGTGTAGGGGTCGGGCCGACCAAGATGAGCACCGGCCCGACCACCCTGGCCCGACCTGACCGCGGTCGACCGCAGTGACCGCGGTTCCACCGCTGTCCGCCTTGCCCAGTGCCGGGCCACCACAGCTGGGTGGTGTTCTCCACCCTCCCAAGGTGCCAAATACACCTTGGTTCCACTTGGTTCCCCCCCCCCCGAATTGATGCGTGTGGCCCCCGACTCCGTTTCGAGTCGTTTCGGGTCAAATCGGACGTATCTTGCAATCTGGAATGAGTTATCTGACGTAAAATATATGAATTTGGGGTAGAACGAGCTAATGAAGCCAACCAATGTTGCAAAGCTGGGTTGTGCTACCCAGAATTGTGAAAAAACCCTCCGATTGACGGTCGTTTCCCTGTTTCAATTTCATTTTACTAAAAATAGTAGTTTTAGTTTGATTAATCTTCCCCTGTTGGGCTTTAGGAGTTACGCCCATTGTGAAAAGAGCTTAGAATAATTAGGAGAACGGTTTGGTGAAGCCAAATAGGATACTTACTATTTTTAGCTGAAAACCTTGCGCACTAGTAGACATCACGACCTTATAGTAAGTCGCGAATTCTAAGAGTTTTAGTTGTAGTTCGATTTTGATTTCTTTCCCATTACTTGGTGTCCCTATTTAAAGGGTTGTGAACTCGTTTTTAGTCATTCATTAATCAATTTCAAATTTATTAGAATTTATTTCTACTTTCTGCTTTCTTTTCTCGTAGACTCGAGAAGTCTCTGTGCGGAGTCCAGAAAAGCTCCGAGGATTCGGAGTGGTTATCCTCATCACGTTTATCCCATATTCTACCAATTTTCAACAGTTGGGATGAGGTGGATTGTGATCTAGACTCATTAATAGACGGCCTAGGAATGTTTTAAGGTCGACCCGTGCGACCGTGGTTGAATACAGACTCAATTTCGGCGTTTGTTTTCAGTGAACTTCGTCAATTGGCGAAATCGAGATACCTATGACTGTTTTTACATTTCATCGCTCCCTCCTAAGTCAGAGTGCGTCAGTGTACATCGTGTGATCATAACCCAGGTCCGGTTTAATCCAAATCATGCTCTGATACCATCTTATAACGCCCTGAAAATCGGGGGTCGAGCATAAACTCAACTCCCGAGTTCCAACGCATCACATATGCAACAAAATGAATGATGATTGAATGTTGTCCGTAATAGTGCATTGAACATGAGTGACATTAAGCCAAAACAACATATCATACTCCAGAGACAGTTAAATTGCCAGCGGAAGACTGTGATAGATATATAATATATATAAATTGTGGTGAGTCCCCAGAGTGTGATAATGTTACCAGGTTAATGAATTATAAGTACAATTTCAAATTATACCAAAGGTGTAGTGTCATCTAGTCAACATCCTTGTAATCCCGTCGGTCAAGACACGACTCGCATGAAGCCGTCCACACACAGCAAATACGAACAAGCATCATTATTGACATAAGGTCTGGCTCTGCCTCAGGAATAGCGTCGCCATCTGCAATCAGACAAAGTCTGGTGGGTGTTCGGAACACCGTCCCGTAACGTGGGAGTGAGTAGCTAACTCAGTGGGACAATAAAGCATAGGTTAACATGTTATCAATTCAGTCAAGCAGTAATGATAAAGCAGTAAAATCAAACACTTCTAAATACTCTTGTTAATGCAAGTATGGAATGCAGTCATGATGTATGCCCTCACCGACATACTCCCTCATGTGACACCATCTTACGTTCGCGGCATGCTTGCTTTTCTCAGTGATCCACATCTTCCAGGCACATGCAATGCATGATGAGCATGATTATCGAGTTGTTATTAGTCCATTTCAAGCAGCAGGATTGGGAAACTAAGGTACCTCCCTTGTATCATTCCCAAACATGATCCATTCTAGGGTCGTCAGTCCTAGACAATCTCATACGATGGTGTGTTTTTAGGTCGCTGCAAGGGCTGCCAGGACTGTTACACAGAATTGTTGCACCACTCCCCCATCACCTTATCAATATAAGCCTAGTTTATACTCTGTTACTACGGGAAGGCTCATCGACTCACCGCAGATTAAGAGTATGCTCGAGGTCACTACACCGGGTACGGTCAGGGCTGCTAGGGCTGTTACATAGAATCGTTGCACCACTCCCCCATCACCCATCAAGCAGTGTAGGCCGACAGCTCGATTATAGTATCCATACCACCATAATCAGCTCACGAGTCTGGTTGCTCACTGGTCACTACGGGGAGGCACGTGGCCCCAACGTAGGCCGACAGCTCGACCACGGTGTCCCATACCACCATGCCCTGCTCATGAGTCTTAGTGGATCGAGGTACCATGGTTAAAAGAGATTTCACTGGTAAGTTTGGTACCTTAGGTTCAAGCAGTAGCGTCCAAACATGATGAACATACATTAGACAGATCGGGTTACTTGACGAGCTCGGCTAGCTCGAGCGCACAACAAGTTAAACGATATGAAGCGCATAAGCACTTCGTGTGGCCAACCACTATTGCCAACCGAAGTACGACTCGGGTTCGTCGAACACACCTCACGTGGCAAATGAATCCCAACCACGAATTCAATCCCGTTACCGATTGCCTGGACTATAATCATAGCCCCAATCACATTCAATTACAAATAGTTAAAGCAGTAATGGATCAAGATTCAAATCATACAATCAAAGTCTGATAATATCCATTTAGGGTTGCCAGGGCTGTTGCACGCACTCGTTGCTCCACTCCCCCATCACCCATGACGGATCATACAACGTAAACATGAATTTAAACATATGCATTACATAGATAAAATCATACAATAAATTGAGCATGTTATGAAATACAACATAAGCATGAGTTTGTACATATTCAATTCCTAATCACACAGATATCTAAAGAAATCATACACATAGTTAAGGAAGTCGAGAATCATATCTCAACACCCTTAAACATTACAATTTACTAACTACTACTCATCCAGACATTTCAACAAACACTTTAAAATACATACATCAGCATGCATGACATATGTTGATCACATAGGTATTAGGCCAAATCCTTTCACTAGGGAGTTACCCTAATCATAACACGCATACACCCACGACGGATAGTCATGGCAAGCAGGAACCAAGTTCCATATTCATTCAGTCATTTCCACAAACACTTGGGCCACACATTTTAATATAAGTAGTGTATATTGGCCACGGCGTGATTTAGGGCAAATCCTTTCATCAAAGGGGTATCGCCAATACAACAATCATAAATCCATGACAATTAGTCTTGGCGAGCACGAATGAGAATTCTATACTCATTCGGTCATTTTCACAAACACTTAGAATACACTATTTTAACATACATAGTGTATATTAGCAAAAACATGTATTAGGGCGAACCCTTTCGCCAAACAAGTATTTTATCCATATATGATATATTAATACAACAAATAATCATTGCAAACACATTTCCAAAATTTATATGTATACGGTACTTTCTACAAATACCTAGAGTATGTAAAATTCCATATTCTTCATCTTTAATCGAAACGGAAAACAGACAGCACTTTGTACATGTGCAATTGCATGCAGATCATGAATCTATCATTATCTGACATTGAAAGCGTTGAAAACCATAACCTATACATCTAAAGTTCGCACCTTTTGTCGTAGAATCGAAACGAAGTCGATAGGTTTGTTAGGCTTTCGTATATGGTAGTTTGGCAACCTATAGAACGAAATAGGTTAGCTATTTCATAACCTACAGCCTATACAACCCCAAAACAGATTAGGGTTAGGGTTTCTTACCTAGAAACGAAGTCGGAATCGCCGGAAAAGCGATGAGAATGGTGCAGTTGAGCATGGTTAGCAGCAGGGAAGAGTGGCAGGGATATTCTCCCACTTCTATCTCACTTTCTCTCTCTTTTCTCTCTTCTCTCTCTATGGTTTATCTCAAATTCGTATGGCTGCAATGAGAGAGGGTTTAAGGTCCTTATATAGCCTAAAAACTCACCGACATAGACTCCAGGTCAAAGTATACTTAGGTTATGACCAAAGCGGGTCAGTTTCAGCTCAACGGAGGACTTCTAGCGGGCCTTCTTGAGCCAAAGGTCGGACTTAAGCTCACCAACCTTGGATCCAGGTAAGGTTAAGTTTTCATTTCAGTCAGATTCCCAGATCACGCGTGGCGGACCAGTTTCAGTTCAACGGTCAGTGGGTGTCGATTAGAGATTCCGAGTACATGAATATGTGTATGAAATTTCTCTTGATCCGAGGGTGTAATTTGGTTTGATTCTGACGGTCTGGTTGCTTAAAACTGATCCGCAAGCGAAGGCGCCAGATTACTATTTGAGATATTTTATTTTGAATTAATTTCACATTTCTCACACTCTGCGCTCCGAACTCAAGCGAATAGCGCTGGGACACAATCTGGATTTGATTTCCGAGATGGTTGTCAAGTCCAGCGAGGTGGTCCTAAGTCCTTAACTTCGTATTATTCGGACTCCTGATGTGCGGTCTAGACCTGTTACGGAGTTTCAATGTGCTCCCGAGAGCAGTCAGGTAATAAGTTTGATCCTAGACTTTAGGGTAAACTAGCGTAAATGATTCTACAAGTTTTGGGTCTTGTAGATCGTATTTAAAACGATTCAAACGGATTTCATGGATAATCTAGTTTAGCACTTAGTTAACTTTATCAAATTTCTAAAGGATTTAATCCTAAGTGATTTCTGGTCGAGGTGGTACTCAGTCCTTTGTAGCAATGTTTAGTTTAAGTATTGTTCTTCATTACCTAAACTTTAAGATAACGTCTAATGTGAAAGTACTTAGAAAATTTAAAGAACAAGGTGGTGAAGGGTGGGATTTGTGAAAGAAATGGGTTCACAAGCGATTGTAGACTTTGGGGTTGAGTTCTGACAAGTTAATAAGGTGTTAGGATCGACCCATTGCCTAAGGACGTCTAATCCCAGGTTGGCAAAAATTCGGGATGTTACACACAAGGGCACTTGCCCTATGGCGCATATGGGTCAGTAGGCCCCTAACATAGCCCTATGGGCCAAATTTCAGCCCACTAGGGGCATGCATGCTAGAGAAAGGCCCCCAAGGTCATTTAGACACAAAATTTGGGCTATAAAAGGCCCATAAATTCACTCCCTCACTCCCATACGAATTCCAGCTGCAAGGGAGAGAGGAAGTAGGAAGAAGTGGAAGAAGGGGACCCCTTTATGAAGCTGTTTGGGAATTTCTCTTGCTGCCACTGCCCACATTGGAGCCCACAACTCTGCCCACTGTAGAGAATGACCCACTGACATTAAAGAGGTAATCATGTAGCCCTCTTCGGATTTCGGCATCTTAGGTCTTTTGCATGCACCCTTACAAGCAAATTTCGTCAGCACAAGGCCTCAATACGCCAATCCGCAAACCTGAAACCTTAAGAGTGGTACACGAATCGACGGACTACTCCTAGGTGCAGACCATTAACCTTAGGTGGGCAATTATTGAACCTAGGTTGCAACTAATGATTGTGTTGTCCGAAATTAGTGCGCATGTTAATTAGCGAGTAATCTTTGGTTGTTAGTCTTTCGTGAATTTGCCAAGTCATGCTTAGTGTAGACAATGTTTGCTTCCATGCTAAATTAGGCCAAAACTATTAAACTGCTGCCCATGATCTATTCTATTTTCTGTCATATGTGTTGAGTGTCAAATATTGCATATTTTTACCCATCTATATCTTGGTTTTATGAACATTATATGCTTACTGTTATGTTTTACTCATGTTTGTATTGTAAGGTAAACTTGAGATCTTAGAGTGAAAACAATGGTAAAAGCATGGATTTGATGCTCAAGAATCACTAGGGTAAAGAATGGACATTTGGTGTGAGACCCGTATCCTAGTCCGTACCGTTCCGTATGCTTCCACGGTCCTCCTGGTCGAATTCTGGCGACCCGTGATCTGTTATCGGCTTTTACGCGTGATCCTGAGTCGTGTCTCGTATATCAAGGTCGGCTCGAACCGAGACTTGTATCCTTGCGATCATGCCGTCATCGCGGTTCCGATGCCGCATCTCGCGCGCTAAGGCGATACCCAGGCCAAGAGATGTGGGCTCGCATTTAGTTCAAGAAAAATGCCGTGCATTGCTAATCCCAACAGAATCCATCACATCAATTCCATCAATCATTCAATCAAGTACACATCACTCCCATCACTCACACCCATCCGTAAGTACAACTACTCATCCCCAAAGTCAACTCTCTCTCTCTCTCTCTCTCTCTCCACTCATCACTCCCATCACTCACCCATCACTCATCTATCACCTCTCCCTTACAACCACCATTTCTCTCATTCTTTCTCAACACATTTTCCAAGCAACCAATGTGGTGGACGTCTAAGCATCCCAAGAGAGAAAAGTGAGTGTTGTGTGGCCCACTTTTCACTCCGAAATCTATCATCCTAGCCCTTCATTTCTCATCACCTTCCATCAAAGATGGACACAAGGAGATCGACATTCCATCAGACTAAGAAGATTGAGCGGTGGGTGTTTCCATAGGCCTAAATTTCTTGTTTTTATGATGGGCTAAGTGAGGCCTACCGATTAATGGTATGGACCTCACTTGGGACCCAATATGTGGCTAATGGTCCACCTTGATTCTCATGATCATTCCATGATAGGGCCATTCTCCTTGGACCCCACCATGATGTTTATCTTCTTTGCATAAATAGGGTCATCTAGACCTTGCATTTTGGTGGAGAGAGGATCTTCACCGTTGGTTTTGATCGGTGGGCCCACATGTAATGGGACCCACTTGATGTATGTTGTGATGTATGGAAGGGAGGGCCCATAGTGTCGGGGTCCCTCCATCACTCGATCTCTCTATTTTTCTCTCTTTTCGCTTGTTGATGGCCCATGATGTATGCATTTTATCCAAGTCGACCGCCTTCGTGGGACCCACTTGATGGACGTGTTGGATTTACACGGTCTAAGCCATGTGGGCCCTACCTTATGATGATGGGAAGACACAAATATCAGATTAATCCAAATCTGGTGGGCCACGTCTATGTGGGACCCACCTTGAAAATATATTCCGTCCAGCGTCCCTGGACGCTGGATGATGTCCAGTGAAGTGGTCGTAGGAAGTCCAGCACGTCTGGACATGCTCTGTGTGTGTATATATATATATATATATATATATATATATATATATATATATATATTAGCTTGATTCTAAACTTTTGGGAGGACTACTCATACAGGCCCCACCTTGATGTATGACTTTAATCCACGATGTCCATTCCATTCCCCGACTCATTTTAGGCGTTGAGCCAAAAAATGAAGTTAATCCGATGTTCTGGCGGGCCATAACATAGAAAATGGTGATTTTTACTGTTAAAATTTGTTAAGGGCTGCTTTAATTTTTCTACACGCCAAAACATACCTCATATTGGGCTCAATTAGACTGTCTTGAGCCGTAGAATGCAACGGTTGGGCTTGATTCACCTGATGCGGGCCCCACCTAGGAAAAACCATAATTTTTTTTTCAAAAAAAATAAAATATATATATATATATATATATATATATATATATATATATATATATATATATATATATATATATATAAGATAACAGCTGACGTTGTTGCTGTCAGCGTCCAGAGGATGCTATAGCAAGCAGCGTCCGCTGCTTGGTCGGAGTAGGGACCGTGGGCCCACCACCGATCCCACCATGATGTATGTGCAACATCAACACCGTGTATTAGGTGGGCCCCTTTTTCTAACGGTGGGCCCCCCCAAAATTAGTCGTATACACAGTCAGGTGGACCACGCTGAAAGCAGTGGCCGATTGAACGTCTACCATTGAGACCCTCTGGTCCTAGAGGTTCCGGACGTATATAAAATTTATTTATTTATTTATTTATTTTATTAGGTCTGTGTGACCCTATCAACTATTGGATGGAAAATATATGTTGTGGTGGGCCCCACATGGGACCCACCTGTGATGGGATTGGTTTGGCTGGTGTACCACACACCAGCCCTATTGCTGCTTTGATGTGGCGAGCTATGTGGAGCCCACCTTGGTGACGTGTGCACCCGATTGTGGGGTCCTCTTTGACGTATGCGTTGCATCCAAACTGTCCATCCAATTGGTAATTCCGTCTTATGTTTAAAGACTAAAAATGAGGTAGATTCATCAGGTGGACCACACCACAGAAAACAATGGAGACATGAATGCCTACCATTGAAGTCCTTTTTAGACCATAGTAGTCTTAGATTAAATTGATATTTGTTTTTCCTCCCAATCAAGTCTTTGTGACTTTACTAACAGACTAGAGGGAAATAAACTTGATGGTGGGCCTTGGAATTGTAAACGATGAAAATCATTATCTCCACTGCTATTTGTGGAATGGTCCAGATTCTTCAATATGATTCTTTTTGGGAATGAATGAGGCCCACATATATGAGGCCCACCTTGATATATGTAAGGACCATGTGATGCGACCCATTTGATGTATTAGGGCCCGTGGGTTGAGGCCCATTGTGATGTATTTGGGGCCCATGGGTTGAGGCCCATTGTGATGTATTAGGGCCTGTGGGTTGACGCTCATTGTGATGTATGAGAAAGGCCTATCATGATTGCATGTGAGGCCATGGGCCCACTATATGTTTGGCCCTATGTAGGCCACTCCTTGGGAATAATGTTGGTTAAATGTCTACATTGATGGGCAATGATGACTGGATGTCCACATTGTGACCTTCCCTTAGGCCTTATTAGGCCCATTCTCATAATTCTCTTATGGACTAACCCAAATAAGTAGGCCCTATTCACCATAAACGGATGGTTTCATGCTATCGGATTTGATATAACCCTGGCCGAGGGCTGATTCTTATATTATGGTTGATCGGTTATTCCTCTATAGACCCCACCTTGTTTACATGCTGATTATCGGTGCCGATTATCGATGTTGATTGTCAGTGCCGATTATCGATGCTGATTATCGGTGCTGATTGTCGGTGCCGATTATCGATGCTGATTGTCGGTGCCGATTATCGATTATTAGTGCTGATTATCGAGGCCGATTCTGATTGTTGATTAACGATTCCGATTATCTGGGTCAAGGCTGATTACTGATTTCGATTATCGGGGTCGAGGCCGATTCCGATTGCCGATTACCAATTCCGATTATCGAGGGTTGAGGTCGATTTCGATTGCCAATTACCGATTTCGATTATTGGGGTCGAGGTCGATTTCGATTGTAGATTACCAATTCTGATTATCGAGGCAGATTCTGATTATCGAGGCTGACTCCGATCGTTGAGGTCGATTGTTGAGATTGGATATCGAGACCGATTGCCGAGGCCCACTGTGATGTATATGCGGCCAGTATTTTAGGCCCATTCTGATGAGCATTCGGCCTCGGCTTGATGCATTTGAGGCATATGTAATGTATGTGAGGCCTATGTGATGAGGCCCATTGTGGTGCATTTGAGGGTCAAGCGATGGAGCCCATTATGATGTATGTTAGGCCCATGTGAGAGGCCCATCGTGATGTGTATTAAGCTCTTGAGTGAGGCCCATGGTATTATATATTTGGCCCTTGTGTGAGCCATGGGTCCACTGTATGTTAGGCTCTATATGGGCCATTCCTTGGGGTCAATGTTTGTTAAATGTCCACATTGTCGAGGTTGATTGTCGATGACGGTTATTGATACCGATTATGAGTATGTGACAGCATAACATCATGATACATGCCCATACACATCATTTGCATGGTTGTTATGAGATATGATTAACCATTGCATATGCTATAGTACCGGTTGTTATGAGACTCCCTGATCGGCGGAGATTGTCTCACGTGAGCACATGGTATGCGCAGGATTGATGCATGATTGGATTGTATGACTCATGTATCTTGCATTGTGTGTTGTGATTACTATATGCCCTAGCGACATCAGGGCCGTAGCCTCTACAGGCATGTCGTGGATGGCTAGATGGGACATCAAAAATGTTTGGTTCGAGCATCTGGGCACTTTGGATGTCCGTGGGTGAAAGTCCCTAAACCTCTGAGGCCAGGAGATGCCCCAAAGTCGAGACCGAGTGGATATATGAGTGCCCGAGTACCGAATACCAGGAGGTTGCGTCTCCCACTGTGTCGTGGTCGGTTGGGAGGGGGTGTGGCCTTACCCACCTAAGAGTAGGGGGCATAGCTAGGATGAGTTTGACCAGCTCGTGAATGAGTTCGCTATCGACGTGCCGGGTAGATATTGGCTGACTACTGGTCAGGCGGATAGTGAGGTCTCTTCCACTTGCATGGTCGAGCGTCAGTGGGCGACGATTTGCATGTAGAGTGTACTAGACCCCGGTGATGATCCCAAAGATCTACAGTACGGATTTGTGGAGCAGGCATTGCATACTTATTCATTCATTCATTACCCACTCGGGCTGGTGGTGCGCAACTATTTGTTACGTATGCCTTCGCAATGGCCAAGATTTTGGTTGGGGCGTGCGACTAACCTGAGATCAGGAGTTTACCACATTGGGTCTGACTATCCAAATTAGGTATGAGACTGGTTTGAATAGAAGTCCCTTGTGGTGGACCCCGTAGCCTGCGATATTACGTACTATCATCCCGACTTCACACTCCAGCATGGTCATCCCATTTGTACCGCATATTGCATTACATCCGCAGCATATGACATTTTGGGTTACTGTGTTTCTGCATTTATATGGTCTAGATACGGCTGACGGTATTCGTGAACTCATTAGGAATTGTATATTGCATTGCATCTTTGACATATGATATTTGGCTATTGATGGCTCCTCGTTTGTATAGCTGATATGTATTGTGTACTCTGAAATTGTATGACTTATGGATTTGTCAGTATTTCCGCTTACTCTGATATCATATGATTCATGATCTTGCCAGTATTTCAGATATTGCATGATTATGGCACTGTATTGAATACTTGACACTTATCTTGTGCACACACGTATACCACCCTCTAAGCTTTCTATAAGCTTATGCACGATGGATGTGTGCAGGTGATGTTAGGTTGTAGCAGCATTAAGCTTGGAGCATGCAGCGGACTTTTGGAGCTTGATTATATATATATATATATATATGTATGTATGTATTTCCCTTTTAACATTGTATTCAAATGTTTATATTAGTGGATATGTGATGATGATGTTGCCTTTATGATTTGGGTATACTTGTGGTTATGCTTCTTATGAGACAAATGTACGTTGAAAATCCTCCTTGTAGGATCCTAGGATCGGAACCTGGTATATGGACGCTGGGAGCCGAGAATGAGGTACTACGGAGGCTGTCGGCACCAAATTCGACAATTGAGAATTTTGTGAGTCCAATTTCTGGGTTTGGGGTGTGACATTTGTAGACCAAGATTGAAAATTTCAAGACCCCAAGAGTCAAGAAAACCAAGTGGAAAAGGAAGGAAGTGCAGAAATTCGCAGGATCTGAGCTTAGATGACATCCAACTAGATTTGATGACATCGAAGCCAGTCTTCGATGACATCGAATCTAGTCTTAGATGATATCAAAAGCAGTTCGATGCCATCGAAAGGTTTAAGTGGAGTCTACGCGGAGTGAGAAAATTTAAGGCGGTTTCCAGATTTTTTCAAATCAGTTTGAAGGAGGGAGTTCCCAACTTATAAATAGGGCTTCCCAGGGCATTCCTAAGCATCAATTCAGAGCATTCAAGGGCATGATATAAAGTTTTTTCTAGAGTTTTTATATCTTTACAAGTTCTTTTTAGATCTTTATTTATTTATTTTCTTGCTTTCTTGTTGCATTTCCATTCTGTAATTTAGTTATGTTTTTTTAGTTCTCTTTAACCCAAGCTAGAAGGGAAACGCATTGGTTTAATGATATCATAATTTATGATGATTGATTATTTTTAATGATGAGATAAATGGTATATGCATATTATCAATTATTCAGGTTTAGGTTTTTTATCCTCATGTGAGATTCATATGTTTCCATCATGTGAGATTCATATTGATGGATAAGCTTAACCTAGATCAATTAGATTTCTTAGATGGTAAATGTTTTAAACCTGTTACATTTCTTTGATTCATTATCTCATGTATATTGAATGCTTAAAATCACTAGCACTTGAGAATATAAATTAATGGTGCTAATCCATGATTCTCTAATCTTCTATATCATTTATTAAAATATTTAAACTATTTATTTTCCGATTAGGCTGACAATAGTGCTCGGATCCTAGTCGTGTTATTAAAGTCATCATCATTTATTGATCATTAACCTATGTGTGGAACTTTTAAGCTTGGGTGTTGTTTTAATTCTATTAAATTCCATACATTCAAAACCTTCAAAATCATTTCATTTGTTTAGTTTCCATTACTTAGTTAATTTTGCATTTGATTTTCTCATTCTCATAAATCATCTCCCTGTGGGATTGACCCTGTATTCACAGGATATTACTTATGAACCTCTGCACTTAGAGGTAAGGAATCAAGTTTTTGGTGCTGTTGCCGAGGAGAGACGGAGATAGATTAGATCTGTGCAAGGTAGCTAAGGTAAGTTCTTTTCTAAACCTCAAAATTTCTATAGATTTTCTGTTTTACTTTGATAGTAAATTCAGTTGGGTTTTTCAAGCACTAACTGTGACATAAGGTTGCTCCTACTTGGGATTTCATCACCCAAGTGCTATAGTTGTCCTACAGTTGTTGTTTGATCACAAAGATCATTCATTGAATATATTTTTCAGATTAACGTAGTTTAATTTTTTGCATTAGTTTTACTTTCTTTTTATTTATTTTGCTTTGTGGTTTGAACCCTTATGGTCAGCTTTGCCACTTGGGTTGTTGATTTATTTTGCTTTGTGGTTTGAACCCTTATGGTCGGCTCTACCGCCTGGGTTGTTGATTTATTTTGCTTTGTGGTTTGAACCCTCATGGTCGGCTCTGCCACCTGGGTTGTTGGATAACTTTTTGTTTTTACTCTAAGTATCATACTTGTTATTTTATTGTTTTTGTTATGTGGTGTGGATGATTTATGTCCCGTTGGAGTAGGGACCAAAACAATCGACTCTCCTCCGAAGGTGGACTAGTCCCAGGCCTTGATCATTCATTTAGGAAAGGCAGTCAACACTACTTGGATTACATGGCAGACCCAGTTGATAATGCAAATCCAAATCTGTCAGATCTAACTCAAATCCAAAATAGAGAAAATCAACGCAATCCTCCTCTTGAGGGTGAGAATGAAGTTCATATGAATGTGTTACACCAACCACGGACTTTATATGAACATTTACACCCTAAGAGATCAACTTTACCATCTTACATTGTGTTTCCTGCTCACATAGGGAACATTGATTTTAAACCAGGTGTGATCCAATTGATTCCTAAATTTCATGGTTTGGATTCTGAAAGTCCCTACTTGCACCTCAAGGACTTTGAGGAAGTGATTGTGACATTACAAGTAAACAATGGTAATAGGGATGCACTCAAACTTAGGTTATTCTCATTTTCTCTAAGGGATCGGGCCAAAGCATGACTCAACTCTCTAAGACCTCATACCATCACTACATGGCAAGCCTTAGGTAGAGAGTTTTTGAAAAAAATTCTTTCTCGAGCACAAAACAAATGCACTTAAACAGGAAATCATGTCGTTCTCCCAAAAGGAGAATAAATTGTTTTTCCAAGCTTGGTAGCATTTCAAAGACCTTCTACTCACTTGCCCACATCATGGTTATGAACCATGACACTTGATTGATGCGTTCCGAAAGAGGCTCACCATGGATACCCGTCAGTTCATAGAGATGATGTGTGGTGGAACCCTTCTTGACAAAGATCATAATTAGGCTTGAATTTTCTAGACATATTAACAGAGAATACTCAGACATGGGATATATCTACTAAACTAGACTAAACTAGACCCATTCCTAGAGAGAAAGCAGGGATTTATGTCCTAAGAGAGGAAGATGACCTTAATGTAAAATTCGCTACATTGGCTAGAAAGGTCGAAGCCTTGGAAATTAGGAAGGTTGATATGATTAAAAAAACACTTCCTTAGGTAATTTTTGTAGCATTTGTGGTGGTGCCGATCATGACACAAAGGATTGTCCAACAATCCCTGTTGTACAAGATATCATGCATGAGCATGGGCAAGCAAATGCTATAAATAACTATTAAAGGCCAATTGTGCAACCAATGGGAAACACATACAATCCAAATTGGCATAACCATCCTAATCTTAGTTGGAGGATTGGACCACAAATTAATACGCCTAATGCACCTTAAGTGTCTCTACAAAACTTCTTTGGGGCATTTAACAATGCACTATATGTGCCCCCACCAAAACGATCATTTGCGGAGGATGCATTGACCGTATTCATGAACTCTCAACCTCAAATGAATCAGTCTCTAATCCAATCAAATCAGGAATTAAAGACGGTCGTGGATAAAATTGAGACTCAACTAAATGTTAGGGAAAAAGACACTTTCCTTATCGACCTGTGTCAAACCCTAGAAATACACATTTCATTGGAGACTTGAATCCAAGTGAGTTACATCATGAACGAGCTAAGGCCATCATTACCTTGAGAAGTGGAAAAGAGGTCGATAACAAAATAATGCAACCGGTAGAAATACCAGAGGATGAGTCACTGTCTCAAAAAAAAAGGAACCGGCTATGGTTCAAGAGCCGTAACAACAAAAGGATAAAGAGACTAAGTCACATGAGCCTCCAGTTCCATTCCCATCTATACTTCAGAACCCGACTGTCCCCATGAAATATCAAGAGGTGTTGGATGCGCTCCAAAAGGTTACTGTCAATATTCGTCTGCTTGATGCCATTAGACAAATTCCATCATATGTTAAATATCTCAAGGACATGTGAACTGCGAAGAGGAAATTAAACATGCATAAAAAGGCCTTCCTCACTGAGAAAGTGAGAGCTATCATTCCGAAAAGGGCCGTACCCAAATATAAAGACCCAGGAAGTCTCATTATTCCTTGTATTATTGAGAATTTTCAAATTGAGCATGCTTTGCTAGATTTGGGTACAAATGTCAACTTAGTACCTTATTTGGTTTACCAACAAATGGAGTTAGGCAAGCTTAAACCAACCACGATTACACTCCAACTTGTTGACCGCTCCATTAAGGTACCAAGAGAAATCTTAGAGGACGTGTTAGTCCAAGTGGAGCAATTCTACTTTCCCATAGATTTTATTGTACTAGACGTTGAACCATGTATAAATGCTAGCGCTCAAGTTCCCATTATTTTAGGCCGCCTATTCCTAACAACTTCAAATGCAATCATCAATTGTAGGAACATAATGATAAAGTTGTCTTTTGGTAGCATGACCTTAGAGCTGAATTTTTTCAATCTATGTAAGCAACCCATAGACAATAATGAGATTCATGAGCTGAATTTTATGAATTGCTTGATAGAGGAAGAGGAATTGGAACCTAGTCTATATAAGGAATTGATTAAAGTCTTTGAGGACTTGAAAAATTCTGATTCAGAAAAAGTACTTGCTGAAATTTGTGATGATAATAAGAGTATTACCACCCAGGACATTGGTAAATACCGATGGAGACCGGACACTCAAATCCTGTCTATCGAGGACTTACGACCTCTGCCATCACCAACCAATGCTCTAAAGCTTGATCTAAAACCACTACCAAACGAGCTTAAGTATGTATATTTGGGTGAAAATGAAACTTATCCTATGGTGATCTCTTCATTTTTAGACAAGGATCAAGAGATTAAATTGTTGAATGTTCTAAGGGACCACAAAGGAGCCTTAGGACCATTTCTGACATTAAGGGTATAAGCCCTTCCATATGCACCCATCGGATCCACCTCGATGAGGATGCCAAACCAATTAGACAACCTCAAAGGCGTCTCAATCCAAACATGATGGAAGTTGTGAAAAATGAGGTGATCAAATTGTTAGATGTGGGAATCATCTACCCAATATCCGATAGTGTTTGGGTGAGTCCAACCCAAGTAGTTCCAAAGAAATCCGGAATAACTATCGTGCAAAATTCTAATAATGAACTCATACCAACACGTGTCACCACTGGTTGGCGTATTTGTATTTACTATAGAAAATTGAATACAGTCACAAAGACTGACCATTTTCATCTACCATTCATTGATCAAGTTTTAGATTGGGTAGCATGTCACTCCTTCTATAGCTTTCTTGATGGATATTCCGGATATAACCAAATAGAGATAGCCCTGGAAGATTAAGAGAAAACCATGTTTACTTGTCCATTTGGCACGTTTGCTTTAAAAAACATGCCATTTGGATTATGCAACGTCCCAACAACTTTTCAACGGTATACGTTAAGTATTTTTTTCAAATATAGTTGGGAAGTTTCTTGAGGGTTTCATGAATGATTTCTCTGTATTTAGGAGTCGTTTTGAGGAATGCCTTAACAATTTATCTCGTCTTATCTATGTGTGAAGAGAAACACCTTGTCTTAAATTGGGAGAAGTGTCATTTCATGGTTCAAAAGGGAATTGTTTTGGGCCATGTTATCTTCAAAAATGGAATAGAGGTATATCGCTCAAAACTGGACACTATTGCTAATCTACTTATTCTCTGAACGGTTAGAGATATTAGATCACTTCTAGGGCACGCTGGTTTCTATAAAAGATTCATCAAGGACTTTAGTGTCATTACTAGACCTTTGACAAATCTTCTCCAAAAGGATGTCCCATTTAAGTGGACAGATGAGTGTGCAAGTGCATTTAATAAAATTAAACCATCCCTTATCACTACACCTATCAGGCGTCCATCAGATTGGACACTTCCTTTTGAACTAATGTGCGATGCAAGTGATTATGCCATATGGGCTGTTTTGGGCAAAGGAAAGATAAACGGCCCTACGTTATTCATTATGTTTGTAGAACTCTAAACTCGACCCAAGTGAACTATTCAACAACTGAAAAGGAGTTACTTACAGTAGTTTTTGCTTTGGATAAGTTTAGGTCCTACTTGCTGGGATCTAAAGTGGTCATTTTCATAGACCACTCGGCTTTGAAAATTTGCTATCTAAGAAGGATGCAAAGCCGATACTTTTGAAATAGATCCTCCTACTCCAAGAATTTGACTTAGAGAAAAAAGATAAGAAAGGAGTAGAGAACGTAGTGGCCGATCACCTTTTCATATTGGTTTTAAATGATTCTACTGAGGAGATGCATATCCAGGACAATTTCCCTGATGAATAATTATTTACAATCTCCAAATTTCCTTGGTATGTGGATATAGTGAATTATCTTGTGACGGGAAAAATGTCATATCATTGGAAGTCACGAGATAGCAAGTGTTTTGAAACCAAGGTTAGGAACTTCTTCTGGGATGACCCGTATTTATATAAATATGGGACTAATCAAATTTTTAGATGTTGTATCCCAGAGGATGAAGTTCAGAGTGTTATTTCCTTTTGCCACATGGAAGCATGTGGTGGCCATTTTTCTGCTAAGAAAACCACTGCAAAAATTCTACAGTGTGGGTTTTACTGACCCATCATGTTTAAAGACACCCATGCTTTCTGTATTGCTTGTGATAAATGTCAAAGATTGGGAAGAGTGTCTCGGCACAACAGGATGCCTTTATCCCCTATTTTACCATTGGAAATTTTTTATTGTTGGGGTATTGATTTTATGGGCCCATTTCCATCTTCTTTTGGATTTGTTTATATATTGGTTGGTGTGGACTATGTTTCCAAGTAGATTGAGACAGTTCCAAGTAGGACTAATGACAACAAAGTGGTCGTACAATTTCTCAAGAAAAATATTTTTTCTAGATTTGAAACTCTAAAGGCCATCATTAGTGATGGCGGGTCTCACTTTCGTAGTACGACATTTGAGGCTTTGATGAAGAAATATGACATCAAGCATAAAGTGAGCACCCCATACCACCCACAAACAAGTGAGCAAGCTGAGATTTTTAATCGGGAAATCAAACACATTTTGGAGAAAACTATAAGGCCAGATAGGAAGGATTGGTCCCTCAAACTATCCGATGTTTTATGGGCTTATAGGATTAGTTATAAGACCCTGATTGGATTGTCCCCATACAGATTGGTGTATGGGAAGGCTTGCCACTTTCCTGTGGAATTGGAACATAGAGCATATTGAGCAATAAAGAAGTTAAACTTTGATATGGACCAAGCAAGAGGACAAATGAAATTAGAGTTGAATGAATTAGAGGACCTGAGGAGAGACTCATATGAAAATTTTAAAATCTGCAAAGAGAGGACCAAAGCTTTTCATGACGAAAACATCCTGAGGAAGAATTTTGAATCTCAGCAAAAGGTCCTATTGTACAATTCTCATCTCCAGTTCTTTTCGGGAAAGTTAAGATCAAGATGGACAAATCCCTTCATTGTGAAGAATGTTTATACTCATGGAGCTGTTGAAATTGAGAATCCACGTAATGGAAATATGTACAAGGTAAATGGTCAAAGATTGAAGCCTTATATGGAAAACTTTCATTTGAGAGAGGAGTCCATCTCTCTTTAAGAGTCAGAATATTTGGATTGATGCTCCTAGTCTGACGGAGCATTTGTGTAGGATTTGTATAATATTCATTTTTTTAGTGTCACCTTGCAGGTGAGTTCTTCATGGTAGGTACTATCCATCAATTCTTTTATTTTTATTGTTCTCATATTTTATGCATTACATGTATCATTACATTGGGGACAATGTAGATTTTAGGTTGGGGGTGTAGATAGTCATCCATGTGAGTTTATATTTTAGGACTAGTAGGGTCTACATTTTTTTTGATTTATGGGAAATTTTTTCAAAATTTTCAAAATACAATTTTTTATATAAAAGAATATGAACATGATATTATACGAATTCCAAACGCAAAGTTAATACTTACTCTAGGTTGATAGTAGTCAGAATTCTGATAACTGAAAATTATAGACTTGAGTTCGATTATCTAATCACTAGTTTAGAGTGAGTTGTAATTTGATGTACTGAATTCACAATACACCCTAGCTAACTTAGTGAGGAATATGATATGTGAACTAGAATAACAAATTTTAATTTAAACAAGGTTGAATGAACTAGTACCATTGATATATACTTTAAATAGAGAATAAAAAAAAAGTGATGGAAAAAGGAAAATTTATGAATGTAATGACCATAACAATCGTGTCAGTAATCCAGAGTAAGGATACCTAAGTATCCATTGCTGTTACCGTTACAATTACGATACCTTAGGTTATGAAGCAAACCCAGTGGGAATCTTCATCTAAGGGTGGTTTATAATAATGAGGATATGATGATAAAAGAAGAAAGGGCATGAAGGAAATGAGATAACTAGAGATTTCATATTCTTGGGATGATTGAAAGGAGTTACGATAGGGAACATGCATATTTCTTAAAGTTAGACTCGTGTCACTGAGCACTTAAGTATATTGGATCATAACTATTTTAAATTTTAATTAGATCTCTGAACTCAAGGATGTAATAGATTAGGAAATTGAGATTTTAACTAACTTCAGACTTAAGATAAGAGTTGCTTTGTTTTGAAATTCATATGATGAATGGAGGCATAATTGTATAAATTTATGAGTTTTGAACTATTTTTCATGTTTTCAATGTTTGTGGGTAACATTTCTGGAAACCCTCACGAGACTATAACTCGTCCACTAGGGGAACCTAGGGGTTTAAAGGTTTGTTGCATATGCTAAATGCAGTTAAGATTACCTGCGAAAGTTGTGTAGTTAGAATTTTTATTTTCGTTTTAATTTTATTTCTAGAATTAGTTTTTAATCTTATTTTTATTTGAAAATTTTCTTCACTTATTTTGCTCGGGACTAGCAAAATGCTGGTTGGGTGGTGTGTCGAGTGTCAAATATACTGCTTACTGTTATGTTTTACTCATGTTTGTGTTAGAAGGTGAATTTGAGAGCTTAAAGTGAAAACAATGTTAAAAGCATGGATTTGATGCTCAAGAATCACCAAGGCAAATAATGGACATTTGGATACCAAAATTAAAGATTTCAAGACCCCAAGAGTCAAGAAAACCAAGTGGAAAAGGAAAGAAGTGCAGAAATTCATAGGATCTGAGCTTAGATGACATCAAACTAGTATTCGATGACATCGAAGGAGTCTTAGATGACTAGGGTTGTTCATGAGTCAACCTAGCTTGAAAAGCTCGCTCGACTCGGCTCGAGTCAGCTCGGATTGACTAAGTTTGAATGGCCGATTCAAGTCGAGCCAAGCTAATTATTTGAAGCTCGAGTTGAGTTCAAGCCAAGTTCGACCAGGGGGCATTTCAACTCGACTCGAGCTCGACTCGGCTCAATTAATAAATATATTAAATATTTTATATATATTATATTATATTATATTAATATAAGTTTTAAGTTTAAACTTAAAAATAAAAAAATAAAAAACAAACCCTAGAGTCTCTACCCAACCGCACGCACCCCCTTCCCTTTCCCTTTCTTCTCTTTCTCTGCCCACTACCAGCCGCACGCCCGCCCCGACCACCACCACCAGTTTTCATTTCAGTTCCACAATAGTATGATTTCAATCTCTTGAGATCTACTTCTTAGGCGAGAAACCCAAGAAATTCGAGATGGGTTCTTCTCAGATTTGTTAGAGCTTCAAGGAAATCCAATGATCTGATTGGCTAGATCTCTTTACTTAGATTTCTGATCTGTGTTCTGCTCTGTTTCTTTTCTAGTACTTGGATTTCTGCTGGTGGAAGAAGATCAAGAACAGATCGGTTCTTACAGGTTTTCTCATCCGATTTGAAGCTTTGTTTGTTTTTTTCATTGGGTTTTGCTTTGATTCTCTTAAGATTTTTGAATTTTTCATCAATGGAGGAGGATCAAGAACAAATCCATTACTCTCTCACCCAACAAGCTCGAGCTCGACTCAAGGTAAACTCGACTCGACTCGAACCACTAGCTCGACTCGAACTCGACTCGACAGCTTTGGCAAACAAGCCAAGCTTCAATGTTGAGCTCGAGGCTAAGCTCGATCTCGAGCTCGAACTCGAGTACATCATGGACAAGCCAAGCCAAGCTTGGCCCACCTCGACTCGACTCGGCTTGATGCCCACCTCTATATATGACAACGAAGAATTATAGGAAAATCAAGTTTGGTTGCTGAAAAAATTAAATGCAGTCTTCGATGACATCGAAACCAGTTCGATGACATCGAAGCCAGTCTTAGATGACATTGAAAGCAGTTCAATGTCATTGAAGGGTTTACGCGGAGCCTAGGCGGAGTGAGAAAATTTAAGGCAGTTTCTGGATTTTTTCAAATCAGTTTAAAGGAGGGAGTTCCCCACTTATAAATAGGGCTTCCTAGAGCATTCCTTGTAACGCCCCGAACTTTTCGATACTCGGCATCGAAAGTTTCGAGCGTTACCATAAGATTAAACGGGAGATATATGGGGGTACATTACCAATCCAACTATTCTAGCCTTATATCCATGCCCCGACACGTATCCTACCTCAAAAACAACCCCCACCTATAAATCGAGTCATCCGGCCTTTGATCATATGGATTAGTACATATACACCCCTTAAGGTAATCAATGTATGATTCTTCATCCACAAGGATTTAGACACAAGTCCCTTCATAAGAAATACTTAGAAACGTTCCTATAACCGCCTGGAACCGTTAGATTCTACAAAACCCTTAGATCACTAATAATTACGATAATGCCACTAAACTAGACATTTAAATTCTAGTTCACTCAGTTCCCACGATCCGTTTAGCATGAAACTTCATAACATGCTTAATTAGCCTAAATTAACCATACACATCAAATATAAACCCTTAGATCATTGTAGAAGTGTCCCAGTGGACGAGACAGTCATTAACTGATGATCTTGGGGTCCACCCGATGTTAGATTATGCATCAAATTGGGCCCAACCCCTTAAACTAAATGGAAAAAATGGATAGACGGAGTAGATCTCTCAAATGCATCATCGCGGACCCCACATCTGAATTAAGTGTGCACAAACTGTGCACAACCGACGTGCACTAGACCGGAAGTTCCGGTCAAAGCACGTAAGACCAGCAGAATCGTGGCTCGATTCAAATCTCAAACTTCCGCCACAACAGGGAGTTGCGATCCGTTTCAGTGGGGCACTAGCTCAATCCAGAAGCCCCATCCGGACCGTCAATTCAAACCGTATGAAAGGCCGGACCAAGACCTAGGTGAGATCAGTCTGGAACACGTCAGGGAGCGATCACTAGCTTGCTGAACGGTGGAACTATCACCCCACGATTCGCCAGGTGGGCCACGCTAACTGTGAGTCGAAACATGCAATCCCTGACCGAAATTCCACCACGACGCTGATGGAAGGTGTGGATTTCTCCAACAACATTGGATACAGGCCCCACTGATGTCTCCGTAAATCGGCTTTACGCAAGGTGCGAACGTCCGAGCAATCCGGACGATCCGTTCAGATGGACGGTTAAACAGGGAATCAAGAACCTGATCCAGACCGTCCAAGCTCTTGCAATAAGGGTCCCGACCCCGTGTAAGAAGTCTGATTGGAGGGTTTGGACGAACAACCAACCCAATTTTGATCCAACGCGGGTTGGCTTCCAAGAATTTTCGCACCAAAACAGGGACAGTGTAAGGGGTTTTCTAGAATTCTCTCTGCGTAAACAGGGTCGGTGCAGAGGCTACAACCGAACTAGCAACCTCCTCAAACCCTATAAAAAAAACCCCCACCCAGCACTCGAATGAAGCGAAAAAGGGAGAGAGAGAGATTTCGACTCAAGAGTTGCTGTGCGAGCTAACTCAATCGAGTCACCGATCGAGCCAGGATCTGATTCGTGGTCCAGCAACCTTGCTGGGCAAGAAGGAGAGAAGGAAAGAAAGAGAAGAGAAGAAGAAAGAAGGAAGAAAGGAAAAGAGAAGAAAGAAGGAAGAAAGGAAAAGAGAAAGAGAAGAGAAGAGGAAGAAAGGAGATAGAGTTGAACTAAGTCAACTCAAGGTGACTCAGTGAGTCAACTCGCTGATTTGGGCTGACTCAACAGGTAAAGTTTAGTGTTACTAATGAAGATTTCGGGTAGATCGCTCATCTGCTAATAACCCTATACTAGGTCAAGGTCTAATATCATCATCCTTCTGAGCCTAAACCTAAATCCTAGGCAAAAATCCTAATCTTTGAATTGTGTTAGAATTCAATCCCTTGGCGTAAACACAAGAACCAAGGAGGGTGATCCGGCGTCAAAGGTGAGGGTTTTATCCTTTAGGCTTACTCTAATTTAAGTTAATAAATTGAATTTTGGCTTTTCTTGCCTTCGTGAATTTGAAATTGTCCTTACATGTAACTTATATGGTCTTTACATATCACTTTGAATCTTCCATGCTATTATACGTTTCATATCAATTATTGGCCTCTTTCGTGCCTTTTACTATATGAATCATCATGTATTTCATGTTTACATGTTCTCTGGGAACTTCCCTATCAATTGATTTATTGGTTCTTTTGAGAATTATGACATGATGTCAAATATAAGAGAATTTCTCTGAATTTATGTGAGGTCATGGGTACAAGCCTTGCCCCTGCGTCATCCATTATTGAGTTGGATCTGCCACACGTCTTTGTATGTGAGTTGGCTATGTCACTCGTCTTTTTATTTGAGTTGGCTCTGCCACTCTTCTTTTGTTGAGTTGACCATTGTCACTCTTCTCTTATTATATTGGCCTCGTGCCGTCTATCTTTAAAAGGCACGGGTATGTGTCTTGTTATTCCAGAACCTCTATGATTCAGTTTATATTCTTTATGATTCAGGTTATACTCTTCATGATTCAATTATATATATATTTTTTTTATAAGTGCAAGTGATGTGTTATGAGGTATCACAACTAGTGAATCGATTATCTTATCATGGACGTAATGCGTTACGGGTAGCGGCCCTCTTGGTCGGCACGTAATTCCGTGGGTTGGTTGGCGTGGTGCACAATCGATGTATGTAAATTGGCATACGTGTTACATCAACTTTTCGGGATTGAATGTCGCAATTAGTCGCTCCATGAACACATCGTGTTACGTAAATCCCTCAACCGCGTGTTGTGTTGCCTTGAGATGTTCGCATAAATCGATGTTAGCGTTGGCCATGCCGGCGAATATCCGTAGTTATGGGATGCGGGTCGAGCCTGGTTTCCTATGAATCATATTCCACATTGTGATGATCACTACGTGTGATGAGCTGCACACACTATGCTAGGCATGCATCTCATGTAGGTTATTGCACATACTGATATCTCATGTAATGGTGGAGTACGAGACATATCAGTTCCCTCTTATTTTACTGCTATAAATCTCTTGAATTATTGTTAATCTTAAAGGATAACTTTCACTATGAGTAGGGCATTGACCCTCTCTCAACTATATAGACGATGCAGGTGATGAACAGATGGAAGAACCAGAGGAGCACCGACTCGAGGGAGAACCCGACGAATAAGACAGAGAATAGAAATTAGTTTTACTTACTTTTCTATTATTAACGGAATTTGTGTTATGCTCCCCTTGTGAGAGCCTTTGATAATTTATTCATTTTCTTTTGGAATGAGAATGACAGTTAATTTCATTCTTATGGATGGTCTCCATCAAATATGTAAATGAATGTAATGTCGATGGGAGAAAACTCAGGGCAAGTCCTTGAGACATTCTCACTTTACAATATTAACACCGGTTTCCTCGGACACGAGTGCATACTCTGACCGTGAAAATTCGGGATGTTACAGTTGGTATCAAAGCTCAAGAATGAGATTAACTAGGCCTAAGTGGTATGGACCATCATAAGCTTTAGATGTCTAAGAAAAGATTGTGAATTAAACACATATATATGAAAATTAGATCTGCAAAGGAATTATATAGTTTAGGAATCAGAAAACCACATTCAGGCTCTTCATAAGAAAGACGGGAAACTTAGCAACTATGGATTCTAGGACTCCCCCATAATAAGTCTAGGGACACCTTGGCATAGAGACACCAGCAAGCAAGACATATTCTTAATGTCTTAAAGGACACTTGGGAATGTTTTCAACGCTAACATATTTTTTCCATCCACAGGAGAGATGGACGCCTAAGAAGAAGATTACCCGATCTAACTCCCTGCCCCTAGTGCAGACAAGACAGGGAGACACCCCTCAGGAAGCAGCCATGGGGGAATCCACGCCCTCGCTATCGGCAACCCACCGAGGGGCAACGCTCCTAGGGCCACTCCAAGGGCAGGTACCCCCAGATACCCAAGCATGGGCGCCATTCTACTCCATCCTGGGACGGATAGAGACGTTTATGGAAAAGACCCAGCAGACCATGGATAGATTACAACAACAGGCTGGTAATAACTCCCCACGAGCCGCAACATCTCTATCTCCACCTACTCACACCCCTGCATCAACCCCCCCTCGCACAGAACGACACGACGAAACCTTCATGTTAGAAAAATTCTTAAAGTTAAGGCCCCCAGTATTCTCAGGTACACCAAACCTAGAGACGGCTGAACGTTGGGTAAAACAGACCAAAAGAATACTAAGGACCATAGGATGCCCGGACCACCTCAAAGTTTCTTTAGCTACGTTCAAGTTCGAAGGGGAAGCAGTCAATTGGTGGGAGACAACAGAAAGGGCCGTCCCTGAGAACCGTGCCTGGCGCTGGGAAGACTTCGAGAAGAGATTCTTTGAGAAGTACTTTCCAAGGTCGTACCGAGACGAAAAGATGTCTGAGTTCCTGAAACTCACTCAAGGCGAGATGACTGTCACCTTATCGCGCTATGCGCCGAAATTAGTTGAAGATGAAGACTTCAAAATCAAGCAATTTAAAGATGGCTTTCGACCCTCAATCCACTCCAAGATATGTTGCTTAAATCTGGAAAGCTATGCCGACGTGGTCGACAAGGCTACTCGAGCCGAAAATGACGACGATCGTAGATCACGGGCCAGGTTACAACAACACGAGACCAGGAAGAGGCTCAGAACAAACCTGGAATGCCACCATTGTCAGACAAAAGAATGAGGATTGCCTCGCAACAAGCCGGTACCACCGAAGACAGGAAGCCGCGAGATAGTCGCCCGGGATGCGGCTACTGCCAGAAGTTGGGACACGACATGAAGAATTGCTATACGAAAATGAGGGACGAAGGGCGCCTCGTTCCATCACAGAAGCAACCGTCTGGCCCAAGCGTGCCTCAAAAATCCCAAGGCCGTCTATACGCCATGAGGTCACCAGAAGACGCAGACACTGCCTCAAGACTAATAGAATGTACGGCTACTATCCAAGACACCCCCATTGTACTTTTATTCGATTGCAGAGCTACCATGTCTTTTATCTCAAATTCGATAGTAGAACGGTTAAATTTGGAATCAAAGCGCACAAAGGAGACAATCACTGTGGCTTCGCCTTTAGGGAAGGTGGTGGAATTAAACAAATACTGCGAAAACTGCCCCATCACTATTGCAGGGCTCGTAATATCTGTTAACCTAGTGATAATAAACATGAAATGCTTCGACGTGATCCTTGGGACGGACTGAATGGATGAAACTAGGGCAATCATTGAGATTAGGACCAGGAGGATCACCTTCACCACAGTGGGGCGATCTCCCATCACAATACAAGGGAGAAAGAGGGAGGAGCCCTTACAACGAATAATGAGTTTGGAAGAAGTATTTGTGGAACAAATCCCGGTGGTCAAAGAATTCACCAGGGTATTCCAGGAGATACCCGGATTGCCTCCCAGGAGGGAGGTAGACTTCGGTATGGACCTAATGCCTGGGGCCGCCCCAATTGCCCTACCCGCTTTCCGTATGACACCGGTCGAGTTGGTAGAACTTAAGAAACAGTTAGAAGAACTCTTGAATCAGGGGTTTATTCGACCAAGCGTTTCTCCTTGGGGCGTGCTAGTGTTGTTCGTCAAGAAGAAAGACGGATCCCTGAGATTGTGTATTGACTATCGTCGCCTAAATCAAGCAACGGTAAAGAACAAGTATCCTCTTCCCCGTATCGACGACATATTTGACCAACTAAAGGGAGCTCAATTCTTTTCAAAGATTGATCTGAGATCGAGGTACCATCAACTGAGAATTAAGGACGAGGATATACATAAGACCACCTTTAGAACAAGGTACGGACATTTCGAATTTCTGGTAATGCTCTTCGGTCTCACGAATGCCCCAGCTGTTTTTATGGATCTCATGAACCGTATTTTTAGACCGTTCCTCGACCAATTCGTTATAGTTTTCATCGACGACATCTTAATCTACTCACGAAGTAAAGAAGAACACGAGGTTCACTTACGAAAGGTCCTAAACTTGCTGGAAGAGAATCAACTATACGCTAAGCTCTCAAAATGTAAGTTCTAGAAGGAAGAAGTCAGATTCCTAGGACACGTGGTGAATCGTCAAGGCATCGCTTGTAGACCGGCCAAGGTAGAGGCCGTTCTCCAATGGGCCAGACCGGATACCGTCACCGAGATTAGGAGTTTTCTGGGGTTAGCAGGGTACTACCGATGATTCATCAAGGAGTTTTCCAAAATAGCCCGACCGTTAACCAACCTAATGAAGAAAAATGCACGTTTTCAATGGGATGGAAAAGCCGAAGAAGCCTTCCAAGAACTCAAGAAAAGGTTAACTTCCTCCCCCATACTCACCCTACCCGAGGAAGGAGTAGAATTTACGGTATATACAGACGCCTCTCTCGAAGGTTTGGGATGCGTGCTCATGCAGGACAACAAGGTGATCGCGTATGTGTCCAGACAATTGAAAGTACATGAACAACATTATCCAACACATGACCTAGAACTAGCAGCCATGGTGTTTGCTCTCAAAATGTGGAGACATTATTTATATGGGGAACAATTCAAGCTTAACACAGACCACAAGAGCCTTAAGTACTTGTTCAACCAAAAGGACTTGAATATGCGTCAACGCCGATGGATGGAAACCCTAAAGGACTACAAATTTGAAATACAATATCGCCTGGGGAAGGCAAACGTAGTGGCTGACGCACTCAATTGCAGGAAGACTCACATTTCGGCAGCTGTAATCGCACTCGAAGAACGGGAAATGCTGGACTTCATAAAAGATTTTAATATCCAGCTAGATCGAGGGGAAGGGAACACACTGCTCAGAAATTTGTCTGTGGAACCCTCGCTACTACGTTAAATCATCGAAGTACAGGGGCAGGACGAAGAACTGCAGGAGCGCTATTTGAAAGCTGTAGAGAACCAGGACTCGAGGTGGCACATGGGCCCGGATGGTGGACTTAGATGTTGTAATAGATTATGCGTACCCAACAAGCCAAAGGTAAGACTAGCTGTATTGGACGAAGCCCACCGATCCAAATTAACCATCCATCCCGGGAGCACCAAGATGTACCAGGACGTCAAACGTCATTATTGGTGGAATAATATGAAACAAGGAATCGCCGCTTATGTGGCTAAATGCCTCACTTGCCAACAAGTAAAAGCCGAACATCAGAGACCAGCTAGGCTGCTACAACCTCTCGAGGTATCCCTATGGAAATGGGACTCTATATCAATGGACTTCATAGTAGGACTCCCAAAAACAAGAAGAAGCCATGATTCAATATGGGTAATAGTCGACCGACTGACTAAATCAGCTCACTTTATACCCATGAAAATCACTGCATCAATGAACGAATTGGCAGAGTTATACCTAAAAAATGTGGTATGACTCCACGGAATTCCATCTATGATCATATCAGACAGGGACTCCCGCTTCACCTCAAACCTCTGGACTAAACTACAAACAGCCCTAGGGACTTCTCTGAATCACAGTACCGCTTTCCACCCCCAGTCGGACGGGCAAACAGAAAGGGTGAATCAAGTACTCGAGGACATGTTAAGATCCTGTATTTTGGATTTCAAGGGCAGCTGGGATGACTATCTTCACCTCGTTGAGTTCGCTTACAACAACAGCTTCCAAACAAGTATTGGCATGACCCCATTCGAGGCCCTATACGGACGACCTTGCCGTACCCCGTAATGTTGGGCAGAAGTAGGAGAAAAGAGCACGCTAGGGCCCGAAATTGTTCAAATTACTTCCGAGAAAATAGATTTGATAAGGAAATGCTTACAGACAGCTCAAAGCAGACAGAAAAGCTACGCAGACATTCGACAACATAATCTTGAATTCTTCGAAGGGTACAAGGTGTTCCTCAAAGTCTCTCCTATGAAGGGCTTGATGCGATTCGGGAAAAAGGGCAAACTCGCACCCAGGTACATCAGCCCATTTGAGATATTAGAAAGAGTAGGAGAAGTAGCTTACCGTATTGCGCTGCCCCCTCAGCTGGCTAATGTTCATAACGTCTTTCATATCTCCATGTTGAGGAAGTACGAACCGGATACCTCTCACATTATCAACTGGGAACGAATAGAACTGAGCGATAACGCCACTCACGTAGAAGAACCGTGCAGATCCTCGATTGCAAGGACCAAATTCTTCAAAGCAAAGTTATTCCTTTGGTCAAGGTTCTGTGGTCACATCACGACCAAGAAGAAGCAACATGTGAGCGCAAGGAGGAAATGAAGGAAAAGCACCCCAGCCTCTTCTACAAAGACTAGTGCGGGAGGTAAGAATTAAAATTTTCTTTAAGAGAGGTAGATAGTCATAGTTCCAATACTTTCTTATAGACATCATAAGGAAGTATATACACTAACTAAAGGGTAAATGGTAAGTATTACAGAACAACCTAGTCCCTATTCCACAACAAGAAGTAAAGAATTTTGAGGACGAAATTTTCTTTAAGAGGGGTAGATTGTAACGCCCCAAACTTTTCGATACTCGGCATCGAAAGTTTAGAGCGTTACCATAAGATTCAACGGGAGATATATGGGGGTACGTTACCAATCCAACTATTCTAGCCTTATATCCTTGCCCCGACACGTATCCTACCTCGAAAACAACCCCCACCTATAAATCAAGTCATCCGGCCTTTGATCATATGGATTAGTGCATATGCACCCCCTCAAGGTAATCAATGTATGATTCTTCATCCACAAGGATTTAGACACAAGTCCCTTCATAAGAAATACTTAGAAACGTTCCTATAACCGCCTGGAAACGTTAGATTCCACAAAACCCTTAGATCACTAATAATTACGATAATACCACTAAACTAGACATTTAAATTCTAGTTCACTCAGTTCCCACGATCCGTTTAGCATGAAACTTCATAATATGCTTAATTAGCCTAAATTAACCATACACATCAAATATCAACCCTTAGATCATTGTAAAAGTGTCCCAGTGACGAGACAGTCATTAACCGACGATCTTGGGGTCCACCCGATGTTAAATTATGCATCAAATTGGGCCCAACCCCTTAAACTAAATGGAAAAAATGGATGGACGGAGTAGATCTCTCAATGCATCACAGTGGACCCCACAT